>OZ030026.1:48971420-49572316 GCA_964023405.1 Apodemus agrarius | reverse complement strand
GAATGCAAGATGGTACAACCACTCTGGAAATCAGTCTGGTGGTTCCTCAGAAAACTGGGCGTGATACTTCCGGAGGACCCAGCCATACCACTCCTGGGAATATACCCAGAAGATTCACCAGCATGCAATAAGGATACATGCTCCACTATGTTCATAGCAGCCTTATATATAATAGCCAGAAGCTGGAAACAACCCAGATGTCCCTCAACAGAGGAATGGATACAAAAAATGTGGTGTATATACACAATGGAGTACTATTCAGCCATTAGAAACAATGAATTCATGAAATCCTTAGAGAAATGGATGGAGCTGGAGAACGTCATACTAAGTGAGGTGACCCAGTCTCAAAAGAATACCCATGGTATACAGTCACTGACAAGTGGATATTAGCCTAGAAGCTTGGAACACCAAAGACACAAATCGCATATCAAGTGATGTCTCACAAGAAGAAAGGAGTGGACACTGGTGCTAGAATGGACCAAAACATCATTGTGGGAGAGTACAAGAACAATAAAGTGAGAGGGGGTGGATGCGGGAGCAGGGGGAGGGAAAAGGACATGTGGGACCTTTGGGGGGTGGGGAACCAGAAAAAGGGAAATGAATTGTAAATATAGAATATATACAATAAAAAAAAGAAGAAGAAGAAGAAGAAGAAAAGAACAGAGAGGGAGAACTAGCGAATTGGCTCAGTAGTTAAGAGCAATGGAAAAAAAGAATTGACAAATGGGACCTGATAAAATTACAAAGTTTCTGTAAGGCAAAGGACACTGTCCAAAGGACAAAACGGCAACCAACAAAGTGGGAAAAGATCTTTACCAACCCCACATCCGACAGAGGGCTAATATCCAATATATACAAAGAACTCAAGAAGTTAGACCTCAAAGAACCAAATAACCCTATCAAAAAATGGGGCACAGAGCTAAAAAAAGAATTTTCACCAGAAGAAATTCGGATGGCCGAGAAACACCTTAAGAGATGTTCAACATCATCTTAGTCATCAGGGAAATGCAAATCAAAACAACCCTGAGATTCCACCTCACACCAGTCAGAATGGCTAAGATTAAAAACTCAGAAGAGACAACAAGTGCTGGCGAGGATGTGGAGAAAGAGGAACACTCCTCCACTGTTGGTGGGATTGCAAAATGGTAAAACCACTCTGGAAATCAGTTTGGCGGTTCCTCAGAAAATTGGGCATGGCACTTCCAGAGGACCCTGGCATACCACTCCTGGGCATATACCCAGAGGATTCCCCTACATGCAATAAAGACACATGCTCCACTATGTTTATAGCAGCCTTGTTTATAATAGCCAGAAATTGGAAGGAGCCCAAATATCCCTCAAAGGAGGAATGGATACAGAAAATGTGGTATATTTATACAATGGAATACTACACAGCAATTAAAAATAATGAATTCATGCAATTTGTAGGTAAATGGTTAGACCTGGAAAATATCATCCTGAGTGAGCTAACCCAATCACAAAAGAATGCACATGAAATGCAATCACTGATAAGTGGATATTAATGAGCCCAGAAGCACTAAAATACTCAAGACACAAATAGCAAGTCAAATGATTCCCAAGAAGAAGAAAAGGAGAGGACCCTGGGCATGTAAAGATTGCATCCAGTTTAGTAAAGAAACCGAGGGGGGAGGGGGAATGATTGGGGAATAGTTGGGGGGAGAAGAACTATGGGAACTATGGTGGGTGGGAACTGGGAAAAAGGGGAAAGCCTTTGAAATGTAAACATAGAATATAGAAAATAAAAATAACTAAAAAAAAACAGAATTAATGAAGTATAATTGATGTCTTTATTATCAGTTACACAGCCAAACTTATTGCAATAGAGGACACAATTTTAAAGACATGATGCTTAAAGCAATTCTTTCTATTCAAGTTCAAACTTTTAATGAAAGCTCTGTTATTTACACTTGTGGTTCTCAGATTCAGAGTCTGGGAAGAGTAGAATCTTCTAGACAAATAAAGAATGAAGACTGATTATAGACTTAGTGGATTCCGTGTGGGTGGGATCTCTACCTGATATCCCAACATACTTGGAACAGTCATAGAAAGGAAACTAGAAAAAGCTAGCCAATGATGAACTCAGTAAGAGAAAGACTAGTTTGAGTGAATAAGGTATAGCATGAACAAGGAATGCTTCCATATATCAATCTGTTCCCTTCAGACACACAAGGACAAGTATATGTGCACAAATCAAAGAATAAAATTGAAAAGTTTCTGTAAAGACAAAGTAAGCACTGACAATGGGACAAAATGGTAACCTACAGATTTGGGGAAAAGATCTTTACCAACCCTACATCCAATGGAGGGATAATATCCAAAATGTACAAAGAACTCGAGAAGTTAGACTACAGAGAACAAAATATCCCTATTTAAAAATGGGGTACAGTGCTAAACAAAGAATTCTCAACTGAGTAATTTTGAATTCATGGAAAGCACCTAAAGAAATGTTCAACATACTTAGTCATTAGAGAAATACAAATCAAAAACAACCCCAAGATTCCATCTCACACCAATCAGAATGGCTAAGATAAAAACCTCAGCTGACAGCAAATTCTGTCAAGGATGTGGAGAAAGAGGAAAACTCTTCCACTGGTGGTGGGATTGCAAGCTGGTAAAACCACTTTGTAAAACAATATGGAAGTTCCTCAGAAAACTGGAAATAGTTCTACTTGAAGACCTAACCATACCACTACTGAGCATATTCCCAAAAGATGCTCCAACATATAACAAAAGACACATAGAAGACTTGTTTATAATAGCCAGAAGCCAGAAACAACCAGATGTCCTTCAATGGAAAATAGATACAGAAAAACAATGACATAAAATTTGCAGGCAAATGGATGGAACTAGAAAATATCATACTGAGTCAGGTAACCCAAACACCAAATAACACACATAGTATGAACTCACAGATAAATGGATAGTCTCACCAAAACTCAGAACACCCATGCATGATACAATTCACAAAGCACATTAAGTTTAAGACGAAGGAAGTCCACAGTGTGGATGCTTCAGTCTTATTTACAAGGAAGAACAAAATAATCACTGGAGGTAGAGGAATGGATATACCAGGGAAGGAGGATGAAGAGGGAAAAAACTGAGGGCAGGATCAGGCATGAAGAGTAACAGGAGAGAAGTACAAAGGATCAGGAAAATGAATAGAAATATGTAGCAGTCCAGGATGGACAGCTGTGGGTAGCCACTAGAATGTCCCATAAACCATGGAAGCAAAAGATTCCCAGGTCCCACCGCAGATGAAATTAACTGAAATACCCAACAAAGTGGTGATAGAACCTGTAGTGACCACCTCCTGTAAATAGCCAGGGCCCCCAGTTGACAGATGGAGCCACCCTCCTATCTCAAAATTTTTAATCCAGAATTCTTTGTCTAAAGGAGAGACAGGGGTAAAAGTGGACCAGAGACTAAAGGAAAGGTCATCTAGAGTCCACCCCACATAGGGATCCACCCTATCTGCAGAACCAAACCCTCACAATATTGCTGATGCCAAGAAGTGCTTGTTGACAGGAGCCTGTTTTAGCTGTCCCCTGAGAGGCTCTGCCATCACCTGACAAATACAGATGTAGACACAGCCAACTATCTGACTGAGCCTGTGGAAATCAATGGAAGAGTTCGGGGAAGGAATACGAAGGAACTGAAGGGGATTGCAACCCCATAGGAAGAACATCATCAACTAGAGCTAAAATGTACTAAACCACCAACCAAATTGTGTACATGAAAGGATTCATGGTTGGAGCTACAGAAGTTGCAGAGGATTGGTTTATCTAGAATCAGTGGGAGGGGAGGCCCTGGTCCCCTGGGGTCTTGATGCCCCACCTTAAGGGGAGGCTAGAGGAGTGAGCTGGAGGATGGTGGGTGGGTGGGGAGCACTTCAGTAAAGGCAATGAGAGGGAGCGGGATGGTAAGTTTGTGGAACAGTGACTAGGAAGGTTGAAACATTTAAAATGTAAATAGAGAAATTAAACAATAAAAAAGTATTTTTTTTAAAAAGAATTGGTGAAATTTCTCTAGGGATCTGAGATGTTTATATTGGCTTTCTCCATCCATCTGGAAAAAATTCTAGAAATATCAGTATTGATTATCTCAAATAATGAAAGGAAATGAATTAGAAATGTTAGATGGGAATAATTTCCAGTTACTAAAATTTTAAAAGAAAAAGTTAAAAAATAATTTCAAGTATACTAAGTGTTATATATGTCATACAGCTTTCTGACTTTCTTGTCATTACAATTTGTATCTCTCAACATTCTCTTATTTCTTTCCAATTTCCCTAGACCTCGCCCGTGTTCCAGTACAATATTACCTGGATTACCAACCATTATCATTGTTAAACGATCCACATGCTTTTTTTCTTGTGCTCTCCCTTCTGGTTTGAATCCACAAATATAACGTAATGAGAGTTATTTTCTGTCCGCTATACACTGTAAGGTCATCAAACAGTCCTCTTTCTTGCTGACATTCATAGACAGATTTTCCCCATACTTTCCCATTCATATCCAACTCTTCTTTCCCGTTATTATTCACTTATCAACATTATTTTTAATTTCAATAAATAATATCAAAGGAAACAGCAAATTCCCATTCTAACATACATACATCTTTTGGCATTTCCTCTAATATTCCTGACTTCTTGTCAAGTCAAGATGGACTTTTGCAGTGGCCTGAGATTTGCAAGTAGTCATATTGCTGCAAATAGTCATTCTTAACCAGTGTGAAGTGTGTAAATACTGTTAAATTTCTTAACTATAAAATATTCAGTTCAAATTGTTTCCACGTTTCTTGTACATTTTAGTCTCCTTAATGGTTTAACTTAACAATAGTACTATTTATGCTTATTACTCTCTATGTCTGACTTCTTAATAAAATGAAAGGTGTCTACAATAAAGTTAAGACACTGAAAAAATAAATTTAAGAAGACACATGAAAATGACAAACATGTACATGTATTCAAATAAGATACATACTTAGATGTCAATTCTAAAAAATATATCAAATTTATTCATGGAAGTAACATTCAATAACCAGGTCCTTGATGAGTTTTTAAATCACATTTTAGGATTGTTTACTCATAATGTTTGTAGCAGAAAAAAATAAGAGCAAAATATGATAGCTTAGACTCAATGAAAGTAAATAGTTTTTTTATAGCAAGGAATCTGGCATTTTAATGAAGTCTCAACCCACAAAGCGAAAATTCAGGCATCATACCTCTCTTTCTCTAAGTCTCTACCTCTGTATCTATCCATATGTGTGTGAATTCATTAGTTTTCAAAACAATAAATGAATAATTAAACAAAAAATTTTGAAGATATTAAACTGAGTGACTAAGGTTGTTTCCATCAGATATGGTTTCTTCCATAAAAATCTCACTGCCCAAACAAAAAACAAACAAAAAAACACAAACAAACAAAACAAAACTGTACCATGTACTGGACAAAGAATCACAGAGGCAAACAAAACACCTGTAGCATCCTATTTATTCTATTTTGCCTACAGTAACTCAGTGGTGATATCTTGTTTTTGAAGACACCAAACACAGTTGTTGTAGGACATAAAGAAATCAATAGTTAACTAAGAAAGACATTCACACTTTGGTATCTATGCCATAGTTTTGAGAAGTGCAATTCATGCTTGTAAGTCATTTTTATATTGTCCATAGGCAGATCATTCAGTGATTAAAGGTTTTCTTTCTTTCAATTTTATTTTCTTTTTTAAAAAAACAAATTAATCTTTTTTTTACGGTCCAGATTTTATCCCCCTTCTGGGCCCCCTCTGACTATTCCCCATCCCATACCTCCTCCCCCTGTCTCCACGAGGATGCCATCACCTCCCTATTCCCCCACCTCAGCAAACCTCTCCTTTCCCTTGGGCTTCCAGTCTTTCTTGGGGGTTAGGCACATCTTTTCTGACCTAGTATAGAGCCAGCTGGCAGTCCTCTGTTTTACATATGTTGGGGGTCTCATAGCAGCTGGTATATGCTGCCTGGTTGGTGGCCCAATGTTTTGAGAGATCTTGGGATTTCAGGTCAGTTGAGACTGCTGATCCTCAGAGTCACCCTGCTCCTCAGTTCTTCTAGCTTTTCCCTAATTGAACCATGGGGGCAGCAGCTTCTATCCATTGGTTGGGGCCAAATATCTGAATCTGAATCTCTCAGCTGCTTGTTGGGTCTTTCAGAGGGCAGTCTTGATAGGTCTGTTTTTGTGAGCACACCATAGCCTCGGGAGTAGTGTCAGGCCTTGGGGGCTTCTATTGATCCCCATTTGGGCCTGTTGCTGGATCTAGTTTTCCTCAGGCTCTTCTCCATTTCCATCCCTGAAGTTCTTTTATTCAGGAAGAATTATGGGTCACAGATTTTGACTGTGGGATGGCAACCCCATCCCTCGCTTGATGCCCTGCCTTTCCACTGGAGGGGAGCTCTACAAGTTCCCTCTCCCCACTGTAGGGCCTTCATCTATGGTCCTTCCCTTTGAGTCCTGAGAGTGTTTGTCCCACCTCCAAGGCCTCTAGTATATTGAGGAGAGTCCCTCTACCTCCTACCCCAGAAGATGCCTGTATCTATTCTTTCTGCTGGCCTTCAGGCTTCAGTGCAGTCCCCCTCCCCTCCTCCCCCCCCCCCGCACAATACCTAGTCATGCACCCCTCATCTCCTCCCTGTCCTTTTCCCACATACATACCTCCCTCCCCCCTCATTTCTATCTTAAATAATGTTATGTTTTAAAGGTTTGAAACTGCTTTTTATTTGAAAACTGCTTTTAAACATGATGTTTCAGAATTGTCAGTCTTTTTATCACATAGTTTTAAAAATGAAATGACATCATAACCCACATTGAAATTCCCTTGCAATAAACTGAATGCAAGTCTGTCCAGAAATCCACTGAAGATCAAATTCATTGTTACTTTTATCACAACAATTCTCTAATATTCTGGATTTAATGTATTAAATTTTTTTTGAATTTTTTTTATTTTTATTTTCTATATTCTAAGTTTACATTCCAAAGGCTTTCCCCTTTCCCAGTTCCCACCCACCATAGTTCCCATAGTTCCTCTCCCCCCCAACTATTCCCCAATCATTCCCCCTACCCCCTCGGTTTCTTTACTAAACTGGATGCAATCTTTGCATGCCCAGGGTCCTCTCCTTTCTTCTTCTTGGGAATCATTTGACTTGCTATTTGTGTCTTGAGTATTTAGGGCTTCTGGGCTCATTAATATCCACTTATCAGTGATTGCATTTCATGTGCATTCTTTTGTGATTGGGTTAATTCACTCAGGATGATATTTTCCAGGTCTAACCATTTACCTAAAAATTGCATGAATTCATTATTTTTAATTGCTGAGTAGTATTCCATTGTATAAAGATACCACATTTTCTGTATCCATTCCTCCTTTGAGGGATATTTGGGCTCCTTCCAATTTCTGGCTATTATAAACAAGGCTGCTATAAACATAGTGGAGCATGTGTCTTTATTGCATGCAGGGGAATCCTCTGGGTATATGCCCAGGAGTGGTATGCCAGGGTCCTCTGGAAGTGCCATGCCCAATTTTCTGAGGAACCGCCAAACTGATTTCCAGAGCGGTTTTACCATTTTGCAATCCCACCAACAGTGGAGGAGTGTTCCTCTTTCTCCACATCCTCGCCAGCACTTGTTGTCTCTTGAGTTTTTAATCTTAGCCATTCTGACTGGTGTGAGGTGGAATCTCAGGATTGTTTTGATTTGCATTTCCCTGATGACTAATGATGTTGAACATCTTTTAAGGTGTTTCTCAGCCATCTGAATTTCTTCTGGTGAAAATTCTTTGTTTAGCTCTGTGCCCCATTTTTTGATAGGGTTATTTGGTTTTGGGGGTCTAACTTCTTGAGTTCTTTGTATATATTGGATATTAGCCCTCTGTTGGATGTGGGGTTGGTGAAGATCTTTTCCCACTTTGTTGGTTGCCATTTTGTCCTTCTGACAGTGTCCTTTGCTTTGCAGAAACTTTGTAATTTTATAAGGTCCTATTTGTCGATTCTTGATCTTAGTGCGTAAGCTATTGGTGTTCTGTTCAGGAACTTTTCCCCTGTGCCCAAGTCCTCCAGGGTCTTCCCAAGTTTCTTTTCTAATAGTTTCAGTGTGTCTGGTTTTATGTGGAGGTCCTTGATCCACTTGGAGTTGATCTTAGTGCAAAGAGATAAGAGTGGGTCAATTCGCATTCCTCTGCATGTTGACCTCCAGTTGAACCAGCACCATTTTTTGAAAAGGCTATCTTTATTCCACTGGATGGTTGTGGCTCCTTTATCAAAGATCAAGTGACCATAAGTCTGTGGGTTCATTTCTGGGTCTTCAATCCTGTTCCATTGATCTGCTTGCCTGTTGCTATACCAATACCATGCAGTTTTTAACACAATTGCTCTGTAGTACTGCTTGAGGTCAGGGATATTGATTCCCCCAGAAGTCCTTTTATTGTTGAGAATAGTTTTAGCTATCCTGGGTTTTTTGTTGCTCCAGATGAATTTGAGAATTGCTCTTTCTTTCTTTTTTTTTAATTTTTTTTATTTTATTTTTTATTGTATATATTCTATATTTACAATTCATTTCCCCTTTTTCTGGTTCCCCACCCCCCAAAGGTCCCACATGTCCTTTTCCCTCCCCCTGTTCCCGCATCCACCCCCTCCCACTTTACTGTTCTTGTACTCTCCCACAATGATGTTTTGGTCCATTCTAGCACCAGTGTCCACTCCTTTCTTCTTGTGAGACATCACTTGATATGTGATTTGTGTCTTTGGTGTTCCAAGCTTCTAGGCTAATATCCACTTATCAGTGACTGTATACCATGGGTATTCTTTTGAGACTGGGTCACCTCACTTAGTATGACATTCTCCAGCTCCATCCATTTCTCTAAGAATTTCATGAATTCATTGTTTCTAATGGCTGTATAGTACTCCATTGTGTATATATACCACATTTTTTGTATCCATTCCTCTGTTGAGGGACATCTGGGTTCTTTCCAGCTTCTGGCTATTATATATAAAGCTGCTATGAACATAGTGGAGCATGTATCCTTATTGCATGCTGGTGAATCTTCTGGGTATATTCCCAGGAGTGGTATGGCTGGGTCCTCCGGAAGTATCACGCCCAGTTTTCTGAGGAACCACCAGACTGATTTCCAGAGTGGTTGTACCAGCTTGCATTCCTACCAGCAGTGGAGGAGTGTTCCTCTTTCTCCACATCCTCGCCAAAACCTGATGTCTTCTGAGTTTTTAATCTTAGCCATTCTGACTGGTGTGAGGTGAAATCTCAGGGTTGTTTTAATTTGCATTTCCCTAATGACTAGTGATGTTGAACATTTTTTAAGGTGTTTCTCAGCCATCCGAATTTCTTCAGGTGAAAAGACTCTGTTTAGCTCTGTACCCCATTTTTGGATAGGGTTATTTGGTTTTCTGGGGTCTAACCTCTTGAGTTCTTTGTATACATTGGAGATTAGCCCTCTGTCGGATGTGGGGTTGGTGAAGATTTTTTCCCAATTTGTTGGTTGCCGATTTATCCTTTTGACAGTGTCTTTTGCCTTACAGAAACTTTGTAGTTTTATGAGGTCCCATTTGTCTATTCTTGCTCTTAGAGCATAAGCAATTGGCGTTCTCTTCAGGAATTTTTCCCCTGAACCAATGTCCTCAAGGGTCTTCCCCAATTTCTTCTCTATTAGTTTTAGTGTGTCTGGTTTTATGTGGAGGTCTTTGATCCACTTGGAGTTGAGCTTAGTGCAAGGAGATAAGAGTGGATCAATTCTCATTCTTCTGCATGTTGACCTCCAGTTGAGCCAGCACCATCTGTTGAAAAGGCTATCTTTTTTCCACTGGATGTTTTCAGCTCCTTTGTCGAAGATCAATTGGCCATAGATGTGTGGGTTCAATTCTGGGTCTTCAATCCTATTCCATTGATCCGCTTCCCTGTCACTGAACCAATACCATGCAGTTTTTAATACCACTGCTCTGTAATATTGCTTGAGGTCCGGGATATTGATTCCCCCAGAAGTTCTTTTGCTGTTGATGATAGTTTTAGCTATCCTGGGTTTTTTGTTATTCCAGATGAATTTGAGAATTGCTCTTTCTAGCTCTATGAAGAACTGAGTTGGGATTTTGATGGGAATTGCATTGAATCTGTATATTGCTTTGGGCAAGATTGCCATTTTGACTATATTAGTCCTGCCAACCCACGAGCATGGAAGATTTTCCCATTTTCTGATGTCTTCTTCAATTTCCCTCTTCAGAGACCTGAAGTTTTTGTCGTATAAATCTTTCACATGTTTGGTTAGCGTCACTCCAAGATACTTTATATCATTTGTGGCTATTGTGAAGGGTGTCATTTCCCTAATTTCTTTCTCGGCCTGCTTATCCTTCGCGTATAGGAAGGCTACTGATTTACTTGAGTTGATTTTATAGCCAGCCACTTTGTTGAAGTTGTTTATCAGTTGCAGGAGTTCTCTGGTGGAGGTTTTTGGGTCACTTAAGTAAACTATCATATCATCTGCAAATAGTGATAGTTTGACTTCTTCCTTTCCGATTTGTATCCCTTTGACTTCCCTCTGTTGTCGAATTGCTCTAGCTAGTACCTCAAGTACTATATTGAAGAGATATGGCGAGAGGAGACAGCCTTGTCTAGTCCCTGATTTTAGAGGGATTGCTTCGAGTTTTTCTCCGTTTACCTTGATGTTGGCTACTGGTCTGCTGTATATTGCTTTTACTATGTTTAGATATGGGCCTTGAATTCCTGTTCTTTCTAGGACCTTTAGCATGAAAGGATGCTGAATATTGTCAAATGCTTTTTCAGCATCCAATGAGATGACCATGTGGTTTTTTTCTTTGAGTTTGTTTATGTAGTGGATTACGTTGATGGATTTCCGTATATTGAACCATCCCTGCATCCCTGGGATGAAGCCAACTTGATCATGGTGAATGATCGTTTTGATGTGTTCTTGGATTCGGTTGGCAAGTATTTTGTTTAGTATTTTTGCATCGATATTCATAAGAGAAATTGGCCTGTAGTTCTCTTTCTTAGTTGGATCTTTGTGTGGTTTTGGTATCAGGGTAATTGTGGCTTCATAGAATGAGTTGGGTAGTGTTCCTTCTGTTTCTATTTTGTGGAATAATTTGAAGAGTATCGGTATCAGGACTTCTTTGAAGGTCTGATAGAAATCTGCACTAAAACCGTCTGGTCCTGTGCTCTTTTTGGTTGGAAGACTGTCTATGACCCCTTCTATTTCTTTGGGGGTTATGGGTCTGTTTAGACGATCTATTTGATCCTGGTTTAATTTTGGTATTTGGTAACTGTCTAGGAAACTGTCCATTTCTTCCAGATTCTCCAGTTGTGTTGAGTATAGGTTTTTGTAGTAGGATCTGATGATTTTTTGAATTTCCTCAGTTTCTGTTGTTATATCTCCCTTTTCATTTCTAATTTTGTTAATTTGAATACTGTCTCTGTGCCCTTTAGTAAGTCTGGCTAGGGGTTTATCTATCTTGTTGATCTTCTCAAAGAACCAGCTCCTGGTTTTGTTGCTTCTTTGTATGGTTCTCTTTGTTTCAACTTGATTGATTTCAGCCCTGAGTTTGATGATTTCCTGTCTTCTACTCCTCCTGGGTGAAATTGCTTCTTTTTGTTCCAGAGCTTTCAAGTGTGCCATTAAGTTGCTAGTATATGCTCTCTCCTGTTTCTTTTTGGAGACACTCAGGGCTATGAGTTTTCCTCTAAGCACTGCTTTCATTGTGTCCCATAGATTTGGGTATGTTGTGCCTTCATTTTCATTAAGTTCTAAGAATTCTTTGATTTCTTTCTTTATTTCTTCCTGGACTAAGGTATCATTGAGTAGAATATTGTTCAGCCTCCAAGCGTATGGGGATTTTCTGTTGTTTTTGTTGCTATTGAAGAACACTCTTACTCCATGGTGATCTGATAAGAGGCATGGGATTAGTTCGATCTTTTTATATTTGTTGAGATCTGTCTTGTGTCCAATTATATGGTCGATTTTGGAGAAGGTACCATGAGGGGCTGAGAAAAAGGTATAGTCTTTTGCTTTAGGGTGAAATGTTCTATATATATATCTGTTAAATCCAATTGCTCCAAAGTTTCGATGAGTTTCTCCGTGTCTCTGTTTAGTTTCTGTTTTTCTGGTCGGTCCACTGTAGATAGTGGAGTATTGAGGTCCCCCACAATCATTGTGTTAGGTGCAATGTGTGCTTTGAGCTTTAGTAAGGTTTCTTTTACAAATGAGGGTGCCCTTACATTTGGAGCGTAGATGTTTAGAATTCTGAGTTCCTCTTGGTGGATTCTTCCTTTGACTAGCAGGAAGTGACCTTCTGTGTCTCTTTTGATGACTTTGGGTTGAAAGTCAATTTTATCTGATATTAAAATGGCTACTCCAGCTTGCTTCCTGTGACCATTTGCTTGCAAAATTGTCTTCCATCCTTTTACTCTAAGGTAGTGTTTGTCTTTGACTCTGAGGTCTGTTTCCTGTAAGCAGCAAAATGTAGGGTCCTGTTTCCGTATCCAGTCTGTTAGTCTATGTCTTTTTATTGGGGAGTTAAGTCCATTGATGTTAAGAGATATTAAGGAATAGAGATTATTACTTCCTGAGAATTGCTCTTTCTAGATCTATGAAGAATTGAGTTGGGATTTTGATGGGGATTGCATTGAATCTGTAGATTGCTTTTGGCAAGATGGCCATTTTTACTATATTGATCCTGCCAATCCAGGAGCAAGAAATATTTTTCCATCTTCTGAGGTCTTCTTCGATTTCTTTCTTCAAGGACTTGAAGTTCCTGTTGTACAGATCTTTCGCTTGTTTGGTTAGAGTTACGCCAAGATACTTTATGTTGTTTGTGGCTATTGTGAAGGGTGTTATTTCCCTAATTTCTTTCTCAGCCTGCTTGTCCTTTGAGTACAAGAAGGCCACTGACTTGCTTGAGTTAATTTTATAACCTGCCACTTTGCTGAAGTTGTTTATCAGCTGTAGAAGTTCTCTGGTGGAGTTTTTTGGGTCGCTTAGGTAAACTATCATATCGTCTGCAAATAATGATAGTTTCACTTCTTCCTTTCCAATTTGTATCCCTTTGACTTCCTTATGTTGTCTAATTGCTCTTGCTAGAACTTCAAGTACTATATTGAAAAGATATGGAGAGAGAGGGCAGCCTTGTCTAGTCCCTGATTTTAGTGGGAATGCTTCAAGTTTCTCTCCATTTATTTTGATGTTGGCTACTGGTTTGCTGTAGATTGCTTTTACTATGTTTAGGTATGGGCCTTGAATTCCTGTTCTTTCCAAGACTTTTAGCATGAAAGGATGCTGAATTTTGTCAAATGCTTTTTCAGCATCCAATGAGATGACCATGTGGTTTTTTTCTTTCAGTTTGTTTATGTAGTGGATTACATTGATGGATTTCCGTATATTGAACCATCCCTGCATCCCTGGGATGAAGCCTACTTGATCATGGTGGATGATCGTTTTGATGTGCTCTTGGATTCCGTTAGCAAGAATTTTATTTAGTATTTTTGCATCTATATTCATAAGAGAAATTGGCCTGTAGTTCTCTTTCTTTGTTGGATCTTTTTGTGGTTTAGGTATTAGCGTAATTGTGGCTTCGAAGAATGAGTTGGGCAGTGTCCCTTCTGTCTCTATTTTGTGGAATAGTTTGAAAAGTATTGGTGTTAAGTCTTCTTTGAAGGTCTGGTAGAATTCTGCACTAAAACCATCTGGTCCCGTACTTTTTTTGGTTGGGAGGCTTTCTACAACCCCTTCTATTTCTTTAGGGGTTATGGGACTATTTAGCTGGTCTACTTGATGCTGATTTAATTTTGGTATTTGATATCTGTCTAGGAAATTGTCCATTTCCTCCAGATTATCCAGTTGTTTTGAGTATAGACCTTTGTAGTAGGATCTGATGATCTTTTGAATTTCCTCAGTTTCTGTTTTATGTCTCCCTTTTCATTTCTAATTTTGTTAATTTGTATACTGTCTCTGTGTCCTTTGGTTAGTCTGGCTAAGGGTTTATCTATCTTGTTGATTTTCTCAAAGAACCAGCTCCTGGTCTTGTTGATTCTTTGTATGGTTCTCTTTGTTTCTATTTGATTGATTTCAGCCCTGAGTTTGATGATTTCTTGTCTTCTACTCCTCCTGGGTGAATTAACTTGTTTTTCTTCCAGGGCTTTAAGGTGTGCCGTTAAGCTGCTAGTGTATGCTCTCTCCAGTTTCTTTTTGGATGCACTTAGAGCTATGAGTTTTCCTCTTAGCACTGCTTTCATTGTGTCCCATAGATTTGGGTGATTATGAAGTGTCAATACTGCTAGTTCAGTAACCAATAGAGTATTTATTCAAACCTCACACCTGATGAACACAATCTCTGTCTAAACTCTTATTATTATTGTCATCAGTCCAATACTAAATCGCTCATTGATTTGTGTTCAGAACTTTATGGCAGCTATTCAGAATCTCTCTTATTAAAAAAAATAAATAAATAGTGCCAAACCATAACCTCCATTATATATGAAAATGACTTCTGTTTTAGAATGAATTCTCCATAATCAGATTGTTCTTTACAAGTGTAAGTCTGAAAAAAAAAACGCTAGTGGATATAGTGTCTGATATCTCATATTTGAAATTTAATACACTCACTCAAACATAGAAAAGTAGCTTTGTATGTAGCAGCTGGCATTGTCATTACATCTGATTCTCAGAATTTTCATTATTTCACATGCATGCAAGGTGTTTTCTTACTTCTGTTATTGCTTTGAAAAATTCTACTTTAAATCAAAAACAAAAAAGAGGGTTTATTTGGATCACAGTTTGAAGCCTTACCATCCATCCTTATACAGAATCTTTGATGACACAGCATAAGAAAGCTTGGAACACTGTACAAGTAGGAACTCAGAGTTATTTCTAATGTTCAATTGTCGACTTCTTTATTTATTTATTTTTTATATTTTTATTGGATGTTTTCTTTACTTACATTTGAAATGTTATCCCCTTTTCCTGGTTTGCCCCCAGAAACACCCTATCCTATCCTCCCTCCCCCTGCTTCTATGAGGGTGTTCCCCCAACCACCCACCCACTCCCCCACCCTGCCCTCCAGGACACTGGGGCATCAAGACTTCAGAGGACTAAGGGCCTCTCTTCCCAATGATGCCCAACAAGTTTATCCACTGCTACATATGCAGCTGAAGCCATGGGTCCCTCCATATGTACACCTTGGTAGGTGGTTTAGTCTCTGGGAGCTCTGGGGGAGGATCAGGTTGGATGATATTGTTATTCTTTCTATGAGGTTATAAAATCTTCAGCAGTTTTAGTCCTTTCTCTACCATCTCCATCAAAGTCCCCATGCTCAGTCCAATGGTGGGCTGTGAGCATCTGCCTCTGTATCACTCAGGCTCTGGCAGTCTCTCAGGGGTCTGCTATATCAGGCTCCAGTTAGCATGCACTTTTTGGCATTCACAATAGTGTCTGGGTTTGGTGACTGTATATGGGGTGGATCCCCAGGTGGGGCAGTCTCTGGATGGCCTTTCCTCCAGGCTCTGCTCCACATTCTGTTTCCATATTTGCTTCCATGAATATTTTATTCCCCTTTCTAAGAAGGACCGAAGCACCCACACTTTGGTCTTCCTTCTTTGAGTTTCAAGTGGTTTGTGAAGTGTATCTTGGATATTCTGGGCTTTTGGGCAAAACACATCAAACTTATTGGATACAATAAAAGCAGTGCTAAGAGGAAAACTCATAGGTCTGAGTGCCTCCAAAGAGAACCTGGAAAGAGCATACACTAACAGCTTAACAACACAGCTGAAGGCTCTAGAACAAAAGGAGGCAAATGCACCTAAGAGGAGTAGACAGCAGTAAATAATCAAACTCAGGGCTGAAATCAACCAAGTAGAAACAAAAAGAACTATACAAATAATAAACCAAACCAGGAGCTGGTTTATTGAACAAAACCAAGAAGAAAGTTAACCCTTAGCTTAACAAACCAGAGGTCAAAGAGATAGTATCCAAATCAGCAAAGTCATAAATGTAAAGGAAAACATAACATCAGAAACTGAGGAAATCCAAAAATTCATCAGAGCTTACTACAAAAGTCTATACTCAACAAAAGTGGAGAATCTAGATGAAATGGAAATTTTTCCAGACAGATACCAGGTACCAAAGTTAAATCAGGATAAATGATGTAAACAATCCCATAAGTATCTCAAAGTATAAGTGCTCAAATTGGCCACTTACAGTTTTTAGGCAAGGAGAAATCAGAACAAAACAAAACAAAGGAAAAATGCTAGTCTGCAAAGCCAAAAGGGAAGATTCCAGTAATTCATTGTGATGAAAACCAAGTCTATTTGAGTAAGTACTTGGCATGAAGATTATGCAGTATAAGAGGCTTTACTATTCCACACTCCTGTAAAAGACATGTGCTGTCTATTGCAAAAAAAATGTTTATTTCATAGACTGTATTCTGTTCTACAAGGTGGTCTGAAATTGTATTAGAGTTGTATGTGTTACCTTAGTAATACTCAAGTCTTTTTTTTTCTAGTAATTGGGTTACAACCTTTTCTTCCACATGTCTATCACATTAAGATATGATAGCCAGTGGGAAATCTGAGTAATTTTGCAGTAATGTGTATTATAACATGAATTTTCTTTCAGATTGGTGCATTTTATGTGGATAAATGTTTGGATGTTATGATTCCCATGGAAATTTCCTATTTATACAAGTTTTCAATTATATTTTTACATTTATTTGGTATTTGGTAGGTTTTTAATGTATGATATCTGTTAGTGTGAATGCCTATAAGAAGAATTCTATCTGACTCTTTAGTACAATTTGATATCTGGGATGGTTATATAAACACCAGTTCTTTTATTATTCACGACTATTTATTGACCCAGAACTTTTATGTTTCTGCATCAGTTAGAATTTGACCTTTCATGATCTTTGAGAAACTGTATTGCTGCTTTGAAGTGGAGTGCATAGAATCTGTAGACTGCTTTGGTAGAATGGGCATTTTTACCATAAAAATCGTGAGTCCATGAGCACTAGTTATATATTAGAATTCTGATATTTTCTTTCATTTCTTCCATCAACATCTTAACAGTTCTTTATACAGGTTCTTCACTTGCTTGTTTAGATTTGTCCATATGTTATTTGGATATATACTATATCCAAATATATTATTTGAGGATAATGCAGAAGGTAGTTTTTCCATGATGTCTTCCTCAGTTTGTCATTAATATGTAAGAGGATGACTGATTGTGTGAGTTTATGTTGAATCTTGAAATTTGTCAAAAGTGTTTATCATTTATAGAAGTTTCCTGGATGAAGATTAGTGTTCACTTATATACATAACCATATCAGCTCAAAGTCTTAGACAAAGCAATTAGGCAACAAAAGGAGGTACAAATTGGAAAGGGAGAAGTCAAAATATCACTATTTGCAGATGATATGATAGCATAATTCAGTGACCACAAAATTCTACCAGAGAACTCCTAAACATGATATATAAAAAAAAACTTCAACAATGTGGCTGGATATAAAATTAACTGAAACAAAGTAGTAGCCTTTCACTACTCAGAGGATAAACTGGCTGAGAAAGAAATTAGGGATTCAACACCCTTTACAATATTCACAAATAATATAAAATACATTGGTGTGACTCTAACCAAGCAAGTTAAAGATCTATATGACAGGAAATTCAAGTCTCTAAAGAAAGAAATTGAACAAGACCTCAGAAGATGGAAAGATCTCCCATGCTCATGGATTGGCAGGATTAATATAGTAAAAATAGCCATCTTGCTGAAAGCAATCTACAGATTCAGTGCAATCCCCACCAATATTCCAACTCAATTCTTCATAGAGTTAGAAAGAGCAGTTTTCAATTTCAATCGGAATAAGAAAAAACAAAACAAAATAAAACAAAAAAAGCAGGATAGCAAAAACTCTTCTCAACAATAAAAGAACTTCTGGGGGACCCACCATCCTGGACCTCAGACTGTATTACAGAGCAATAGTGATAAAAACTGCCTGATATTGGAACAGGCAGGAAGTTCAATGGAATAGAATTGAAGACCCAGAAATGAACCCACACACCTATGGTCACTTGATCTTTGACAAAGGAGCTAAAACCATCCAGTGGAAAAAAGACAGCATTTTCAAAAAAAGGCTCCAAGACAGTGTGGGTATTAATGATCAAAGATTATGAGGAGAAATGACAATGTTTCTAAGGTTGAGTGTGACAGCTTCAAATAGATAGTTTTGTACAGTAGTAGAAGAAAGATAAGGCATGCATATTAATGTACTGAGATCAAGATAAATTACTTTTTAAAGATGAAAATATTATCAGATAATGTGTTTAATGGCAGTCATAAAGTGGTATACCTGGTAGGGCATAAGTTTGATGAATTAAAGTGTTAATAAGCCATCTATCATTGTTATATTTTATTTTCAGTTTCTGTGCATTAATATTTTACCTGCAGTTATGTGTGTGAGTGTATTGGATCCTCTGAAAAGAGGGTTACAAGAAGTAATGAGCTTCCATGAACCTAGAGCTAGCAATGAACCTGGTCCTCTGTAGCATGCAGCCAGATCTCGTAACAGTGATCCCTCTCTATAGCACAGGCATCTCTCATTTTCTATAAATATAAATTTGTTACAGTATTTTCTATTACAATAGATTTTTTTTATTTCATCTTAGTTCTTGGTAAGTCGTTTTGGAGAGAATGTATGAGTATTTGAATGGTTTGCTGATCTACTATAAATTTCTAATATATCATCTTGAGTATGTTTTAGACAATGGGGTTTTAACAGGACATGGGAACAAAGCAGATTACAGGAATTTGGGAACCTTTTAGACCTGCATATCAAAGTTATGATAGGGTCAGTTTACAAACATGTGATTTGCTACTTAGCTTTTATTAGAAAGTAAAATTTTGGTAAGCTGGCACCTGAGGTAGAACTATTTCACTACTTTGGACTGGGAAGACAACTGAAAGGCCCTTTTTCTATAAAAAAAAAAAACTACTGATTAAAGACATGTGGTCAACCATTTTGGGACTGGTGCAGTCTCCAGTGAATTGGGCTCAAGTTGTATATGAAAAGTAGCGGACTGCTTTCTTCTCCCTCCCAAGGCATCCTCACTTGGGCCCTTCAGTTTGTTGACCTTTTTGAGTTCTGGGGATTGTATTTTTGGGTATTCTGTACTTTTATTGGTAATATCCATTCATTAGTAAGTACATACCCTGCATGTCACACAGAATGACATTTTCTATTTCTATCCATTTGCCTGCAAAATTCAGGATGTCCTCATTCTTAATAACTGAGTAGTATTCCATTGTGTAAATGATCCACATTTCCTGTATCCACTTTTCTGTCACGGGACATCTGGATTGTTTCCAGCTTTTGGATATCACAAATAAGGCCACTATGAACATAGTGGAACATGTGCCCCTGTGGCATGGTGGAGCACCTTTTGGGTATAGTCCCAAGTGTGGTATTGCTGGGTCTTCAGATAGATCTATTTCCAATTTTCTGAGGAACCTCCAGATTGACTTCCAGAGTGGTTGTACCAGTTTGTAGTCCCCCCAGAAATGGAGGAGTGTTCAAGTGTTCATCTTTCTCCACATCCTCAACAGCATGTGCTATCATCAGAGGTTTTGACCTTAGCCATTCTGATTGGTGTAAGGTGGAATATCAGGGTCATTTTGATTTGCATGTATACACACTAAAATTAAGTCTGTTGGTTACTTTTCTCTATCATTAATTGGAATTAGAACTTCTGTCATGAAAAATAGATAATATTGATCAAGTTTCCATATCAATTCTAGCCAAATTTTTCCACATTCTTTATCTCACTATATGTTATCCTGAGCAACATGACTAATTGTCACTGTTCTAGATGTTAACTGAGGGATTGGCAATAAGCTGTAAACTTGGTGTCTATGTTGCCACAGTGATCAACAGATCAAAAAATAGTACCCTTCTTCTGGTAATGACATTTTTGCTTCTTAGCCTGACATGTCTACTAGGGGCTTCGTCCCCTTTTCATGGATTATGCTATTTAAAATATTTTCATATGCTTTTATGCTATAGGAAGTTTCTATGTAGTGTGTTTACATGCAAATTTTCCGAAGACATTTTAGGATGCTTATGTTTTCCATTAATGTCTCTATGTTACAATGTTTTCTTCATTTAATATTACATGATGCAATATTCACTGTTCCATTTTTAGGCTTTCTATCCCCCCTCCCATTGAATATCACCATCACCCACACTCCATTTACACACTCACTGAATTCTACGGTCATAGAAATCAAACTTTCCGTGACAAAAGTTTCAAAGGTATCATAAACATTTGTAAGGAAATAAATGAGAATTGTCTTCCACAGTTTCTGTTTTCTCACTTACAATGATTGTTTTCCACTTTTTTATTTATATTTAAATCTCATGATTTATTTTATAGAACGCTAGATAATATTCCTTTTGTCATTTTACATTTGCAGTGTCTATTTTGCTGGTGAGCGACATCTAGTGTCTGCATTTTGAGGTAAGTGGAAAAGGAAAATCAATGAACATAGATGAGCAAGTGCCTCTTTCCTAAGACACAGGTTCCTTATGTAAGTGTCCCCAAGGGTATTTTGTGTGGTGAATAACCTTAGGAAAAAAACTATTTTCCCTCTGTCAGTCACCTCACATGCTTGGAACATCATGTTTTCTCAATCAACTGCTGGTGATTAACAAAAGACAGGTTGGTCCAGTTTTAGTGAGGTAAAAGTAGTACAGGGCAGAGTAGAAATGGCAGTGAGCACAGTAATACTTGAAGAAAAACAAAATTTGTGAGGTTTTATTCAATTTTGTTTTTATTGAATATAAGATAAGGGCATGTGTATGGTCACACTGAAAACAGATTTATGTATTTTTATGCTGACAAATAAATTCTAAATGGGAAATAACAAAAGAATGTGACATAATAGTCCTGGACTATGCACAATAGTATGTCAAGTGAGTGTTAGTGCACTAACTTCTGCATGGAAAATCCAGGGACATTAATATGCACCACAGACGGTTGCTTTTCATGCTAAAATAATGGAGGAAAATAACAAAAATGTTTTTATAAACAAATCTTAGTCATTAACTATTTATTGTGTAAGTATGTGTTGTTGTCTCCTAAACAGCCACAACCTCATAGAAGCTGCATCAAGAATAACTTTCTCTATTTGTATTGCAAATATGTTGATGCTGTTTAATAACTAAAAATGATGTCATCAGAAGCTTAATGATCTGTAATTTTACATGCATCACTTTCACTATAATGTTAAATAACAATGCACTCGAAGAAGGATTAAGATTAGTAACAGCCGGGCGTGGTGACCCACACTTGTAATCCCAGCACTTGGGAGGCAGAGGCAGGCAGATTTCTGAGTTCAAGGCCAGCCTGCTCTACAGAGTGAGTTCCAGGACAGCTGGAACTACACAGAGAAACCCTGTCTCGAAAAACCAAAAAAAAAAAAAAAAAAAAAAAAAAAAAAAGATAAGTAACAAAGTGTCTATGGGAATAGCAAAACTCCAACTCTCATAATGAATTTAAGATTATTCTTCTGAATTATTTTAAAATATTTTAATACATATTGATGCATAGCCAGATACCTTAGAGCAATATAACTTCCAGAGAGAGAGAGAGAGAGAGAGAGAGAGAGAGAGACAAATCTTGCAGATTTGCCCATTTTTAAAAAAATGATGCATGTAATGAGGAAAATTTTACCTATGAGTGAGCAATGCTGAAAGACAAGTCTCTGTGGTCATCTCAAAATCATATTTTAGAATTTACTATTTTTCAAATAATTATTTCGCACCCCCATAAAGGGAGATATCACTAAATATCAATAGATTGTCTTGTTAAACAGTGATGGGAATTTCTACTTGTGTGTCTGAGTGGTAACATTTTTGGAATATTGCCATATGTGATTATCCTCACCTTATGAGTTTCTGCGACCATAATACTGTTCAAATATTGGCAAAATATTCTCTTTAATGGTGGTGTGTTTGGACTATGAACATACGGCAATTATTGAATTGCTAGAACTTGCTTTCTCAGGGGGCTGTGAGACCTGGCATGCTGGATCTAGAGGGGAGAGTCTCTTTCATGTAAAAGGGTGGAGACCACCACTATTAGAGAGGAATGTGAATATTACAAAGGATCTTGATAACTAGAGCAGAGAATTACCAGGATATGCACTGTGTGAAAAACATTAAAGGGTCTATAGACTTATTTTAGAACTAATTGAATAGTATATATTTCCTTATATTTGGAAAGGAAGTGTTGGGGCACTTCTTTGAATTGGATAATGGGGGTTCCTCAACAAGGGTTTAGAGTATGCTATTGTGGCTCTCCTCTTTCTTACATCAGTAAATATTGAGGGAGGCCTGTGATAGACCTTTCTGGAAAGACATGGGGATAGCCATTGCAACAGAAAAGGAGCAAAAACTGATTTCCCAATTCTCATTAGGGTAATGTTCATTAACCTGTCCTGGATATCCTATTAAGCTAGTAGCAAAGTGGGGGTGATTTTTCAGTGACCATTGAATATCTGAGAGAGGAAAAATATGTATAAAGACTATCATGTTCTCTCCCTATATTTTTGTAAGGCTCTGTCCCTGCCATTTAATCATACTAGTGAGTTTATTTGCATCACTTAGAATTTTGGGTATACTGTCCACCAGTTTGCTGAGCCATTCCCGCACTCACTGGGGTGTTATGGGACTTCCACTAGAGTAGGGAAAGAAGTAAACATAGGGAGAATTATGGAAAATGTTGGGTCATATTTAGTCAACCCATGTTTTTTAGGGCCATGTTGACAGAATATAGAGCTGGGCTTGCCTCAGGGGAGAATGGTCATAAGGAGAAGGGTTTTTTATTTCCTTTTAATAGGTCAAAAAGAAGTTGTAGAGTTCTTGGAAGTAGGCTAAACAATGGTCTAAGCTTGTTAAAGTTTTCTAAAACTATCTGGAGGTAGGGAACCCTTCAGTTCTGGGGGGGAAGGAACACATTGATTTAAGAGGATTTGTTGAAATGAGAAAAATTTCTTTTACCAAGAGTGTGGTGTGTGGAATAAGTTATATGGAGAATGGGGTTATTTGGAATCCTAAGCAGAAAATGAAAATTATTAATTAATTTTTAGTTTGGAAGGAGGTGGAAAAATCTCCCCACATTTTTATGTCATCCATGTAATGGTATACATGGAATCTTTTGTCTAATTAAAGTTTTAATATTGTGGCCACAGCACCTTGGCAAGGATTTGGCTGTTATTTATTTCCTGAGATTGTATGACCTATTGATATCATGAGGGTGGTTCAGAGTTGGTACTTGAGGGTCCTGAGAACTCAAAAAGTCATTCTCAGAGAGGAGAGAGAGGAGAGAGAGAGAGAGGGAGAGAGAGAGAGAGAGAGAGAGAGAGAGAGAGAGAGAGAGAGAGAGAGAGAAAGCCCAGCAATCTTTAATATCATTTGCTAATAGAGGGAGATTTGCAGGGATGGTTGACAGGAGGCAGGAGCAGTCCCATTTGGAGGGTACCCTAAACTCACATGGTTTTATTAATTGCTCTTAAATACTGTACTAGTTACCATTACCCTGAGCTTGTTTATTATATGGGAAAAAGATTGCTCTTTGGACTGCAATAGGGGTGAATGTGTTGTAGTAGAAGCTGCTGTTTTATTGGTTGTATGAGCACTTTGAATTTTTCTGTCGATAGTAGCCAGAATTCAACTCAGATTGCTCCTCTTAAAGGCTAACCAAGGCAGAAAGTATTACATTAGTTAGCAATGGCTCTTAAAATTTGGGTTACTGGGAGGGAAGTTTTTAAGGCCTTCTAGAGTATCATTTTACTTACAGTCATCTATACTGATGCAATTCCTTTCAGTTTGTGTTTTAAGCACCATATCCAGGGTTTCTATAATATCTATCCCTAGAAGACTGCGGAAAATATTAGCTAGTAGAGGGCATATTAGATGGTTAGCCCCCATCCGTGTGTTTGTGTCTGTAGACTTGCTTAGTGATAATTACAGGGGAGCTCCCCACTTTGCCTAAGATTTGAGCTGCTTGAGTTAGACTCCAATTGTCTAGAGTCTCCTGTATGGTTGCCACTTGGGTGGGCTTCCTCTGAGATGCTGAAAAGAGCCCATATAAGGGCAGTTTTCCCTGTTATTGTGGCTGTCCCATTTTAAGTTTAAAGTGTGCAGGTATTTATCATAATCATAATACTGGAAGTGAAAAAAATCTCTTTTCCAGTGATAATCTTGTGACATTTAGGGCCAAATGTCTTAGGGGTATTGTAATCCTTTATGCAGAGTTTCCATTCTAACCATTCAGTTTCCAGTATCCTGGTTTTTAACATTTAAAGACAACCCTTCTGTTTAGTATTTTTGTCATTAAGCGGTAAGGTACAAACTTAATCTGGTGTGACGTTGTTCCTATGTCTTGGATTATCATGACCCACGTATAGTAGTGTTCATTTTTGAGATGTTGGCAGGCTAACCTGGATTCAGCAGTAATTCCCTTTGATCTCATGTTCTTATGGAAGAGATTTCTGACTACAAAATGAGCAATTTTTCTCTTGTTTTAATTCTAACAATAAAATCATATAGGTCCTCTCCAAACATTTGGTGATGTAGATGCAGGGAAGAGGCAGGGTCTTGTGGGACAGAGGGTAGGACAGTTCTAGTAATATGCAGGTTATGTTTCCTGTTGTGTTCTGGTGGAAAAGTCTCCTTGGTCAAATAGTCAATCTTTTTTTTTTTTTTTTTTGGTCCTGATTTCACCTGATGCATTGAAGACATTTGTCTCCGAAAAGCCCCACCTCCACCCCCAGTGTAAAAGGATTGGACCAAACAGGTAAGAGAAGCTAATGTCTTGCTAATCTTGAATTTTGTTTGTCATGGAAATTTTGGCTCTGAAGGAGCAATTTTATCCAGGGTTCATGAATGCCATTTTTCTTTACTGAGTACTTTAAAATCTGTGGCTTGGTGTGGTTACAAGTATTTTATTTCCTGTGGGTTTAATATTAACTAGTAATTAGCGGAGTTCCCCATTGTTATCTTCTGAATGGAGGGGAGGCAGAGTTTAAAGAGGTGCTAATTCATATTTTACTTTTGTTTGTGTTAGGAATAATCTTGGATACTGCAAAGTTTTATGGTGGAGGGTTATGGAGAGCAGACTGTTGAGAAACATGGCTTTTTATTCACTTTTGGCAGGATTTTGCAAGGTGAATCTTTGCAGGTCATGGGGAAGTAGAAACAGGAACCACTCTGTCCTCTTTGGAGGAGGGAGGAAGAGTAGGGGAAGGGATGGGGCAGTGCGCCTATTCATCTGCCTTTATAATGCTGCACTGTGGAAATGCAGGTTCTTGGGCAAGGGGAAGAGGGTAAGGTGGGGCTGAAGGATAGTGTATCATTCTCTTTAATATTCTAGGTTACAGATATGTATATGTTTTGATTCCTTATATTAATTGTGTGAAGACTGGAAGATACAGGATAGGGCAATGTTTAGAGCCCTAAACCTAAGTCTTGTCTGCCTTACAGGATGCAGTAGTATCTGCTGGTTCTGTTTTTAAGTGGTCCACTACATAGTAAGCTGGTAGGGAAGATGGGCTGAAAATTAGAGGAGGGAGCCTTTCTTCTCAGATATCTTACCTTAGCGAACCTATCGAATAACTAGTTTTATTTGAAATAAAATAATTTACAGTCATTGATGCATGAACCATCACTGTAAATATATATTACCAGATGTCAGACATGGTGCTAGATGAAGTATTTCCTCCCAAATCAAACCAACCTGTTTTGGGTAAACTTTTTCCCAACAGATTTTTATAGGGCAATTAATTTCCTAGCCTGTGTGGACTTTTAATTTATCTGTTTGTTTTTGTTTAAATGTGATGAAAAGTTACCCATGGTAGAAAAGAAAAGAAAGAGGACTCCTTGTCTCATAGGTACTTTCATGCAGCCTTTCATCTTTAGGAGATTCAAAAGAGCTCCAAAAGTTTAGTTTTGGAAGTTTTCCAAGGGACTACATGACCTTCCTCAGGTAGAGGTTTAGGGGGGCGGGGTTGGCATTGAGTACTCTAGACAAATGTAGAAAAGGGGATATCCTGTTGTTTAAGGGGGTCCTCTATTTTTCACCAAGCTCAGAGAAGCTCTCTGGATATGGTTGACTGCAACCTTTATTTGCAGGCCTTCCCAAAATTTACCTGAGTTGGCAGATTGACTTTTCATTGTTTTTTTTAATATGTAACTATTTTTATTCTATATTCTTTGTTTACATTCCAAAGATTCCAAAGGCTTTCCCCTTTCCCAGTTCCCACACACACACTATATGTCCCATAAGTCCTCTACCCACCCCAACTATTCCCCAATCATCACCCCCACACCATTTCTCTGTTCTGGTACTCTCCTACAAAACTGGATCGAATCTTTTCAGGCCCAGGGTCCTCTCCTTTCTTATATATTACTGAATATATTCAGACTATTCTTTCTGCAAACGTAAAATTTGGAGCAAGGTGTTGTATGTAATTCAGAGATAATACCTACCAATCTGTGTAGAACAATAAGTTCTAAGTTTTCAATAATTGGACTTTCCAATTATTATTTACTTTTGTCTCTTTATTATACACAATAAGAATAGAATAATTTTGCTGCCGACCAGATTCTATAGACAGAAACTAGAGATAATTTTCACCAGAAGAAATTCGGATAGCGAGAAACACCTTAAGAGATGTTCAACATCATTAGTCATCAGGGAAATGAAAATCGAAACAACCCTGAGATTCCATCTCACACCAGTCAGAATGGCTAAGATTAAAAACTCGAAAGACAACAGTTGCTGGCGAGGATGTGGAGAAAGAGGAACACTTCTCCACTGTTGGTGGGAATGCAAAATGGTAAAACCGCTCTGGAAATCAGGCTGGCGGTTCCTCAGAAAATTGGGCATGACACTTCCAGAGGACCCTGTCATACCACTCCTGGGCATATACCCAGAGGATTCCCCTGCATACAATAAAGAAACATGCTCCACTATGTTCATAGCAGCCTTATTTATAATAGCCAGAAGTTGGAAGGAGCCCAGATGTCCCTCAAAGGAAGAATGGATACAGAAAATGTGGTATATTTATACAATGGAATACTACTCAGCAATTAAAAATAATGAATTCATGCAATTTGTAGGCAAATGGTTGGATCTGGAAAATATCATCCTAAGTAAGTTAACCCAATCACAAAAGAATACACATGAAATGCAATCACTGATAAGTGGATATTAATGAGCCAAGAAGCTCTGAATATTCAAGGCACAATTAGCAAGTCAAAAGGTTCCCAAGAAGAAGGAAGGAGAGGACCCTGGTCCTGAAAGACTGGATCCAGTTTTGTAGGAGAGTACCAGAATAGAGCAGAGAGATGGTGGGGTGGTGATTGTGGAATGGCCGGGGGGCGGGGGGTGTGTGTGGGGTGAGGGTGGGATGGAAGAGGACATATGGGACATATGGTGAGGGGGGGAATGGGGAAAAGGGAAAGCCTTCGGAATGTAAACAAAGAATATAGAAAATAAAAATAAAAAAATTGTAAAAAAAATTATTTATCTCTATAATATTATGGTGGATACTCTAAATAATGTAATTTGGTAGAAAGTAGGATATAAATTCCTAGTGACCTTGTATAGATGAATCATTCAAAGTTTTTTCACATGTTTCTTGTCCCTTGAACAAAAAGAAAAAAAAGAAAATTTGTCATTGTATCCTTGGACTTGTCATGGTGAATTGTTTCTAATAACTCATTCACAAATAAATACATTGTGTGAATAATATTCTCTTTCAACTTAGACAAAACAAGAGATAATTAAAGCAAATTTGAGGTTATATCTGAGACAACATTTTCAGAGAGCATTAGCTATGGAAAGAAAACCCATTTTGATTTTAACATTGAATGGAA
The DNA here is from genome assembly GCA_964023405.1 of Apodemus agrarius. Classification (NCBI taxonomy): domain Eukaryota; kingdom Metazoa; phylum Chordata; class Mammalia; order Rodentia; family Muridae; genus Apodemus; species Apodemus agrarius. Next base: position 49,544,322 of record OZ030026.1, on the reverse strand, counting down.
ATTTGAAAGCTTCTTGAATCAAGTATAACCTTCTGCTTCTATCTGTGATGGAGTTTCTAGATCATGTTATTTGAAATATTAAGACCCATTCAATGATCTTTGACCATGAAAGGAATAAATGTAGTTGTCACCTGAAGACAAGAAATAACTCTGCTGAGTTCCTACTTATTAGTGTTTCCAGCTTCCTCATCAAACCTTCCATATGAGGATGGATGGTGAGACCTTAAACTGAGAATCCCAATAAACTTCTTTTTCTGTATATTTCCTTATATTAGAGTTTATCATAAGAATGAAAGAAGTAGGGCTGGAGAGATGGCTTAGTGGGTAAGAGCACTGACTGCTATTCCCGAAGGTCCTGAGTTCAAATCCCAGCAACCACATGGTGGCTCACAACCATCTCATAATGAGATCTGACGCCCTCTTCTGGTGTGTCTGAAGACAGCTACAGTGTACTCACATATAACAATAAATAAATCATTGGACCAGAGCAAGTGGGCCGGAGTGAAGAGAGGTCCTGAGTTCAATTCCCAGCAACCACATGATGGCTCAAAACCATCTGTACAGCTACAGTGTACTCATATATATAATATAAATAAATAAATCTTTAAAAAAAGAATGAAAGAAGTAATAAACCACATTTCATGCATGTGAAGTAATCAAAAGGCAGAGAATTAGGTGTTATATACAAAGGACCATTCTCTAGGGTTGAGAGAGTATATTATTACCATCACTACACACAAGATATAGGACTCTAGATTCACCAGCATTTTTTAAGTCTCAAAGAAGTAAACAAAAAATGGTGAATATTGAAAATTTATTAGAAACTGAATTCATAGCCGGGCAGTGGTGGTGCATGCCTTTAATCCCAACACTTGGGAAGCAGAGGCAGGTGGATTTCTGAGTTCAAGGCCAGGTCTACAGAGTGAGTTACAGGACAGTCAGGGATACACAGAGAAATCCTATCACGAAAAACCAAAAAGAAAGAAAGAAAGAAAGAAAGAAAGAAAGAAAGAAAGAAAGAAACTGATTAATGGCTGATTTAGTATTGGAAAGGTGGCAATTATGCTAAAAGTACACAGAGAGACTGTGTTCATCAGGTGTAGGATTTGGATAAAAAACTCTTAATTATTGAAGGAGCAGTTCTGACACTACATGATTAAAAAAACCCTATGATACATAATTCCAGAATATTATAAATTCTGGGAATAAAGGTAAAAATATATTTAACCTTCAGTGGGTTTCTGGATAGCCTCAGATTCAGTTTATTGCATGGGAATTTCAATGTTGTTTATGATGACATTTAAATTTAAAACTGTGCGAAAATACTGGAAATAGTAAAAAATTACTTTTAAAATAATTTTTCAAATTATTTTCAAACCTTCAAAACAAGAGATTATTTAAGATGGAATTCTTGGATTATTGAAATATTATACTCCCTGAAAGAAAAGTATGTACTTTGCCTAGAGACAAGGTGAACAATGACTTTCAAATATCTCATGAATTATCTAATTAACCTCAGCCACTAAAGGGTCAAAATTATAGGCTTATAATAATCACCTATAAATGCTTTTTGGAGGAGCCCAAATGTCCCTCAAAGGAGGAATGGATACAGAAAATGTGGTATATTTATACAATGGAATACTACTCAGCAATTAAAAATAATGAATTTATGCAATTTGTAGGCAAATAGTTGGATCTGGAAAATATCATCCTAAGTGAGTTAACCCAATCAAGAAAGAATACACATGAAATGCAATCACTGATAAGTGGATATTAATGAGCCAAAAAGCTCTGAATACTCAAGGCACAATTAGCAAATCAAAAGAGTCCCAAGAAGAAGGAAGGAAAGGACCCTGGTCCTGAAAAGACTGGATCCAGATTTGTAGGAGACTATCAGAACAGAGAAATGGGGAGGGAGGTGATTGGGGAATGGGTGGAGGGAAGAGGACTTATGGGACATATGGTGAGGGGGAAACTGGGAAAGGGGAAAGCCTTTGAAATGTAAACAAAGAATATAGAAAATAAATTTTTAAAAAAAGTAAACAGAAAAAAGAAAATATCCAATTAAAAAAAGATAGCAGTTTTCAGATTAGAAAAGAAGAAGAGAGAACAAAACCACTCTTCTCAACATGATTCATCTAGAGAAATATTCTGCATTGATTAGCACTGGGTCTCTTAGTGGGGGATGTCATGAAACTTCAATGAATTCTAGTGATAGCTTGATTTTGAAAACAAGATAATGTATTTCAAAGTTTCTGTTTTCTGAGGAACCGCCAGACTGATTTCCAGAGTGGTTGTACCAGATTGCAGTCCCACCAGCAGTGGAGGAGTGTTCCTCTTTCTCCACATCCTCGCCAACACCTGTTGTTTCCTGAGTTTTTAATCTTAGCCATTCTGACTGGTGTGAGGTGAACTCTCAGGGTTGTTTTGATTTGCATTTCCCTGATGACTAATGATGTTGAACATTTTTTAAGGTGTTTCTCAGACATCTGAATTTCTTCAGGTGAAAGGTCTTTGTTTAGCTCTGTACTCCATTTTTTCATAGGGTTATTTGGTTTTCTGGGGTCTAACTTCTTGAGTTCTTTGTATACATTGGATATTAGCCCTCTGTCTGATGTGGGGTTGGTGAAGATCTTTTCCCAATTTGCTGGCTGCTGATTTGTCCTTTTGACAGTGTCTTTTGCCTTACAGAAACTTTGTAATTTTATGAGGTCCCATTTGTCTATTCTTGATCTTAGAGCATAAGCTAATGGTGTTCTGTTCAGGAATTTTCCCCCTGAGCCAATGTCCTCAAGGGTTTTCCCCAGTTTCTTTTCTATTAGTTTTAGTGTCTGGTTTTATGTGGAAGTCCTTGATCCACTTGGAGTTGAGCTTAGTGCAAGGAGATAAGAGTGGATCTATTCTCATTCTTCTGCATGTTGACCTCTAGTTGAGCCAGCACCATTTGTTGAAAATTACCACTGGAGGTTTTCAGCTCCTTTGTCGAATATCAATTGGCCATAGATGTGTGGGTTCAATTCTGGGTCTTCGATCCTATTCCATTGATCTGCCTCCCTGTCACCATGCAGTTTTTAACACTACTGTTCTGTAGTATTGCTTGAGGTCCGGGATATTGATTCACCAAGAAGTTCTTTTGCTGTTGATGATAGTTTTAGCTATCCTGGGTTTTTTGTTATGGGTCTGTTTAGATGATCTATTCGATCCTGGTTTAATTTTGGTATTTGGTAACTGTCTAGGAAATTGTTCTTTTCCTCCAGATTCTTCAGTTGTGTTGAGTATAGGTTTTTGTAGTAGGATCTGATGATTTTTTGAATTTCCTCAGTTTCTGTTGTTATATCTCCCTTTTCATTTCTAATTTTGTTAATTTGAATACTGTCTCTGTGCCCTTTGGTAAGTCTGGCTAGGGGTTTATCTATCTTGTTGATTTTCTCAGAGAACCAGCTCCTGGTTTTGTTGCTTCTTTGTATGGTTCTCTTTGTTTCAACTTGATTGATTTCAGCCCTGAGTTTCATGATTTCCTGTCTTCTACTCCTCTTGGGTGAAATTCCTTCTTTTTGTTCCAGAGCTTTCAAGTGCGCCATTAAGTTGCTAGTATATGCTCTCTCCTGTTTCTTTTTGGAGACACTCAGGGCTATGAGTTTTCCTCTAAGCACTGCTTTCATTGTGTCCCATAGATTTGGGTATGTTGTGCCTATCTTTGATTTCTTTCTTTATTTGTTCCTGGACTAAGGTATCATTGAGTAGAATATTGTTCACCCTCCACGTGTATGAGGATTTTCTGTTGTTTTTGTTGCTATTGAAGAACACTCTTACTCCATGGTGATCTGATAAGAGGCATGGGATTAGTTTGATCTTTTTATATTTGTTGAGATCTGTCTTGTGTCCAATTATATGGTCGATTTTGGAGAAGGTACCATGAGGGGCTGAGAAAAAGGTATAGTCTTTTGCTTTAGGGTGAAATGTTATATATATATATTAAATCCAATTGGTCCAAAGTTTCGATGAGTTTCTCCATGTCCCTGTTTAGTTTCTGTATTCCTGGTCGGTCCACTGTCGATAGTGGAGTATTGAAGTCCCCCACAATCATTGTGTTAGGTGCAATGTGTACTTTGAGATTTAGTAAAGTTTCTTTTATGAATGAGTTCAAACTGTCAATGAAAGCTCTGTTATTTACACTTGTGGTTCTCAGATACAGAGTCTGGGAAGAGTAGAATCTTCCAGACAAATAAAGAATGAAGACTAATTATAGGCTTAGTGGATTCCATGTGGGTGGGGTCTCTACCTGATATCCCAACATACTTGGAACAGTCATAGAACAAACTAAACAAACTAGGAAAAGCTAGCCAAGGATGAACTCAGTAGAGAGACTTGTTTGAGTGAATAAGATATAGCATGAACAAGGAATGCTTCCAATATCACTCTATTCCCTTCAGACACACAAGGATAAGTATATGTGCACGAATCAAAGAATAAAATTGAAAAGCTTCTGTAAAGCAAAGTACACTGACAATAGGACAAAATGGTAACCTACAGATTGGGAAAAGATCGTTACCAACAATACATTCAATAGAGGGATAATATCCAAAATGTACAAAGAACTCAAGAAGTTAGACTCCAGAGAGCAAAATATCCCTATTTAAAAATGGGGTACAGTGCTAAACAAAGAATTCTCAACTGAGTAATTTTGAATTAATGGAAAGCACCTAAAGAAATGTTCAGCATACTTAGTCATCAGAGAAATGCAAATCAAAACAACCCCAAGATTCCATCTTGCACCAATCAGAATGGCAACGATAAAAAAACTCAGCTGACAGCAAATTCTGTCAAGGATGTGGAGAAAGAGAAAAACTCGTTCACTGGTGGTGGGATTGCAAGCTGGTAAAACCACTTTGTAAAACAATATGGCAGTTCCTCAGAAAACTGGAAATAGTTCTACTTGAAGACCCAACCATACCACTACTGAGCATATTCCCAAAAGATGCTCCAACATATAACAAGGACATATAGAAGACTTGTTTATAATAGCCAGAAGCCAGAAATGACCAGATGTCCTTCAGGGGAAAATAGATACAGGAAAACAATGATATCATAAAATTTGCAGGCAAATGGATAGAACTAGAAAATATCATACTGAGTCAGGTAAAACCAGACACCAAATAACACACATAGTATGTACTCACAGATAAATGGATACTCTCACCAAAACTCAGAACACCCATGCAGGATACAATTCACAAACCACATTAAGTTTAAGACGAAGGAAGTCCACAGTGTGGATGCTTCAGTCTTATTTAGAAGGAAGAACAAAATAATCACTGGAGGTAGAGGAATGAATATACCAGGGAAGGAGAGAGGATGAGGTGGGAAAAAACTGAGGGCCGGATCAGGCATGAAAAGGAACAGGAGAGAAGTACAAAGGGTCAGGAAAATGAATAGAAACATGTAGCAGTCCAGGATGGACAGCTGTGGGTAGCCACTAGAATGTCCCATAAATCATGGAAGCAAAAGATTACCAGGTCCCACTGCAGATGAAATTAACTGAAATACCCAACAAAGTGGTGATAGAACCTGTAGAGACCACCTCCTGTAGATAGCCATGGCCCCCAGATGAGGGATGGGGCCACCCTCCAATCTCAAAATTTTAATCCAAAATTCTGTCTAAAGGAAAGACAGTGGTAAAAGTGGAGCAGAGACTGAAGGAAAGGCCATCCAGAGTCCACCCCACATAGGGATCCACCCTATCTGCAGAACCACACCCTGACAATATTGCTGATGCCAAGAAGGTTTGTTGACAAGATCCTGGTTTAGCTGTCCCCTGAGAGGCTCTGCCATCACCTGATAAATACAGATGTAGACACAGCCAACTATCTGACTGAGCCTGGGGAAATCAATGGACAAGTATGGGGAAGGAATGAAGGAACTGAAGGGGATTGCAACCCCATAGGAAGAACAACAATATCAACTAACTGGATCTCCCAGAGCTAAAATGTACTAAACCACCAACAAAATTGTGTACATGAAAGGATTCATGGCTGGAGATACATATGTGACAGAGGATAGGTTTATTTAGAATCAATGGGAGGGGAGGCTCTGGTCCTCTGGAGTTTTGATGCCCCACCCTTAAAGGGAAGCTAGAGGAGTGAGCTGGAAGATGGTGGGTAGGTGGAGAGCACTTCAGTAGAGGCAACGGGAGGGAGCGGGGTGGTAAGTTTGTGGAGCAGAGACCAGGAAGGGGGAAACATTTAAAATGTAAATAGAGAAATTAAACAATAAAGTATTTGTCAAAAAACTGAAAGAGAATTGGTAAAATTCCTATAGGGATCTGAGATGTTTATTTTGGCTTTCTCCATCCATCTGGAGAAAATTCTAGAAATATCAGTGTGGATTATCTCAAATAATGAAAGGAAATGAAATAGAAATGTAAGCTGGCAACAATTTCCAGTTATCAAAATTTTAATAGACAAAGTTAAAAAATAATTTCAAGTATACTGAGTGTTATATATGTCATACAGCTTTCTGGCTTTCTCGTCATTACAATTTGCATCTCCCAACATTCTCTCATGTCTTTCCAATTTCCCTAGACCTCGCTCGTGTTCCAGTACAATATTACCTGGCTTACCAACCATTATCATTGTTAAGTGATCCACTTGCTTATTTTTCTTGTGCTCTCCCCTTCTGGTTTGAATCCCCAAATATAACGTAATGAGAGTTATTTCTTGTCCTCTATACACTGTAAGGTCAAACAGTCCTTTCTTGCTGCCTTTCATAGACAGATGTTCCCCATACTTTCCCATTCATATCTAACTCTTCTTCCCCATTATTATGAACTTATCAACATTATTTTTAATTTCAATAAATAATATCAAAGGAAACAGCAAATTCCCATTCTAACATACATACATCTTTTGGCATTTCTTCTAATATTCCTGACTTCTTGTCAAGTCAAGATGGACTTTTGCAGTGGCCTGGGATTTGCAATTAGTCATATTGCTGCAAATAGTCATTCTTAACCAGTGTGAAGTGTGTAAATACTGTTAAATTTCTTAACTATAAAATATTCAGTTCAAATTGTTTCCACCTTTCTTGTACATTTTAGTCTCCTTAATGGTTTAGCCTCACAATACTACTATTTATGCTTATTACTCTCTACATCTGACTTCTAAATAAAATGAAAGGCATCTACAATAAAGTTAAGACACTTAAAAAATAAATTTAAGAAGACACATGAAAATGACAAACATGTACATGTATTCAAACAAGATACATACTTAGATGTCAACTCAAAAAATATATCAAATTTATTCATGGAAGTAACATTCAATAACCAGGTCCTCGATGAGTTTTTAAATAACATTTTAGGATTGTTTACTCATAATGTTTGTAGCAGAAAAAAATAGGAGCAACATGTGATAGTTGAGACTGAATGAAAGTAAATAGTTTCTTTATACCAAGGAATCTGGCATTTTAATGAAGTCTCAACCCACAAATTGTGAAAATTCAGGCATCATCCCTCTCTCTCTTTCTCTAAGTCTCTATCTCTGTATCTATATGTGTGTGAATTCATCAGTTTTCAAAATAATAAATGAATAATTAAACAAAAACTTTTGAAGATATTAAACTGAGTGACCAAGGTTGTTTCCATCAGATATGGTTTCTTCCATAAAAATCTCACTGCCCAAACAAAAAAAAAAACACAAACAAACAAACAAAACAAAACTGTACCATGTACTGGACAAAGAATCACAGAGGCAAACAAAACACCTGTAGCATCCTATTTATTCTGTTTTGCCTACTGTAACTCAATGGTGATACCTTGTTTTTGAAGACACCAAACACAGTTGTTGTAGGACATAAAGAAATCAATAGTTAACTAAAAAAGAAATTCACACGTTGGTATCTATGCCATAGTTTTGAGAAGTGCAATTCATGCTTGTAAGTCATTTTTATATTGTCCATAGGCATATCATTCAGTGATTAAAGGTTTTCTTTCTTTTGTTTTTTTTTTACTTTTGATTTGTTTTAATTTTTATTTTCTATTTTCTATGTTTATATTCCAAAGGCTTTCCCCTTTCCCAGTTCCCCCCTACCATATGTCCCATAGTTCCTCTCCCCCCCAACTATTTCCCAATCACTCCCCCTACCCCCTCGGTTTCTTTACAAAACTGGGTCCAATCTTTACATGCCCAGGGTCCTCTCCTTTCCTCTTCTTGGGAATCATTTGACTTGCTAATTGTGCCTTGAGTATTTAGGGCTTCTGGGCTCATTAATATCCACTTATCAGTTATTGCATTTCATGTGTATTCTTTTGATTGGGTTAACTCACTCAGGATGATATATTCCAGGGATAACCATTTACCTACAAATTGCATGAATTCATTATTTTTAATTGCTGAGTAGTATTCCATTGTATAAATATACCACATTTTCTGTATCCATTCCTCCTTTGAGGGATATTTGGGCTCCTTCCAATTTCCGGCTTTTATAAACAAGGCTGCTATAAACATAGTGGAGCATGTGTCTTTATTGTATGCAGGGTAATCCTCTGGGTATATGCCCAGGAGTAGTTTTCCAGGGTCCTCTGGAAGTGACATGCCCAATTTTCTGAGGAACCGCCAAACTGATTTCCAGAGCGGTTTTACCATTTTGCAATCCCACCAACAGTGGAGGAGTGTTCCTCTTTCTCCACATCCTCGCCAGCACTTGTTGTCTCTTGAGTTTTTAATCTTAGCCATTCTGACTGGTGTGAGGTGGAATCTCAGGGTTGTTTTGATTTGCATTTCCCTGATGACTAATGATGCTGAACATCTTTTAAGGTGTTTCTCGGCCATCCGAATTTCGGCTGGTGAGAATTCTCAACTGCGGAATCCTGGATGGCTGAAAAACACCTATAGAAATGTTCAACATCCTTAATCATCAGGGAAATGCAAATCAAAACAACCCTGAGATTCCACCTCTCACCAGTCAGAATGGACAAGATCAAAATCTCAGGGGACATACAATGCTGAAGAAGATGTGGAGAAAGAGGAAAACTTCTCCACTGCTGGTGGGATTGCAAGCTGTTAAAACCACTCTGGAAATGTTTGGCAATTCCTCAGAAAATTGGACAGAGGACTACCTGAGGACCCCGCTATACTACTCCTGCACATATACCCAGAATATGCTCCAACATGTAATAAGGACACATATTCTGCTATATACATAGCAGCCTTATTTATAATAACCACAAGCTGGGAAGAACCCTGATGTCCCTCAACAGAGGAAAGGATACAGAAAAGGTAATACATTTACACAATGGAATACTACTCAGCTATTAAAAATAATGAATTCATGAAATTCATAGGCAAATAGATGGAGCTAGAAACTATCATCCTGAGTGTGATAACCCCAAATTCTAAGGGTCATTGCTAAATGTAAAATCTCTGCCTTAACTGGCTTTCAGATGAAGTGATTGTGTTCAATAATGGCTGCTGTCGACAGAAAAACTCAAAGCTCTCACACAACTGGTAAAAGAGCAGCTTCAACTACAACACGTTCCCTCTTCCTGCAGTCCCAAGTAACAACCTTGTGTTCTGTATAATAAACAAGCTCAAGGGGCATGGAGACTAGTACAATATTTAAGGCCAATTAATAAAACCATGTGATGGCCAGGCATGGTGGCCCCGGCCTGTAATCCCAGCACTTGGGAGGCAGAGGCAGGCAGATTTCTGAGTTCTAGGCCAGTCTGGTCTACAGAGTGAGTTCCAGGACAGCCAGGACTACACAGAGAAACCCTGTCTCAAAAAAACAAACAAACAAAACAAAACAAAACAAAAACAAAAACAAACAAACAAACAAAAAAAAACATGTGATGCTAGGGAACCCACAATGGACTGCCCTATAACTCAAACATCCCTGCCAATGTCCCTCTATTGGCAATAGATATTAAGGGCTGCTATTTTTTTTCTCTCAACCCTTGATATGTTGGATACTTTGAGTTCTTACTACCCCCAAATAACAACTCTGGGCCAGCCTCAGGATATGAATGGACAATTCTCCCTCATGTAGTAGGTAATAGCTTGATCCTTTTCCAGGTGTCTGTGACCACCATATTAAAATATTATTTAGAAAAAGGATAAATTTATATCATTATATGGATGAAATCTAAGTATAGGGAGATTCTTTCACCTCCTCCTTCCAAACTAAAGATCAAGATTGATCAGATTGATAAAAACATCTGAACTTCTGTTCCATAGACATGAATATCTGCTTCAATAAGTTTTTAGACATAATACAGTGATTGCTATAAAGGTATTTGAACACAAAATGCTATCTAAAAGGGGTTAAACACTAATGGAACTTTCATTTGTAGTATTATCTGTTGTGTTTATATACATTCATTATAATTTATTATGGGTCATCATATAGATGTGACTTTCCATATTTTACAAAATTAAAAAATTTTCATCTACTTTAATGTGATTTAAAAATTCTATTGTGTAGAGAATCAGTTATAAACTCTCTGGCAGAATAACCTATCAATTAAAAGAGCTAGCATGTGGAGAAAGAAGAACACTCCTCCACTGTTGGTGGGATTGCAAGATGGTACAACCACTCTGGAAATCCGTCTGGTGGTTCCTCAGAAAATTGGGCATGACACTTCCAGAGAACCCTGTCATACCACTCCTGGGCATATACCCAGAGGATTCCCCTGCATTCAATAAAGACACATGCTCCACAATGTTCATAGCAGCCTTATTTATAATAGCCAGAAGTTGGAAGTAGCCCAGATGTCCCTCAAAGGAGGAACGGATACAGAAAATGTGGCATATTTACACAATGGAATATGACTCAGCAATTAAAAATAATGAATTCATGCAATTTGTAGGCAAATGGCTGGATCTGGAAAACATCATCCTAAGTGAATTAACCCAATCACAAAAGAATACACATGAAATGCAATCACTGATAAGTGGATATTAAAGAGCCCAGAAGTTCTGAATACTCAAGGCACAATTAGCAAATCAAAAGATTCCCAAGAAGAAGGAAGGAGATGACACTGGATCCAGTTTTGTAGGAGAGTACCAGAACAGAGAAAGGGTTTGGGGGTGATTGGGGAATGGCCCCAAAAGGCATGCATGGTATACACTAGCTAATAAGGTGACATTAGTGAAGACATTACAGAATACATAGGATACAATCCACAGAACTCAAGAATGTTAACAAGGAGAAGGGCCCAAATGAGAATGCTTCAGTCCTACTTGTGAGGGAAATGAAAACTGTCACGGGATGCAAAGGGAGGGATGAATCTGACAGGAAAAGAAAGTTGGCTGAGGGAAAAAGGGGAGATCTGTGCTGTCCAGCCATTAGCTGTTGGCAACTTTCTTTACCAATCAGAACCAACTGGCTGCAGTCTACCAGTAGCTACTTTTATAGATGTTCTCTTGGAAAGGTTTTTCCAGGAATGTAATGAGCATTCGTAATACAAGCAGTTACAAAACATTACCACATGACAAGCACTAAATTGTATGGTAAGTAGTAAAAACTGAAGAGGACTTTCTAGGTGCATTATTTCCAAACTCACCCATACAAATCTATAATACTATATTTTACTTGATTAGGCCATATCACCTCAAACAATTATCCCCTACACTTATTTTCTTTATTGTGGCAGGGTTTTATTAGAAGCGTTGGCTTTTCTGAAACCGACATTGTCGTCTGCCTCAGGGTCACTGAGATCTGCATATCTCTCCAGAATGCTGAGATTAACTGTGCAGAATACCATGAAAAGCTTACAAAATAATTACTTAGATGAAGCCTGTGATATACAGTAAACGCAGGCAGAGAGATAAAATTGGAAAGAATACTTTGAGAATTTACCATAATATTCCTTTAATGTATGAATTCTAATTTTCCTTAGGCATTGGAACATGACAAAATCGGGCTACTCTCACAAATCAAGCTTCAAGGACCACAGAGCCTACTGTGTAACTGTGAATTTACAGCCCTAAAAAAACACAGGCTCCATACAAAATAATAAATGTGAAATGAAATTTCTCCCAATAAGACAAATAAAATTCTGGATATGAATTTTAAGTATTTTCATTGTTATATGAAAATTATTTATTTATCTTAACATTTTGATCATAAATGCCTCTCAATACTAAAGCTATGAAGCATGTCCAAATGTACTATCTTTGATAGCACAGGCAAGTTCAAAAGAATCAGTATAGCTGTACATGCTGCTTCCTCTAGTATTACAAATAAAGTATAGCAAACCAATAATTAAAAGTTATTGAAGAACGGGTAAGTTAAAAATTGTTAAGATTTCATGGCAAAGTCTCTAAGCATTCTCAGGTGCTTGTTGATAAGAAGACCATGAAATCTTTAGAGAAAATATTGGATTGGCCAAGTCTATTTTGTTCTACTTCAGCACCCCCATGGTAGACAGTATTGTGTCCTCCCAACTCAGGTTACTTTCTGTGTCAGTGACTTGCAGGCATATTACAGCAGCAATATGGAACAGCCTACAAGGATGGCACAACATGGCTATAGCTATGATGCGGGGGACTCAAAATTACTCCCTTTGAATTGATCTAGTAGGACAAATCATTGACTCAATAGTTTTCTAAGGCCAGGAGGACTTATTAAACAAGCTTTTATATCAGAGATTGTTGGCAGTTAGCTGGCTTAAAAATTGAAATATGGGCTCCTTCTAATTTCTGGCTATTATAAACAAGGCTGCTATAAACATAGTGGAGCATGTGTCCTTATTGCATGCAGGGGAATCCTCTGGGTATATGCCCAGGAGTGGTATGCCAGGGTCCTCTGGAAGTGACATGCCCAATTTTCTGAGGAACCGCCAAACTGATTTCCAGAGCGGTTTTACCATTTTGCAATCCCACAATCAGTGGAGGAGTGTTCCTCTTTCTCCACATCCTCGCCAGCACTTGTTGTCTCTTGAGTTTTTAATCTTAGCCATTCTGACTGGTGTGAGGTGGAATCTCAGGGTTGTTTTGATTTGCATTTCCCTGATGACTAATGATGTTGAACATCTTTTAAGGTGTTTCTCGGCCATCCGAATTTCTTCTGGTGAAAATTCTTTGTTTAGCTCTGTGCCCCATTTTTTGATAGGGTTATTTGTTTCTTTGCGGTCTAACTTCTTGAGTTCTTTGTATATATCCCTCAAAGGAGGAATGGATACAGAAAATGTGGTATATTTATACAATGGAATACTACTCAGCAATTAAAAATAATGAATTCATGCAATTTTTAGGTAAATGGTTAGACCTGGAAAATATCATCCTGAGTGAATTAACCCAATCACAAAAGAATGCACATGAAATGCAATCACTGATAAGTGATTATTAATGAGCCCAGAAGCCCTAAATACTCAAGACACAAATAGCAAGTCAAATGATTCCCAAGAAGAAGAAAGGAGAGGACCCTGGGCCTGTAAAGATTGCATCCAGTTTGGTAAAGAAACCGAGGGGGGAGGGGGAATGATTGGGGAACAGTTGGTGGGGGAGAGGAACTATGGGAACTATGGTGGGTGGGAACTGGGAAAGGGGAAAGCCTTTGGAATGTAAACATAGAATATAGAAAATAAAAAAAATTGAAATATGGATATCTCTCAATAAATGTTGATACCCTTATGTTGGCACACATTGCATTTCCCATGCCTATTAGTAAGGACATTAATATTGGAGCTGCTCTGGCCATCTGGAATTGGTGTAAAAATCCCAAGTGTTCCCAATCTCCTTCTCCGGAATAATAGTAGACCTGAGGGAATAGATGTACCAGAAACAAAAGTCAGAAGTTTAAATGACCACAAGGGACTGGTAGAGAGTCTCCATAATTAAGCAAACCAAGTACCCTTTAGAGTTACTAAATAGTAAGGGGAAATTCCCGCTTTTAACATCTATAAATTATAGTACTGAAGGTACTGAGACTCTGATAGCTTATATGATCCTGTATAAAAGCAGAAGCCTTATCCTTGCTAGTTCAGGGAGAGGATTTAAGATTTTGTTGATTTCCTTTTTTAAATTAACTAATTGATTTATGTTTTTACACTGCAGATTTTATTCTCCTCTCCAGTCTGCCCTCTAAGTTCCATATTCCTTATATTCTCCCCACCTCCTGTCTCCAAAGGATGCCCCCATCCCCACGCCAACTAACCTCTAAACTCCCTGGGGCCTCCAGTCTCTTGAGGGATAGGTGTATCATCAATAGTGTTTGAAAGATCTTGGAGGTTCAGATTAATTGAGACTGCTGGGCCTCCTACAGGGTTTCCCTCCTCCTCAGCTTCTTACAGCCCTTCTCTAATTCAACCACAGATGTCAGCAGTTTCTGTCCATTGGTTGGATGAAAATATCTTCACCTGACTCTTCCAGCTGCTTGTTGGTTTTTCGGGAGTGTGGTCATGCTAGGTCTCTTTTTGTGAGTGCTCCATACCTCAGTGATCAAATAAGCTGTGATGACACTAAAATTTATATGGCCACAATATATACATTGTATGACAAGAGGATCTTTATAGAGCCACGAGCATTCTCTCAAATTGCAAAGATGCTAGAGAAAATGCAGAGCAAACACTGGATTCTTACAAGTCATTAAATGATCCAATATTCACATTCAAAGACATCAACAGTCAAAAGAAACAGGAATTTTGGTCAGGAAAGTACTTTTTGAAACTCAAGTACTATAGATTGTACTGTTGCAAAACAACAACAACAAACTCCTATCATCCATCACCTCAAATTGGAGAGTTTCCTTACATTGTTTAGCTATAAAAATCTGTGCACAAAACCCATAAAACCCCTGACGCTTTTTTTTTAATTTTTTTTTATTTTCTATATTCTTTGTTTACATTCCAAAGGCTTTCCCCTTTCCCAGTTACCCCCCACCATATGTCCCATAATTCCTCTCCCCCCATGCTATTCCCCACTCTTCCCCCCCCCACGATTTCTCTGTTCTGGGTCTACAATACTGGATCCAATCTTTACAGGCCCAGGGTCCTCTCCTTTTTTTCTTCTTGAGAGTCATTTGACTTGCTAATTGTGCCTTGAGTATTTAGGGCTTCTGGGTTCATTAATATCCACTTATCAGTGATTGCATTTCGTGTGTATTCTTTTGTGATTGGGTTAGCTCACTTAGGATGATAGTTTCCAGATCTAACCATTTACCTACAAATTGCATGAATTCATTATTTTTAATTGCTGAGTAGTACTCCATTGTATAAATATACCACATTTTCTGTATCCATTCCTCCTTTGAGGGATATCTGGGCTTCTTCCAATTTCTGGCTATTATAAACAAGGCTGCTATAAACATAGAGGAGCATGTGTCTTTGTTGTATGCAGAGGAATCCTCTGGGTATATGCCCAGGAGTGGTATGCCAGCGTCCTCTGGAAGTGACATGCCCAATTTTCTGAGGAACCGCCACACTGATTTCCAGAGTGGTTTTACCATTTTGCAATCCCACCAACAGTGGAGGAGTGTTCCTCTATCTCCACATCCTCGCCAGCACTTGTTGTCTCTCGAGTTTTTAATCTTAGCCATTCTGACTGGAGTGAGGTGGAATCTCAGGGTTGTTTTGATTTGCATTTCCCTGATGACTAATGATGTTGAACATCTCTTAAGGTGTTTCTCGGCCATCCGAATTTCTTCTGGTGAAAATTCTTTGTTTAGCTCTGTACCCCATTTTTTGATAGGGTTATTTGGTTCTTTGGGGTCTAACTTCTTGAGTTCTTTGTATATATTGGATATTAGCCCTCTGTCGGATGTGGGGTTGGTAAAGATCATTTCCCACGTTGTTGGTTGCCGTTTTGTCCTTCTGACAGTGTCCTTTGCCTTACAGAAACTTTGTAATTTTATGAGGTCCCATTTGTCAATTCTTGATCTTAGAGCATAAGCTATTGGTGTTCTGTTCAGGAACTTTACCCCTGTGCCCATGTCCTCCAGGGTCTTCCCAAGTTTCTTTTCTAATAGTTTCAGTGTGTCTGGTTTTATGTGGAGGTCCTTGATCCACTTGGAGTTGATCTTAGTACAAGGAGATAAGAGTGGGTCAATTCTCATTCTTCTGCATGTTGACCTCCAGTTGAACCAGCACCATTTGTTGAAAAGGCTATCTTTTTTCCACCGGATGGTTGTGGCTCCTTTATCAAAGATCAAGTGACCATAAGTCTGTGGGTTCATTTCTGGGTCTTCAATCCTATTCCATTGATCTACCTGCCTGTTGCTGTACCAATACCATGCAGTTTTTAACACAATTGCTCTGTAGTACTGCTTGAGGTCAGGGATATTGATTCCCCCAGAAGTCTTTTTATTGTTGAGAATAGTTTTAGCTATCCTGGGTTTTTTGTTGCTCCAGATGAATTTGAGAATTGCTCTTTCTAGATCTATGAAGAATTGATTTGGGATTTTGATGGGGATTGCATTGAATCTGTAGATTGCTTTTGGCAAGATGGCCATTTTTACTATATTGATCCTGCCAATCCAGGAGCAAGAAATATTTTTCCATCTCCTGAGGTCTTCTTCGATTTCTTTCTTCAGGGACTTGAAGTTCCTGTCATACAGATCTTTCACTTGTTTGGTTAGAGTTACGCCAAGGTACTTTATGTTGTTTGTGGCTATTGTGAAGGGTGTTATTTCCCTAACTTCTTTCTCAGCCTGCTTGTCCTTTGAGTACAATAAGGCTACTGATTTGCTTGAGTTAATTTTATAACCAGCCATGTTGCTGAAGTTGTTTATCAGCTGTAGAAGTTCTCTGGTGAAGTTTTTTGGATCGCTTAAGTAGACTATCATATCATCTGCAAATAATGATACTTTGACTTCTTCCTTTCCAATTTGTATCCCTTTGACTTCCTTATGTTGTCTGATTGCTCTCGCTAGAACTTCAAGTACTATATTGAAAAGATATGGAGAGAGAGGACAGCCTTGTCTAGTCCCTGATTTTAGTGGAATTGCTTCAAGTTTCTCTCCATTTATTTTGATGTTGGCTACTGGTTTGCTGTAGATTGCTTTTACTATGTTTAGGTATGGGCCTTGAATTCCTGCTCTTTCCAAGACTTTTAGCATGAAAGGATGCTGAATTTTGTCAAATGCTTTTTCAGCATCTAATGAGATGACCATGTGGTTTTTTTCTTTTAGTTTGTTTATGTAGTGGATTACATTGATGGATTTCCGTATATTGAACCATCCCTGCATTCCTGGAATGAAGCCTACTTGATCATGGTGAATGATCGTTTTGATATGCTCTTGGATTCGGTTGGCAAGAATTTTATTTAGTATTTTTGCATCTATATTCATAAGAGAAATTGGCCTGTAGTTCTCTTTCTTTGTTGGATCTTTTTGTGGTTTACGTATCAGCGTAATTGTGGTTTCGAAGAACGAGTTGGGCAGTGTCCCTTCTGTCTCTATTTTGTGGAATAGTTTGAAGAGTATTGGTGTTAAGTCTTCTTTGAAGGTCTGGTAGAATTCTGCACTAAAACCATCTGGTCCCGTACTTTTTTTGGTTGGGAGGCTTTCTATAACCCCTTCTATTTCTTTAAGGGTTATGGGACTGTTTAGCTGGTCTACTTGATGCTGATTTAATTTTGGTATTTGGTATCTGTCTAGGAAATTGTCCATTTCCTCCAGATTCTCCAGTTGTTTTGAGTATAGGCCTTTGTAGTAGGATCTGATGATCTTTTGAATTTCCTCTGTTTCTGTTGTTATATCCCCCTTTTCATTTTTAATTTTGTTAATTTGGATACTATCTCTGTGCCCTTTGGTTAGTCTAGCTAAGGGTTTATCTATCTTGTTGATTTTCTCGAAGAACCAGCTCTTGGTTTTGTTGATTCTTTGTATGGTTCTCTTTGTTTCTGCTTGATTGATTTCAGCCCTTAGTTTGATGATTTCCTCTCTTCTACTCCTCCTGGATGAGTTAGCTTCTTTTTGTTCCAGCGCCTTCAGGTGTGCTGTTAAGTTGCTAGTGTATGCTCTTTCCAGTTTCTTTTTGGAGGCACTCAGGGCTATGAGTTTTCCTCTTAGCACTGCTTTCATTGTATCCCAGAGATTTGGGTAGGTCGTACCTTCATTTTCATTGAAGTCTAAAAAGTCTTTGATTTCTTTCTTTATTTCTTCCTTGACCAGGGTGTCATTGAGTAGAGTATTGTTCAGTTTCCATGTGTATGTGGGCTTTCTGTTGTTGTTCTTGCTATTGAAGACCACTTTTACTCCATAGTGATCCGATAGGAGACATGGGATTAGTTCGGTCTTCTTGTATTTGTTGAGGTCTGTCTTGTGACCAATTATATGATCAATTTTTGAGAAGGTACCGTGCGGTGCTGAGAAAAAGGTATACTCTTTTGTTTTAGGATGGAATGTTCTATATATATCTGTTAAATCCAATTGGTCCAAAGCTTCAATTAGTTTCACTGTGTCCCTGTTTAGTTTCTGCTTTCCTGATCGGTCCATTGAGGAGAGTGGAGTGTTGAAGTCACCTACAATCATTGTGTTAGGTGTGATGTGTGCTTTAAGCTTTAGTAAAGTTTCTTTTACGAATGAGGGTGCCCTTGCATTTGGCACATAGATGTTCAGTATTGAGAATTCTTCTTGGTGGATTTTCCCTTTGACAAGCAGGAAGTGACCTTCTGTGTCTCTTTTGATGACTTTAGGTTGAAAGTCGATTTTATCTGATATTAGAATGGCTACTCCAGCTTGTTTCCTGGGACCATTTGCTTGTAGAACTGTCTTCCAGCCTTTTACTCTAAGGTGGTGTTTGTCTTTGACACTGAGATGTGTTTCCTGTATGCAGCAAAATGTAGGGTCCTGTTTCCGTATCCAGTCTGTTAGTCTGTGTCTTTTGATTGGGGAATTGAGTCCATTGATATTAAGAGATATTAAGAAATAGTAATTATTACTTCCTGACATTTTGGGAATTGTTATTATTATTTGTATTTGAGTGGTTCTCTTCTTTTGGGTTGGATGAGATGGGGTTTCTATCTTGTTTCTTCTGGGGTGTTGTTTCCCCCCTTGTGTTGGTATTTTTCCCCTATTATCCTTTGTAGGGCTGGGTTTGTAGATAAGTATCTTGCAAATTTGGTTTTGTCGTGGAATATCTTGGTTTCCCCATCTATGGCAATTGAGAGTTTTGCTGGGTATAGTAGTCTTGGCTGAAGTTTGTGTTCTCTTAGGGTCTGCATGAGGTCTGCCCAGGATCTTCTAGCTTTCATGGTCTCAGGTGAGAAGTCTGGTGTAATTCTGATAGGTCTTCCTTTATATGTTACTTGTCCTTTTTCTCTTACTGCCTTTAATATTCTTTCTTTGTTTAGTACATTTGGGGTTTTGATTATTATGTGACGGGAAGTATTTCTGTTCTGGTCCAGTCTATTTGGTGTTCTATAGGCTTCTTGTATATTCATGGGCATCTCTCTCTTTAGGTTGGGGAAATTTTCTTCCATAATTTTGTAGAAGATATTTGCTGGCCCTTTAAGTTGTAGATCTTCATTCTCATCTATCCCTATAATCCTTAGGTTTGGTCTTCTCATTGTGTCCTGGATTTCCTGAATGTTTTGGGTTACCAGCTTTTTGCATTTTGCATTTTCTTTAATTGTTGAATCCATGGTTCCTATGGTATCTTCAGCATCTGAGATTCTGTCTTCTATCTCTTGTATTCTATTGTTGATATTTGCATCTATGACTCCTGATTTCTTCCCAAGGTTTTCTATCTCCAACATTGTCTCCCTTTGCGATTGCTTAGTTGTTTCTACTTCTGTTTTTAGATTTTGTATGGTTTTGCTCAGATCTTTCAGTTGCTTGTTTGTGTTTTCCTGTAATTCTTTAAGGGATTTTTGTGTTTCCTCCTTTATGACTTCTACTCGTTGACCCATGTTCTCTTGTATTTCTTTAAGTGATTTTTGTTTCTCCCCCTTGTTGGGATTCATTTTTTGCTCTATATTCTCCTGGATTTCTTTAAGTGATTTTTGTGTCTGCCTTGTATGGGCTTCTAGTTTTTGATCTATTTTCTCCTCTATTACTTTAAGAAATTTATCTAAGTGATCCTCAATCTGCATCTTTACCAGTGATTTTAGATCTGAGTCTTGTTTTTCTGGTGTGTTGAGATATCTGGGATTTAATTGTGTTTGTCTTGCAATGGCTTCTAGCTTTTGATCTATTTTCTCATGTATTACTTTAAGAGATTTATCTAAGTGTTCCTCTATCAGCATCCTGACCAGTGATTTTAGATCTGAGTCTTGTTTTTCTGGTGTTTCGGGGTATCCAATATTTATTGCTGTTGGGGAACTGGGTTCGGATGCCGCCATATTGCCTTGATTTTTGTTAGTAGCGATCTTACGTTTGCCTTTTGCCATCTGGTTAACTCTGGTGTTAGTTGGTCCTGTAGATACTAGCTGGTGCTTGACCCTCCTGTGGGGTTGTAAGGCTATTTCCCAGCGACTGGGATACCTGAATCACTGTCCTGCGGGGGTCTTGCTCACAGATTGCTGACAGGTGGCCTGAGTCCCCCGAGGTCTTAACCTCAGGATATCCCAGGTATTTGGTTCGGCCTGTTGGGTGGCTGCTCTGCACTGCTCCTGCTCAGGGTTCGCTGTCTGATATCCTGTTTCCCCAGGGGTCTTAAAGTTGGGATATCTCAGTTATCTGGTTCTGCCTGCTGGTCCCAAGCTGCTGGGAAGCTGGCTGGGTCCCGTTTCCAGCTTCCCTGCCACTGGCTGGATGGGAGGCTAGTTCGGCCTCTGGCTGGGTCTGGGCACCTGGCACACTGGCTGACTCCGGCTTCCTCACCACCAGCTGGACGGGAAGCTGCAGGCAATATGGCAGCTGCCTGCAGGGAGCTCGGGGTCCGCCCCGCGAGTGCAGAGTGCACCCGCTATTCTGTGCCCAACTCCCACTCCAGGCCTGAGTCCCCCAAGGTCTTAAGCTCAGGCTGTGTCGGGTACCTGGTTCCGCCGCCGCCGCCGGATGGTTCTGAGCACCTGGCACGCTGGGTGACACTCAGGCTTCCCCACCACCAGCTGGGCGGGAAGCTGCAGGCAATATGGCAGCTGCCTGCAGGGAGCTCGGGGTCTGCCCCGCGAGTGCAGAGTGCACCCGCTATTCTGTGCCCAACTCCCACTCCAGGCCTGAGTCCCCGAAGGTCTTAAGCTCGGGCTGTGTCAGGTACCTGGTTCCGCCGCCGCTGCCGGATGGTTCTGAGCACCTGGCACGCTGGGTGACACTCAGGCTTCCCCACCGCCAGCTCGACGCTTTTTTATAATATCAAAATAATTCATAAACATCCATAAGACCCTTGTCTTAGTCAGGGTTTCTATTTCTGAGCAAACATCACAACAAAGAAGCAAGTTGGGGAGGAAAGGGTTTATTTCGCTTGCACTTCCACACAGCTGTTCATCACCAAGGGAAGTCAGGACTGGAACTCAAGCAGGCCAGGAAGCAGGAGCTGATGCAGAGGCCATGGAGGGATGTTTCTTACTGGCTTGCCTCCCCTGGCTTGCTCAGCCTGCTCTCTTATAGAATCCAGGAATACCAGCCCAGAGATGGTACCACCCACAAGGGGCCCTCTTCCCTTGATCACTAATTGAGAAAAAGCCCCACAGCTGTATCTCATGGAGGATCTCCTTTCTCTGTGATAACTCCAGCCTGTGTCAAGTTGACACACAAAACCAGCCAGTACAATTGACCCTTTGTCAATTTGATACACAAACACATCACTATTAAGCCTCAACCCTTACTTTCTTATTCATCCCCAAGATCTAAATAACTTTAAAAGTCCCACAGTCTTTACATATTAAAAGTTCAATCCCGTTCAAATCTCCAATCTCTTTTAAAATTCAAAGTCATTTAAAAATTCAGTCTCTTAACTGTGGGCTCCACTAAAACACTTTCTTCCTTCAAGAGAGAAAAATATCAAGACACAGTCACAATCAAAAGCAAAACTCAAACTCCAATGGTTCAATGTCTGGGATCCAACTTACCATCTTTTGGATTCCTCCAAAGACTTGGGTCACTTCTCCAGCTCTGCCCTTTGTAGCACACACCTGGTTCGAGGCTCCAGCTGCCTGTACTCCACTGCTGCTCTTGTTTTTAGTGGTCATCTCATGGTACTGGCATTTTCAAAACACTGCTATCTTCCACTGTAACTAGGCATCACCAATAGCCTCTCATAGGCTGTCTTCATAGTGCCAAGCATCAGCTCCTTTGCATGACCCCCTTAAGTCCTGGGCCATTAATTGCAACTGAGGCTGCACCTTCACCAATGGCCTTCTGCAGCCTCTCACAGTGCCGAGCCTCAGCTGCTCTTCATGACCCCTTCATGCCTTCAAAACCAGTACCACCTGGGTGATTCTTACACAGTACCAAGTCCAGCCACAGCACAAAATATAACCATGGCTATCTCTGAAACATAGCCTCTGTGCTCTCAGAAAACACTTTCCAGAAGATTTCACCTCAGTGATGCTGGTTTCTTCTTAATCGCTAATTTCTTAGCTCCAGCTAACCAGCATCAATAGTCTCAATAACAGGGAGGTTTGCTTTAGTGGTTCTGGTATCTTGTTAATCACAGCTGATTCTTCAGCCCCAGCCAACCAAAACCACAGAATCTTCATAATCGAAACATGGCCCTGATAAGACTCTTTAATCTTACCTCTGAAATTTCACAAGCCAGGCCTCCATCTCCTACGCTCTTCTCAAAATTATCTTCCAAGCTCCTACACAACATCCCACAGAAGTCTCAACACTGAATGCACCATCTGGCCCAAAGTTCCAAAGTCCTTCCACAGTCCTCCCCAAAACATGGTCAGGTTGTCATAAGAATACCCCACTATACTGGTACCAATTTGTCTTAGTCAGGGTTTTTATTCCTGCACAAACATCATGACCAAGAAGCCAGTTGGAGAAGAAAGGGTTTATTCTACTTATAGTTCCACACAGCTGTTCATCACCAAAGGAAGTTAGGACTGGAACTCAAGGAGGTCAGGAAGCAGGAGCTGATGCAGAGGCCATGGGGAGATGTTCCTTACTGACTTGCTTCCCCTGGCTTGCTCAGCCTGCTCTCTTATAGAACCCAAGAATACCAGCCCAGGGATGGTACCACCCACAAGGGGCCCTACCCCCTTGATCACTAATTGAGAAAATGCCCCACAGCTGTATCTCATGGAGGCATTTCCCCAACTCTCTGTGATAACTCCACTCTCTGTCAAGTTGACACACAGAACCAGCCAGCACAACTCTCTTGTCACTCCCAGTACTAGATATTTCAGTATTCAGCATTCCAAATTAGAAAAATGTTTCCTAAATTGAACTCGAGATGATATATAAGAAATCTTCCTTAAATCAGTGAAACAAACACAATCTTATACTTTCTCTTCAAAATAACCCCAAGGACCAAGAAGTTTATTTATAAATACATAACAGACAGAATCTAATCAATATTACCCCAAATGAGAGATGTTTTAATAACACATATACTCATAATCTTCGCAAATTCTTCACAATCCCTTTCTCTGCTGCTTTTAAAATATATAAAAAATGTGTTGTTCTGGTTTTAACTGTAAAATACCTCTGTCTTAGTAAAGAAAAACACAGCTTCATAACCATATTGTGTACCATACTATTGTAGAAAATCTATTTTAGAGATTATCATGTTTATCTCAGACTTAATATTTAATATATTCTTTCCATGTGCTATCAATGAATGCTATTAACAGTACCAAGAGCTTCACTCAAAAATGGCTATATCCTATTTTTTAATACCTAAATTTTCTTATTTATTTAACATAAGTATCTTCTTTTTTGGGCTTTTTTGGCTCTTTTGTTTGTTTGTTTGTTTGTTTGTTTTTGAGACAGGGATTCTCTGTGTAGCCCTCCTGGCTCTCCTGGAACTCACTCTGTAGACCAGGCTGGCCTCAAACTCAGAAATCCGCCTGCCTCTGCCTCGCAAATGCTGGGATTACAGGCATGAACCACCACAGCTTCATAAATACCTTTTGAGGGACTTCCAATAAAATAATATTCCAATTCTCAGTTCTGAGACTAGCACATACTCATGATTCCCCACAGATATAATGCTTACCCATGCATTGCTTACACATAGATATATTGCTGACCCATACATTGCTTACCCATAGATATAATTGCCCCTTATTCCATTCATCAGCTTGTGTTCTTTTATTTTTAAATGTTGGGTCATCTTTGACTTTTTTTCTCCCTCCACTAAATTTATTTCATTGTTCTAAATGTTGACGCCAGACTTCAATATTGATTTAAACAATTTTTAAAGCACTCAGGAGATAAAACTAAAAATGATTGTGAATGACTTTGAATTCTGTTGCTTCCCTGGACACACTTTTAGTTGGAATAATTCTTCTTTGATTCCTTTATTACTTAAGATTCTAGTGCAAGTACTGTTCAGAATTTTAAAGTTCATTGAGTGCCTGGTGATATTGTTTTGGTGTATTAACGAGGATCATCAGGTTTAATCCCTACCTCCCATAACTGGCCTTCTCACTCCCCCTACAAGATGCCAAAGCATTCTAACCCATGTGAGAGACACTCCAGTGCTTATGAAAGGCTCTTAAAACTTCCTATGTTTTAAAGCCATGCAAACATGCCATGCCTGATCTGTTTCTCTCCTCTCCATGTATGATGCATACTGAAATGGGAGTAAAGAAAGCATCACTGGGAGGGGGGTCTCCATCATTTAGAATTCTCCATTTAGCTTTTTATGCCATCATGTATTGGTGGGTATTTGAATTGTCGATATCTAATTTCTGGAGTTCTATATAAATTCAGGGTATTATTCATGTATTGGATATAGAATTGGTAAAGATCCTTACATCAGTAAGCTGCTGATTTGTCTTATTGACAGTGTTCTTTGTCTTGCAGAAGCTGTTCAGTTTCATGATGTCCCATTTATCAATTACTTATCTGAAAACCTGAGTCATTTGTATTGTGTTCAGGAAGACTTCTCCTGTACCAGTTTGCTCATGAACATTCCCTGATTTCTCTTCTATTTGAGTTGATTTGTCTGGTTTTACATTGAAGTCTTTGGGTTCCTTAGACTAGAGTTTTGTTCAGGATCATTAATGTGGTTCTATTTGCATTCTTCTACATGCAGATATGCAGTTAAACCTGTACCATTTTGTTGAAGTTGTTTTTTTTTTTTCTTTCCCAATAAATGTTTTGGATTCCTTGTCAAAAATTAGGTGTCCACAGCAGTGTGGATTTATTTCTGGGTCTTTAATTCCACTCCATTGATCAATATTTCTCTTTCTATACCAATATCACTTTTATTAGAATTGCTCTGTAGTACCCAGCTGAAGATCAGGGATGGCGAAATCTCCTGAAGTGTGTACTCTTTGGTTGGGGGTTTAGTTGGGTTGGATCCGCAGGTGGGGCAGACTCTGGACGGCCTTTCCTTAATTCTTTGCTGCACACTTTGTCTCTGTATCTCCTCCCATGGGTATTTTGTCCCCCTTCTAAGAAGGTCCAAAGTATCCACACTTTGGTCTTCCTTATTCTTGATCTTCATGTTGTCTATGAATTGTATCTTGGGTATTCTGGGCTTTGGGGCTAATATCCATGTATCAGTGAATGCATACCATGTGTCTTCTTTTGTGATTGGGTTACCTCACTTAGAATATTTTCTAGTTCCATCTAGTTGCCCAAGAATTTCATGAAGTCGTTTTCTATACCTGAGTAGTACTCTGAACAAAACACCAAAGGCTTATGCTTTAAGATCAAGAATTGATAAATGGGACCTCATAAAATTGCAAAGCTCCTGTAAGGCAAAGGACACTGTTAATTGGACAAAACAGCAACCATCAGATTGGGAAAAGATCTTTACCCATCTTCAGCCAATAGAGGGCTAATATGTAATATATGCAAAGAACTCAGGAAGTTAGACTCTAGAGAACCAAATAGCCCTATTAAAAATGGGGTAAAGAGTTAAACAAAGAATTCTCAATTGAGGAATACCAAATGCCTGAAAAGTACCTAAAGGAATGTTCAACATCCTTAGTCATCAGGAAAATATGAATCAAAACATCCCCAAGATTCCATCTCACACAAGTCAGAATGGGTAAGATCAAAAACTCAGGTGACAGAAGATACTGGCAAGGATGTGGAGAAAGAGGAACACTCCTTTCCATTGCTGGTGGGATTGCAAACTGGTACAATCACTCTGTAAATCTGTCTGGTGGTTTCTCAGAAAAGTAGACACAGTACTACCTGAGGACCCATATATACCACTTCTGGGCATTTACCCAGAAAATGTTCCAACATGTAATAAGGACACAGGCTCGACTATGTTCATAGCAGCTATATTTATAATAGCCAGAAGCTGGAAAGAGCCAAGATGTCCCTCAACAGAGGATCGATACAGGAAATGTAGTACATTTGTATGATGGAAAGATCTTATGATATCTTCCTCAATTTCTTCTTCTGCGACTTTAAGTTCTTGCCATACATGTTTTTCAGTCACCTTTTTAAAGTCACACCATGATATTCTATATTATTTTTGACTGTTGGGAAGGGTATTTATGAGCTGTAGGTGTTCTCTAGCAGAGTATTTGTGGTTGCTTATATACACTTTCAGATCATCTGAGAATAGTGGTATTTTGACTTTTTCCTTTCTAATTTGTATTACCTTGTTGATATTTACTTGTCTTACTTCTCTAGCTAGAACATGAAGAACTACCTTGAATAGATAGGGAGACAATAGAAAAGCTTATCTTGTTATCAGTTTTAGTGAAATTACTTTAAATTTCTCTCCATTTAATTTGATGTTGGTTATTCATGTGTTTTTCTTTTTTTTTATTTTCTATATTCTATGTTTACATTCCAAAGGCTTTCCCCTTTCCCAGTTCCCACCCACCATAGTTCCCATAGTTCCTCTCCCCCCCAACTATTCCCCAATCATTCCCCCTCCCCCCTCGGTTTCTTTACTAAACTGGATGCAATCTTTACAGGCCCAGGGTCCTCTCCTTTCTTCTTCTTGGGAATCATTTGACTTGCTATTTGTTTACATTCCAAATGATTTCCCCTTTCCCGGTTCACCCCTCCCCACAAGTCCCATAAGCCCTCTTCCCTCTGCCTATTCTCCAATCAACCCCCTCCTACTGCTCTGTCTTGGTAATCCCCTACAATGCTGCATCAAGCCTTTCCAGGACCAGCGCCCTCTCCTTCCTTCTTTTGGGGAATGATTTGATATGTGAATTGTGTCTTGGGTATTCAGAGCTTCTGGGCTAATATCCACTTATCAGTTACTGTATTCCATTTGTGTTCTTTTGTGATTGGGTTACCTCACTTAGGATGACATTTTCCAGTTCCAAAGATTTGCCTAAGAATTTCATCAATTCATTGTTTTTAATTGCTGAGTAGTATTCCATTGTGTAAATATACCACATTTTCGGTATTCATTCCTCCATTGAAGGACATCTGGGTTCTTTCCAGCTTCTGGCTATTATAAATAAGGCTGCTATGAACATAGTGGAGCATGTGTCCTTATTGCATGCAGGGGAAACCTCTGGGTATATGCCCAGGAGTGGTATAGCAGGGTCCTCCAGAAGTGTCATGCCCAGTTTTCTGAGGAACTGTCAGACTTATTTCCAGAGTAGTTGTACCAACTTGCATTCCCACCAGCAGTGGAGGAGTGTTGACTATTCACTTCTTGTATAATGCCCTTATGTTTAGTTTTGTGACTTGATTCCCTGATCTCTCCAAAACATTTTAAAAAGAAGAGTTGTTAGATTTTTTTATAAAGGCATTTTCAGCATAAAATGAGATATCCATGTGATTTTTTCCTTCAGTTTGTTTATCTGGTAGATTATGTTGATAGATTTTTCTTTTAATATTAAAACATCCCTGCATCGCTGGGATGAAGCCTACTTGATTATAGTGGACGTGTTCTTGGATTTATTGAGTATTTTTGCATGAATATACTTAAGACAAATTGCTCAAAATTTCTTTGTTGAGTCTTGTATGGTTTTATTATTAGAGTGAGTACAACTTATAGAATGAGTTTGATGGAGTTTTTCTGTTTTTTTTTTTATTTCCTTCTCCTTTATTTTTTGGACTATGTTGAAGAATATAAATATTACAACTTCTTTGAGAGTTTGGAATAATTCTGCACTAAAATAACCTGGCCCTGGACTTTTGTTAGATCAGAAACTTTAATGACTACTTCTATTACCTTAGTGATTAAAAGACTGTGAAATTAGTTTATATGATCTTCATTTAAATTTGGTAAGTGGTATCTGTCTAGAAAATCAACCGTTTCATTTATATTTTCAAATTTTGTGGTGTAATCCCTTTTGAAGTATAATTTAATGATTCTTTGACTTTCTGCATTGTCTATGTCTCCTTTTTCATTTCCAGGATTTGTTTATTTGGATACTATCTGTCTTTCCGTTAGTTTGGCTAAGGTTTTGTTTATCTTATTGATTTTCAAAAAACCCAGATCTTTGTTTCAATTATTATGTTTATTAGATTTTTTGTTTTTGTTTTTTTTTTTTGGTTTATTAATTTCATCTCTTAATTTTATTATTTCCCGTCATCTACTTTTGGGAGTTTTGCCTCTCATTTTTCTAGAGCTTTCTAATATACATGTATTTATTTATTCATTCAATCATTTATTCATTCATTCGCTCATTTTTACTGATGAAAGTAATTGACATATTTAATAACGTTAGAATTAGGAACTAACAGAATAGAAACAAATATATTCTCAGGTCATTTTCATGCAAAAATTTATTAAAGTCATGTTTCTCGAATTGGGGCAGTCAATTTAAGGCTGTTCCCTCAGACTGTGCTCTGTCTTTATCCCTGCATAATTTGTAGGTAAGATAAATTTTGTATTAAAGGTTTTTGTGGGTAGATTGATACCCCTTCCCTCCTCTGGAATTCCTGCCTAGTTACAGGTTGTGGGAATTTTAATCCCTATGTCTCCCTCTGGTAGGAATCTAGGCTATGGCCACTCCTATTCTCCCATTTTTCTCTCTAGACTCAGGGAAAGAGCTAATCACCAGAGCTGTCCCACTTGCAGATTTCTATTCTCACTCTGAACCCACTCACATTGCCTCTCCCTTCACATGATCACCATCCCTGTTCCTCATTTATCTACTCTACCCATTTTACTCTGTCCATCGACCTTTGATGAATATTTAGGTCTCCCCTTCTGGATGAGATTAATGTATCTTCCTACGGATTTTCTTTTCACACAGTTTCTGTGGATTATAGCAAGGTTGTTCTGCCCTTTATGGCTAAAATACACTTATAAGTTGAGCACATACCATACAACTTTTCTAGCTCTGGGTTACACTACCAAGGATGATATTCTGAAGTTTCATCCATTTTCATGAAAAATACATGAGGTCCTTTTTATAATCGCTGAGTAGCAGTCCATCATGTAGAAATACAACATTTTCTTTGCTGATTCTTCATTCGAAGACCACCTAGAATTTTCTAGATTCTGGGTATTAAACCAGATGCAAACATATTTGAGCAAGTGCCCCCGGGCTATAGTAGGGAAGCTTTTTGGAACCCACCCAAGAGTTCTTGAAGTAAAACTATTCCCAAATTTCCAATAAGCCACCAAAATGATTTTCAGAGGGGTGACACCAGTTTACAATATTACCAGCAATAGAGGAGTGTTCCTTCAGCTCCATAATCTTGTAAGCATGTGATATCACTTGAATTTTTGATCTTTGTAATTCAGATATATGTGAGATTAAATCTTATGTTTGTTTGGATTTGTATTGCCATGATGTCTAAGGATGTAGAAACACCTCTTTAAATGCTTCTCAGCCATTTGAGATTCCTCATTTGAGAACTCTCTGTTTAGCCTTGTACCTCATTTTTTAATTATGCTGTTTGGATTGCTAGTATCTAGTTTCTTGAGGACTTTATCAATTTTTATATTTATCATCTATTAGATGTAGGGTTGGTGAAGAATCATTCTCAATCTGTAGGGTTCTGTTTCTTCCTATTGACAGTGTCCTTTGACTTACTGAAACTTCAGTTTCATGAGGTATTTTGGATAGTGACCCGCTGTAAGATGTAAGATTTGAGAATACTTTTTCTCAGTCTATAGTATGTCTTTTGTCCTATTGATAATGTCCTTTGCCTTACAGAAACTTTTTAGTATCATGAGGTCTCATTAATCAATTGTTGATCTTAGTGCCTGATCTATTGGTGGTCTGTTCAGGAAGTTTTCCCCTGTAGCAATGAGTTTAAAGATATTCTCCCTTATGTTTTATTAGATATAGTGTAACTGATTTTATGAGATTTTCCATCCACATGTAATTTTGATTTTTGTGCGAGGTGATAGATATGTATCTATTTGCCTTCTTCTTCATGCTGATATCTAGTTTGACCAGCAGCATTTGTTGAAAATGCTTTTTTTTATCCATTTTGTTGTTTTGCCTGCTTTGTCAAAATCAAGTTTCTGTAGGTGTGTAAGTTTATTTCAGTGTATTCAATTCAATTCCCTTGATCAACCTGTATTTTCCTACACCAATACCATGTAGTTTTTATCACTATTATTCTAAATACAGCTTGAGGCTAGGCATGGTGATAACTCCAGATACTTTTTGATTGTTCAGAATTGCTTTAGCTATCCTGGTTATTTTGGTTTTCCATATAATGTTGAGAATTGATCTTTTAAGTTATGTAAATAATTGTATTTTGGCAAATTTGATCAGAATTGCATTGAATCTGGAGATATCTTTGGTAAGTTGGCCATTTCCACTATGTTTATCCTACTTAATCATGAGTATAGGAGATGTTCCCATCTTCCTATATAGTCTTCAAAATTTTTTGTCCATTTTAAGTTGTTGTCAAATATGTATTTCAATTCCTTGATTAGAGTTACACTGAGATACTTTATATTATTTGTGGCTATTTAATCAAAGATTTTCCCAAATTATTTTGGTCCATTTAATATTTTTGTACAAGAGAGCTACTGAATTTTGAGTTAGTTTTGTATAGAGCCACTTTGCTTGAAAGGTTCATCATCTGTATGGTTACTTTGGGAGAATTTTGAGGTCACTTATTTATAGTTTCATATCATTCACAAATAGCAATACTTTGACTTATCCTTCTCCGACTTTTTTACGTAAAAATCAAGAGTTACCTTATTATATTTGGAAACATTTAGAACTTATATATCACATAAGCATCGGTATTCTTTTTAGCACAGTACATAGGTTTTTTTTTAACTATTCTGTGATTTAAGCCATTTAGGTTGTTAAAAATTATTTAACATATTGCCAACACTTAACATGCAGAATCTAAATAAAATTATTCATAACAAATAAGCATATGTTCCCTTATTAGCCTACAAATTTGGTCTAGTTTCACGACATCAAAATATGTATTTGAGTAATTTGCTATGAATTCAATGGAACTTTCTGCCTTTCTGTTTTAGTATTAGACTGTTCTATTGCTTAATTCCCAACATAATTAATTTATAAATAATGTATAGTCAATAATTTCCCAAGAAAAGGTTTAAGGAGGTTGTAGGAACTAGTAAAGTACCATAAAGTTATAATGAGATGGATTTCATATTTTTTCCTTAGCATGGAAGGTCACTTCTCATCTTAGGAAAAACAGAGCAAAAGCATCTTCCTCATTTGACTGTATTATCCCATTTTTTTATCCACTTGTTATCCTTTGGTAGTCTTATTGCTCTAGCTAGAACTTCAAATTTTACACTGAACAGATAATGAGAGAGTAGGCAGTGTTGTCCTGACCATTTAATTTGATATTGTGATGGTTTGTATATGATTGGCCCAGGAAGTGAACCTATTAGGTGTGGCCTTGTTGGAGTAGGTGTGTCACTGTGGGTGTGGGCTTAAGACCCTCCCCCTGGCTGCCTGGAAGTCAGTCTTCCACTAGCAGTCTTCAGTTGAAGAGAGAGAACTCTCAGCTCCTCCTGCACCATACCTGCCTGGATGCTGCCATGTTTCTGCCTTGATGACAATGGACTGAACCTCTGAGCCTGTAAGCCAACCACAATTAAATGTTGTCTTTTATAAAACTTGCATTGGTCATGGTGTCTGTTCACAGCAGTAAAACCCTAACTAAGACAGAAGTTGGTACCAGGGACTGGGGTATTGCTGTGATAGGCCTGACCATGCTTTTGTTTGGAAGAATGTGGATTTGGGGACTTTGCATTTGGAAAGCCACGGAATGCTTTAAGTGGGGCTTAATTGGGCAGACTAGTAGGAATATGGAAGACAGTGGTGCTGAGGGTCATTTGAACTGTGTAGGCCTGACGACCCAAGAGGTTTCAGTGGAGAAGAACTTTAATATGTGGCTGAGAGACTGTTTTTGTGATGTTTTGGTAAAGAACATGGCTGCTTTTTGCCATTGTCTGAAGAGACTGCCTAGGACTAAGGTAAAGAGATTTATATTAATTGCATCTGCAAAGGAAGTCTCAAAAAAGCCCAACAAAGACTTTGTTCTCTGGCTAAGTCTGATAAAGAGAATTTTGAACCAACATAGCAAGCTGAGAAAGGAAAAGTACAAAATATATAGTTTGAGTATTAAAGGGACTCCAGGAAGTGAAATGGAGCTGAATTCAAGGATATTAAACTGAATTAAAGGAGTGGTGACCTTGGGGGCAAGATTCACCCAGTTAACTTTTAGGTCCAGGCATGGTAGTACAAGCCTTTAATCCCAGGAGGCAAAGATAAGCAAATCTCTGAGTTCAAGGCCAGCCTAGAAGGAGCAAATTCTAGGTGAAGAAAAACTTTAATCCAGGCTTGGTGGACCACACCTTTAATCCCAGTGCTTAGGAGACAGGCATGCAGATCTCTTGAGTTCAAGGTCAGTCTAAGGAGCAAGATTCAGAACAGCCAACTTAGGCAGTGAAGGAGCTGGGAAAAAGGAAGCTAGTGATAATGTAATAGAACAAGGTGGCCAATGTTCCAGCTCCTGCAAGCAGCAGAACTCAGCAGCTTCGGCCACGTGTCTCTGGCTTTATATTAAAAGGAAGGAGACTATTTGGACAATTGATGCTGGTTAGCTGGAGCTCAGAAATTAGTGATGATGAATAAAAGACCAGCATCACTGAGGTGAAATATAGGAAGTGTTTTCTGAGAGCACAAAGAAGCTGTATTCCAGAGATAGCCAAGTGTTCCTCATGCTGCAGCTGTACTTGGTAATGTGTAAGAATCATCCAGGTGGTACTGGTTTTGAAGGCATGAAGGCATCATGAAGAACAGCTGAGGCTTGGTACAGTGAGAGGCTATAGAAGGCCATTGGTGAAAGTGTACCCTCAGTTGTAATTGCCAGCCCAGGACTGAAGGGGTCATGCAAAGGAGTTGAGGCTTGGTACTATGAAGAGAGCCTATGAGAGGCTTTGGTGAATTATAGTTGCAGTGGAAGACCCTAGCATATTGGAGATGCCAGTACCATGGGATGACCACCAAGAACAGCAGTGGCAGTGGAGTGGATCAATCTGAACTTAGAGTGCTACAAAGGGCAGAGCTGGAGAAGTGACACCAGCTCTTCGGAGATACACAGAAGATCATGTGTGGATCTCAGACACTGGAACAAGAAGCTGTGAAGCTGAAATTGACTTGGGGTACCCAAGATGTTAAAGATGCTAGAGCCACAGGATGCCTGCCAAGGAAAGCTGCTAACAGGGAGTGGAACAAGCCCAGGAGAAAGAACCTTGTTGCAGTCAACAAAGATGAAAAAGGAGTTGAATATCTGAAGACTGCTTTGCCATCAGTCTTGGAGATGGAGAGTTTGGACTTTGCCCAGCTGGTTTCCTGTCTTGCTTGGGGGATTACAGTTAAGTGATTGAATGAATCTCAAAAGAGACCTTGAACTTTGGACTTTTAACACTGTTGAGACTGCTATAGTCTACCGGGACTTTTGAAGTTGGGCTAAATGTATTTTGCATTATGCTATGTTTAAGTATGGCCCCCATAGACACAGGTTGAACAGGCCTATGGGGGCCAGGGAGTGGAATGTGATGGTTTGTATATGATTGGCCCAGGAAGTGAACCTATTAGGTGTGGCCTTGTTGGAGTAGGTGTGTCACTGTGGGTGTGGGCTTAAGACCCTCCCCCTGGCTGCCTGGAAGTCAGTCTTCCACTAGCAGTCTTCAGTTGAAGAGAGAGAACTCTTAGCTCCTCCTGCACCATACCTGCCTGGATGCTGCCATGTTTCTGCCTTGATGACAATGGACTGAACCTCTGAGCCTGTAAGCCAACCACAATTAAATGTTGTCTTTTATAAAACTTGCATTGGTCATGGTGTCTGTTCACAGCAGTAAAACCCTAACTAAGACAGATATTGGTTATTGGCTTGCTGTTTATTGTTTTTAATTATGTTTAAATATGAACTTTATATACCTGATTTGTGTAAGTTTTTTTCTGGTTTTTCGAGACAGGGTTTCTCTGTACAGCCCTGGATGTCCTGAAACTCACTATGTGACCAGGCTGGCCTTGAACTCAGAAATCCACCTGCCTCTGCCTCTGCCTCCCAAGTGCTGGGATTACAGGCATGTGCCACCACCGCCCTTGTGTAAGATTTTTAACATTAAGAGATGATGGTTGTTTTCAGATACTTTTCAGAACCAAATGACATTATCAAGTAATTTTTTTCTGTTTTTTAATATATTGAAGTATTTTAAGGGATTTCCACATAGTAAAGCATCCCTACACTTTTTTTTTAAGTTTTTTTTAATTTTTATTTTCTATATTCTATGTTTACATTCCAAATGCTTTCCCCTTTCCCAGTTCCCCCCTCCCTATGTCCCATAATTCCTCTCCCCCCCAACTATTCCCCAATCATTTCCCCTCCCCCCACAGTTTCTCTACAAAACAGGATCCAATCTTTACAGGCCCAGGGTCCTCTCCTTTCTTCTTGGGAATCATTTGACTTGCTAATTGTGCCTTGAGTATTTAGGGCTTCTGGGCTCATTAATATCCACTTATCAGTGATTGCATTTCATGTGTATTCTTTTGTGAGTGGATTAGCTCACTCAGGATGATATTTTCCAGGTCTAACCATTTACCTACAAATTGCATGAATTCATTATTT
Source organism: Apodemus agrarius (assembly GCA_964023405.1). Taxonomy (NCBI): domain Eukaryota; kingdom Metazoa; phylum Chordata; class Mammalia; order Rodentia; family Muridae; genus Apodemus; species Apodemus agrarius. The sequence goes on along the minus strand of OZ030026.1, from coordinate 49,509,291 downwards.
TTAATTGCTGAGTAGTATTCCATTGTATAAATATACCACATTTTCTGTATCCATTCCTCCTTTGAGGGATATTTGGGCTCCTTCCAATTTCTGGCTATTATAAACAAGGCTGCTATAAACATAGTGGAGCATGTGTCTTTATTGTATGCAGGAGAGTCCTCTGGGTATATGCCCAGGAGTGGTATGCCAGGGTGCTCTGGAAGGGACATGCCCAATTTTCTGAGGAACCACCACACTGATTTCCAGAGTGGTTTTACCATTTTGCAATCCCACCAACAGTGGAGGAGTGTTCCTCTTTCTCCACATCCTCACCAGCACTTGTTGTCTCTTGAGTTTTTAATCTTAGCCATTCTGACTGGTGTGAGGTGGAATCTCAGGGTTGTTTTGATTTGCATTTCTCTGATGACTAATGATGTTGAACATCTCTTAAGGTGTTTCTCGGCCATCCGAATTTCTTCTGGTGAAAATTCTTTGTTTAGCTCTGTACCCCATTTTTTGATAGGGTTATTTGGTTCTTTGGGGTCTAACTTCTTGAGTTCTTTGTATATATTGGATATTAGCCCTCTGTCGGATGTGGGGTTGGTGAAGAACTTTTCCCACTTTGTTGGTTGTCATTTTGTCCTTCTGACTGTGTCCTTTGCCTTGCAGAAACTTTGTAATTTTATGAGGTCCTATTTGTCAATTCTTGATCTTAGTGCATAAGCTATTGGTGTTCTGTTCAGGAACTTTCCCCCTGTGCCTATGTCCTCCAGGGTCTTCCCAAGATTCTTTTCTAATAGTTTCAGTGTGTCTGGTTTTATGTGGAGGTCCTTGATCCACTTGGAGTTGATCTTAGTGCAAAGAGATAAGAGTGGGTAAATTCGCATTCTTCTGCATGTTGACCTCCAGTTACACCAGCACCATTTGTTAAAGAGGCTATCTTTATTCCACTGGATGGTTGTGGCTCCTTTATCAAAGATCAAGTGACCATAAGTCTGTGGGTTAATTTCAGGGTCTTCAATCCTATTCCATTGATCCACTTGCCTGTTGCTGTACCAATACCATGCAGTTTTTAACACAATTGCTCTGTAGTACTGCTTGAGGTCAGGGATATTGATTCCCCCAGAAGTCCTTTTATTGTTGAGAATAGTTTTAGCTATCCTGGGATTTTTGTTGCTCCAGATGAATTTGAGAATTGCTCTTTCTAGATCTATGAAGAATTGAGTTGGGATTTTGATGGGGATTGCATTGAATCTGTAGATTGCTTTTGGCAAGATGGCCATTTTACTATATTGATCCTGCCAATCCAGGAGCAAGAAATATTTTTCCATCTTCTGAGGTCTTCTTCGATTTCTTTCTTCAAGGACTTGAAGTTCCTGTCATACAGATCTTTCACTTGTTTGGTTAGAGTTATGCCAAGGTACTTTATGTTGTTTGTGGCTATTGTGAAGGGTGTTATTTCCCTAACTTCTTTCTCAGCCTGTTTGTCCTTTGAGTACAAGAAGGCTACTGATCTGCTTGAGTTAATTTTATAACCAGCCACTTTGCTGAAGTTGTTTATCAGCTGTAGAAGTTCTCTGGTGGAGTTTTTTGGGTCACTTAAGTAAACTATCATATCATCTGCAAATAATGATAGTTTGACTTCTTCCTTTCCAATTTGTATCCCTTTGCCTTCCTTATGTTGTCTAATTGCTCTCGCTAGAACTTCAAGTACTATATTGAAAAGATATGGAGAGAGAGGGCAGCCTTGTCTAGTCCCTGATTTTAGTGGGATTGCTTCAAGTTTCTCTCCATTATTTGATGTTGGCTACTGGTTTGCTGTACATTGCTTTTACTAGGTTTAGGTATGGGCCTTGAATTCCTGCTCTTTCCAAGTGCTCTTTCCTAGTCTACAGACCCACATCAAATGCATGATCCTCATGACTATGTATGATACATTTGAGCTGTCCAGCACCGTACAGCCTGCTTTTGCCCAGTCTCTCCACTGTCAACACACCCATACTATCCATCTAACGTTTTAAAAATTGGTCTTACATTGTACACCATTGAGCACTTTGATGAACATGGTTGAGTTGCACTTAGCACCGTTATACTGTAGACAACCCCCTCATTTGCCCAGTTCCAAGGCCTCACCATTGCTACAAAGGAAACCATTCACATTCCTGCTTACCCTTAGCCTGGGACAAATGCTGTTTCCCTTCTTGTGTCTGTGGATCTAAACATATGCATAAAGGTGGCGCTGTGCAGCCTCTGGATTCTTAGGCCCACACGTTCTGTGTGTCTCTACAGCCATGTATTTGCACACTTAACTCAGGATTGCATGTACATATGCCATGGATTGAGGGTGGAATGGCTTTCTCTATTAGTCCCCACCCTATCTTTTGAAACTGACTCTTTCTCCAAGTCTGGATTTTGCTGCTCCTGATAGGTTGCCTTGCCAGAAAGCTCCTGGTCTCTTACCTGCTAATGTTGGTTTGAGGTGCACGCCACCGCACTCAGCCTATTTACATGGGCAAAGATCAGAACTCACATCCTCATGCTGGGCAGTAAACACTTTACCCAGGAAGCACTCTCCCCACCACATGTCGCCCTTCGTTTATTTATAGTTTGCAATGCTTACAAGGTCCGTTTCTACTGTTGCATGTATTATAATATGATTTAATTTAATTATAATATAATATAATTTATAATTTCATTTAATTATAATTTATAATATAATTTCATTTAATTATAACATACTTTCTTTGATTATTTTCTTATTAACAGGTCATCGTGTCCATATGGCACACTTCATTCTTCCATTCGCCCTGCAATAGAGATCTTTTGTCCAGCCAGTCTTAAGCCATAAGCCTAACAGTCACTTCTGTCCTTTCTTTTTTCTATAAACTTCCAGCCAACCATAGCAACAAATCTAATCCATTCCATCTCAAAATATATTCAAATCTTTCTGCTCTTTCCCTCTTCTTACACAAAACACCCATATCTCAGTAAACACCTAACTTCTAGTTGGTTTCAAGACGTCATTATTCTCTCTAGATGTAGCCATTGGGATGCTCTGCAAACTCAAGCGAGGTCATCCGTTCATTTAACTACAGTGCCTTGACCTCTTTCTTTTCTTTCTTTTTTGTTCATATCTGAGCCTGTTTCCTTCATAATGAAACTCCAGGACAAATCTTAGTCTTCTTTCACTGCTTCTCAGAGCCAGGCACACAGTAGGTCTTGCTTAGATGAATAACCTTGGCCTCTTTCTTTACAAAGATTGCCTCTTAGAGGCAAGGCAAAAAACATGAATCAACAAACATGTAACATTATATTATATCCAGTCATTACTTGGGTTATAATACTTGACTAGGTTCATTGTGCTTTGAGTAAAATCTGTACTCAGTATGCCTCTAATTCCAAGCAAATACAAATGCGTCTCATCAGGCTTGAAGCAACCCTTGAGGGATATTTCCACTATGGTGAGGTGTATTCTCCTGCCTCATGGTCCACAGGCAAGCTATTCCTTCTGCATCCTGATCTTAGCTTTGCTGAGTGTCATAAATATCAAACAAACACACAAACACATGCACACGAGGTGAGAGGGAGGGTAGGAGAGAGCAAGAGAGAGCAAAAGAGAGAGAGGGAGGGAGGGAGGGTCACTAAGACACACGTGCTCAGATGATTCTTGGTGAAATAACACCTGCACCTCTTTCCTTGAGGACAGAGACCTTATAAACATTTTAGGGTGGGCTGGGATCCAGGGATAGATGCTTCAATTTGGATCAATCTGAGATATTAGGGATGCTTCCTTTGCATGGAGAGGGCCTGCAGTGTTCTCTCTAAGTAACATTGTCCTCCTACTGGAATGTCATGGTCACTTGTTCTAAATCCTGAATGGACACTAATGAATACTGTTCTCAATTATGAGAATACCTGGGGTTTATGTTACCATCATGACTGGTTACAAGCAAATCAAGGCCAACAAATGAGGGCCAAGACAGGGAGAATCAGGGCTGCTTACACCCTGAGAGTGGGAAGTGAAAGTGGTACGGCTACCCTGGATGCCAGCATGTTAGCTCCACAAAACAAATAAAATAGGAGTGCTATCTGAACAGTAACCCAGACATCCAGGATCACTGTTGCACCGTTCACTATTTCTCAGAAAATGAACCATACAGGATGAGCTTCAACACATGAGTGGGGACACTGCCACATCATTACCTATAAAGGAAAATGGGATGAGCAATACATGTGTCATCCTGGAGATCAACATGCTAAGTGAAATAAGCCAGTCTCTAGAAGACAAATGTCAGCTTTTCTATAATAAACAAAACATGCATGTGTGTTGTGCATTCTACATGCCTTTCTGAGAGAGAGAGAGGGGGGAGAATGCCTTAGAGTGCCTGTATTCATGTGTTTATGTGTTTTTGTGTGGAACTTAGGACAGAAGACAGAAGAATGCACCAGTTAGGAGAATGGAAGAGAAGCTTTGTCATTTCTCTTCACTCTGGCACCTTAGAGTAATGTCCTTGTCAATGTAGGATGAGGCAACTGGTCTCTGAGTCCTGGTTGAGCCAAGTCCATGTCAAAATAGAATTCCTCAGGACTTGACCCCATTCAACTTTCTTTTGGTCCCTACACAAAAGCAGGTTAGGGATCATTGCGCTGACAGGAGTGAGTAACAGTCAGGACCTCTCTGTGCTGACAGCTTTCTAGAACAGGCAAGTCAGAGCCACAAATTTCTCTCATATCTGTGCCAGATAGATCCACTGTACCTAGTGGACACTGAATCCCAGCCTGCAATCCTCCAGGCCCTCAATTCAGCTTAAAATAATCTTGAAACAGCGATGAGGAATACACAGCTGCTTCTGACAGTTTGACCTTCTTTCTGAGTCTCTCCCTCTGGTGACATATCACCTGACTCTAGCACTTCTCCTTCCATTTATACAGTGATCATAAGTGCTAGTCAACTGGTCAACGGTAGCAGAGGAATTCTGAATTAGGGAAATATGATTGACAGAACGGTTGCATCAGTAGTCTTCAGGAAAGTGTGTAGGGCGATTCCTCATTAGGGACTTGTGTGGGAGTGTGGGATCCCACTGGGGCATGTGCCACTACTGGGCAGCATGTTCTGAGCAGGAAGGTCAGGTCAGCAAGCCAGTCATCAGCCCTCCTCTGTAGGCTCTCTTTCACTTCCTGCGTCCAGGTACATGCCCTGATTGAGTTCCTGCTTTGACTTCTCTTCAAAGATGGTCCATGATCAGGATACATGATATTAAACCTTTTGCACCCCATGTTGCTTTTGGTTATAGTATCTGTCACATTGATGCAAAGTAACATAAGTCAGGCATACATTTAATACACTGGTCCTCCTCAGTGGATGTTCCATGGCAGACCATGAAGAAGAAAGGGAGGCTGATAGAGCCCCCCCCTTGAGAAAGGGGATTGGTGGGCAGAACTTTGGGGGATGGGCAAGCCCTAACTGACAGAAGCTGTAGTTTAACTTACATTACCTTCCCCACTGCCCTCGAAGAGGTACTCAGATATGCTGCCTTTATCTCGCCATGACATTTCTTATTCTGTCGCAGGCTGACCTCAAGGCAGAGTTTCTCTCTGTAGCCCTGACCGCCCTGGAACTCCCTCCATAGACAAGTGTGGCAACGAGCTCAAAGTCCACCTGCCTCTGCCTGCTGGAATCAAAGATTTGCATCTCCACCACAAAGCTTCCTCCAGGCATTTCTAACCATTCACCTACCAAATGTGGAATGCCCAGTTTCTATCCCCAGCTTCCAGACACAGGAATAGCAGTTTGGATCTTTCCAGAGTTAAGTCAGAATGTCTCCATATAGTGTTAGCAGTCCTCAGCCTGTAGACGGCCACAGTTGAACAGCCAAAAGGCTGCAGTTGGCCTGGCCAGGATGGAGGTCCAGTACTGCATAAAAGCCACTGAAGATGTCCCTGAGAAAGACTGTGAAGGCAGCCTGAGGAAGAAGCTCTAGGAGTCCTCTTTTCCTTATAGAAGCCTGACTGCAAACTGAAACAGGAATCTGGAGACATTTCTGTCTCCTATTTTGTTTTATAATGGGAACTAAATATACTAAATACTTAAATGTCACTAAGATCCTAGAGAGAAAGTGGCTACACTAGTCATGGCGTGCAGGGGAAACAATGTCAGGACATTGGCTTCAGCATCTAGAAAGTACTGCTGTGAGTTCCAGTGAAACAATGCAGTCATGTGTGCACTGCTGGTGCCCAGGATGACAGCTGTGAGTGAGCCTTTTCTAGTGTCCAAAATTTTGCTTGATGCACAGCTCCATGCCTCTGAAACTGTGGTACAGCTGTCCAAGGGAAGACAGACCTGACTGAATGGGACACTTCCCATATTCTGCTCTATGGGAGGCTATAGCCAAGCACAGACCTAAACCAGTCACAATGACCACAATGAGGATTGCAGAAAGACAGGATATTCCTCAGTCCAGCAAGTGAAGATACAGCCGGCTGCCAGGAGACCTCAAGGATGTTTGTCCTGTGATTATGAAATTGATCCTGGCAGCTTTGTAGTACTACATAAATCTAAAATTCTATTTTGTTTGGTTCTCACCAAGTATCCAGAACTGCTTTTCTCCCCATTCCATTCATGGGTCATAAAAACCCAGCCTTCCTTGTGACAGAGGCTAAGATCCAGGCCCTGAAGCAGTGTGAAAGCTAAGAGGTATAATGGGGAAGTTGATGCTGGTGTTGTCCTAAGTCTGCTGTGCCTATAGAAGGGGTGAGGTGTATCTCAGGACATGATGGGAAGGTGGGGCTTGCATAATTGCCTTCTGCCTCCAAACAACAACATGGTGAGGACCTGTCACCTCTGATGAGACAGAGGTGGCCAAACTTGAGTTCCACTCTAAATTATTCCTTCAGAAGTACAATTAACTCTCCAGTCAGGATGCTCCCCTCTTTGGAAGAAGACAGATGGAGAGGGTTTCAACATCCTTTAACGCCTCTCCTTCAACTTGTCAAAGGGCTTTCTACTAAGATAGAGGGCAATGCCTGTGAAGTAACAACAAGGTGCTGACATAGTATGAGACCTCCAACTCACCATATATTCCACATCAAAAAAGTCATCCTTATATTCATTCATTCATTCATTCTCTCCCTCTGATGCCTCCATCCCTCATTCTCTGACTGAAGAAAAAAAGGACATGCCTAGAATGTCTCCAGGTTCTCCTGCCTGTGAACCTGGTCTCCAAAGTCACACATTTTGTGGTGCCTGCCTCCCATAGAAGGATGTTTTTAGATTCAGATCCCTAACATCAATCCCAGATTTCATGGCAGTCACAGAAACTTTGCCAGACTGCTGCCTCCCAGAGCACCCAGCCTGGACTGCACTATGTTGAGTTCTTCTGCACTTTGGAGGTCATGGGTTCTTTCCTTTGCTGGGATCCCCACTCTGCAGCTGTGCATTGTTTCTCCCTATCAACCCCAACATCCACATGATCCTGTTTGCGTGAGATACATTTCATTAATCCACAGGGGTCCTCCTGCTCTCAAGGGACACCCTGGAGGATTTCCTAAGTGAGTTTTCACATATCCCTGGGAACCTGAAAGATGGGACAAGCTGGCAGGCCTCAGCAAAGCAGCCCAGGCTTGTCTTGCTGATTATCCTCCCTAGACATGAGAAGCCACTAGCTGTCCAGCAAGGGCAGAATGGTAGGACCTCTCCTTGTCTACAAGTAAGAAGAAACCCCAATTAAAGTTTCCACTACAACTAGGGCATTAGGACATGAGTAGTGAGATCAGTTCCTGGAGAAGCCTTTTGACCTATGCACAGGCTGAGCCCACATAGAGGATTATATAGGGACTTCAGGAAGAAGGATGGGTTACAGGCTGAATATAAGGGGGGAGCCCTGCACCAAAATGCTGTCTCCTAGCATTGGGTGACAAGTGAGAGGGAGGGATGACATGGAGTCAATGCACATTTAGGGATGAGCTGGGCTCTTTGACGTCTGTGAATAAGTATGGACACAGATGCTATGGTTTTTAAGTTAAAAGAAAAGTTCTCCATAAAGAGCTCATTGTAATGTGTCCTGTAGCTTCCAAGGCAGGCCAAGCAAGCAGTTTTAAGGAGCAATGTACATAGAAAGGAGTGCAGGTTCTAATCAGTGGATTGATGGAGTTCACCCAACAAATGAGGGTGCTGGGTCTCTGCACTGTGCAGCCTGCTGCCCCTCTTGATCACCTGAATCAATTATTACTACTCCCATTGCATCTTCCTAATGATTTTTTATACAGCTGACACTGGAGGTCTCCTCCACACAAATATCTATTACCATGACCTTGTCAACTGCATTTAGGAGGATACTCACATTGTATGATAGGATTCGCATGCTTTGAAATGTTATGTCAGTCACTTATGACCAGTGTATGATATGCCTAGGATATAAGTCTGGGGAATATTGCCATGTCAAAGATACTCTATAATTTTCTCACTCTGGAGTCCGACTTTTGTGCAGAGTAGAATTCAGATTGTCTATGGTGGGCTAGATTGGTACACTCAAGAACAACCATATCTGTTTAGGGAAGCTTCTGAGCGTGGATGGGCTTTGTGCAGGTTTTCTCCTTAATGTATCCTTCAGAGCCCAGAGGAAAATGCATTTGCCATTAGTACTCATTAGGGGACTCAGGAGTGGATTCCCAGTAACAGTTCCCCCTGGGTTGCAGAGGCTGCCATTCTCTGGGTCCTCATATGACATGGAGATAAAAAGAAGGCCCTATCAGTGCATGGTAAACTATTAGGGACAAAATTGGTTCCTGCCTCCCCCTACATTAATTAGGCCTGTCTCTAAACACTACTCCCAGGTGTGAGAGCCTTACCATTTCATCTTTTTTTTTCTTTACGGGCTTCTGCCTGTTGACCCATGATCTCCTGTATTTCTTTTTTTTTTTTTTTTTTGATTTTTTTTTATTGTATATATTCTATATTTACAATTCATTTCCCTTTTTCTGGTTCCCCACCCCCAAAGGTCCCACATGTCCTTTTCCCTCCCCCTGCTCCCGCATCCACCCCCTCCCACTTTACTGTTCTTGTACTCTCCCCCAATGATGTTTTGGTCCATTCTAGCACCAGTGTCCACTCCTTTCTTCTTGTGAGACATCACTTGATATGTGATTTGTGTCTTTGGTGTTCCAAGCTTCTAGGCTAATATCCACTTATCAGTGACTGTATACCATGGGTATTCTTTTGAGACTGGGTCACCTCACTTAGTATGCCATTCTCCAGCTCCATCCATTTCTCTAAGAATTTCATAAATTCATTGTTTCTAATGGCTGTATAGTACTCCATTGTGTATATATACCACATTTTTTGTATCCATTCCTCTGTTGAGGGACATCTGGGTTATAGCTTACCTTAGCTCTGCAGGAGATCTGGGCACAGAAAGCTCAGCTGCGGGTGCAGACTAGCAGCCAGGACCAGCTCTCCGAGCGGACTAGCAGCGAGGGGCCACCGGGCCGCCTCTGGGCACAGCTCAGCACTCTAGCAGCTGGAGTCAGGGGCCTGGACTCAGAGCGTGCATAGTCCAGCACAGACAACGCAGCCAGAAGGGAGCAGCAGAGCCTGGTACGAGCAGCTCAGCCAAGGACACGCGGTGCTTTCAGCAGGGGCAGCCATCTTGCCCCAGACCCCCGCGCGCAAACAGCGGGCACACTGGACGCAGGGAGCGGCTGGAATCAGGTGCGTGGCCAGAGTTATAGCTTATCTTAGCTCTGCAGGAGATCTGGGCACAGAAAGCTCAGCTGCGGGTGCAGACTACCGGCCAGGACCAGCTCTCTGAGCGGACTAGCAGTGAGGGGACACCTAGCCGCCTCAGGGCACAGCTCAGAACTCTAGCAGCTGGAGTCAGGGACCTGGACTCAGCGAGCATAGTCCAGCACAGACAAGCTGCCAGAAGGGATCTGTCTCCTGGGGACAGGCGTGCTGTGCTTTCAGCAGGGCGCCATCTACAATAAGACCAACTAACGCCAGAGATAAAGAGATGGCAAAAGGCAAACGTAGGAACGTTATTAACAGAAATCAAGGCAATATGGCACCATCTGAACCCAATTCGCCAACCACAGCAAGTCCAGGATACCCCAGCACACCAGAAAAACAAGAGTTAGATATAAAAGCACAGGTCATGATGCTCCTAGAGGAACACAAAAAAGACATAAACAAATCTCTTAAAGAAATGCAGGGGAACATCAATAGAGTAGAAGCTCTTACAATCCAAACGCAAAAATCACTTAAAGAACTCCAGGAGAATATGGGCCATCAGACAGAAACCAATAAAGAGGAAGTGAGAAAATCAGTTAAAGAAATGCAGGAGAACTTGAAACAACAGGCAGAAGTCATGAAAGAGGGAGCACAAAAATATATTAAAGAATTACATGAAAACACAAACAAACAAATGATGGAACTGAGCAAAACCATCCAAGATCTGAACACAGAGGTAGAAACAACTAAGAAATCACAAAAGGAGGCAACCTTGGAGATAGAAAACCTTGGGAAGAAAGCAGGGGTCGTAGATGCAAACATAAACAACAGAATACAAGAGATAGAAATAAGAATCTCCGATGCTGAAGATAACATAGTAACCATTGACTCCACAGTCAAAGAAAACGCAAAATCCAAAAGGCTTGTAACCCAAAACATCCAGGAAATCCAGGACACAATGAGAAGACCAAACCTAAGGATTATAGGGATAGATGAGAGTGAAGATCTACAACTTAAAGGGCCAGCAAATATCTTTAACAAAATTATGGAAGAAAACTTTCCTAACTTAAAGAGAGAGATGCCCATGAATGTACAAGAAGCCTACAGAACTCCAAACAGACTGGACCAGAACAGAAACACCTCCCGTCACATAATAATCAAAACCCCAAATGTACTAAACAAAGAAAGAATATTAAAGGCAGTAAGAGAAAAGGGCCAAGTAACATATAAAGGAAGACCTATCAGAATCACACCAGACTTCTCTCCAGAAACCATGAAAGCTAGAAGATCCTGGGCAGACCTCATGCAGACCCTAAGAGAAAACAAATGTCAGCCAAGACTACTATACCCAGCAAAACTCTCAATCAACATAGATGGAGAAATCAAAATATTCCATGACAGGACCAAATTTACACAATATCTTTCCACTAACCCAGCTCTACAAAGGATAATAGGAGGAAAACTCCAACACAAGGAAGGAAATGGCACCCAAGAAAAAGCAAGACAGTAAACTTCTTCCATCAAACTCAAAGGAAGATAACTACTCAAAAACAAAAATAACATCAAAAATGTCAGGAAGTAATAATCTCTATTCCTTAATATCTCTTAACATCAATGGACTCAACTCCCCAATAAAAAGACATAGACTAACAGACTGGATACGGAAACAGGACCCTACATTTTGCTGCTTACAGGAAACACACCTCAGAGTCAAAGACAAACACTACCTTAGAGTAAAAGGATGGAAGACAATTTTGCAAGCAAATGGTCACAGGAAGCAAGCTGGAGTAGCCATTTTAATCTCCTGTATTTCTTTAAGGGAGGTATTTAAGTCTTTCTTGAAGCCCTCTATCAGCATCATGAGACATGATTTTAAATCCAACTCTTGCTTTTCTGGTGTGTTGGGGTATCCGGTACTTGCTGTGGTTGGAGAACTGGGTTCTGATGTTGCCATGTGGCCTGGGTTTCTGTTGGTAGTGTACTTGTGCTTGCCTTTCGCCATCTGGTTATTTCTAGTGCTAATTGGTATTGTCTCTGACTAGAGTTTGTTCCTCCTGTGGGCCTGTAAGCCTGTGTCCTTACTCCTCTGAACTCCAAAGTGAAAGCACTTCTGGGAGATCTTTCTCTCCTGGGGGTTATGCACAGAAGTCTCTGGAGTTTCCTGGCTCCCTGGTGCAAATGGCTGCGGGAAAACTGCCTTACCTTTTCAATCTGGGAACAGTCAAGGATTGAACTCTTTCAAGCTGCAGATTATAAAATAACCCTGAAAGATTTTCCTTCATTTTCTCCTCTGCCTCTTCTATGGCTCCTCTCAGGTTGCAAACACTATGCAAATACATTATTTCCAAAATGGCAAGGTCACTGCTCCTGCGAGTTCACAGAAGCTCACACAAGGGACAGACACAGAAAAGCCCTGTATGGCTTCAGTCTACCTGAGACTCTCATTTATGGGACATTAGAAGAAAATGAAAACATGAAGACACTTTTTACCATGATATGTCTACATTCAGGTGCTGTTCTGAATTCTGGGACCTGAACACACATGAACAAAATAAATGCTCAGTTTATGGGGAAAACTGAAGGAAAAGAAATCAGGGGACTTGGAAAATTATTTGACCAGCGTCCACATCTTTGTGAAGGTCCTTCAACCAAGTCCAAGTTTATGACATGATCTTTTAATATTAAGTATGTCCCCATGATTTCCTTATACCCTATTTTCTGCGCAGATGCACAGATGATATGTTTGTCACACAAAAGTCACAGAACATGGAAAGCTAAGATGGTGTGGCCTGATTAGGCTCACGTGACTTGTCTTAGACCTTTGCTCATTCATATTGTGTTTCTGAATACCTTCTATTAGCTGCCTTCTCTGGTGCAACTCTCAAAAGTGTATACATGAGGGATTTGAGCTGACCAGAGATAGGACATGGAACTTCATGGATCCCCATTAGGATGTTGTCCTGCAGCTAACCTAGTGTGTTCCACATGCAAAGGAGGTGCCCTGTGTTCTTATCCAAGAAAGCATCCTGCACAGACTCCACTCAACATTACCATTGTATGACTCCCTCAGGACAGGCTTTGTGGTACTGAAGGGCTCAGGTTCACAAGGTACGGATCTCGGCATTATGGCAAAAACAAAGTCAAACACTTGACATGGCCCTATGCAGACACAGTTGATTTGGGCTTTCTTTTGGGGCAGTATTTGAATGTGATTATGATTTCTTCAGAACTTTGATCTTTAGCTTGGAAACCATCCTCTATTAGCTTCACGTTTCTGTCTGCAACTTGAAAAATGGTTTGATATTTAAGGTCTCCATGAACAATGATAACATTGTGGCAGTAATGTATGGCTGCCACCTTCTGCCCAAATATTTTCTTTCCCTATTGCTCCTGCAGCAGGCCATCCTCCCTTACCAGGTTAAACATGTTTCCTCCTGGGTCATAATCTAACTAGACAGACTAGCCTTGGTGTTACTAGAACCTGGAAGAGGCTAATGATTTTAGGATGGTCTAAGTTGGGAACGAGGTCTATATTGTGATGTACCATCCCATATGTACCCTTCATTGGGTTCTGACTCCTTCCTCTTTCAGAGGACCCACTTTTGTGGAATGTATATTGTGAGTTTTTGTCTTTAGCGACTTTGTGAAGCAACTCCCTTTACAGCCAAGCCCTGACTCTCCTATGAAGTATTTTGAGATACCCAATCTTCAGATGGGAGATTTTGTTTCCATGTCAATGCTTTGATAAGAAGGCCTTGGTATTTCCTGTGGAGATACACTGCTGCAGACACATGGGGCAGCCCCAGCTCTGGAATGGAGGGCAAAGTTGGAAGCACTGCTCTTCCTCTTGTGACATTGTAGACCAATGAGAGGCATGAAAACACTTTGCACACCTTGTGTCCTGAGAGTGTCAGAGGAACAGGCCCTCATTCTCCTGGGAGCTAGATGTGGAGGAGGCCAAATTTGACTAAGCGACCCTTCTCTGTTGGAAGAACAGACATAAGTGGATGCTGTTGATGGGGGTGGCATAAAGCAAGATGCACAAGCTTGGTTGAACTGGTAGATGCCTGTTCAAACACTTTGTATACTTCCTCGTATAAAATCAAATATGTACCCATTTTGCCATTTTTCTTCATTTGCAGGGATTCTAAGATCTCGTTGATATTAAACTTCATGCCACAAAGCATGTCTATAATGTTGGAAACTGGGTCAGTTACAGTGGGGATATTTAGTTCACATTTCATGACCCATGACTATCTCTCGATGTCCTCATTGAGGAACTCTTCTCTGGGGAAACTGTGAGAATCTGATGAATGATGTTTCCAAATTGCCCAGATACGTAATTTGGAATGTTAAAGGTCCCCATGGCAATGTTTTCCTCAATCACTTTCATAATGCTTCCTCTGAAGGGGTCATACCCAATGGTGATAATGAGTAGCAAGGCCAAACTCCACTCTGCCTCCTAGAAATCATATGGATCCCTTAGCATGAGCTCTGGGGCAGAAAATACCCTGGTCTCTCACTGCATTTTCAGTAAGGGCCCATGATAGCATTTTATGGCCAGGTCAGGCCAGGCCTGTCACCCTCACAATAACCTCTGCATTTCTGAGGATATTCTGGAGTTTTATAACTTGATGGGCAATGTTATTTAAGGTTGTGTCAGTGTTTTACAGCTGACACAATCTGTCCGAATATTTTTGTTGCCTCTTGCTCCTGAAGCAGGCCATCCTCTATTATCAGGTTGAACGTGTTTCCTCCTGGAATATATTCTGTAATGAGATAGACCCACTTTGATGTTACAAGAACCTGGATGAGGCTAGTGATGTTAGCATGGTGTATTGAACAAGGTAGAGGTTTTGATGCACACTCCTATACTTGCTTACCCTTTCATTGGGTTCTGTGTCCTGCTTTCTCTAGAGGATCCACTTTTTTGTAAATATATCGTGGGTTTTTTCTTCAGCAACAGTCTTGACAGCAAGCCTCACACATGGGGCAGCCCCAGCTCCAGAAGGGAAGGCACAGCTAGTAGCACTGCTCTTCTTCTTGGGACAATGTGGAGCAATTGGAGGCATGGTGGCATGCCTGGCCATCTTGCATCTTGAGAGTATCAGTGCAACAGACTCCTGAGGACTGTATGTGGAGGAGGCCAAAGCTGGTCTCTCTGGCCTTTCTCTTTGGTGGAAGACCAAAGATAATAGGATATTCTGGCAAAGGGGGTAGGATAGGGCAGGAATGCACAGGTTTGGCTGAACTGGTAGATGCATGTACAAATACTTTGTGTACCTCTTCTTTTAAAATCAAATATGTACCCATTCTTCATCATACTTGTTCATTTGCCAGATTCCAAAATCTCATTGCTATTAAACTCCATGCCACAGAGCATGTCCATAATGTTGGAAACTGGGTCAGTCACAGTGGGGATATTTACTTCATGTTTCATGACCCATGAATGTCTCTCAATGTCCTCAGTGGCAGTTCTCTTCTCTCAGGAAACTGTGAGGATCTGGTGAATTATGTTTCCAAGTTGCCCAGAGATGTAATTTGGAATGTCAAAGGTCACCATGGAAATATTTTCTCAATCTCTTACATGGTGTTTACAGAGAAAGGGTTGTAAACAGTGGTGATAATATAGAGTAGCAAGCCCAAACTCTACATATCTGCCTCCTAGTCAACTATTGGGAGATAGAATCGGTAGAGATCACCTCTGATAGATAGGCATGGCACACTGTTGATGGATGGGGCCACCCAACCATCTGAAAATTGTTAAGCCAGAAATGTTCCTGTTCAAAGGAAAGACAGGGAGAAAAAATTGGATCAGGGACTGAAGGCCATTCAGACACTGTTCACCTAGGGATCACTCCCACCTGCAGACACCAAACCCCAACACTATTGCTGATGCCAAGAATCACTTAGTGACAGGAGCCTGCTAGAGCTCTTCCCTGAGAGGTTCTAGCAACAGCTGACCAAAGCATATGCAGATAATCACACCCTCCATCAACCGAGACTGAGGAGCCCAATGGAAGAGCTAGGGGAAGGATTGAAGGAACCGAGTGGGATTGCAATCCCATCTGAAGAAAAATGTCAACTTACTGGGCCACCCAGATCTCCCAGTGACTAAACCACCAACCAAGAAGTGTACATCAAGGGATCCATGGTTCTAGATACATATGTAGCATATAACGACCTTATCTGACATCAAATGGGAGGCAAGGCCATTGGTCTCTGGAGGATTAATATCCCAGCATCCGGGGCTGCTAGTTAGGTGAGGAGGGAGTGGGTGAGTGGCTGGAGGAGCCCCCTCATACAGGCAAATGGGAGGGGCAGAGGGGGAATGGGGCCGGGATTTGTGGAAGGATAAACGGGAAGGAGGATATCATTTGAAATGTAAATAAAAAATGATTAATATACAATACGGTAAAATAAAATGCAATGATATTCTGTGCTTAACTGAATAATCCCAAATCTATGCACATGTTCCCAAACAGGCAGTACTTCCTGAACTCAAGGGTTTTTACTTTATCTTGAGGTGGTGAATAGGAAATGCTGGAGGTGTACAGGAGGAGCTGGGGTGGCGGGAGTGCTGGATAGCTTGATAGAATTCTTGGTATACCTGAATAGGTTTCTTTTTTTTTCTTTTTTTATTGGATATGTTCTTTATTTACATTTCATTTCCCTTTTCCTGGTTTCCCTGCCCCCCAAAGGTCCCATATGCCCTTTTCCCTCCCCCTGCTCCCCCATCGACTTCTTCCCACTTCCCTGTTCTGGTGTTCCCCTACGCTGATGCATTGAGCCTTTCCAGAAGTGATGCCAAGCCCCTCGGGTACTACTCCTGTGCCTACAAGAGAATTAGCAAATCAAGTGAGCAAAGACTTCAGTGACATAACCAAAATGCTGTCAGTAGCTTGTTTTATGATGGAAATCCCTACAGTGGTCAAATTGAATGAAGGCAGAGTGGGATTGATATCCTGATTGGGACCCCAGGTCATATTAAAGACCACTTGAAGAATGGCCATCTTGATCTCACCAGACTTTAACATGTTGTCCTGGATGAATTCGACCAGAAGTTGGATATGAGTTTTGCTGATCAGGTGGAAGAAATTTCAAGTGTAGCATGTAAGAAAGATTCTGAAGTCAACCCCCAAACATTGTTTTTCCATGCAACTAGCTCAAATTGGGTATTTAATATTGCTCAATGATACATGAAATCTACATATGAACAGGGAGACCTGATTGTTAAAAAGACTCAGAAAGCAGCTGTAGCTGTGGAGCACCTGGAGATGAAGTGTCACTAGACAGAGAACACAGCGCTGATTGGCGATGTGATCAGAGAGTACAGTAGTCATCATGGGCACACAGTCATCTTCTGTGAAACTAAGAAGAATGTCCAGGAACTGTTGTAAAACTCATGCACAAAGCAGGATGCCCAGTTCTTACATGGCAACGTTCTGCAGAAGCAAGGGGAAATTACCCTGAAAGGTTTCCAAAATGGCGATTTTAGAGTTTTGGTGGTAACCAATGTTGCCCGGAGGTTAGATATCCCTGAGGTTTATTTGATCATTCAGGACTGTCATCCAAAGGATGTGGAGTCTTACATTCATTATTCTGAGTGAACAGAAAAGCAGGAAAGTCATGGTTTTTATCTGCATTCATCAGCACAAAGAAGGGTACCAGTTAGCTCAAGTGGAGCAGAAATCAGGAACTGAGTTTAAAGGGATAGGTGTTCCTCTGCAACAAAAACAGTAAAAGCCTCCAGCAAAGATGCCATCAGTCTTTTGGCTTCGGTGCCTCCCCCTGCCAGTGGCCATTTCCAGCAGTCAGCTGAGAAGCTGATGGAGGACAAAGGAGCTCTAGAAGCCCCGGCAGCTGCCCTGGCCTACATCTCAAGTGTCACGTCAGTGGACCAGCACTCTCAGATCAACTAGGAAGCAGGCTTTGCAACCATGATCCTGCACTATTGAGATGCCCGACGTTAGTTATGCTCGGCAAGAACTTAAGGAGCAGCTGGGTGACAGCATCAATGACCAAGTGAAGAAGATGGTCTTCCTCAAAGAAAACTGGGAGTTTGTTTTGGTGTCTGCACTGAATCAGTCACAGGAGTGCGGGAGAAGTGGCATGATTCCAGATGCTGGATGCTCACCTTGGCCACTGGGCAGCCAGAGCAGGATGGGCCCTGGAGTGATATCGAAGCAGCAGGGGTCAACGGGATGGCAGCTGTGGTGCTTTCAGAGGACATTGGGGTGGAAGCAGGAACATCCAAGGACAGGGACAGGGACAGCAAGGAGGAAGTAGAAACTCCAGTAGGTTATACCTAAAGTACCAGATGCCCAAATATAGGCTAGGAGCAGAGTTTTAGTAAAACCTCTGGTCAGTGACTACAGGCAAGAAGAAACTGTTCCCACAGTGGATCCCATTGCTGGTCCTCCGGTCAAAGGCCCCGGTGGTTCCTCCCTTTTTAATCTCTTCTCAGCCTCCCTTCCTTGCAGAGACAGGCTTCTGAAATGGCTGACAAACCATCACAAACTGTCTTCATTTTGGAAAGAGATAGGAATACATCACATCATTTCCCACCATCCTTCTAGATTGTCACTGTAAAACCAACCACAGATCTGCCTTTAACAAACAAAACAAACAAAACCGCACTGTATGATTTTTGTCAACTTGACACAAGGGCAGAAAAAAATCAACTAAGAAATTACCTTCCCTCTTTTTACTGTTTTCACGTCCATGGGATATGTTCTTGTACCCTGATGAAGTCCTTACAGACAACTGTGAGCATCATGACCCCAAACAGTGGTTTTTGGTCATAAAAGAAGGCAAGCTGAGGAAGCCAGGGAGAAAAAGTAGGTGAGTAAATTTTCTTTATTTTGCCTCTGCTCCAGGTTAGCTTTTTAACCTGACTTTGCCCAGGGCAGGGTTTGACTGGGATGTATGTACTAAACCAAGCATTTCCTCCCGAACAATACCATAGAATGCAATCTGTGGAAACAGAGGGCTGAATGGTAGTCCCGCTGTCTATGAAGTCTTGCAGGATATTTGATTACACTCTGAAACCAGTGATTATGATATTTTCTGGTAAATAATGTTCCTAGTAGTATATGATTCACCCTTAATACATATATTTAATCTCAAATGATGACGGTAGTTAATATTGTAGAAAGTAGCACCGTGTTTGCAAGTTATATCTAATTGAGTGGCAGAAAAAGTGATGAAGCATGGAAACATATGATAGAAGAGGATATGCCCCATTCTCATTAGAAGATGGGGGGGCAGCTAATTAATGAGAGCCTTGAAGGGAGAGAAAGGAAGACAAGGAAGCAGTATTCCTGTGAGAGATGTACAGAGATCAGAAAGAACCAGGAAGTAGTGATTTCGCTCCATAGTAAGTGTCACAGGCAATGAATATTCTAGGCCTTGATAAGGTCATATGAAGCCTACAATCTACTAGTGTTGGGCGTAAGTCACCATGATGAGGCAGAGAGCCTGAGAGACGACATTTACACTAAAAGGATAAACACTGGAAGGGAGTAACAAGGGGACACCCCAGGCCATGGCTGATGGCGAGCAGGCCTTGTGTCAGAGGACAATATGAGCAGGACCAGGGCTGTGGATCAGGACAGAGTGGGTGTTGTGTTTGTCCCTCAGTCCACACCAGTCCTTATGAGCTACCTTATGTTTTTCTCAAAGACAAACAAGAGCTTGACCTCTGGTTCAGAATGAGATCCTCTCCCACAAGTAGAGCAGTGTCTCAGGAAGTAAGAGAGAGGAAGAACTGGAGAACTCACCCAAAGCAGACTGGAAGTTGAAGCTGTAGTCTAGGAGGTGTCCTGATATTGTCTGGAAAACTGACTTGAGGGAAAATCATCACACAGGATCACAAGGGAGAAACAAAAAAATTCTTTCAACTATCTGCAAGGAGTCAACTCAGTGGTTTTTCAAGTCTCCATGAGGTGAAAAGGCATGAGAGGAGCTTGGTGGGGGAGTCCGAGGACACCTCAGGGCACCTCAGAAGATGAGTATCTTCTTGCCAAAGATAATATAGAAGACCCCTCCTCTTTTCTGCCTTTCCCATCTCATGAGGCCCTTTAATGCACACTTGAACCAAGACTCTGGGCAGAACAAAGAACAGCAGGTTCAGGTTAGAGAGGGCCACGGGCTCCTCATGCCATGGATTGGTCTGCCCTTCTTAGACCAGATCACCAAATCAGAAGCCTGTGAAGGAACAGAGCCGACAAAACTCACTTGTAGGAAGATCGCCTATGTACTCAGTACAAGCATCACCTGCCAATATAAAGCTTAGGTACTACTGGGAGGGAGAGAGAGAGAGAGAGAGAGAGAGAGAGAGAGAGAGAGAGAGAGAGAGAGAGAGAGAGAGAGAGAGAGAGAGAATATAGAATATCCCAGGAAAGCATCAAGAACACGAGTTTGACCCTGAAGTCTGAGAAAGTTGGACTGGTGAAACTGAGGACAGGTATCCAAAAATGTGGCAGACATTGACTAGAATAAACAAGTTGTATTATTTGTGAGCTAGTCTGTGAATAATCCAGTGGTGATGGGCTGGGCATTTAAGTTATGAAGTCTAAGAGTCATTATTCTGGGAACATCAAGGCTGGATAGAAGGCAGTTGTGGCCAATAGCACGCTGAATGTGAAGCTGGAATCTAGACTTAGAGCCTGAGAACTCTTGGTTGGAAGAGAATTTCAGAGAAAGGGGGCAGAGAACCACAGAGAGAATGCAGAAGGCTGTTCAAATATATATGTGTGTACACACACACACACACACACACACACACACATTGGGTGAGGAGAAGATAAGGGCTTTTTTCCTGGAACCTCAGCGCACTTCCCCAGTGATTCTCCTCTAATTCTAATTGAAGGCTGATGAACTAAAAGAGATGGAGGGTACAGAGATGACCAATGGTCTCTCCCAGGTTCCAGCATTAATGTACTTCCCTGGTTCAGGAGAGGAACTGAGCAGCCTGGGCCTGTCAGAAATCAGCATGTGCCTGTGAGAGGAGCCTGTAATGGCCCCTAGGCACAACCAATGCAGTGACATTCTGAGAGCCTGACCTGCATTCCCAGGGTGGGCAGCAGATTCAGGACAAAGAGACTCTCTGGCCCCAAAACTGGCAAGGGCAACCTGCCAGACCAAGAAGAGAGATGGAAGCCTGCTGCCGTGGACATGAGCTGGACTGAGGAGCCTGAAAAAAAAACTGAAAGGAAGAAAGAACACGTCACTGAGCTATGGTGGGAAGCCCCACCTTCTCAAAGGGAACTGTATTCAATGTGAAAACAATACAAGAGAAAATAACCTGGGTATCAAAATCTTAGGAAGGCACACTAATGATATACAAAGCAGATGATTGACTTTTTGACAGAACTGTAAAAAAAATCTTAGAAAGGAATAAATTTAAAACTCCAAAGGAAGGAGAGAGTTAGAAAGAGTAAAACAAAAATATTTTTGCATTAAGAACTGGAGAAAAATACATTGATAGACAGCAATTTGACCCCATGTAATAATGTTTAGGCAAAAGCAAGAAATAATATGTTCACTGGTGATTGTAGTTTTATATAACACCTTTAAGTAGGTTCAAAATAAATCTGACTTAAGTAAGACAGAAACCGAGGATACTAGGTCAGAGGCCAGAGAACAGAGATAAGAATATTTTTAAAATCAGAATCAGAATCCAAAAGAAGCAGAATTTCTGGAGGAGCAAATTGCATGAAGGCTTGCAGCATGACAATGGCAGCTCACAGAGGCTCAATATTCTCAGTTAAAAATTGAGATTCTGATTTATAATAAAATTAATTAAATAACCAGAGCAATGACATACAAGAGATATATTTCATTATGTGTGATGTGTTTATTTTGTTGAGTTTGAAATTATTAAAAATGTACATATGTTGATACATCATGCACTGGATACGTATTCAGTCTTCCAAGAAGCTTCAGCTTTGGAAGCTACAGCCTTGACTTCTGAAAGGGATGGTTCTGAAACTGCACATTTATCAGAGATGGTGGCTATCTTGGAAATGCCTTTGCAGATCAGAGCTGATGGTCCTTTAACCTGTGTATCTAGTCATTGCACACTTTTTCCATTGTGGCATAAAAAAATGTTATGTCACAGGACTTCAAAGCAAATGCTTCTGGAACAAAAAGGAGATCTGAGATCCTCCAAAGATGGTTTAAGTCATACTTTATTGACTTGAATTTTTAAGATGGCAATGAGACAGATTATACAGCTGCTATAAAGCACAAGATCTTAGAATGCACTCTTGATGTAGATAAGCATAAATATGTGATAACCTCAGAACAGAAGGCAGCAAATATTCTGCATAGGGAAATTGAATGGGATACTTTTTAAACAGGAAAAGAAAAACTGTGGAATCCTTCAAAATTAATAAAACTCAAAGTTGACAGGGAGAGACCTCCTGAAGATCCTTGCTACAAACTACAAAGAAATCATGAATATCAACAAAACAGGTTACTTGATTTTCTGATCCCTCTACCTGGCAACTACACTCAAACTGAGACATGAAAAAGTCTATAGCTATGACTTCAGCTAAGTATTGCTAATAATCTTGTTGGCTATAGAATCTTCAGGGTGGATTCATGTCATTCTTTGAAATGGCCTGGGTGAAAATTCATATTAAACTTTGGTTACATAGTCCAAGCTAACTTAGTAAAACAAAAACCTACCAACTCAAACAGACATCATCACATCCTCTTAAGCTGATTGAGCATACCTCATATTCCATATATATGTTAATGCAGAAATGTGTATTACCTGTAAAATTTTATATGCTTACAGACACCAATGAAGTTATAGAAGACATGACAGGATTCACTCTCAGGGATCCTGGGTAGGGTACTGTGACCCTGAGAAATATTTATTCTAGCATCTTGCTAGGCTCAATTTCAGACTACATTAATAGCTGTTTCATCAAAACTGACTTAAAAGACACCACTGAACAGTAGGAAGCAATTTCAAGGGAATGAAATCCTGTTCACCAAAAGTGGGGTGGATGGTTGTGGTCATAAATCGCATTATTTATATTTGTCCTCCTTTAAGGGGGATTACTTAAAAGTTGTTAATTGGCTTGGTCAGGGTGGAATCCCAGTAAGGGAGGTTTTCTCAGGACATTCTTTTCCTCTTCCTTTCTCTTTCCTTGATCCTTCTCTTGCTCCTATCTAATGTTCAAGGAAAGTGGAAGAAGGCATTAAAAGTAAAAGTGTGAAAGGGGAATAATAGCATATATATGCATATATATTTATACGTATGCATATATGTGTATATATGTGTGTATGAGTGTGTGAATAAAGCGGTAGATTATAAAAATAGACTTTTAGACCCAAGAACATCAACAAGCCAAATATTTTCACATTTGCTATGGTCTTTGTATCTTCATACAGAATAGGATTATATTAGCAAGAATATACCATGTATATATGTTTCAAATCTCATTAAGGTATTATACCTATGTAATGTGAAGTTCTATTCATTGAAGGCTGCTGTTGCAAATTGTCTAGGATAATTAAGAAATGCAAATTGCTAGTTAGTCAATCAAACTTACAGGCTTGTTAGATATGAATATTGTGGATTACAAAAAAATGTATCCTATCTTGAACACACAGTAGCTACGGACAAGCAATTCACATATATTATAGATAGTCTTCAAAGACCTCAAACATCTACAGAATATGACATTTCAAGATGTTTTGTTAATAAAAGGGTCTTAATGTGAGAAATGTCTGTTCCTGGCAGTACACGGACATCTTCAAAAAAGATGATGAGCACTGAAGAACCACTATATGGAGTTTGCTTCAAACATGACAAGCTAGCCATTAGGCAAGAAATTGTGCTCGCCTAAACTGCAGACAAATGCTGTCCAAGATGTGGGTAAATAAGACACAGGGAAGTCGATGGCCAAGCTCTGCCAGGAGAAGGTAAGGAGTCCTTCCCAATTCCTGCTTTAAAGTCTGGCATATATTCTGGGCCAGCAGGCTAAAGATAGATACTCCAAAGATTCATCGACATTTTGGGTGTCTGTGTAAGGAACCAGCTGTCTCTGTCATTTTCTGTAGTTGAGGAAGCTGTTTGTGCTACATGTTCTGGCAATTCAGGGTACGTAATTCCTCGGGTCTCTGATGGGATTGAAGACTAGGAGGTCATAGTCCCATTTTTGAAAATGGTACATTGAAATATGGGAAAATTGTCTAGAATTTCAGAAAATGTTTTAAGGTCTAGGAGAAACGCTTAGATCCATGAATGCATGAATTGCTAGTAAATGATTTCAGTATAAAACTTCAAATTCAATCACCAAGGCAGTTCTGATTGGAGAGCACTTTCCCCTAATGTGTCCAAATACAGATAAAATGCACACTCTGGACGTAAATTCTTATCTGCTGGTTTTCATAGTTGTTCCTCAGTATTATAGCTTACTAATGTTAGCAATGGGCATTTAGTTGGACTATGGAGGGGAATATATAAAGAGAATCTCTTTGGTACTGTATACAAGCATCACTTGTCAATAAAAAGCTGATGGTCAATTAAGCAAGGCAGGAAATGAAAGGTGGGACGTCAGGCAGGGAGAGATTGGATCTGGGAAACGGTAAAGACCTGCGGATTGGCCTTGAACTCTGAGGAAGACAGAAACATGAATTTCAGGAGAAATAACCATCTATGTGGCAGACACAGACTAGAATAAATGGGTGATATCACTTACAAGCCAGCTGGGAAACTGGCCACAGCTTATAGCCTAGGTATTTCCTCCTGAATAATTAAGCCTCAGAGTCCTATTCTGAGAACGAAGATGCTGGGTAGAAAAGCTCAAAATTACATTTTGTGGAGACTTAGCCTCTCTCTGCAGAACATGTGTCCAAAATGCTTGAAAGTTGGTTGGTGTGACATACTCAGCACCCAGCTATGATGGCTCCTAATGCACTCTGCTGCCTGTGATTGCTAAACAAGTAAGTATCTGTCTCTTTGATCTGCTGAAGAAGCAGCTTATAGTCTCATTTTCATGAGAATGGAAAGGTCCCTGTGGCTCAGAGTGAGGACAGACACTGTGGGTTACAACCCCTGCTTGGTGCATTTTGTGCTCTGACCTCACAAAGAACCTCTGTGATGGAAGAATGCCTGCCCTCTGTATAAGACCATGGACCGGCCTGTTGGATTTGTCCATACAGAGCAGGGAGCTGTTTATGGTGACCTGTGGGACTTGTTCAGTGCACTCGAGTTTGTTAGTTAACGGTTTGTTGTACCTCACAACCTGTGTGCACCAGAGTGCACGGAACACATAGCCTCATGGCTAACGCCATCCAAAGGAAGAGTTTGGAACGTCAGTACAGGGTGCTTCTATATCTCGCCGAGGGTTCCTTTGGAACTGTGAAAGTGGCCTCGCACCTGAAAACCAACGTGATGGTCGCCATCAAGACGGTACAAGTCACGAAGAAGACCCTGACCATGATCCAGGCAGAACGCAGAGCTTTGGAGACTTTGAACCATCCATATATCATCCGCCTCTTCCAGGTCGTAACAACACCAAGCCACGTTCATTTTATACTCGAATATGCTCCGGGGGGAAGCTTATATGATTTAATAAAAGAGAATGGCCCACTGCAGGAGGCAGAGGCGAAGAAGGTATTTGGACAGCTAGTGGCTGCAGTCAAACATTGCCACAACCATGGCTTTATTCATCGAAATATCAACCCACGGAATGTTCTCAGGGATATGGAGGGTAACGTCAAGTTGACAGACTTTAGGCTGGCTGTCAAGCGCTGGCCTGGCAGCTTACTGAAGGGGAGATGTGGGGCCAAGGGATATTATGCCCCAGAAATTGTGCTAGGGGAGGCATACGATGGCCGGAAAACAGATATATGGAGCTTGGGCGTGCTGCTGTATTTCATCACATCGGCGCACAACCCCTTTAGAGGACACTCCGTGAAAGAGATAAAGCAAAATATCACCATGGGTACCTACCACATTCCACCTTACTTCTCTTTTTACCTTGAAAATCTCATCTACCAGATCCTCACCGTTGCCCCAGATATAAGGCCCACTCCCGAAGAGCTTGAAGACCATCCATGGATCCTAAAATCTAATATAAAGATCCCGACTAACAGCTATCCAGACAGCGACATCGTAGACAGGCTCTGTGGCATGGGGTTTAATGCCAACGAGATATTGGAATCGCTGCGCAAGAGAAGGTTTGATGAAAAAATGGGGACCTATTTACTTTTAGAACAACAGGTACGCCTAGGAATCGAGACTACACCTACCACTTCTGCCAAGTCTGTCAACCCATGCCCTACGCCACCCCCATCACCAGCAGATGCCTCTACCGCTGGTCATTCCCTCAAAAGAAGGGCCAGTGAACCCAACTTTGGCCTCCTCCACATCCGGCCCTCAGGACAGCTGGGACCTGATGCCTGGACACCAGGGCACAAGGTGGCCAGAAGTGTCTCCTTGCCGTCCATGGCCCTCCATTATTCAGAAAAGGAGAACCCCGCTTCTGTCTCTGCCCTCCGCTCTGGAGCCGTGGCTGCCCAGTGTGTCTTCAACACCATCACAGAAGAGGAAATACATCTACCCCCCGAGCAAAGCTTTGCTGCGGAATCATCACGTCCCCCTGTGAAGATCGGGCGCCTTAAGAGATTCCGCAACAGAATCAGGGATTGCCTGTGGGGACTCTGTTGCATCCCCCGGGCTCCAAAGGCAAAAACCCAGCATACATCCTCCTAGAACGTGGCTCCCCTGGAAGAGGCTGGATGAGGAACCCAACGCAAGGATAGGCAAGTGTGGGAGGGAGGGTGCATCTCGGCTCTGAATGGTATTCTCTCTGTACTTACTCATGTCTTGTCATTGGAAATCTCGAAAAGGTGTATATTTCCAGGGTCTCGTGGGATGGTCGGATATATTTATTTTTTTTTAATTTTAATGTATTTACATTTCAGGTGTTATCCCCTTACCTGGTTTCCTCCTCTCCTGGAAAGCCCCTCTCCTCTCTGCCCTCCTCCTGCTTCCAGTAGGGTGTTCTTCCACCCATCCACCCACTCACACCTCCACGTCGATTCCCCTACCCTGGGGCATCTATCAAACCTTGAGAGGACCGAGGACCTCCCCTCCTATTGACACCTGACAAGGCTGCCATCTGCTATCTATGCAGCCACAGGTATGTGTACTCCTTGATTGGTGCATTAATCCCTGGGAGCTCTGGGAGGTCTGGTTGGTTGGTCTTGTTCTTCCCATGGGGTTGCAAACTCCTTCAGCTTCATCAGACCTTTCTCTAACTCCTCCATCGGGGACCCCATGCTCAGTGCTATGGTTGGCTCTGAGCATCCGACTCTATTACTGTAAGGCTCTGGCAGGGCCTCTCTGGAGACAGCTATAACAAAGGCTTTTCAGCAAGCCTTTCTTACCATCCACCATAGTATCTGAGTTTTGTGACTGTATATGGGATGGATCTGCAGCTGGGGCAGACTCTGGATGGTCTTTCCTTCAGTCTCAGCCTGACACTTTGTCTCTGAATCTCCTCCCACTGGTATTTTGTTTCCCCTTCTAAGAAAGACCAAAGAATCCACACTTTGTTCTCCCTCCTTCTTGAGCTTTGTTTGGTCTGTGAATTGTATCTTGGGTATTCCAAGCTTCTGGGCTAATATCCACTTATGAGAATGTGCATACCATGTGTGGCCTTTTCTGGTTGGGTTACCTAACCTAGGATAATATTTTCTAGTTCCATCCATTTGCGTAAGAATTTCATGAAGTCACTGTATTTAATAACAGAGTATTCCATTGTGTAAATGTATCACATTTTCTGTATCCATTCCTCTACTGAGGGGCACCTGGGTTCTTTCCAGCTTCTGGCTATTATAAATAAGGCTGCTATTATGTCCTTAGCCTTAAGAAAACTTTGTACTTCTATGAGGTTTTATTTGTCAATTCTTGATCTAAGATTATAAGCCATTGGTATTCTGTTCAGGAAATCTTCCCCTGTGCCCATGGATTCGAAAGTATTTCCCACTTTTTCTTCTATTAGATTGAGTGTATCAAGTTTTCTGTAGAGGTCTTTGATCCATTTGGATTTGATCTTTGTACAGGGAGATAATAATGGATCGATTTAAAATCAAAACATAACTAAAGAATGGATCTATTTTTATTCTTTTTTATTAGATATATTCTTTATTTACATTTCAAATTGTTTCCCCTTTCCTGGTTCCCCGCCCCCCAAAGTCCCAGAAGCCATCCCCCTCCCCCTGTTCCCCAATCACCCCCTAATGCTTCCCTGTCCTGGTATTCTCCTACAGTGCTGCATCAAACCTTTCCAGTACTAGGGGCCTCTTCTCCCCCTGATGTCCAACAGGCCATCCTCTGCTGCCTATGTGTTTGGAGCCATGGGTATCACCATGTGAACTATCTGGTCAGTACCAGTGGCTCTTCTCCCTCTGATGTCCAACAGGCCATCCTCTGCTGCCTATGCATTTGGAGCCATGAGTAACACCATGTGAACTATCTGGTTGATGTTTGTCCCTGGGAGCTCTGGGAGTGCTGGGTGGCTCTTATCTTAGTTCCTCCTATGGAGCTGCAAACCCCTTCAGCTCCTTGGGCCCTTTCTCTAGCTTCCCGATTCAGGACCCTGTGCTCAGTTCAATGGCTGACTGAGAGTGTCCCCCTCTGTATTTGTCATGCACTAGCAGAGCATCCCAGGTGACAGTTATATTAGGGTCCAGTCAGAAAGCTCTTGTGGACATCCACAATAGTGTCTGGGTTTTGTAACTGTATATGGGATGGATCCCTAGGTCAGGTAGTCTCTAGATGGTCTTTCACTCAGTCTCTGCTCCACCCTTTGTCTCTGTATCTCCTTTGTTCCCCCTTCTACAAAGGACCAGAGTATCTTTGTTCTTCCTTCTTCTTGGGCATGATTTGATATGTGAATTGTGTCTTGGGTATTCCTAGCTTCTGGGCTAATATCCACTTATCAGTGAGCACATACCATGTGTGTTCTTTTGTGATTGGGTTACCTCACACAAGATGACATTTTCCAGCTCCATTTAGATAATATTTTCTAGTTCCATCCATTTGCCTAAGAATGTGATGAATTCATTGTTTTTAATAGCTGAGTAGTATTCCATTGTGCAAATATACCACATTTTCTGTATCCGTTCCTCCAATGACAGAAATCTGGGTTCTTTCAAGCTTCTGGCTATTATAAATAGGGCTGCTATGAATATAGTGGAGCATGGGTCCGTATTACATGCTGGGGAATCCTCTGGATCCAGGAGTGGTATAACAAAGTCCTCCGGTTGTATCATGCCCAGTTTTCTGAGGAACCACCAGACTGATTTGCAGAGTGGTTGTACCAGCTTGCAAATCCATCAGCAGTGGAGGAGTGTTCCTCTTTCTCCATATCCTTGCGGGCCCTTGCAGTGTCCTTAGTTTTTGATCTTAGCCATTCTGACTGGTGTGAGGTGAAATCTCAGGTTTGTTTGATTGACATTTCCCTGATTACTGAGGATGTTGAACATTAATGCTTCTCAGCCATTCAATCTTACTCAGGTAAAAATTCTATGTTTAGCTCTGTACCCCATTTTTAATAGGGTTATTGGGTTCTCTGGAATCTAACTTCTTGAGTTCTTTGTATATCTTGGATATTAGCCCTCTGTTGGATGTAGGGTTTGCCAATTTGCTGGTTGCCATTTTGTCCTATTGAAAGTGTCCTTTGCCTTACAAAAACTTTGTACTTAGTTTCAGTGTGTCCGTTTAAGGTGGAGGTCCTTGATTCACTTGGGCTTGAGCTTAGTACAAGGAGATAAGAATGGATTGAATGCATTCTTCTCAATGCTGACCTTCAGTTGAACCAGCACCTTTTCCCCTTACTGTTTTAAATATTCTTTCTGTGTTTTGTGCATTTGGTGTTTTAACTATAATGTGACAAGAAGAATTTCTTTCCTGGCCCAGTCTATTTGGTGTTCTCTAGGCTTATTGTATGTTTATGTGCATCTCTTTCTTTAGTTAGGGGAGTTTTCTTCTGCAATTTTCTGAGGATTTTCCTATACTCACAGGCTTGTTGGCACTCCTGGAGGATAGCTCCCTCCCTGTGCTATTTGGGTATGGAGCAGTATTTCAGAGGACAGCTCCTGGAGCAGACAGAACACCTGATATAATGTATTTCTACTTCAGCAGGATCAAACTCTGATCCTTGACTTACCATCTGAGGAAGCAATCTAATTGGAGAATGCCTAGGTGGTATCTGATGAAACTGAACTAGCAGTAATCAGCAAGTGCCTGTGGATACAGCCAAGGTAAAAGGGGGAATGTAGAGCTGTCATCCATGCTGAACATATTCAGATAGAGACTCAGATTGTGGAACTAGTGCCTTACAGAGTAACTATGGTCAAAACACAAAGGGGCCACCTCTATCTTCCTACAATTCAGTTGTACAGGCAGAGTGTGCTAGGACCTGTGAAGTCTGACATTGCTGCTTGGATACCTCCATGGAGAAGCAGACCTGGATACCCAGTTCCTGTGTATGCTGCATGAGTCTTAGAGACGAGATGGTTGTAGTGTCTCCAGAACCTCCACTGTGGCATTCAGAGCCTTGGCATACAGCATCATGCTAATCTTATGGACACAGTCCATAACTTCTCCCATCCCTGCACTTGTTCCAGTGTCCTTCTCTCCTGAGCCTTTGGGCTCTTACCCTAATTGTCATCCTCCAAGGGAGTTCTCATTCAGGAGGATGTTCTCAGAAAGGATGAGCCTGCTGTGGTCTAAGGTGCCGGGTTTAAGTTACCCTGACATCTAATATCTTTCCCTCCTTCAGCTTCTCCATGGAGGTGCTGTGCTACAGAACCTGGTGCTTGAGAGAGGCAAGGAAGGTCCTGGATTCCTAACTACAATGGCAGTGGTTGATTGTTGCTGAGGATAACATCTCAAAATAACAACAGTGAACTAGAAACACAAAGTAAAATTCTCCTACCTGGGCAAGGTGTGCAGAAACGATTTGAGGCTGTTGTACACAGGGACCCGTGTCCAGATGGAATCTAAAGTAAGGATATAATATCTAACAGAGGAACAACTGTCAGGCCTCTAAATGGCCACCGCAAAGTCTCCCTGCAGTTCAGAAGGACACCCAGGGCCTGAGCTATGGGGTTGCTATATCAGTGTGGAGGATCTGCCAATAATGGACTCCAGGATCTGTAGATGAGGGAGAGACTGGATTCCAACTCTTTTGTGCTGCCTGCCCAACTAGGAAAAGCAACCCCCGGGCCAGTAATGAAGTAGGTAATGAGCCAAACCACAGAGACTCCATTCACAAGAGCAGGGTCTTCTTCTTAACTGCCCAAAGCATCTGGAAAACAGGCAGAATACCTGAGCCCATGACTTCAGTCCCTGCACCCCAAGAATGAATCACACACATTCTCATGGGACACACAAGCTGATCCTTGTTTCTCCTTCTCCCCCCATTTGTCCTACCTCCTATCTAGATGAAGACATTTCCTTCCCTCGCACAGCCATGAATCTTGTTCAACAGTTAAGGGAAGGCACGTGAAAAGAGGATCTGGACCTCTCCGTCCTCACTTGTCTGTATGGACATTCACAATGGACAGCCTCTGGAATTTCCGGTACCAGCTGCAGGATGGGATGAGAGGCTGTGTTGTCCACATCTACTACAGAAACACTTGAGCCAATAGACTATCCTCTGACTAGGCCCTTGACAATAATATGACTCTTCTGTCTCCATAGGAACACATCCAGCCTGCCACAACACTGCTGTTGTCACTACTGGGACATTAAGGACCAGAAGATTATGATGCTGAATACAACAATTAGTAATAATAATTGAGTCACCATCCAACACTGACAAGAGAAGCTCAGGCCTCAAAGGAGGTGGACATCAACTGTGAGAACTGAAGATTACATCTGGATCTGTGTCAACACCAACACCCAGGAATCCACCAGCTCTGGATAGTGGATGCTTCTGACCAGACATGAAGAGTGGTAAGTGACCCCTGCTCTCCTATGGCCAGGTTTAGGGGAGGCCAAAGGTGGGTTCCCTGGCCCTTCCTTTTAGGGGAAGAGCAGAGGTAGCGGTTTGTGCTGTTGGTGAGGGTGGTGTAGGGCATGGATCTTCAGGCTTGGCTGGACTGGTAGATTCATGCTCAATCTCCTTGCATGCCTGTTCTTTTAAAAGCAAATAGTTCCCCATTTTTTCATCAAACCTTTTTTCCTGCAGGAATTTCAAGATCTCGTTGGCATTAAACCCCTTGTCACAGAGCCTGTCTACGATGTTGCAGTCTGTATAGGTATGTGTGGGGATATTTACTCCACATTTCATGACCCATGGATGTGTCTCAGTGAAAGAGCACTCCCTCTGTATGAGCACAGTGAAGGAAATAGTCTTGTCTCCCTGGGCATCATAGCCAAAATGAGGAAAAGAGCATGCATGTGCTTCTCCATATGGGAAAGTAGTGGGGGTGGGCGCAGACTCTGTATATAACCTCACCCCTTGAAAAGCACGCAGTTTGGGGTGAAAGGATGAATCACTGTGAATCCTGCTGTCTGGTTGTACCAGTGTTCTTCCTGAGAGGAGTATGTAGAAGGGAGAGGGAGGCCCAGGACTTGCATATATACTGACCTCTTGAAGGTCACCCAGTTGGACAAGGGACCCTTAAGACCTGAATCACTGTGAAACCTGCTATATTCGAGTACTACAATCCTTCCTGAGAGCAGAATACACTCCTAAACCACCACAGGCCAAAAGTAATGTTGAATATTGTGACAGCTGTTCTGGTGACCTGTAACACCATCAGGAGCCCTGACGCTCACCTCATCCTATACACAAATGAAACCTTGAGCAGTGCAGGTCCCTCCAGAGTAGCTTTCACTGTTCCAGAATTCCTGCAGAGAGGAAACCTAAGGAGGTCTCCTCCTCCCTGTTGCCTTTGTCTTCTCAGACAAAGAACTTCTGAGAACTGAAGTACCACCAGATTTATTGACCTGCCTGAACTCTCAGCTAATGCATCGTTCCAGTACTCTCCAACTGTGCAGCAAAAGAAGACCACAGATATTTGTGACTCTGATCCAATCTAACAGACCTTCCAGTGCTCAAACATCGAGAGTGGATGGAGATTTGTGAAAGCTTCTCCATGAATGCTGTCCCAAATCAAGCTCTGTGGGAGTTCATTGGGGAAGACCTGCAGGACCTTGGATGGAGTCTGGGGTCTAGGGAATGAAATCTGTCTTCACTAGGGCCAGAAGACACATGAGGATTGCCAGAGTAGATACAGACAACAGACACAGTGTTATGATGTGGAGCCCAAGGCCAAGGGAGGCTACTGAGAAATGTAATGCCTGCAGTTGTGAAGCTGGACATGAACCATGGAGATGGGCATGGACCCTTCGGTTCAAGCTGCAGTGTTGACACCATTTGCTACAAGAACCAGTGTCCCAGTAGACTATCTTCTAACCAGGCTATTCTGCCCTTAATGTCCATGTGACGATTTTTCCTGTCATCCTATAGGAGACCTGGCCTTACAAGGTGCTACTGTCACTGAGGAGACAGTAAGGAGAGGAGGACTGTGACAGTGGGCAGCTGCATGTAGAAATGGTGTGAGGCCCAGTTGTTCCTGGAAGCTGTGTTGCAACCCCTTATCTCTTCTTTAGACATCCATTCTATGCTGGGGACTTTGTAGTGACAACCCTGTCACCAAGTGACAGCAATTTCACCCTGACTCTCCCTCATCTTTGCTTCTCAATCCTGAGCATAAAGAGCCCAGAGGAGGGCCTCGACAGATGAGCCAGTGGGTGTGCCGCTGACCACTGCTCCTCTCTGAGTTTGAAGTGTTGTCATGGCTAATGCTGCTGCTGATCCAAAACTGTAATTCAGCATCTGAAACTATAACCTTTCCAACGTCCAAACTGGAACATTCCGTCTCAGAGAAGACAATGTTTGTACTTAAAATGAAAAACGAGGTGAGGAATATGGAGAGGTCCCATGTGGCTTTCTCACCATGTGCTTCATCTCAACCCACTTCTCAAAGTTCCTTCAGTCCCCTCACAAAATTAGTAGTAGTCCTGGGATGACTTGTTGATAGGCACTGAGGGATCCCTGGGTGGCACCTCCCATCCACAGACTCCTCAGGATCTTCTGTGAAGGCCTATTTCTCTTCCTTCTTTGAACATCCTGTGGTATGGATGGCTTCCCTGCACACTCTGACACTCACTCTTCAGGTTGCAGACCTGCTCACCATGTCAGGAATGTTCTCTCATTCTGATTGACTTCTGAATTGTACCTTCTTTTCCACAGAAGGTGTTTAGTTTGATATAAACAGGAACCTGGCCAACACAGTGCATTGATTGTCTAGACATCTGTAATGCCTAGAGGCAGCAGAAGATGGGACCCCTGGATAGAGTCAGGTCTGTTTCTCTCAGCACTCTATTCATTGTGATCAGTCATCAGCTTAGAAAGACACTTTTCTCTGCTTCTATCTCTAGTTGCTAATTCTTTTCTGATTGTCATTAATCTAGTATTGACCTGCTTGTCTGGCAACATGGGAGTATCCTGTAATATTCTACCATTTGTGCACTCTCTGCTGTCCTCTCCTACAGGGCACTTTACCCCTGTGACTCCCTTCCTGGGCATCTCATCCTCTGGTCCATTCACACATCTTCTATCCAGAGATCAGTACAGTGTCAGGATGTCATGAAGCGATGGGCCTGTTCATAACCAAGATACTGGGGACTCTGTCCTTCTCATCCCATGGTATTATATCTTCTCCCTTCTTCTTTGCAGATTCTGATACTTTACCACAAGAAGTTGCAGAACGTGGATACCTGGAAAGCCAAACAAAAGCTTCTGTATGCTATACAGGAGAGCACTATCAATAAATCAAGGGACCTCATCTATATCATCACAATCTTCCGTAGTACGGAGGTCTGGTACACACGGTGTGAGCCTCTCCCTTCCCTGGTTGACATCATCAAGTGTGATGTAGGTCATTCATTTCAATACCTAGACCTAGAGTTCCCCTGCAGGTTGGGGCTTGGAAAAGGGCCATGTGCAGAGGTGCTGGTGGTTCCTGTCACTGGTTATTCCTTAAATATGAGAAATCTGGGCATCCAGCTGTTACAGAGCTCCTTCCTCCCTTGCTCCTCACCCATGCTTCAGCAAGGATGCTGCTCACTCATCTCTCAGTGGAATGGTGGAGGCACAAGGGAAGCAAGGATAGTACTATAGGCTTGCCACTCAATACGATTGGTCATTAGTAGAGGGATGTTCAGGGTCTGTGAAAACTCTTTGCTGTCATCTGACACATGGCATGCACTGATAGAAGTCCCTCTGACCCTTGACAGATCTCCCTGGAGGCAATTCTTAGATTATGCCTGGAGATGACATGTTCAGACAGAGTGAGGCAGTATGCCTCAACAAGCACAATTTGGTAACTTTGATAACTGTTGATAACTTTGACTGACTAAGGGAACCACCAGATGTCTTCCACTGTTGTCCCTGGGTTGTTTTAGAGTCAGTGTGATTATCTGAAATGAAAGCATCTCAGTTTCATTTCCTCCACACCGACTTGACACTTCCAGGTTTTACTGCATTGCCACAGTGAAGCCAAGGCACATGTGCACATGTGTCATATCCATAGTCAAGAGTGGAGAGAAATAACTTCATGCATGTAAGCTTGCTTGCATGTGGTCATCTAAATCTCTCTGCTATGCAGTCTGGTACCCAAGCCTAGGGAATGGCACTGCCCAAATTGTTGTGTCTTCCCATTTTGATTCAGATAATGAAATCTCTGCTATTGACTCGTTACTGGAGGCGTCAGCTCCTCATTTTACCTAGGCTCAAAGCTGACATCTTGCAGTGTGTCCTCCCTGGCTCTCTGCTGCTCCCCACACCACACCTGACACTCTCCACTCAGCCACCAGCTCATCACTGTGATATCCACACTGTGTCCTTGACTAGAGCTTGTAAACATGGATTAAGGTTTCACAACAGAATTATTTGCCTTCATGATGATCATTTTTTATGTTTTCTCTGTCAGGTCCTTTTCCAGTTGTGGAGCCCCTCCCTCCAAGAAAGGTTAGCAACTGGTCAGACTTTCATGTCATTTTTCTTCTGCTTGTCTGTGCTTCTTTGAGTAGGTCAAATTCAGTGCTGCTAGGTATGTATGTACAGACCTTACACTAATTTTTACAGATGGAATGGGCACTGAGAGCATGTAGCCTTGCAAAGCACTTTAAATTAGTTACATATGTTCTCACTTATGACATCTGCTGTCTCCTATATCCTCTCTCTCTCTCTCTCTCTCTCTCTCTCTCTCTCTCTCTCTCTTTCTCTCTCTCTCTCTCTCCTGTTTCTCTCCTATATTTCTTTGTTATTCATCTTTGTGTCTGTCTCTGCATCTGTTTCTGACTTCTGTTTTCTTTCTTCTCTCTCTCTTTCTCTGTAACACCCTGTCTCTCTATCTCAGACTCTCTTTCTCTTTATCTCTCACTCTTTTTTCTAACTCCATCTGTTTGTTGGGGTGGGGGAGGTAGCATATATATTTTCTGGGTTGCCTGTGGAGTTCAGAGGAAAGCTCTTGAGGCATTTATCAATCCCTCAAAAGACCTAGGAATTGAACTACTGACTATTCTTGGAAAAGTTTTATAGGTGAAGAACCTGAAGGATCTGAGGCTGGACCAGTACATGCTGGAGAAGTACCTGACTGGACTAGGGAGTGGGAACCTCGGCCTTGGCCCACACATGTGCTGTTCTCCTTCCTTGGATGACAGTAGGACAATGGGATCTTCTCTGTCCCTCAGAATTGTCTTGGTTGTTGATTTGGGGTTCCTCATCTCAGCTTAGTTCTGTAATGTCAAGTCTTATCGAATCATAGCATCCTACTTTATTTGCCCCTGTGCTTTCAACCTACTTTTATTTTGCCAGAATTTTCTATGGCTATGACAGTACATCAGTAACAGTTTAGGACTGATAAGCTCACAACAGGATACCCAGAGCCCTTCCACGAGATGCTCTGATTTACCTGTGAGAAGTCCAAGGCATTAGCCCTCTTCTTGACTCAGTGATTAGAGTGAACATAAAACTCAGATCGTTATCTGCCCCAGTGTTGTTCCTGAGTCTGAGAGCTCCCAGCTCCACTGTCCAACCTCCTTGGTTTCTTCAAGACTTTTGCATCCCTTTCTTGTCAGTATCAACAACTACTTCTGTAGAAGCTGGGACTCCAGAAAGCAAGGGGTGGGGTTTTCTTACATTATCTTGACACGTTTGGTCCTCTGGCTTCCATCTCCACCTTCAACATTAATTGTACCTCGTCTCTCCAAAGGTGATGCCTGTACCGGTATGCAGGAGCATCGAGGAGGGTGGAGCAAGTGTCAGAGGAGTGAAGACCCAGCTCTGTCTTTATCAGAGAGGCTGAGCGAGACCACTGATGCCCTGGGAAACAAGTGGCTTCTCGGTGGGATCTCGATCTGCTGTAAATAACCAACAATAAGGAACAATATTCCTCTTCCATGATGAAAACCAGGTAGACAGTGAGTCCACATAAGAAAATGGGTCTGAGGTTTACGACCTTAACACTTCCAATTCTGTCTTCTAGGGACTACTAACGAATCTGCATAGTCCTGCCTCTCAAAGAATGAGTCAAGGTGTTGCAGTTAGCATGACTGGTGACATGAGGCACTGAGAAGTTCACCACAAATCTGAAATACAATATTCAGATGGTCTTTGTGGTCTTTCCTTCGTCTCCTCTTAGAGACAGAACTGAAATTCACTGTGGACCTCATGTTTTACAAGCAGGTAAGATGATCATCTTAGATGCCCTGACTTTTGATGCTAAGACACTGAGATTCCAAAAAGCTATGAGAGGAGAAGGCACAAAGTACAGCTGAGTTTCCAGCTCATACCATGCATAGCTGATGGCCTGGGTCCCTCTTCTCAGGGGGCAGCATGGGAAAATGTCTGTTTCATATAATAGGAAACTCTCCCAAGCAGTCTCAGATCTCTGCACCTAGAGCAGAGGCTTTGAATGCACCACATTCTAAAACAAGTGAGGTTAGAAACATGGTTGCATATGGCCAGCACTACTATTCTTGCTGCAACTGATATGAGGGATGATCCCCATTCACCTTTATCTAATGCCATTCAAGCATGAGTGTGATACTCTTGCTAGAATAACAATCCAGTGTTTCTAAATTGTTGATATTTGGAAGGACAGGGTATTAATTGTGTTTTGGTAAAACTACCCATGTCTGTTCATGACTGAGATAAATATACACCATGTCCTTGTGAGAAAGGGGAAACAAGGTTGAGGAAGGTCTCTCCTGAGGACGACTGTCCTAACAACACAGAAACCCATCAAGGCTCACATTAAAAGGCTGCAT
Organism: Apodemus agrarius; assembly: GCA_964023405.1. Classification (NCBI taxonomy): domain Eukaryota; kingdom Metazoa; phylum Chordata; class Mammalia; order Rodentia; family Muridae; genus Apodemus; species Apodemus agrarius. The sequence continues at coordinate 49,471,201 of OZ030026.1, read as the reverse complement.
TTGAAGCCCTGCTTGACAGGCCACAGACCCAGGATCTCTTTCTCCTTGCTTTCTTTGTAAAATAGTCTCCCCCTCAGACACCCATTTCAGTCACTCACAGCCATCACCTTGGCACATAATCTGCCTGCCATCCACCTCTTATACCTCTCCCTTCGTGTAACATGGAAATATGGTGGTCATGTCCAGTGTCCTAAGAGTTCTAGACTAAGCCTACCTTACTTCACATTTAGACCTATCATAGCAGGCTTTGCTCTTGTGGAACATGGGCAGATGTTGGCCATGGCCAGTATCCTAACAGCTATAGAATGAGCCCACTTCACTACACAGGTAGGCCTGTCACAGCAGGCTTTTCTGGGAGTCATTTGGGTATCTTTGTTCTTTTGTATGCTTTCCTTGTAAAGTAGACCCAGGGGATAATATCTGAGGACATCGTTCTACCTTGTAAGTTTTCATAGCTCCTCCATCATGACCTTGGCCTTTTTGGTAAATCAAGGCTCCAATTCCACCCCTTGCCAATGGCAGCCAAATCACACCCCATTCATTCCTCACCTGGTCCTGATCTCACCTCCAAACTACTCAGAGGACACAATCCATCTGTCAGTTCTCTGAGGTCCAGAAGATGAGCTGACACTTGGCGGGAAAGCTCTCAGGCATTCTCAGAGAGTTTTAGCTATTCAGAATCACACAGAGGAAGACAATGACTTCAGCTGGCCTTTGTGAATGCTGTATCTTCTAAGGACATTAAACAATGACATTGTGATTCCTCTAAAGTGGCAGTAGCCCATAGTCTCAGAGCAGAGTGCTGTGTCTTTTTAAATCAGAGGGGAGTAATAGTCTCCTTCTTCCACAGATATGAGTGGGGTTTAGTGCTCATCTCATGCTGGGAGATGAGCATGTTCAATCAGAAGGTAGCATTTTTCTTCTGGCCCAACATGGAGCCCTGGATCACCTGTCTGATTCTTTCTGCTGCCTGGAAATGCCAGACTCTTGAGTTTAACATAGGGAGCCACTGGGCTACAGGACAGTGGGGTCTCTGATGCAGAAGTTCCTCCACTTCCTGCACATTCTGCCCACATACCAACCATGCTCTCTCTGTCTCTATCTCTGTCTCTGTCTCTGTCTCTCTCTCTCTGTGTCTCTCTCTCTCTCTCTTTGGTTTTTTCAAGACATGGTTTCTCTGTATTGCCCTGGCTGTCCTGGAACTCACTCTGTAGACCAGGCTGGCCTCAAACTCAGAAATCTGCCTGCCTCTGCCTCCCAGAGTGCTGGGATTATAGGCGTGCACCACCACTGCCAGGCCCAACCATGCTCTCTTGAGTAACGGAATGCTATGGTATCCTGTAAGCCTTCCCAGTCTCTCTGGAGTACTCACTCTGACTAGTTATTAGCACTTCCTGTGGAGGATGCCACTGGACAGCCATGTGTTTTCTTTATTGTCATTGCGTGCTTTTGCTCTTCCATTTGGCATAAGTGAACATTCATGAAAATCTACTTAAAATTCCACATCCAAGAGGTATTCAGGAAAGTGTCAGTGCTGCTGTCCCAAGCCGTTATGCCCCCAAACCCTTGTTCCAACCTGAGAAGTTATCACATCCCCAAGGTTTGCTCTGTCTTTCTAGTATTTGCTCAGTTGATCTGGCCCATGTTTCCTGGGAATGTTTACTTCTGGTTTCTAGCATTCTGCTTTTATCTGGCAGACTATCTCATTTTTCTAAGGTGTTTGTCGAGGAGACCATCTCCCTTATCACCTCTGAGGTTACAATTATGAAACAAACAGCTTGCAAGAGGAAGGTGAAAAGACCCCTTACAATGTTGTATGTATGGGCTTAATTGTCAAGGTTACTCATAGACATGAGGCTGAGGTGGGCCAAGAGAAACATAGTAAGAGCCTGATTCCCAGTGATGTGTTCAAATGTGTGATGATTAGACTTTGGAGAACTCATTTGATACTTGGGAGCCTACAAATTCCTTTTCAAAGGGCCAGGCTAGGGCCTTGTCATGCAGAATCCTAAAAATTCTACTTCAGGTTTTAGGTTACCCAGGGCTGAAAGACAAATCTACTAATACCTTTGGCATTTCCACAAACATCTAAAACCAGATGCTACTACTAGATGTCATGAATGAAACTTTTCTTGTAATTTGTCATCCTTTCGCCTTTAGCTTCCTTTCTTATCATATGTGCTTGCTGCCTCTAGGACAATACCATGCTCCGTTTTTTGCAGTACCAGCCTTCCCCAACAATCTGGGTTATTACAAAGGCTGGAGGATGGTGCAATGAGCATTCTACAGGCATATGGCCTAAATAGAAGCTGACTGAATTATGGGGTTTTCCTGAGTACAGATTAATCGTGTAGAGTGAGGAGGATAGGTACCCACACTCTTGTATCAGTGGTCATGCTTTATCCATACAGTGCTCTACTCTGGACAGCAGCATAGGATAGGAACATGACACTTACTTGGCTTGCCCCTCACTACACTCTCACAGTTTTTCAACTTGGACCACCTTTGTTCTGGTCACAGTTGCAGTCTAGTGTGTTTTAAGTTCCAATCTATTGGTTGGTAGATGAGTTAGGATACTCAATGGACACTGTATTTAGACCATTCTGTGCCTCCGCTGTGATCCCTGCCTTTGATATCACCATGTCATGTGATCCCTCCAGCGTTCATCCCAACATTTATCATCATGAGTAAACCTTCCCACCATCTCTGAAAATTCACTTCCCAGAAAATATAATGTCCTCGGATGGCAGTGACATCTCTGGGCCCTGATGAGACAATCATGGTGTATGGTGGAGCTCTGTCAACCATTGGAACAATGAGTTTCATCTGGTCCATGATGCGCAGATGCCAGCCATCTTTGATCTAAAAGTAAGGAGATGATCTCAAACCATTGATTCTTAAGTAAATATTCAAAATTCTTCATGGACACCCCATTTGTCCAAGGGAGGTAAGAAGTCTACTGAAGGCTGTGGGGCTTTTGGACCCTGCCTGTGTGCCTCCCAAGGTACTACTGGTCTGGGAGTACTTCTCTGGACAGTGGCATATCTGCATTGTCTCACCATTTCTTCATGATGCTCCCAAGAGACTGGGAAATGGAGAGGATGCAGTCAAATTAAAATGCATCTCTGGTATATGAATTTTGGGCTGTGCATAGTAGAGGGGGTACTCACTAGAAGTAACATGTGGACATTTTTTTCAGCTATGAAGGACAACCATTTGGCCATTGTCTTCACACCGGGATGTGTTTATATTTGCATCCTAATCCTTGAGATTTTGAGTCTCCAGAGGAAATCTTCTGAGGGGGTTGCTGCAGGATCTACGTGCAAGTCTCTTTGCTTGCCTTCTGTACATGGATAACACAGGTGATGTTTTGCATAACTGGGCATGTGATCCCAGAGGGAGTAGTTGTGTCTTTCCCTCCCCTCAGAGTACCCAGGGTCTTCATATTCTCTCTGGTCACTTGCACCATTCTTGAAGGTCTTGCACACCTTGCCAGGTCCTCTGTCTGGTGGCAGGCTCCACTGCTCCACAGAAAATCCATTTCATTAAATAAGTACATGAGGTAGAAAAATAAAGAGATGGCCCTTAAATAAGACATGCAAAGGTAGATACTTCTACATGCGTTCAGCATCCTCAGCATCCTGGAAATGGAATTAAAAGTGTTTTAGGTGGGCTGTGCCGCACTCCTCCATGACTGGTAACAAAGAAACCAAGGACATCAAATGATGGCCAGGACAGGGAGAATTATGCATGCTTACACACTGAGAGTAGGAAGTGAAACTAGGGCAGCCAGCTTGCCCTGACTGCAAGCATGAAAGTTCCTCAGAACGAGGAAAATAGGAGTGCTGTCTGATCCATCAATATGATGCAGGGACACTCAGACATCCAGGCTCACCATTGCACTGTTCACTAAAGCTCAGAAAAGAAACCAGCCAGGATGTGTTCTAACACAGGATTGGGAATAAGAAATAAGGAACACTGACACATCATTCATGTTCTGTTTAGAGACTGTGTGTGTGTGTGGGGGGGTGCATGCGTGTGTGTCCATGCCTGTGCAAGATTGTACAATTATACATGTGTACTTGTGCATGCAATATATCTTATTTGTATTCTCTTCCCAGTTGTCCCTTTACTTTCCTGACACTGATTAGTGGATTTCCTTCCTTTCCACACTCATACTACTTACATATTATGCCTCTATCTCCTTGCCCACAATATTTCTTGTCTTCACCTCTCAGAACTGGTCTACTCTTTTCTTAGTATGTGTCCCACTGTAATCTGCCTATAATAAGTGGTCTGGGCTTTGTTTTAGGACATATTTGATTGCTGCTAGGATCTGATTAGAGTTTCTGATCCTTTTCTTCACAGATACGGCTAGATTCTTCTGCCAAGAGGAACATACAATTATTAAAATAAAAAATCGATGTTATTATGACATGGAGTATGAATATTGAATTCATTTGCTGTTAGTTTTGAAAAACAGCAATTTCAAAACAAATGTAGTTAAAAATGCTTCTCTTTGCTTTCTAGGGTACTAGTAGTATGACTCTCAGGTCCCTGTAAGGCCCAGGTAAGGTAATATTACAAAGTCAAGCCCACACAACTATGCTTACTCCTGAGGCTTCTCTTTTGAAGAGGCTGGCCATGAAGTGAGGTTTAGTACTTTCCTTGATCTCTGCTGACATATTCAGGGAAAATCCCAACTCATAGATTAGAAACTAAATCAAGATAGGTACAGAGGACCCTGTTGGTTGCAAAAACCAGCTCTCTGGACTATAGGGACAAAACCCTAGCCCAAACCACAGACTTATATATACAGTGTTACATTTTCACTTATAATTTCCTCACCAATGCTCCATATGAAGAAGAAATGAGCAGTGCCCCTCTTATCATATCTCCAAGTGACTGCCTCAACTTCTGCCTTCAGGGCCCTTTTCTTCCTTCTGACAATGCTAAGGAACTGTTTAGGGGTTTAAATGATTCTGGTTCCCATAGGATCATGTGCTTCAGTATTTTGTGCCTAGTTGGTACATCTGTCTCAGGAGGATAAAGCAATGCTTCTTGGGGAAGAGATGTATCACTGGGGTTGGATTTACAGGTTTCAAAATTCCAAGCCACTCTCATTGATTCCCAATCTACCCCCTATGTGTAGCCCAAGTGAGCTTTCAGCTGTTTTCCTCACTATGCCTTTGCTCTACCACAGTGGACTCCTGTAAACATGAGTCTGAATTATACATAATCTTTTATACATTTGTTGCCTTGGTCATGGAGTCTTATTAAAACCAAAGAAAGGGTGCTGAAGACCTTAGAAGCTCTTGCTTTAGTGGTTCAAATTGACTGATGTTTACTCATTCAGAAGTCTAAGCCTATGGATAGTTCAGTGCCCTTTGATGTTCAGTATATCATGTCATTTGGGACTGCTAAAACGTAGGCTGTTGAGAGAGGCAATCCTTAGTCCTAACCACTTGGGATGCCTATGATCCAAATAATGGCCAGTATGTCCAAATATCCAGTTGCTAGGAGCTCCAGAAATGCTGATTTTCTAAGGAGAAGCCAGAGCTGGGTCAGGCATTGGGAAACCAGCAGCCCTTGACTCATGCCTTCCTATAACTGACTACACATGCATACACTAGCAATGAACTCCTGTGAACCCTCTGGTTGAATAAGCTGGACATAGGTCGAGTAATTCTGCGGTCTACTGCTGGGGACCAGCCTCAACATAGGATCATTGTTCTCAACTGGAAGCAGGGATCTATTGAAAGTACGAAAGGAACAGACAAGCTGTGTTCCAGTCTTTGTCCCTGCATTTCCTTTAGAGAGGAAAAATTCTGAGTTAATATTTTTGAGATAGGTGGGTGGCCTCAATCCTCCACCGGGGGCCATGTCTAACTTCCGGATGTGGTCTCTACACGTTCTCTCTCCCTTTGTAGGTTACTTCAGCTAATATTGTCCCTATTGGTTCCTGGGAGCCTTTTGCTTTCCTGGCATCTGGTACTTTCAGTGGCTTCCCGAGTTCCGTATCCCCCACTGCTACATACCTCCATTCAAATTCCTGATCCTCTGTACTTCTCCCCACATTCCAGCCACACCATATCCTGCCCCCTTTTATCCCTACCCCTCACCTTCCCTCCCCTCTAAGTTCCCTCCGGATCTCCCTCTACAACCCATGATTATTTTATTCCCCCTTCTATGTAGGACTAAAGCATCCACACTTTGATCTTCTTCTTAAGCTTCATATGGTCTGTGAGTTGTATTGTGGGTATTCTGAGGTTTTTTTTTCCCTAATATCCACTTATCAGTGAATTCATACCATGTGTTCTTTTGCAACTCGGTTATCTCAATCAGGATGATATTTTCTAGTTCCATCCAGTTGCCTGTGAATTTCATGAACTCAGTTTTTAATAGCAGAGTAGTACTCCATTGTGCAAATGTACAACATTTTCTGTATCCAATCCTCTGTTGAGGGACATCTGGGTTGTTTCTAAGATTCCCTAGAAAATTCAGGAGCATATTTCTCCAACTGATTTTAGGGAGATAGCCTTATCTGCCCCTACTTGAAAGTTATCCTTGTCCTCTGGAGGTTGTGACTCAAGTAAAGACACCAGAGATCTCCTGAGTCTCTGGCTCAATATACTCTTGGAACATGTCTTGCACTTACTCAAGTACAAGATCATAACAAAGTAAACTGAAAAAAGTAAACAAGATTCAGTGGGCTAGAAATGTTGGCAGCAGATCAGGTTCAAATCCTCTTCCTACTATACCTGTGGGCAATTATGTGGCATATAAGATTGGGGCTGTATATAGTATGCCCCTCCAAGAAAAGATAGTGACAAAGTTATATTGGCTGTAGTTTTGTCCAGTTTATACTGACAGACAAAGAAGGGCTTGAAAAAATGATAAATGGGAGAGGTATTAGGACCTCCCTTTCTAAGAAATTTATCACAAACAGGGCCACTGGAAACCTTATTTGTGAAAGAGGAGCCCTAATGTCCACTCTTCAAAGTAGGACATGAATGAGAAAAGCTACTAAGTGTTGACTGTATTATATAAGCTCAGAAAAAAGTCACTGTCCTTGGCAAGGAAGAGTTCTGAGGGCACTAGGTTCCTTGTTTTTTACACTGTTAAAATGGATAGCCACATACAATTTAATGGTTGTGGTATGGACATTTGAGGTGTATCACTATAAACTACATGTTTAGGAGGACCTTCAGAAGAATCAGATTTTAAAAAATAAAAGTTGAGGAAACGCTTGTATAAACCAAATCCTTTTTTGTTTGATAAGTAGGAAAGGGTTAAGCATCTAGAAATAAGATTTTTGCCTTTTAGGAAGTATTGGCCAATGAGGGAGCTCAATGGTGATGCAATGCCTGGGGCCTGCACTCCATTGGTTCAGTGTACTGCTTTTCTGGCTTCACTAAGTTGTAGAGTCAGAACAGAAGGGCTAATCATTATTCTCTTCTCCCCCTCCCAGCTCTCCTCCCCCCTCTCTCTGTCCCTCATATCCCTCCTCTCCTGAGTGTGAAGAAATAGCAAAGCTCAGCCCACTGTGGGAATTTGCTTTCCAATAAAAGCCACACTCGCCTCCTGCCTCCCTCCCTAGTACAGCACATGTTCCAGTTGTACTACAGAGGAGGACCTAGGACAGGGTGGGAAGTGTGGGAGAAGAAGGAAGAGGAGGAGTTGATCTTTAGATGAAAGAGGCCAACCTTGCAGGGCTGTAGCCTCTCCATGCCACCTGGGATGGGCCAGGTTCACAGGCCTCCAATGAATTGTTTAACAGTCACCTGATTCTGAGCATTCTTCAACCTGGGGGTATCCTCAGAACTAGGAGGGGAGCCCAAGGATCTGGAAAAGGGAGGGGGGTCTGGGAAGGGAAAAGGGAGCTTCTGTGAAGGGGGAAGCAACAGACCTAGGTGGGGTTGTCAGGGACCAGCTCTGGCCAGTGACTGCCACCAGCCTGCTGTGTGACCTCAGGAAGGCAGATCTCCCTTTCTGAGTCTGTTTACCACATGGTTCTGGCAGGGGCTGTCGGGCACTGAGCTAAGGAGGAGCTGAGAACAGACTTTTCCTTGGGGAAGCTTTCTGTCAAACACTCCCTCAACATAAAGGCTTTGCCTTGGGAAGCCAACCAGGATGGGAGATGTGCTAACGGTCTACCTATAATGCTGGCCCTTCCTTGTATTGTCTGTGCTCCCTCCTCAGTGCTCCACCCCAGCACACTGTGGAGTAAAATTTCTCCAAAAATTGCCAAATGCTCTCTAAAAGAGTATCTGGTTTTCCATGAACCCTCAGGTCACTGACCCCTGAGTTCCTGATGTGCCTGAATGAATCTGGAGATCTCTCTGCCTGTTCAGGCTGGGTTGTCAGAGGATAGAGAATGCCCCGATTCCTATTATGCTGTAGATAGTGCAGTTCGGATGGTTTTCTTGTCTGTGTCTAATGAGGTACAGGTTGTTTGATTGTTGTCCAAGACAGAGACCCCTCCCTAACTGTCCCGAAAGGCTCCCAGTGCACGCATGTCTGTGTCAGTGGGTAAACTAAAGTGAGCGTGGGTGAGTACACATGTGGGAACGATATGGGAGATGCTGCTTGCTGACAACGCGGATTTAACCTCATCAGGATTCCAAGACATTCTCGTATCTCATACTTGCATCTCATGCACAAGCTATGACATGATCTCCATTTGAAACCCCTCGCCCCCGAGCAAACGTAAAAGTTCAGATACTTCTCAGAATTTGGTCACTTTAGAGGGGACTTCCAAATGTCTTTAAGGAGAGTAGACCCTATACAGGTTCCTCTCTGTGTACTGTGTAGCCCGTGGTGTGCACCCTGCTTGTAGGCCAGGCCTTGATTATGAGGAACTGGCATGTCTTTGGGCTGTCACCATTTTTTTCTGAGCCTTTCTAGCATTGGCTGCTTGTGGCAGGGCGAGAAGTGAGCTTCAGAATGAGTGGGTGGGTTGAGGTTGATGACTACACAATGTTTAAATAAAGGGGCATGCCACCTGTGTTCCCTGGGTGACAGGGGCTTCACAGTAGTAAGGCATTGCATTTTTGTGCATTCCCAGGAAAGGGCAGATGAATTTGAGTTCACAGATGTGTAATGTCAAGGTTTTCACAAGTGGAGGGACTTGCTAAAGTTCATCCATTTACAGAATAATACGGCTGATATATAAATACATCCGGGTAGACACACTGGGGTGGCAGCAGATGCAGGGGTGGGGAACAGGGCTGGACATGGCAGCCTTGTCTGCCTTTGTTTCATTCCTTGTTCTTTGATCTAGAAACCACCATGTCCAAATTTTGATATTTGTCAGCCCAGCCAGATTACTGTGGGTTGTCTGTTTTACTCTCTGAGATGCTTGCAGGACATTGGAGTACCCTAAATCTCAAAGAAACCTCATATTCTACAGACCAGACCTCTCAACTTATAGCTGAGAAAATGCAGTACAAACTAATTGGATTGTCCCATTCCTGCTACTTATTCTATAGATGGTAAGAAATGAAGACCAGACCCTCCAGCCAAAGATGTTTCAAATGTATTGCTGTTATTAGATGAGGAGTTTCTTTAGGTTGAGGTGTGAAATGAACTCAATTATAATTTCTTCCAGGCCTCTTTGTAGTTTGAAGACTAGACTAGACTCTGTACTTGGCATTGTGACAGGTATTTGAGGCCTCAGTGTGGAGTGAGCAGCCATAATGTGAGGCCGGGCAATTGTCCTGTAGTAGGCCCAGGACACAAGCCCTAATCCTTGAGGGCTTTGCCTCCAAAGTGAGCAGTATTCTCTGCACATGTGGCTAGTATACATCCAGGCATCTACACCAGCCCCCATCACATATGCTTTATGTACTTAGACTTCCCAACTAAGCTACTTGTTTCCTGTGTGTGGCTGCCAAAACACTGAACCGGGTTAGGTTCTAGTACTGTAGAATGAGGAGGAAAGTGTCATGACACCTAACATTTGTAGCCAGATCTAAGACACATGAAGGCCACATTAAAAAGTGCAAACAGCAGATTCTTTGTCCAGTCCAGGTGTTTTCTAAGAAAGCATCATCCAGATATGCACAAGGTTAACACAGGAAAGAAACAGTCGTCAGAAAATTGGAAATCGATCTACCTAGACATCCAGGTATACCACTTTTGGGCATATTCCCAAAAATGCCCTAGCATGCCACAGGGGCATGTCTTTCACTATATTCATAGTAACCTTGTTTGTGATAGCCAGAAGCTGGAAACAACACAGATGTCTTACAACAGAAGAATGAATACAGAAAATGTGGTTCATTTACATAACCAGATACTACTCAGCTGTTAAAAATGAGTACATTCTGAATTTTCCAGACAAATTGGTGGAACTAGAAAATGTCATCCTGATTTAGGTTACTAAGACTCAAAGTGACATACATGTTATATACTCACTAAAAAGTGGATATCCACCAATAAATGTACAGAATACCCAGGCTACAATCCATAGAACTAAAAAAGGTTAACAACTGAATGGCCCAAATGAGGATGCCTCGATCCCACTTGGGAGGGAGAAGAAAGCAATCAAAGGGAAGGGAGGAAGTGACCTGGTTGGGGAAGGGGACAAAAAAGGGAAGAGGGAAACAAGATCAAGTATCAGGTGTGGAGAACAAGACTGAAGTCCTGCGAGCCAGCAGAAACAATGGAAACAGGCAACCTTGGAGGTAGGAGGTAGAGGGACACTCCAGAATGTACGGGAGACCTGGGAGGTGAGAGACTCTCAGAAGTCAAAGGGAGGGACCTTAGAGTAATACCCTACATTTGGGAGAGGGAAATTGTAGAGCCCACTTCCAGCAGAAAGACAGGGCATCAAGTAAGGACTGGGGTTGCCATCAACAGTCAAAAACTCTGACCCATAATTGTTCATCTCTGAAAAAAACTTCAGGAACAAAAATGGAGAATAGCTTGAGGAAAAGGAGGTTCAGGGACAGGCCCACATTGGCATCCAGCTCAAGGGGAAGCCCCATGGCCTGACACTATTACTGATGCTATGGTGAGGGCCTATTATTACTGCCCTCCAAAGATCCAACAAGCAGCTGAAAGAGTCAGATGCAGATATTTGTACCCAACCAAGGGACATAAGCTACTGAGAGCCCTGTGGTTGAATTAGGGAAAAGCTGGAAGAAGCTGAGGGGGAGGATGCCCCTGTAGAAGGACTAGCATTCTCAACTACCCTGAATCCCTGAGATCTCAGACACTGAGTCACCAACCAGACAGCATACACCAACTGCTATGAGGCCCCCAACACATGTACAGCAGAGGAGTGGTGGTCTGGACTCAGAGAAGATGCACCTAACCTTCAGAGAGTGGAGGCCCATGGGTATGGGTAGGTCTGGTGGGGTAGGGGTTGGGGACATCCTTGTGGAGCTATGCTGAGGAAGTATGGGTTGGGGAACAGAGAGTAGACTTTGACTACCCTCTTGGAGGGAGATAAAATCTGGATAATAAAAGACATTATATAGAAAAATTTTCTTCAAGACTTAAAAGATTCATTGGTGGTATGGTGTTTATCTCATATGCCAGCATATTGGGAACAAACTCAGAGAAAACTAGAATGAGGTAGCAGAGACAGTGCTCAATTGAGAGAACAGTGTGAGTGCACAAGGTATACCATGAACAAGAAATTCTGCTAGTATCCTATTCCCTCTAGACATGCATGTACAAATACATGTACAAATATCAATGAATGACAGGTTCTCAAGAGAGCTGTGCTTTTCAAAGCTTGGTATATTCTGCACGAAACTTGGTGTTGAATATCTGAACTAAAAAAGTAGGAAAGCCAGGCAGTGATGGCACATGCCTTTAATTCCAGCACTTGGGATGCAGAAGCTGGTAGATTTTTGAATTTGAGGCCAGCGTGTTCTACAGAATGAGTTCCAGGACACCCAGGGCTACACAGAGAAACCCTGTCTTGAAAAAAAACCAAAAACCAAGCAAACAAAAATAATACAGGATTGAAAATGTAGACTATGGACCATATCCAAGCATTGACACAGTCATACATAATTTCAAGTATACTAAGTTGTACATATATCCTGTTTTATGGCTTCTAATCACAAATACCGGTATCTCAGCACATTCTATCTAATTCATAAAATTCTTCCAATACCTCTCATTTTTTAACCTAATGGAAAGTCCTTATTAGCAGGCCAATGGCTCAACTGTGTTCTAGATCCCACTGTAGCCCTGAGCGTTTCTCAAGATGAGATTTTAAGCCTGAATACCATGTCCAGGTTTGACATACTTCAGTTAACCAGAACAGTTACCCAGAAGTAGAGCTACAGAAGCCAAGAAGAATGATTAGTACATTTAGATATTTTTCCAGAACACTGCATTTTGATGGATTAGATTTTGTTTATAATTAATTATTTTGTTTATATCTTAGATGTTGCCCTCCCCCCATCCCCGTCATAGAATTCCTCACCCTATCCTGCCTTCCTTCCACCTCTGAGAGGTTGTTCCCCCTGGCATCCTCCTTTCCTGGAGCATCAAGTCTATACAGAATTAGACACATCCTCACCCACTGAAGCCAGAAAAGATAGTCCTCTACTACATATTAGCCAGGGTCCTCAGACCAGCACACACATGCTCTTTGGTCGGTGGCTTAGTCTCTGGGATCTTCCAGGAGTCTTGGGGAGTTGACACTGTTGGTATTCCAATAGGGTTACCTATTCCCTCAGCTCCTACAACCCTTCCCTAACTCATCTAATGAGATGATCATTTGATTTTTTTCATTTCAGATCATCTATTTGGTGGATTACATTGATAGATTTTAGTATATTGAAACACTCATCCTTTTCTGGGTTGAAGTCTTCTGGATCATGGAGGATGATATTTTAGATGTGTTCTTGTATTCAGTTTGCAAGCATTTTATTGAGTTTATTTGCATCAATATCCATAAAGGAAATTGATCTGAAATTCTCACTCTTTGTTGTGTCTGTGAGGTAAAGAATGAATTTTCCAATACTCCTTTTTTCTATTTGTAGAATAGTTTAAAGAGTATGAGGTATAAGAGTATACAGTATAAGGCATATAAGAGTATAAGGTCTTCTCTCAAAGTCTGCTAGAATTCTGTGCTAAAAGCACCTGTCCCAAGATCTTTTATTGGGAGACTTTTAATAACTTCTATTTCTTAGGGAATTAGGACAATTTAAATAGTTTCGCTGATCTAGATTAAGCTTTGGTAAGGGCAAAGAAAATCCTCCTTTGTTACATTCTCTCCATTTTGTGTACTACAGGCTTTTTACGTGAGAAGGAAATTTTTTTAATTTTCTCACTTTGTATTTATATCTCACTTTTCTTTGATGTTATTAATATTTGTACAGTCTCTCTGACTTTTACTTGGTTTGACTAAGTATGTTGTTGAGTTTCTAAACAAACATGTTATTTTTTCAATTATTTGTATTGGTTGATTTGTTTGTAACGGATTGATTTGATTATTTTCTGGTCTTTGCTCCTCTTAGATTTGCTTCTTTTTACATAGAGCTTTCGGGTATGCTTTTAAATTGTCCATATGGGGTCCTCAAATTTCTTAATGAAGAAACTAAGTGCTATGCATATTCCTCTCAGCACTGTTTTCATTATGTTCCCTAGGGCTGGATGCACTCATTTTCGTTGAGTCTGAGAAAGACTTTTTTTTTTCATTATTTCTTCTTTCACCCTGTGGAAACTGAGTCAGTTTGCATGAATTCATATGTTTTCTGTTGTTTCTGTTGTGGCTGGAGTTTGGTTTTAATTCATGCTGATCTGTTAAGACGCAAGGGGTTATTTCAGACATCCTGCGTCTGTTGAGGATTGCTTGTGCCCACATATAGGGCAAATTTTGAAGGATTCTTGTGGTGCTAAAAAGAAAATACATTATTTTCTATTTCTGTGAAATCTCTTATAAACCTCTGGTATGCTCATTTCACTCACAAGGTCTGTTTGTTTCATTATTTCTCTGTTTAGTTTGTGTTTGTCTTTTTGACATTAGTCATTAGTCAAATGGACTATTAATAATCATTAGTCAAATGGAGGATTCATGTGTGAAGATGAGTGATTACAGCTTTAGTAATGTATATTTTACAAATGACAATGCCTTTGGATTTGGGGCTTAAGTGTTCAGAATTGAAGTATCATCTGGGTGGAATTTTTCATTGATGAATATGCAGTGTCCTTCCCCATTTTTTATTACTTTTGGGAGAAATTCTACCTTTTTTCCATATTAGAATTGCAAACCCAGCTTGATTCTTCGGTCCATGTGCTTTGACAATTTTTTTCCAACCTTCACTCTGAGATAGGGTCTATTTTGTTACTGCGATTTATTTGGTGTATAGAAAGAGAATAATGGATTCTGTTTATAAATATATTTTTGTAGCTTGTGGCTAGTCATTGGGAAATTAAATCTAGTGACATTGAGAAATATTAACTTCCATCTATTGTGAACTACTGTTATTTTAATGTTGGTGCTTTTTTTCTATGTGGGGTAAATTTATCTACTTTTGGGTTTAGTCATATGAAGTTATTCACTTCTTGTGTTTTCTTGGATGTAGTGACACTCCTTGCATTGGTGTTTTCCTTCTAGTACACATTTGGGTTTTTTTGTTTGTTTGTTTTTGTTTTTGTTTCGTTTTGTTTTTTTGAGGCAGGGTTTCTCTGTGTAGCTCTGGCTGTCCTGAAACTCACTCTGTAGACCAGGCTGGCCTCAAACTCAGAAATCTGCCTGCCTCTGCCTCCCAAGTGCTGGGATTACAGGCGTGCGCCACCACTGCCCAGCTTCTAGTACTCTTTTTTCTTTTCTTTTTTTTTTTTATTGGATATATTCTATATTTACAATTCGTTTCCCCTTTTCTGGTTCCCCACACCCCAAAGGTCCCACATGCCCGTTTCCCTCCCCCCTACTCCCTCTTCCACCCCTTCCCTCTTCCCTGTTCTTGTATTCCCCTTCAATGATGCTTTGATCCTTTCCAGCACCAGTGTCCACTCCTTTCTTCTTGTCAGACATAATTTGGTACATGAAATGTGTCTTTGGTGTTCCAAGATTCTAGGCTAATATCCATTTATCAGTGAGTGCATACCATGGGTATTCTTTTGAGACTGGGTTACCTCACTTAGTATGACATTCTACAGCTCCAACCATTTCTCTAAGAATTTCATTAATTCATTGTTTCTAATGGCTGAATAGTACTCCATTGTGTATATATACCACATTTTTTGTATCTATTCCTCCGTTGAGGGACATCTGGGTTTTTTCCAGATTCTGGCTATTATAAATAAGGCTGCTATGAACATAGTGGAGCATGTATCCTTAATGCATGCTGGGGAATCTTCTGGGTATATTCTCAGGAGTGTTATGGCTGGGTCCTCCAGAAGTATCATGTCCAGTTTTCTGAGGAACTGCCAGACTGATTTCCAGAGTGGTTGTACCAGCTTGCAATCCCACCAGCAGTGGAGGAGTGTTCCTCTTTCTCCACATCCTCTCCAACACCTGATGTCTTCTGAGTTTTTGATCTTAGCTATTCTGACTTGTGTGAGGTGAAATCTCAGGGTTGTTTTGATTTGCATTTCTCTAATGACTAATGATGAACATTTTTTAAGGTGTTTCTCAGCCATCCGAATTTCTTCAGGTGAAAGGTCTTTGTTTAGCTCTGTACCCCACTTTTTGATAGGGTTATTTGGTTTTCTGGGGTCTAACTTCTTGAGTTCTTTGTATATATTGGATATTAGCCCTCTGTCAGATGTGGGGTTGGTGAAGATCTTTTGCCAATTTGTTGGTTGCCAATTTGTCCTTTTGACAGTGTCTTTTGCCTTATAGAAACTTTGTAATTTTATGAGGTCCCATTTGTCTATTCTTGCTCTTAGAGCATAAGCAAAGGCTGGATTTGTGGAAATATGTTGTTTAAATTTTGTTTTGTCATGGCACATCTTGTTTTATATATCACTGGTGATAAAAAATTACAGCAGTTTGGGCTGCTATCTCTGGTCTCTTAATGTCTGGAAAACATTGGTTAAGGCCCTTCAGGCCTTGTAAAGTCTGTGTGAAAATTTGGGTATAACTCTCATAGGTCTGCCTGTATATATTACTTGGACGTGTCCATTTGCAGCTTTTAATATTCTTCCTTTGTTCTGCACATTTAGCATTTTGATTAATATGCAGTAGTTTTTTTCTGGTCGAATATGTTTGGTGTTCTGTAAAATTTTATGTTTATATAGCCATCCTTAGGTTTGCATATTTCTTCTATGATTTTGTTGAAGTTACTTTCTGGGCCATTCAGGTGGGAATTTTCTCCTTCTTCTATTGCAATTATTCTTGGATTTGGATTTTTCTTGGTGTTCCAAAGCCGAAAGAGTTTTTATGAGAGAAATTTATTTGGCATTTTCCATGAACAATGCAGATTTTTTGTAGCTTGTCTTTTATGCCTGAGATTCTCTCTTCCATATCTTGTATTTTGTTTGATACTTTCTAATTTTTCCATCTCTAGAATGGCCTCTTTGTGTTTTCTTTATTACATTTATTTCCATTTTCAAGAATTGAATACTTTTATTTCCTTCAGCAATTTGATTGTATTTTATTATATCACTTTACATTTAATCACTTCTTTTATGTATTCTACCTTTTATTGTATTTTCCTGTATTTCTTTAAGGGACTTACACATTCCTACTTTAATAACCTTTAGCATTTTAATATGATTAAAGTTAAGGTCATTTTCTTGTGGTTTAGGTAGGTTAGTATATTCTGGGATTGATGTAGTAGGATATCTGGGTTCTCGTGGTATCATATTGCCCTGGCTTTTGTTTACTGTGCTTCTGCTGGCTTTTAGACATGTGGTTACTCCTGATGTTGGATGGCATGTTGTTCTCTGAAAGCAACAAACCTCTGTGATTGCACATAGAGGTGGTTGTCTTTGCTGGCAACTGGCTTCCAGCAATGCAGACAGAGATGACGGTCCTTGATGGCTTTAGGGCTCTCTTTGTCCCAGATAGCAGCAAGCCTCCACAGATGAAGTGGAGTCATTGATATGTGGGCTTCAAGATAGAGGACAGAAGGGACAGATATAAACCCTATAGCTTCTAGGCTTGCCAGGTGACTCTCTCAGGTACTACGGGCTGATCTGGGCATCTCTGCCTGAGAGGGCATTCAAGTCCACATATAAAGCACGTCTAAACAGGAAGCTGGTCAGCCACCACCAGAGATCAGCAGCTGTGAGCCAAACAAATCCAGAATGGCTCAGAAGCAAGTTGCAGTGACCCAAGCCAAACAGCAGAGGGAGACAGAGGTACAAGGTGGTCCAGATCAAGTTAAAAAAAAAAAAACTGACTATATATATATATATATGTGTGTGTGTGTGTGTGTGTGTGTGTGTGTGTGTGTGTGTGTATGACTATATATACACATACACACATATACATGTACATGTGTGTGTGAGAGAGACAGAGAGAGATAAAGAGAAAGATTTCAAGATACTGAAATATGAGTAACACAAAAAATATATTTTGTGTTTTATGGGATGATATTTTGAAATGCTGACAGGGATGGATTTAAAGGAAATAGACATGTTGCCAGTTATCATTATTATAATATTTCATCTTTGTTGACTTCAACAAGGTTCTTTCTCCTGGGCTTGTTTCACTCCCTGTTAGCAGCTTTCTTTGGCAGGCATCCTGTGGCTCTGGCATCTTTAACATCTTGGGTACCCCAAGTCAATTTCAGCTTCACAGCTTCTTGTTTCAATGTCTGAGATCCACATATGATCTTCTGTGTATCTCCAAAGAGCTGGTGTCACTTCTCCAGCTCTGCCCTCTGTAGCACTCTAAGTTCAGGTTGATCCACTCCACTGCCACTGCTGTTCTTGGTGGTCATCCCATGGTACTGGCATCTCCAATCTGCTAGGGTATTCCACTGCAACTATGCTTCACCAAAGCCTCTCATAGGCTCTCTTCATGGTACCAAGCCTCAACTCCTTTGCATGACCCCTTCAGTCCTGGGCTGTCAATTACAACTGAGGGTACACTTTCGCCAATGGCCTTCCATTGGCTTCTCACAGTGCCAAACCTCAGCTGTTCTTCATGATGCCTTCATGCCTACAATATTTACTATTTTCGTTTATCATGCCTTCTCATAATACAGGGCTATAATTAAAAAATTATGAGCCTGAGAAAAGGATTTAGAAGGAATATTGGAACTAAAGGTACAGGATTGTATGGGTCGAAATACGTGATAGAGAAAAGTGAAATTTGGAGACAGGAGCTAGAAAAGATGTAGAACAAAATGCAGAAATTCATAGATCAGACAGAATAGCAAAGTGAGAGCAATAAAATTTGAAAGCAGAATGTAGAGGAATATTTACTAAAGCTAGTAAGTCAAAAAGTAGATGCTGCAATAACAGAATTACAAAATAATGAGAAATTAAAATTATAGAAGCAGTAGAATACATGAAATTCTGGAACAGGAGGAATGATAAATGTAGAAATATGAAGAGTGGGCACATCCCTCAAGGGAGGAAGTCTAAACATCAGTTAGGGAAAATACTCAGGTAGAGACAGAAGATAAAACTAAGAAAGCCAACAAACCCTTGTTTGAAAACAAACATCAGTTATCCAGTATTATATAACAATGACCACTGGACAGTTATCATCCACAGGATTATCAGGAGTCTGAATGGCAACCCATGGATGGTGTAGAACTGAGACAATTTAAGGAAAGTTTCACTAATCTTGGAATGGATTCACACTTTGGAAAACAAATCCTTACTCCCTCAGTTATTAAAAATAGTATAATCCCTCAATATTGGAGGAAATGGCAAAAGCAATATTAGGACCTGTATAACATTTACAATGGTTCTAATGGTGGAGAGAAGAGGAGAAGGAGATAGTATGACAAAATAAGATCAGAGGTAAAGATATTTCTAAAGATTAGCTGCTTTATGACGGTCATTTTGCTGAGATAAAGGTACATTCTGTGTATGATGACGAAACTTTGACATTGTGTTGCTTGGCTTCCTTAACATGCCTGGAACAAAGATACAGGAAAGGACTTGAACCAGTTTTTCAAGTCATGCGAGCTCCAAAGGAAACATTCCCTGACTTTTTGCGAAGGTTTAGTGCCAGGAGTAAAATTACATAGGGAACATCATTCAGGAGACATACATGTGTTGAAATTTTCTGTTAATTTATGGAAGAAAGGACCCTTTTGGGTTATGAGTAGTAAAAAAAAGCAGAAAAAGCATATACCATGCTTTTAAGTGAATTTAAAAAATGAAAGGGCTTAAATACTCAAGACACAAATAGCAAGTCAAATGATTCCCAAGAAGAAGAAAGGAGAGGACCCTGGGCCTGTAAAGATTGCATCCAGTTTAGTAAAGAAACCGAGGGGGGAGGGGGAATTATTGGGGAACAGATGGGGGGGAGAGGAACTATGGGAACTATGGTGGGTGGGAACTGGGAAAGGGGAAAGCCTTTGGAATGTAAACATAGAATATAGAAAATAAAATAAAAAAATTTAAAAAAAAATGAAAGGGCTGATATAAAGTTGTCAATTTGACATTTGCTTCCACCAATATCAGTTGTTGGTTCTAGCAAATCAGAAAATCTTGAGGAGAGAAACTTGAAGCAATCCTACTAAAATCAGGGACTAGACAAGGCTGCCCTCTCTCTCCATATCTTTTCAATATATTACTTGAAGTTCTAGTGAGAGCAATTAGACAACATAAGGAAGTCAAATTGATACAAATTGGAAAGGAAGAATCAAACTATGACTTTTTACAGCTGATATGATAGTATACGTAAGTGACCCAAAAAACACCAGAGAACTCCTACACCTGATAAACAACTTCAGCAAAGTGGCTGGTTATAAAATCAACTCAAATCAGTAGCCTTCTTGTACTCAAAGGACAAGCAGGCTGAGAAAGATATTAGGGAAATAACACCCTTCACAATAGCCACAAACAATATAAAGTATCTTGGCATGACTTTAACCAAACAAGTGAAATAACTGTATGACAGGAACTTCAAGTCCTTGAAGAAATAAATTGAAGAAGACCTCAGGAGATGGAAAAATATTCCATGCTCTTGGATTGGCAGGATCAATATAGTAAAAATGGCCATCTTGCCAAAAGCAATCTACAGATTCAATGCAATCCCCATCAAAATCCCAACTCAATTCTTCATAGATCTAGAAAGAGCAATTCTCAAATACATCTGGAGTAATAAAAAACCCAGGATAGCTAAAACTATTCTCAACAATAAAAGGACTTCTGGGGGAATCAATATCCCTGACCTCAAGCAGTACTATAGAGCAATTGTGCTAAAAACTGCATGGTATTAGTACAGCGACAGGCAAGTAGATCAATGGAATAGAATTGAAGACCCAGAAATGAACTCACAAACTTATGGTCACTTGATCTTTGAAAAAGGAGCTACAACCATCCAGTGGAAAAAAGATAGCCTTTTCAACAAATGATGCTGGTTCAACTGGAGGTCAACATGCAGAAGAATGTAAATTGACCCACTCTTATCTCCTTGTACTAAGATCAACTCCAAGTGGATAAAACCACATAAAACCAGACACACTGAAACTAATAGAAAAGAAACTGGGGAAGACCCTGGAGGACATGGGCACAGAGGGAAAGTTTCTGAACAGAACACCAATAGCTTATACACTAAGATCAAGAATTGACAAATGGGACCTCATAAAATTACAAAGTTTCTGTAAGGCAAAGGACACTGTCAGAAGGACAAAACAGTAACCAACAAATTGGAAAAGATCTTCACCAACCCACATCTGACAGAGGGCTAATATCCAATATATCCAAAGAACTCAAGAAGTTAGACCCCAAAGAACCAAATAACCCTATCAAAAAATGGGGTACAGAGCTAAACAAAGAATTTTCACCAGAAGAAATTCGGATGGCTGAGAGGCACCTTAAGAGATGTTCAACCTCATTAGTCATCAGGGAAATGCAAATCAAAACAACCCTGAGATTCCACCTCAACCCAGTCAGAATGGCTGAGATTTAAAACTCAAAGGACAACAGGTGCCGGCGAGGATGTGGAGAAAAAGGAATACTCCTACACTGTTGGTGGGATTGCAAGATGGTACAACCACTCTGGAAATCAGTCTGACGGTTCCTCAGAAAATTGGGCATGACACTTCCAGAGGACCCTGTCATACCACTCCTGGGCATATACCCAGCAGAATCCCCTGCATACAATAAAGACACATGCTCCACTATGTTCATAGCAGCCTCATTTATAATAGCCAGAAGTTGGAAGTAGCCCAGATGTCCCTCAAAGGAGGAATGGATACAGAAAATGTGGTATATTTTTACAATGGAATACTACTCAGCAATTAAAAATAATGAATTCATGCAATTTGTAGGGAAATGGTTGGATCTGAAAAATATCATCCTAAGTGAGTTAACCCAATCACAAAAGAATACACATGAAATGCAATCACTGATAAGTGGATATTAATGAGCCCAAAAGCTCTGAATACTCAAGGCACAATTAGCAAATCAAAAGATTCCCAAGAAGAAGACAGGAAAGGATCCTGGTCCTGAAAAGACTGTATCCAGTTTTGTAGGACAGTATCAGAACAGAGAAATGGGGAGGCGGATTGGGGAACAGGTGGAGGGAAGAAGAATTATGGGACATATGGTGAGGGGGAAACAGGGAAAGGGGAAAGCCTTTGGAATGTAAACAAATAATATAGAAAATTTAAAAAGTAAAAAAAGAAAATCTTGAGAATATAAGAAGTGTATTCACTTCCATTTGCACTTTGCAACCACTTCTGAATCATTAAGAATTAATGAAGTATGATTAGTGTCTTTATTATCAGTTACACAGCCAAACTTATTGCAATAGAGGACACAATTTTAAAGACATGATGCTTGAAGCAATTCTTTCTCTTCAAGTTCAAACTTTTAATGAAAGCTCTGTTATTTACATTTGTGGTTCTCAGATTCAGAGTCTGGGAAGAGTAGAATCTTCTAGACAAATAAAGAATGAAGACTGATTATAGACTTAGTGGATTCCGTGTGGGTGGGATCTCTACCTGATATCCTAACATACTTGGAACAGTCATAGAACAAACTAGAAAAAGCTAGCCAATGATGAACTCAGTAGAGAGACTAGTTTGAGTGAATAAGGTATAGCATGAACAAGGAATGCTTCCAATATCAATCTGTTCCCTTCAGACACACAAGGACAAGTATATGTGCACAAATCAAAGAATAAAATTGAAAAGTTTCTGTAAAGCAAAGTACACTAACAATAGGACAAAATGGTAACCTACAGATTGGGAAAAGATCTTTACCAACCCTACATCCAATAGAGGGATAATACCCAAAATGTACAAAGAACTCGAGAAGTTAGACTACAGAGAACAAAATATCCCTATTTAAAAATGGGGGTACAGTGCTAAACAAAGAATTCTCAACTGAGTAATTTTGAATTCATGGAAAGCACCTAAAGAAATGTTCAACATACTTAGTCATTAGAGAAATGCAAATCAAAACAACCCCAAGATTCCATCTCACACCAATCAGAATGGCTAAGATAAAAACCTCAGCTGACAGCAAATTCTGTCAAGGATGTGGAGAAAGAGGAAAACTCTTCCACTGGTGGTGGGATTGCAAGCTGGTAAAACCACTTTGTAAAACAATATGGAAGTTCCTCAGAAAACTGGAAATAGTTCTACTTGAAGCCCCAACCATACCACTACTGAGCATATTCCCAAAAGATGCTCCAACATACAACAAGGACACATAGAGAAGACTTGTTTATAATAGCCAGAAGCCAGAAACAACCAGATGTCCTTCAATGGAAAATAGATACAGAAAAACAATGACATAAAATTTGCAGGCAAATGGATGGAACTAGAAAATATCATACTGAGTCAGGTAACCCAAACACCAAATAACACACATAGTATGAACTCACAGATAAATGGATAGTCTCACCAAAACTCAGAACACCCATGCATGATACAATTCACAAAGCACATTAAGTTTAAGATGAAGGAAGTCCACAGTGTGGATGCTTCAGTCTTATTTACAAGGAAGAACAAAATAATCACTGGATGTAGAGGAATGGATATACCAGGGAAGGAGGATGAGGAGGGAAAAAACTGAGGGCAGGATCAGGCATGAAGAGTAACAGGAGAGAAGTACAAAGGATCAGGAAAATGAATAGAAATATGTAGCAGTCCAGGATGGACAGCTGTGGGTACACTAGAATGTCCCATAAACCATGGAAGCAAAAGATTCCCAGGTCCCACCGCAGATGAAATTAACTGAAATACCCAACAAAGTGGTGATAGAACCTGTAGTGACCACCTCCTGTAAATAGCCAGGGCCCCCAGTTGACAGATGGAGCCACTCTCCTATCTCAAAATTTTTAATCCAGAATTCTTTGTCTAAAGAAGAGACAGGGGTGAAAGTGGACCAGAGACTGAAGGAAAGGCCATCTAGAGTCCACCCCACATAGGGATCCACCCTATCTGCAGAACCAAACCCTCACAATATTGCTGATGCCAAGAAGTGCTTGTTGACAGGAGCCTGGTTTAGCTGTCCCCTGAGAGGCTCTGCCATCACCTAACAAATACAGATGTAGACACAGCCAACTATCAGACTGACCCTGGGGAAATCAATGGAAGAGTTTGGAGAAGGAATGAAGGAACTGAAGGGGATTGCAACCCCATAGGAAGAACAACATCAACTAACTGGATCTCCCAGAGCTAAAATATACTAAACTACCAACCAAATTGTGTACATGAAAGGATTCATGGTTGGAGCTACAGAAGTGGCAGAGGATAGGTTTATTTAGAATCGATGTGAGAGGAGGCCCTGGTCCTCTGGAGTCTTGATGCCCCACCTTAAGGGGAGGCTAGAGGAGTGAGCTGGAGGATGGTGGGTGGGTGGGGAGCACTTCAGTAAAGGCAATGAGAGGGAGCGGGATGGTAAGTTTGTGGAGCAGAGACCAGGAAGGTGGAAACATTTAAAATGTAAATAGAGAAATTAAACAATAAAAAAGTATTTTTTTTAAAAAAAAAAGAATTGGTGAAATTTCTCTAGGGATCTGAGATGTTTATTTTGGCTTTCTCCATCCATCTGGAGAAAATTCTAGAAATATCAGTATTGATTATCTCAAATAATGAAAGAAAATGAATTAGAAATGTTAGATGGGAATAATTTCCAGTTACTAAAATTTTAAAAGAAAAAGTTAAAAATAATTTCAAGTATACTGTTATGTGTCACACAGCTTTCTGACTTTCTTGTCATTACAATTTGTATCTCCCAACATTCTCTTATTTCTTTCCAATTTCCCTAGACCTCGCCCGTGTTCCAGTACAGTATTACCTGGCTTACCAACCATTATCATTGTTAAATGATCCACATTCTTTTTTTCTTGTGCTCTCCCTTCTGGTTTGAATCCCCAAATATAACGTAATGAGAGTTATTTTCTGTCCTCTATACACTGTAAGGTCATCAAACAGTCCTCTTTCTTGCAGACTTTCATAGACAGATTTTCCCCATACTTTCCTATTCACATCCAACTCTTCTTTCCCATTATTATTCACTTATCAATGTTATTTTTAATTTCAATAAATAATATCAAAGGAAACAGCAAATTCCCATTCCAACATACATACATCTTTTGGCATTTCCTCTAATATTCCTGACTTCTTGTCAAGTCAAGATGGACTTTTGCAGTGGCCTGGGATTTGCAATTAGTCATATTGCTGCAAATAGTCATTCTTAACCAGTGTGAAGTGTGTGAATACTGTTAAATTTCTTGACTATAAAATATTCAGTTCAAATTGTTTCCACCTTTCTTGTACATTTTAGTCTCCTTAATGGTTTAGCCTCACAATACTACTATTTATGCTTATTACTCTCTATGTCTGACTTCTAAATAAAATGAAAGGCGTCTACAATAAAGTTAAGACCCTTAAAAAAATAAATTTAAGAAGACACATGAAAATGACAAACATGTACATGTATTCAAACAAGATACATACTTAGATGTCAACTCAAAAAATATATCAAATTTATTCATGGAAGTAACATTCAATAACCAGGTCCTTGATGAGTTTTTAAATCACATTTTAGGATTCTTTACTCATAATGTTTGTAGCAGGAAAAAATAAGAGCAAAATATGATAGCTTAGACTGAATGAAAGTAAATAGTTTCTTTATACCAAGGAATCTGGCATTTTAATGAAGTCTCAACCCACGAATTGTGAAAATTCAGGCATCATATCTCTCTTTCTCTAAATCTCTATCTCTATCTATCTATATGTGTGTGAATTCATCAGTTTTCAAAACAATAAATGAATAATTAAACAAAAAATTTTGAAGATATTAAACTGAGTGACCAAGGTTGTTTCCATCAGATATGGTTTGTTCCATAAAAATTTCACTGCCCAAACAAAAAACAAAAACAAAAAAAACCACAAACAAACAAATAAAACGAAACTGTACCATGTACTGGACAAAGAATCACAGAGGCAAACAAAACACCTGTAGCATCCTATTTATTCTATTTTGCCTACAGTAACTCAATGGTGATATCTTGTTTTTGAAGACACCAAACACAGTTGTTGTAGGTCATAAAGAAATCAATAGTTAACTAAGAAAGAAATTCACACTTTGGTATCTTGCCATAGTTTTGAGAAGTGCAATTCATGCTTATAAGTCATTTTTATATTGTCCATAGGCAGATCAGTCAGTGATTAAAGGTTTTCTTTCTTTCGATTTTATTTTCTTTTTTAAAAAAACAAATTAATCTTTTTTTTTTACGGTCCAGATTTTATCCCCCTCCTGGGACACCCTCTGACTATTCCCCATCCCATACCTCCTCCCCCTGTCTCCACGAGGATGCCATCACCTCCCTATTCCCCACCTCAGCAAACCTCTCCTTTCCCTTGGGCTTCCAGTCTTTCTTGGGGGTTAGGTGCATCTTTTCTGACCTAGTCCAGAGCCAGCTGGCAGTCCTCTGCTGTACATGTTGGGGGTCTCATAGCAGCTGGTATATGCTGCCTGGTTGGTGGCCCAATGTTTTGAGAGATCTTGGGATTTCAGGTCAGTTGAGACTGCTGATCTTCAGGGTCACCCACTTCCTCAGTTCTAGCTTTTCCCTAATTGAACCTCGTGGGCAGAAGCTTCTATCCATTGGTTGGGGCCAAATATCTGCATCTGACTCTTTCAGCTGCTTGTTGGGTCTTTCAGAGGGCAGTCTTGTTAGGTCTGTTTTTGTGAGCACACCATAGCCTCGGGAGTAGTGACAGGCCTTGGAGCCTTCTATTGATCCCCTTTGGGGCCTGTTGCTGGATCTAGTTTTCCTCAGGCTCTTCTTCATTTCCATTCCTGAAGTTCTTTTGTTCAGAAAGAATTATGTGTCACAGATTTTGACTGTGGAATGGTAACCCCATCCCTCGCTTGATACCCTGACTTTCCACTGGAGGGGGGCTCTACAAGTTCCCTCTCCACATTGTAGGGCCTTTCATCTATGGTCCTTCCCTTTGAGTCCTGAGAGTGTCCCACCTCCCAGGTCTCTAGTATATTGTGGATGGTCCCTCCGCCTCCTACCCTAGAGGTTGCCTGTTTCTATTCTTTCTGCTGGCCTTCAGGCTTCAATCCAGTCCCCCTCCCCTCCTCCCCCCGCACAATACCTAGTCATGCACCCCCTCATCTCTTCCCCATCCTTTTCCAACACACATACCTCCCTCCCCCTTCATTTCTATCTTAAATAATGTTATGTTTTGAAGGTTTGAAACTGCTTTTTATTTGAAAACTGCTTTTAAACATAATGTTTAAGAATTTTCAGTCTTTTTATCATATAGTTTTAAAAATGAAGTGTCAGGATAACCCACATTGAAATTCCTTTGCAATAAATTGAATGCAAGTCTGTCCAGAAATCCACTGAAGATCAAATTCATTGTTACGTTTATCACAACAATTCTCTAATATTCTGGACATAGTGTATTATAATTTAAGTTTATGCAGCGTCGATACTGCGAATTCAGTAACCAATAGAGGATTTATTCAAACCTAACACCTGATGAACACGATCTAGTGGGGTATTCCTGTGACAACCTGCCCATGTTTTGGGGACGACTGTGGAAGGACTTTGGAACTTTTGGCTAGATGGTCCATTTAGTGATGAGACCTCTGTGAGATGTGGAAGAGCTTGGAAGATTATGTTGAGAACAGTACAGGAGGAGCTGAGAGTTCTCTCTCTTCATCTGAAGGCTGCTAGTGGAAGACTGACT
Source organism: Apodemus agrarius (assembly GCA_964023405.1). Taxonomy (NCBI): domain Eukaryota; kingdom Metazoa; phylum Chordata; class Mammalia; order Rodentia; family Muridae; genus Apodemus; species Apodemus agrarius. The sequence goes on along the minus strand of OZ030026.1, from coordinate 49,443,926 downwards.
TCCAGGCAACCAGGGGGGGGTCTTAAGCCCACACCCACAGCGACACACCTACTCCAACAAGGCCACACCTCCTAATAGGTTCACTTCCTGGGCCAATCATATACAAACCATCACACTGTCTAAATTCTTATTATTGTCATCAGTCCAATACTAAATTGCTCATTGATCTGTGTTCAGAATTTTATGGCAGTTATCCAGAATCTCTATTATTTAAAAAAACAATAAATAGTGCCAAACCATAACCTCCATTATATATGAAAATGACTTCTGTTTTAGAATGAATTTTCCATAATCAGATTGTTCTTTACAAGTGTAAGTCTGAAAAAAACACTAGTGGATATAGTGTCTGATATCTCATATTTGAAATTTAATACACTCACACAAACATAGAAAAGTAGCTTTGTATGTAGCAGCTGGCATTGTCATTACATCTGATTCTCAGGATTTTGATTATTTCACATGCATGCAAGGTATTTTATTACTTCTGTTATTGCTTTGAAAAATTCTACTCTAAGTCAAAAAACAGAAGAGAGGGTTTATTTGGATCACAGTTTGAGGCCTTACCATCCATCCTTATATGGAAGCTTTGATGACACAGCATAAGAAAGCTTGGAACACCGTACAAGTAGGAACTCAGAGTTATTTCTAATGTTCAATTGTCAACTTCTTTATTTTTTATATTTTTATTGGATGTTTTATTTACTTACAGTTGAAATGTTATCCCCTTTTCCTGGTTTGTCCCCAGAAACACCCTATCCTATCCTCCCTCCCTCCGCTTCTATGAGGGTGTTACCCCAAATACCCACCCACTCCCCCACCCTGCCCTCCAGGACACTGGGGCATTGAGACTTCAGAGGACTAAGGGACTCTCTTCCCAATGATGCCCAACAAGTTTATCCACTGCTACATATGCAGCTGAAGCCATGGGTCCCTCCATATGTACACCTCGGTAGGTGGTTTAGTCTCTGGGAGCTCTGGGGGAGGGTCAGGTTGGATGATATTGTTTTTCTTTCTATGAGGTTATAAAATCTTCAGCAGTTTTAGTCCTTTCTCTACCACCTCCATCAATGTCCCTATGCTCAGTCCAGTGGTTGGCTGTGAGCATCTGCCTCTGTATCTGTGGGCTCTGGCAGTCTCTCAGGAGTCTGCTATATCAGGCTCCTGTCAGCATGCACTTCTTGGCATTCACAATAGTATCTGGGTTTGGTGACTGTATATGGGGTGAATTCTCAGGTGGGGCAGTCTCTGGATGGCCTTTCCTCCAGACTCTGCTCCACATTCTGTTTCCATATTTGCTTCCATGAATATTTTATTCCCCTTTCTGAGAAGGACCAAAGAACCCATACTTTGTTCTTCTTTCTTTGAGTTTCATGTGGTTTGTGAAGTGTATGTTGGATATTCTGAGCTTTTGGGCAAAACAAACCAAATTTATTGGATACAATAAAAGCAGTGCTAAGAGGAAAACTCATAGGTCTGAGTGCCTCCAAAGAGAACCTGGAAAGAGCATACACTAACAGCTTAACAACACAGCTGAAGGCTCTAGAACAAAAGGAGGCAAATGCACCTAAGAGGAGTAGATAGCAGGAAATAATCACACTCAGGGCTGAAATCAACCAAGTAGAAACAAAAAGAACTATACAAATAATCAACCAAACCAGGAGCTGGTTCATTGAACAAAACCAACAAGAAAGATAAACCCTTAGCTTAACAAACCAGAGGTCAAAGAGACAGTATTCAAATCAGCAAAGTCAGAAATGTAAAGGAAACATAACATCAGAAACAGGAAATCCAAAAATCATCAGAGCTTACTACAAAAGTCTATACTCAACAAAAGTGGAGAATCTAGATGAAACGGAAAATTTTCCAGACAGATACCAGGTACCAACGTTAAATCATGATAAATGATGTGAACAATCCCATAACCCCTAAACAAATAGAAGCAGTCAATGATAGTCACCCAACCAAAAAAAGCACAGGACCAGATGGGTTCAATGCAGAATTCTATCAGACCATCAAAGAAGACTTAACGCTAATACACTTCAAACTATTCCACAAAATAGAAACTGTAAGAACACTACCTGCGTAGTGAAGCTGGTCTGATAGAAAGATGGAATGGCCTTTTGAAGACACAGTTACAGCACCAATTATGTGGCAACAGCATGGAGGGCTGGGGCAGAGTTCTTCAGAAGGCAGTATATGCTTTGAATCAGCATTCAATATATGGTACAGTTTCTCCCATAGCCAGGATTCATGGGTCCAGGAATCAAGGGGTGGAAAAGGGAATAGTTCCACTCACTATCACTCCTAGTGACCCGCTAGGAAAATTTTTGCTTCCTGTCCCCACAACTTTAGGTTCTGCTGGCCTAGAAGTTTTGGTTCCAGAGGGGGGAGTGCTCCTACCTGGAACCACAACAAACATTCCATTGAACTGGAAGCTCAGATTTCCCCCTGGCCATTTTGGGCTTCTAATGCCCTTAAACCATCAGGCTAAGAAAGGAATAACTGTGTTAGGAGGGGTGATAGATCCAGATAACAGTGGGGAAATTGGATTGCCTCTCCACAATGGAGGTAAGCAGGATTATGTCTGGAGAGCAAGAGATCCCCTAGGGTGTCTCTTAGTACTACCATGCCCTGTGATTAAAGTCAATGGGAAACTACAACAGCCTAATCCAAGCAGGATGAGGAAGGATGACCCATCAGGAATGAAGGTATGGGTCAATCCTCCAGGAAAAGAGCCAAGACCTGCTGAGGTGCTTGCTGAAGGTGAAGGAAATACAGAATGGGTAGCAGAGGATGGTAGTTATGTATACCAGCTAAGGCCATGTAACCAGTTGCAGAAACAAGGATTATAAGTAATATGAATGCTTCTATCTTATTTTGTTAAGGATACATTTGTCTTCCATTTCCTTTAACATCAATTGGTATTGAGACACTAAAATTATGTTCCCAAGGAACATTGCACCATTGTAAATTTACAAATGCGTTTGCGATTGTACGAGGAATAGTTATATCATGTTAGGCGTATTCATGACCTTGTTATTGTTTCATGTGGACATGAGATATTATCTGTGTCAAGTTGACAAGGGGTGGATTGTAGTGGCTATTCCTGGTTGTCAACCTGACTATATGTGGAATGAACTACAATCTAGAATTGGAAGGCTCACCTATGATCCTAATCTGGAGGCTCAGAGATATAAGTTTCTGACCTGGACTTAGCATGGAGATCTTGAAGCATGGATTCCAGTTCAAGATCATCTGGGATTAAAGGCATGGATACACACACCTTTAATCTGGGCTACACCTTCTACTGGAGACATACATAAGGACATTGAAAGAAGGAAGACTCATTCTTCCTTGCTGGCTTGCTTCATGGGACTGAGCAACTGCAAGATCCTTGGACTTCCATCCACAGCTGCTGCTGACTACTGTTGGGGAGTTGGACTACAGACTGTAAGTCACCAACAAATTCCCTAACTACATAGAGACTGCCCATACGATCTGTGACTCTAGAGAACCCAGACTAATATACTACCCAATTCGTTTTATGAAGCCATAATTACTGATACCTAAACCACACAAAGACCCAATAAAAAAGAAAACTTTAGATGAATTTCCCTTATGAATATCAATGCAAATATACTCAGTAAAATTCTTCCCAACTGAATCCAAGAACACATCAAAACAATCATTCGCCATGATCAAACCCAGGGATGCAGGGATGGTTCAATGTATGGAAATCTATTAATGTAATCCACTGTATAAACAAACTTAAAGAAAAAGCCGCATGATCATTTCATTAGATGCTGAGAAAGCATTTGACAAAATCTGATACCTCTTCATGATAAAAATCTTGGAAAGATTAGGAATTCAAGGCTCATACCTAAGCATAGTAAAATCATTATATAGCAAACCAGTAGACAACATCAATCTTAACAGAGAGAAACTTTAATCAATCCCACTGAAATGAGGGACTAGACAAGACTGTCCACTCTCTCTCTACCTGTTCAATATAGTATACAAAGTCCTAGTCAGAGCAATTAGTCAACAGAAGGAGGCTAAAGGGATTCAAACTAGAAAGGAAGAAGTCAAAGTATCACTATTTGCAGATGATATGACAGTTCACTTACATGACCCTACAAATTTCAGAGAAGTTTTAAACCTGATAAACAACTTTAGCAAAGAGGCTGGATAAAAAATTAACTCAAACAAATCCATAGCCCTCCTCTACACAAAGACTAAAGAGGCTGAGAAAGAAATTAGGGAAATGACACCCTTCACAATACTCTCAAATAATATAAAATACCTTGGTGTGACTCTAACCAAGCAAGTGAAAGATCTGTATGACAAGAACTTCAAGTCTCTGAAGAAAGAAATTGAAAAAGATCTCAGAAGATGGAAAGATCTCCCATGCTCATGGATCAGCAGGATTAATATAGTAAAAATGGCCATCTTGCCTAAAGCAATCTACAGATTCAATGCAATCCCCATAAAAATTCCAGTTCAATTCTTCATAGAGGTAGAAAGAGCAATTTCCAAATTTATCTGGAATAACAAAAAAAAAAACAGGATAGCTAAAACTATTCTCAAAAATAAAAGAACTTCTGGTGGAATCATCATCTTCAAGCTCTACTACAGAGCAATAATGATAAAAACTGAATGGTATTGGTACAGAGGCAGGCAGAAAGATCAGTGGAATAGAATTGAAGACCCAGAAATAAACCCACACACCTATGGTCATTTGATCTTTGACAAAGGAGATAAAACCATCCAGTGGAAAAAGACAGCATTTTCAACAAATGATGTTGGCTCAACTGGCAGTCAATATGTAGAAGGATGCAATTTGATCCATTCTTATCTCCCTGTACAAAGCTCAAGTCCAAGTGAATAAAGGACCTCCACAAAAAAATCAGATACACTGAGTCTAATAGAAGAGAAAGTGAGGAAGAACGCGGAGCCTGTGGGCACAGGGGAATATTTCCTGAATAGAACACCAATAGCTTATGCTCTAAGATCAAGAATTGACAAATGGGACCTCATAAAATTACAAAGCTTCTTGTAAGGCAAAAGACACTGTCAATAGGACAAAACAGCAACCAACAGATTGGCAAAAGATCTTTACCAATCTTACATCTGATAGAGGGTTAATACCCAAGATAGACAAAGAACTCAAGAAGTTAGACTCCAGAGAACCAAATAACCCTATTAAAAATGGGGTATACAGAGCTAAATAAATAATTTTCAACTGAGGAATCCTGGATGGCTGAGAAATACTTATAGAAATGTTCCAAATCCTTAATCATCAGGGAAATGCAAATCAAAACAACCCTGAGATTCCACCTCTCACCAGTCAGAATGGACAAGATCAAAATCTCAGGGGACATCCAATGCTGGAGAAGATGTGGAGAAAGAGGAAAACTTCTCCACTGCTGGTGGGATTGCAAGCTGCTCAAACCGCTCTGGAAATCAGTTTGGTGGTTCCTCAGAAAATTGGACAGAGCATTACCTGAGGACCCAGCTATACTACTCCCACACATATACCCAGAATATGCTCCAACATGTAATAAGGACACATATTCCACTATATACATAGCAGCCTTATTTATAATAACCACAAGCTGGGAAGAAACCTGATCTCCCTCAACAGAGGAATGGATACAGAAAAGGTGATACATTTATACAATGGAATACTAATCGGCTATTAAAAATAAAGAATTCATGAAATTCATAGGCAAATGGATAGAGCTAGAAACTATCATCCTGAGTGTGATAACCTCAAATTCTAAAGGACACTGCTAAATGTATAATCTCTGTCTTAATTCACTTTCAGATGAAGTGATCTGTGTTGAATAATGACTGCTGTCAACAGAAAAACTCAAAGCTCTCACACAACTGGTAAAAGAACAGCTTCAACTTCAATACGGTCCCTCCTCCTGCAGTCCCAAGTAACAACCCTGTGTTCTATGTAATAAACAAGTTCAAGGGGGATGGAGACTAGTACAATATTTAAGGCCAATTAATAAAACCATGTGAGGCTAGGGAACGCACCAAAGTGGACTGCCCTATAACTCAAACATCCATGCCAATATCCCTCTATTGGCAATAGATATTAAGGGCTGCTATTTTTTTCTCTCCACCCTTGAGGTTTTGGATACTTTGAGTTCTTACTATCCCCAAATAACAACTCTGGGCCAGCCTCAGGATATGTATGGACAATTCTCCCTCAGGTAGTAGGTAATAGCTTGATCCTTTTCCAGGTGTCTGCGGCCACCATATTAAAATATTACTTAGAAAAAGGATAAATTTATATCATTATATGGATGAAATCCAAGTATGGGGAGATTCTTCCAACTCCTCCTTCCAAATCAAAGATCAATCCTATCCTTTGATCAGTCTCTATCCTCTCTAAGATTCAAAATAACCAACCACTCACAAAATACTTATTCTACCCATTACACTCCTTGGAACAGAAATTTCTCTCTCTTCTATGAGCTCTATTAAATGAACCATTTCCTTCCCCCGCAACATAATGTTTTCTTACCTTCAGAGCTTTTTAGATAAATGTAACTGGATTAGTCTCTTGGTTGCCCTACTGCCAAGAACTCTGCAACTCCTCTTTGATTTCATAAAAGAAAATGTCCGCCGCCCTATGAACATTCTCCTCTGAGGCAATCCCAGCTCTAAATTCTGTCAATAAGGCTGTAAAAGCCATTGTTGTGGCTAGATAGGGCTCAGCATTGTCCAAATTTCTCCTTATCATTGTTTCATTAACTACTCTATTTCACAGCCCTATATCAGCTCCAGGGAGTGTTGGAATGGCTCCACATCCCTGTGGTCCATGCACCCAGTATTCTAAGTGATGTCTCAAAAAAACTTACTAGTGTGATTAAAAGGGCAGACAAACCCTATAAATCTTAGGGAGAGAACATAATATTCATTTCACATTTTTCCCTCTCCAATATTCAATGGTCACTCGAAAATCACTTTCACTTTACTATTAGCTTAAAAAGAGTCCAGGACAAATTGATAAACATTACGCTAGTGAAAATTGGGAAATTATATCTCCCTCTATTTGTTGCAATGACTACCACATCTCTCCAAAATGGCCTACTACCATCAACCCCCCCATAAAGTAAGATATCATGTGTGTGTATGTATGTGTGTATATTATGTATTCCTAAATATATTATTACAAATTGATCAATTTATATGATATTATTAGTTTGAATATGTTTTCAAGACTGATCATTTGATATTATATAACTAATTTTTTTTTATTTTCTATATTCTATGTTTACATTCCAAAGGCTTTCCCCTTTCCCAGTTCCCCCCCCACCCTACGTCCCATAATTCCTCTCCCCCCAACTATTCCCCAATCATTCCCCCTGCCCCCACGGTTTCTCTAAAAAACTGGATCCAATCTTTACAGGCCCAGGATCCTCTCCTTTCTTCTTCTTGGGAATCATTTGACTTGCTAATTGTGCCTTGAGTATTTAGGGCTTCTGGGCTCATTAATATCCACTTATCAGTGATTGCATTTCATGTGTATTCTTTTGTGATTGGGCTAACTCACTCAGGATGATATATTCCAGGTCTAACCATTTACCTACAAATTGCATGAATTCATTATTTTTAATTGCTGAGTAGTATTCCATTGTATAAATATACCACATTTTCTGTATCCATTCCTCCTTTGAGGGATATTTGGGCTCCTTCCAATTTCTGGCTATTATAAACAAGGCTGCTATAAACATAGTGGAGCATGTGTCTTTATTGTATGCAGGGGAATCCTCTGGGTATATGCCCAGGAGTGGTATGCCAGGGTCCTCTGGAAGTGACATGCCCAATTTTCTGAGGAACCGCCAAACTGATTTCCAGACCGGTTTTACCATTTTGCAATCCCACCAACAGTGTAGGAGTGTTCCTCTTTCTCCACATCCTCACCAGCACTTGTTGTCTCTTGAGTTTTTAATCTTAGCCATTCTGACTGGTGTGAGGTGGAATCTCAGGGTTGTTTTGATTTGCATTTCCCTGATGACTAATGATGTTGAACATCTCTTAAGGTGTTTCTCAGCCATCCGAATTTCTTCTGGTGAAAATTCTTTGTTTCACTCTGTACCCCATTTTTTGATAGAGTTATTTGGTTCTTTGCAGTCTAACTTCTTGTGTTCTTTGTATATATTGGATATTAGCCTTCTGTCGGATGTGGGGTTGAAGATCTTTTCCCACTTTGTTAGTTGCCGTTTTATAACTAATTCTTATGAGCTTCTCTTGGGAAGATTTTCTCTCCTACCAGAGAAACCTATCGTTATCTATCTGTGTTCTTGGTTAAAATGCACAAGAAGAAGCGAAGGAAGCTACTTAAGTCTAATGGGTGAATTCCCATACCTTTACATTCAGAGGTGGGCAAGTTTGATATGGCCACATGTCACATAATATATATTAAATAAACTTCTATATTTTAACTCTAAATAGTCCCTGGACTGCTATGAAAGACTTCTACCCTTGCTCAGGTACCGATTCTCTCTGTTTGGTTGCATTTTCAGAAGCTTATACATTGGAACCTTAATAAGATACACCAATATATTTCAAATTTGCATTTTTATTTTCACATTTTCTTTTATAGTAGTGCTGTCACAAGCTATTCATAAGAAAATAGGACTTAATATAGATATATTTGATTTTGACTTGTCCCCTCTTGTGAAATGAGAAAAATAAATATTTTGCCCATAGTCTTTTATTTGAACTATAGCTTGTTAGGTTTTTTTTTCTGGATTTGCATATATGTGTGTGTGAGGTTTAACTTCTTGGAAACTTGAAGTAAGAATGCATTTCCTCATGTGGTTGAAAAAATTCATGATCTATATATGTCTTGACAATTATAATGCTAATGCTTTTCTAAATTGAAAAGTTTAAAAAGATGTAACTGGAAGAAATAAAAGATTTTGGAACCATGGTACACTTGATTTTTGATTTGATGATATATTTGCATTCTAGCTAAGTAGCACTTCTTATGGAATTCTAAAGTATGATCTAATAAATATGATTTTTGATTGTACTCAAATAATGTTTATAAAATTATGCCATTGTCTTCAATCTATTATGCAATGCTGATGAGAAATAATTTGAAAATATCCCTAACATATGTAATTATTTTGACCATATTACTTCATTATAAATTATGAGCCTTCAAAATGTATTGATAATACAAAAAATTATTTAGATAAATTATATTGTTAAATTCTGTCTATTTTTATGAGGGCATAACTTAATATCTGTTGGATAATCAGAGGGAACATTGATAATATTTTACAGAAAACAAATTGTTAAAAAAATAACAATTGCTAAGATTTGAGGTTTGCCCAGCGAGAGTGCTCTTCTAAATGGTGCCAGAATATGTTTCCCCTCCCAGGCTTTTTTAAAAACCATGAAGATTTAACTAATATTGTGAATTTATAACTTCACAGGTCCTTAGGCTAAATTAGCCTTAAATAATATAATGTAATTATATAATTGTTGGGGATGAAATAATGGTATTTGAACTAAGTAATAATCTAAGTGTTTTAAAGGCAAAGTTAACTTGAAGGAATAGAACAACACAGTAAATTAATTTGACTATATTCTTCCATAAACTCACATTGCTTGAAATTAAACAAGATGGAGAGTTCTCATCAGTCAAACATCTGCTTTATTTCTCCACATTGAATAACAATGATGTAATTCTAGAAAGAGAGTGATAGTGGTATTAGGGACTCTTATGAAACAAATTTACATTTAAAACTAATTGCTTAGGATGAATATCTGACTAGAAACTATAAGTCAGAATTTTGGATTTGTGAATATTTATAAAAAACATTATATAAAGTAAACATGTAAAATGAGTACTTGGATAACTGCATAGTATCCAATCCATTCACTCTTTGTGTGATTTTTAAATAAGGAAAGTGTGATCAGATTGACAAAAACATCTGAACTTCGGTTCCATAGACATGAATATCTGCTTCAGTGAGTTTTTAGATATAATATAGTGATTGCTATAAAGGTATTTAAACACAGAATACTATCTTAAAGAGGTTAAACACTAATGGAACTTTAATTTGTCGTATTATCTGTTGTGTTTATATACATAAATTATAATTTATTATGGGTCATCATATAGATGTGACTTTCCATATTTTATAATATTAAATAATTTTCATCTACTTAAATGTGATTTAAAAATTCTTTTGTGTATAGAATCACTTATAAGCTCTGTAGCAGAATAAACTGTCAATTAAAAAAGCTAGTGCTCCTTCCACTAGGGCAGATCATCATTAGTATGTCTACCCCTCTGAAGACATCAGTCTGAAGGCCTCCCAGGATATCTTCTGTACTCAGTGCAGCAAATTCCTTCACCTGAAGGCCTCCCAGGAGATCTGCTGTAGACAGGGCAATAGATCATCGGTATGGATGCTGCTCTGAAGAAACTACAGTCTGAAGGCCTCCTAGAAGAGGCTGTCTGTTATATCCTTGGCCACAGGTCTCCCAGCAACCTAAGGAACACAGAAGGCAGGCTCCAGATAGAGAGAACCAGGGCAGTAAACAGCAGAGAAATCCAGAGGGTGAAAGGCAAGTGCAAGACCATAAGCATCAGAAGCCAATATACTTTGATACCATCAGAACCCAGTTCTCCCACCACAGAAACCCAACACAACACCATACCTAAAAACCATGATGCAAGGCTAAAGTCCTATCTCATAATGATAATAGAGTCATTTAAGTAGGATACAAATAATTCACTGAAAGAAATACAGAAAAACACAGGTAAACAGGTAGATGCCCTTAAAGAATGAACAAAAAATTCCCTTAAGGAAATGCAGGAAAACACAATAAAACAGGTGAAGGAAATGAACAAAATAGTCCAAGCCCTAGAAATGGAAGTAGAATAATAAAGACTCACTCATGGAAAATTTCCCCAACTTAAAGAAGGGGATAGCCATAAATGTACAAGAAGCCTATAGAGCACCAGACAGATTGCACAAGAAAATCCTCTCCTCCCCCAATGACCAAAAGAGTAAATGCACAGAACAAAGAAAGAATATTAAAAGATGTAAGGAAAAATGGCCAAATTAACATATAAAGGAAGTCCTATAGAATTACACTAGACTTCACAACAGAGATCTTAAAGCCAGAAGAGCCTGGACAGAAGTCATGAAGACCCTAAAATAACATGAATTCCAGCCCAGGCTACTATTCCCTGCAAAAGTCTCAGTTGTCTTAGATGGAAAACCCAAATAAACTGGGGTAAAACCAAATTTAAATAATATCTATCTACCAATGCAGGCCTACAGCTTATTCTAGAGGGAAAGTTCCAACACAAGGAGAGTACCTACGCCAAAGAAAAAACAAGAATTGAATCATCTCACAGCAAAACCCATAAGAATCACATACACATGCCACCTATAACAAAAAAATATAACTAACAATAACTGTCCTTAATCTCTCAATATCAAAAGATTCAATTCAGGAATAAAAAGGCATAAGATAGTGTATGGAAACTCAAGCAGGAAACAGATATTGCTACATATGAGGAACATAACTCAGTGATGAAGACAGACACTACCTCAGAGTAAAATGTTTGAAAAATATCTTTTAAGGAAATGGTCCCAAGACAGAACAAGGAGTTGCCATTCTAATATCCAGTAAAATAGACTTTCAACCAAAAGTTATCAAGCAAGATAGAGAAGGGCACTTCATATTCATCAAAGGAAAAACCAAGCAAGAGAAAGTTTCAATTTAGAAGATCTATGCCATAAATGCAAGGGCACACATGTTCTCAAAAAGAAACTTTACTAAATTCAGAACACATTGAAACCCACAGAATAATAGTGGTAAACTATAATACACTACTCATCACTAGACAGGCCAAGTAGAAACAAAGAAAACCATACAAAAATTCAACAAGACCAGGAGCTGGTTCTTTGAGAAAATCAACAAGATAGATAAACCCTTAGCCAGACTAACCAAAGGACAGAGAGACAGTATACAAATTAACAAAACTAGAAATGAAAAGGGAGACATAACAGAAACTGAGGAAATTCAAAAGATCATCAGATCCTACTACAAAGGTCTATACTCAAAACAACTGGAGAATCTAGAGGAAATGGACAATTTCCTAGACAGATACCAAATACCAAAATTAAATCAGCATCAAATAGACCAGCTAAATAGTCCCATAACCCCTAAAGAAATAGAAGGGGTTATAGAAAGCCTCCCAACCAGTCTCTTGAGGGATAGGTGTTTCATCAATAGTGTTTGAAAGATCTTGGAGGTTCAGATTAATTGAGACTGCCGGTCCTCCTACAGGGTTTCCCTCCTCCTCAGCTTCTTACAGCCGTTCTCTAATTCAACCACAGATGTCAGCAGTTTCTGTCCATTGGTTGGATGAAAATATCTGCACCTGACTCTTTCAGCTGCTTGTTGGGTTTTCGGGAGTGTGGTCATGCTAGGCCTCTTTTTGTGAGTGCTCCATAACCTCAGTGATCAAATAAGCTGTGATGACACTAAAATTTATATGGCCACAATATATACATTGTATGACAAGAGGATCTTTATAGAGCCACAAGCATTCTCTCAAATTGCAAAGATGCTAGAGAAAATGCAGACCAAACACTGGATTCTTACAAGTCATTAAACGATCCAATATTCACATTCAAAGACATCAACCGTCAACAGAAACAGGAATTTTGGTCAGGAAAGTACTTTTTGAAACTCAAGTACTACCGATTGTATTGTTGCAAAACAACAACAACAATAAACTCCTATCATCCATCACCTCAAATTGGAGAGTTTCCTTACATTGTTTAGCTACAAAAATCTGTGCACAAAACCCATAAAACCCCTGATGCTTTATTATAATATCAAAATAATTCATAAACATCCATAAGACCCTTAGTCAGGGTTTCTATTTCTGAACAAACATCACAACAAAGAAGCAAGTTGGAGAGGAAAGGGTTTATTCCGCTTACACTTCCACACAGCTGTTCATCACCAAAGGAAGTCAGGACTGGAACTCAAGCAGGTCAGGAGGCAGGAGCTGATGCAGAGGCCATGGAGGGATGTTACTTACTGGCTTGCTTCCCCTGGCTTGCTCAGCTTGCTTTCTTATAGAACCCAAGAATACCAGCCCAGAGATGGTACCACCCACAAGGGGCCCTCTCCCCTTGATCACTAATTGAGAAAAAGCCCCACAGCTGGATCTCATGGAGGCACTTCCCCAACTGAAGCTCCTTTCTCTGTGATAACTCCAGCCTGTGTCACGTTGATAGGCAAAACCAGCCAGTACAATTGACCCCTTGTCAACTTGACACACAAACACATCACTATTAAGCTTCACCCCTTACTTTCTTATTCATCCCCAAGATCTAAATAACATATTTACATATTAAAAGTTCAATCCCTTTCAAATGTCCAATATCTTTTAAAATTCAAAATATTTTAAAAATTCAAAGTCTCTTAACTGTGGGCTCCACTAAAATACTTTCTTCTTTCAAGAGGGAAAAATATCAAGGCACAGTCACAGTCAAAAGCAAAACTCAAACGCCAATGGTTCAATGTCTGGGATCCAACTTACCATCTTTTGGATTCCTCCAAGGGCTTGGGTCACTTCTCCAGCTCTGCCCTTTGTAGCACACACCTGGTCTTCTAGGATCCAGCTGCCTGTACTCCACTGCTGCTGCTGATTTTAGTGGTCATCTCGTGGTACTGGAATTTCCAAAACACAGCTGTCTTCTGCTGTAACTAAGCTTCACCAATAGCCTCTCATAGGCTCTCTTCATGGTGCCAAGCCTCAGCTCCTTTGCATGACCCCCTTAAGTCCTGGGCCATTAATTGCAACTGAGGCTGCACCTTCACCAATGGCCCTCTGCAGCCTCTCACAGTGCCAAGAGCCTCAGCTGCTCTTCATGACCCCTTCATGCCTTCAAAACCAGTACAACCTGGATGACTCTTACACAGTACCAAGTCCAGCCACAGCACAAAATACAACAATGGCTATCTCTGAAACACAGCTACTGTGCTCTCAGTAAACACTTCCCAGAAGAGTTCAACTCAGTGATGCTGGTTTCTTCTTAATCACCGCTAATTTCTTAGCTCCAGCTAACCAGCATCAATAGTCCCAATAACACAAAGGTTCACTTTTGTGGTTCTGGTATCTTGTTAATCACAGCTGATTCTTCAGCCCCAGCTAACCAAAACCACAGAATCTTCATAATCGAAACATGGCCCTGATAAGACTCTTTAATTTTACCCCTGAAATTTCACAAGCCAGGCCTCCATCTCCTACGCTCTTCTCAACATTATCTTCCAAGCTCCTACACAACATCCCACAGAAGTCTCAACACTGAATGCACCATCTAGCCCAAAGTTCCAAAGTCCTTCCACAGTCCTCCCCAAAACATAGTCAGGTTGTCACAGGAATACCCCACTACACTGATACAAATTTGTCTTAGTCAGGGTTACTATCCCTGCACAAACATCATGACCAAGAAGCAAGTTGGGGAGGAAAGGGTTTATTCCACTTACAGTTCCACACAGCTGTTCATCACCAAAGGAAGTCAGGACTGGAACTCAAGCAGGTCAGGAAGCAGGAGCTGATGCAGAGGCCATGGAGAGTTGTTTCTTACTGGCTTGCTTCCCCTGGCTTGCTCAGCCTGCTCTCTTATAGAACCCAAGAATACCAGCCCAGAGATGGCACCACCCACAAGGGGCCCTCCCCCCTTGATCACTAATTGAGAAAATGCCCCACAGCTGGATCTCATGGAGGCACTTCCCCAACTGAAGCTCCTTTCTCTGTGATAACTCCAGCCTCTGTCAAGTTGACACACAAAACCAGCCAGCACAACTCTCTTGTCACTGCCAGTACTAGATATTTCAGAATTCAGCATTCCAAATTAGAAAAAAATGTTTCTTAAATTGAACTCGAGATGATATATAAGAAATCTTCCTTAAATCAGTGAAACAAACACAATCTTACACTTTCTCTTCAAAATAACCCCAAGGCCCAAGAAGTTTATTTATAAATACATAACAGACAGAATCTAATCAATATTACCCTAAATGAGAGATGTTTTCATAACACATATACTCATAATCTTCTCAAATTCTTCACAATCCCTTTCTCGGCTGCTTTTAAAATATTTAAAAATGTGTTGTTCTGGTTTAAACTGTAAAATACCTCTGGTTTAGTAAAGAAAAACACATCTTCATAGCCATATTGTGTACCATACTATTGTAGAAAACCTATTTTAGAGATTATCATCTTTATCTCAGTCTTAATTTGAATATATTCTTTCCAGATGCTGTCAATGAATCCTATTAACAGTACCAAGAGCTTCACTTGAAAATGGCTATATCCTATTTTTTAATACCTAAATTTTCTTATTTATTTAGCATAAATATATTATTTTGGTTTTTTGGGTTTTTTTTGTTTTTTTATTTGTTTGTTTGTTTGTTTGTTTTTTGAGACAGGGTTTCTCTGTATAGCCCTGGCTGTGGTGGAACTCGCTCTGTAAACCAGGCTGGCCTCAAACTCAGAAATCCACCTCCCTCTGCCTCTCAAGTGCTGGGACTAAAGGCATGCACCACCACTGCCTGGCTTCATAAATAACTTTGGAGAGGCTTCCAATAAAATAATATTCCAATTCTCAGTTCTGAGACTAGCACATACTCATGATTCCCCATAGATATAATGCTTACCCATACATTGCTTACCCATAGATATAATGGTCCCTTATTCCATTCATCAGCTTGTGTTCTTTTATTTTATTTTTAAATGTTGGGTCATCTTTGGCTTTTTTTTCTCCCTCCACTAAATTCATTTCATTGTTTCAAATTTTGCGGCCAGACTTCAATATTGATTTAAACAATTTTTAAAGCACTCAGGAGATAAACTAAAAATGATTGTGAATGACTTTGAATTCTGTTGCTTCCCTGGACACACTTTTGGTTGGAATAATTCTTCTTTGATTCCTTTATTACTTAAGATTCTAGTGCAAGTACTGTACAGAAATTTAAAGTTCATTGAGTGCCTGGTGATATTTTTTGGTGTATTAATGAGGATCATCAGGTTTAATTCCTACCTCCCATAGCTGGCCTTCTCACTCCCCGACACGATATCAAAGCATTCTAACCCATGTGAGAGACACTCCAGTGCTTATAAAAGGCTCTTAAAACTTCCTATGTTTTTAAGCCATTCAAACATGACATGCCTGATATGTTTCTCTCTTCTCTATGTATGATGCATACTGGCATAGCAGTAAAGAAATCCTCACTGGGGGTCTCCATCATTTAGAATTCTCTGTTTAGCTTTCTATGCCATCATGTTTTGGTGGGTATGTAAATTGTTGATATCTAATTTCTTGAGTTCTATATAAGTTTGGAATATTATCCATCTATTGGATATAGAATTGGTGAAGATTCTTACATCAGTAAGCTGCTGATTTGTCTTATTGACAGTGTTCTTTGTCTTGCAGAAGGTGTTCAGTTTCAGGGTGTCCCATTTATCAATTATTTATCTGACAACCTGAGCCATTTGTGTTCTGTTTGGGAAGAGGTCTCCTGTACCAAGCAAGTGAAAGATCTATATGACAAGAAATTCAAGTCTCTAAAGAGAGAAATCAAAGAAGACCTCAGAAGATGGAAAGATCTCCCATGCTCATGGATTGGCAGGATTAATATAGTAAAAATGGCCATCTTGTTGAAAACAATCTACAGATTCAGTGCAATCCCCACCAATATTCCAACTCAATGCTTCATAGAGTTAGAAAGAGCAGTTTTCAAATTCAATTGGAATAACAAAAAACAAAACAAAACAAAACAAAAAAGCAGGATAGCAAAAACTCTTCTCAACAATAAAAGAACTTCTGGGGGACCCGCCATCCTGAACCTCAGACTGTATTACAGAGCAATAGTGATAAAAACTGCATGATATTGGAACAAGCAGGAAGTTCAATGGAATAGAATTGAAGACCCAGAAATAAACCCACACACCTATGGTCACTTGATCTTTGACAAAGGAGCTAAAACTATCCAATGGAAAAAAGACAGCATTTTCAAAAAAAAAAAAAAAGGCTCCAAGACAGTGTGGGTATTAATGATCAAAGATTATGAGAAGAAATGACAATGTTTCTAAGGTTCAGTGTGACAGCTTCAAATAGATAGTTTTGAACAGTAGTAGAAGAAAGATAAGGCATGCATATTAATATAATGAGGTCAAGATAAATGACTTTTTAAAGATGAAAATATTATCTGATAATATGTTTAATGGCAGTCATAAAGTGGTACGTCTGGTAGGGCATAAGTTTGATAAAGTGTTAATAATTTCATATTTTATCTTCAGCTTCTGTGCATTAATGTTTTACCTGCAGTTATGTGTGTGAGTGTATTGGATCCTCGGAAAAGAGGGTTACAAAAAGTAATGAGCTTCCATGAACCTAGAGCTAGCAATGAACCTGGTCCTCTGTAGCATGCAGCCAGATCTCATAACAGTGACCCCTCTCTATAGCACAGGCATCTCTCATTTTCTATAAATATAATTTTTCTGTTATAATAGATTTTTTGTTTCATCTTAGTTCTTGGTAAGTCGTTTTGGAAAGAATGTATGAGTATTTGAATGGTTTACTGATCTAGTATAAATTTCTTTTTTGTAGTTGTAAATTTTTTTTAATTTTTTAATTTTTTCTTTTATTTATTGGGCATATACTATATTTACATTTCATTTCCCCTTTTCTGGTTCTCTGCCCCCGAAAGGTCCCACATGCCCTTTTCCCTCCCCATGTTCCCCCATCCACCCCTTCCAACTTTCCTGTTCTGGTATTCCCCTACACTGATGGTTGAGCCTTTCCAGAACCAGGGTCCACTCCTTCCTTCTTGTCAGACATCATTTGGTATGTGGATTGTGTCTTTGGTGTCCCAAGATTCTAGGCTAATATACACTTATCAGTGAGTGCATGCCATGGTTATTCGTTTGAGACTGTGTTACCTCACTTAGTATGATGTTCTCCAGCTCCATCCATTTCTCTTAAGAATTCCATGAATTCATTGTTGCTAATGGCTAAATAGTATTCCATTGTGTATATATACCACATTTTTTGTATCCATTCTTCCGTTGAGGGACATCTGGGTTCTTTCCAGCTTCTGTCTATTATATATAAGGCTGCTATGAACATAGTGGAGCATGTATCCTTATTGCATGCTGGGGAATCTTCTGGGTATATGACCAGGAGTGGTATGGCTGGGTCCTCCAGAAATATCGTGTCCAGTTTTCTGAGGAACCGCCAGACTGATTTCCAGAGTGGTTGTACCAGCTTGCAGTCCCACCAGCAGTGGAGGAGTGTTCCTCTTTCTCCACATCCTTGCCAACACCTGATGTCTTCTGAGTTTTTGATCTTAGCCATTCTGACTGGTGTGAAGTAAAATCTCAGGGTTGTTTGATTTGCATTTCTTTAATGCCTAATGATGTTGAACCTTTTTAAGGTGTTTCTCAGCCATCCGAATTTCTTCAGGTGAAAAGTCTTTGTTTAGCTCTGTACCCCATTTTTTCATAGGGTTATTTGGTTTTCTGGGGTCTAACTTCTTGAGTTCTTTGTATACATTGGATATTAGCCCTCTGTCAGATGTAGGGTTGGTGAAGATCTTTTCCCAATTTGTTGGTTGCTTATTTGTCCTTTTGACAGTGTCTTTTGCCTTAGAGAAACTTTGTAATTTTATGAGGTCCCATTTGTCTATTCTTGATCTTAGAGCATAAGCTATTGGTGTTCTGTTCAGGAACATTCCCCCTGAGCCAATGTCCTCAAGGTTCTTCTCCATTTTCTTTTCTATTAATTTTAGTGTGTCTGGTTTAATGTGGAGGTCCTTGATCCACTTGGAGTTGAGCTTAGTACAAAGAGATAAGAGTGGATCAATTCTCATTCTTCTGCCTGTTGACCTCTAGTTGAGCCAGCACCATTTGTTTGAAAAGGCTATCTTTTTTCCACTGGATGTTTTCAGCTCTTTTGTCGAAGATCAATTGGCCATAGATGTGTGGGTTCAACTCTGGGTCTTCAATCCTATTCCATTGATCCACCTCCCTGTCACTGTACCAATACCATGCAGTTTTTAACACTACTGCTCTGTAGTACTGCTTGAGGTCCGGGATACTGATTCCCCCAGAAGTTCTTTTACTGTTGATGATATTTTTAGCTATCCTGAGTTTTTTGTTATTCCAGGTGAATTTGAGAATTTCTCTTTCTAACTCTATGAAGAACTGAGTTGGGATTTTTATGGGGATTGCATTGTATAAATTTCTGATATATCATCTTGAGTATGTTTTAGATAACGGGGTTTTAACAGGACACTGGCACAAAGCTGACTTTTCTCCCCTCCCCCATCTCCATCAACTCAATCTCAGGTGACCTGTGAATGTACTTTTCTCTAAGTGGATTACCCCACCAGCTGCTGTGCTGTGTGTGATGATCTTGGCACCTGTGCTTGAGTGTCTTACAGCTTCTAATCCCCTAAATATGGATAAACATTGGCATACTAGAGACAAGGAATACCCAGGGAGAGTTAGTTGCTTCCTCATTCTGCACTCAAATATCTCCCAGTCAGACATTAAGTGTGGATCATGATGATAACAGAGACGAAGACAGAATGCTAGGCAGACAGCAAATCTGAAACCACTGAACCTGTCACCAATAAGCTATTTAATTGCTGCAATGAATGCAGTGGTGAGAAGCAATGAACCCTTCCTCAGTCATGGGGCTCCTCAAATGCTCATTAGTCCCCTATTAATCTCAAGTGTGCCCTGTCAGTCACAGCCCTTTGAGAAAATGCAGAGGTCAGCAGATGTGAAAGGCTGAACCAGTGCTCAAGCTGAGTCAATGTGTGTAATGGTTCTGGGCCTTTGAAAGTGTAGAAGTGTCAGGTAAAGGATTAGTAGACAGTGGTTGGATTGTCTTAAAGACTGAAAATCAAGGTGGCATGTTTAGATGTGAGTGTGTGTGTGTGTGTGTGTATACCTATATATATATATATATATATATATATATATATATATGTATGTATGTATTCATATATGTATTAAAATGTGTGTCTATGTAATTTCTATGTGGAACTAGTTCATAGAATCGAGGCATCTTGTCCCATGTGAATGTAGCAGAGGCACAAGTCTGAGAGGATCCCAGACCTCCCCCCCTCCCCAAACTTCCTGCAATGAAGACAACCAGAGACTGATTCTCTACAACCTCAGATCCTGGACAGGGTCCCAGTAGTCGTTTTCCCTACTTAACTGGTGCTCATGAAATGCACTCACTGGAGGATAGCAACATGGATGGAGCTATTGCTCAGGACATGCTGATGTCTTAGGTGCCATAGTTTGAGGTAGAGAGTCACAGTCTATAAAGGTTGGCTTCCAATGCAAAGGGAAAGCAAGAGCAAAGGCATAAGACATTAAGGGAAGGCAGCTCGTATCTGTGTTCTCCAACTGAGAGTTTGTTCTTCTGAGAGCACTGGAGCTAAGGTATCCTCAGAGCCCAGGTCTGGAAGGATATACCTCAGCTCTCCTAGATCAGAGACCAACATCTGGGCACATGTGGAAGGCAGTCCTTTGACAGTGCTTTTCACATGTCTTGCTAAAGAAAAGTAGAAATTCATTTTGTTTGCAAACAATAACAAAACCAACAACAAGAATGGTCAGATTTATGACTGATAGAAGCCTTATCATGTGCAGCACAGGCAGCGAGGTCTGCAGTAGGGGCACACGTCTGTCTCCTTACCCTCCCACCTTCTCTCACTTTTTGGTCACTCTACTCTGTACTACATACAGTTAATTTGCTCATTTCTCAACATTTGTTTGTGCATCTCAGTGTTACTTTTAAGAACAGGGCGTATCCTTTTTTGTTTTTATTTTTATGTTTATTTTTTTAATTCTTTAATTTTTTCTTATAATCCAGTTGTTATCCCACTTTCTGGTCCAACCTCTGACTATTCTTCATCCCATACCTCCTCTTGTATCTCCCAGAGAATGTCTCTAAGCATCACCAGACCTCTCCATATCCTGGGTCTTCAAGTTTCTTGAGGGCTAATTATGACTTCTATCACAGGGGCAAAACAAGGGAGTCCTCTGCTGATATGTGTTGGGGTCTCATATCAGCTGGTGTGTGTTGCCTGGTTGGTGGTTCATTGTCTGGGAGATCTTGGGGGTCAAGTTTAGTTGTGACTGTTGGTCTCCCTACGGGGTCATCCCACTCCTTAGATTCTTTAGCTCGTACAGAATTCCACCACAGGGTTCCTCAGCTTTTGTCCACTTTTGGGTGTAAACATTTGCATCTGACTCCTTCAGCTCCTTGTTGGGCCTCTCACAGAGCAGCTCTTTTAGAGAGGAACAATTCTGCATCAGAGATTTTGACCGTGGGATGGCAACCCCATTCCTCTCTGCACTGCTGGTCATTTCATCTAAGGTCCCTCCTTTTGAATCCTGAGAGTCTCTTACCTCCCAGGTCTCTGGTACTTTCTATAGGGTCCCTCCAACTCCCATCTGCTGAAAATGCCTGTTTCTATTCTTTCTTCTAGTCCTGCTTCCCCTTATCACCAATACCTGATCATGTTGTACTACTCCCTTCCATGGCTCCTCTCCCATTCAGGTCCTTCCTTCCCTCACCCCCTCCATGACTGCTTTCTTCTCCCTACAAAGTTAGATTAGGGCATCTTCAATTGGGCCACCTTGTTGAAATTGTTTGTCTCTGAGGATTGGATTGTATCCTGGGTATTTTGTAATGTTGGGGGCTAATATTCAGTCAGTGAGTACAAAGCATGCATATTATTTTAGATCTCAGTTATATCACTCAGGGTGCTATTTTCTAGTTCCAATCATTTGCCTGCCAAACTCATGATGTCCTCATAGTAGTTTACAACTGACATTGTGTAAATGAACCACACTTTCTGTATCTATGCTTACATTGTGGGACATCTTGGCTTTGTTCTAGTTTTTGACTATCATACATAAGGCCACTATGAACACAGTGGAACATGTGATCCTGTGGCATGGTGGGGAATCTTTCGTTGATAGACCTAAAAGTAGTGTAGCTGGGTCTTCAGGTATTCTCTCCTTGCAGTTTTCTGAAGTGCCTCCAGATTGTTTTTCAGAGTGGTTACACCAGTTTGCAATCCTTTAGCAATGGATGAGTGTTCCCTTTTCTCTACATCCATGCCAACATGTGCTATTACCACAGTTTTTGATCTTAGCCATTCTGATTGGTGTAAGGTAGAATTTCAGGGTTGTTTTAATTTGCATTTCCCAGATCACTAAGGACTTTTCACATTTCTTTTTTTTTTTTTTTTTTTTTTTTTTTTTTTTTTTTTTTTTTTAAATTTTATTTTCTATATTCTATGTTTACATTCCAAAGGCTTTCCCCTTTCCCAGTTCCCACCCACCATAGTTCCCATAGTTCCTCTCCCCCCCATCTGTTCCCCAATAATTCCCCCTCCCCCCTCGGTTTCTTTACTAAACTGGAAGCAATCTTTACAGGCCCAGGGTCCTCTCCTTTCTTCTTCTTGGGAATCATTTGACTTGCTATTTGTGTCTTGAGTATTTAGGGCTTCTGGGCTCATTAATATCCACTTATCAGTGATTGCATTTCAGGTGCATTCTTTTGTGATTGGGTTAATTCACTCAGGATGATATTTTCCAGGTCTAACCATTTACCTACAAATTGCATGAATTCATTATTTTTAATTGCTGTGTAGTATTCCATTGTATAAATATACCACATTTTCTGTATCCATTCCTCCTTTGAGGGATATTTGGGCTGCTTCCAATTTCTGGCTATTATAAACAAGGCTGCTATAAACATAGTGGAGCATGTGTCCTTATTGCATGCAGGGGAATCCTCTGGGTATATGCCCAGGAGTGGTATGCCAGGGTCCTCTGGAAGTAACATGCCCAATTTTCTGAGGAACCGCCAAACTGATTTCCAGAGCGGTTTTACCATTTTGCAATCCCACCAACAGTGGAGGAGTGTTCCTCTTTCTCCACATCCTCGCCAGCACTTGTTGTCTCTTGAGTTTTTAATCTTAGCCATTCTGACTGGTGTGAGGTGGAATCTCAGGGTTGTTTTGATTTGCATTTCCCTGATGACTAATGATGTTGAACATCTTTTAAGGTGTTTCTCGGCCATCCGAATTTCTTCTGGTGAGAATTCTTTGTTTAGCTCTGTGCCCCATTTTTTGATAGGGTTATTTGGTTCTTTGCGGTCTAACTTCTTGAGTTCTTTGTATATATTGGATATTAGCCCTCTGTCGGATGTGGGGTTGGTGAAGATCTTTTCCCACTTTGTTGGTTGCCGTTTTGTCCTTCTGACAGTGTCCTTTGCTTTGCAGAAACTTTGTAATTTTATGAGGTCCCATTTGTCGATTCTTGATCTTAGAGCATAAGCTATTGGTGTTCTGTTCAGGAACTTTTCCCCTGTGCCCAAGTCCTCCAGGGTCTTCCCAAGTTTCTTTTCTAATAGTTTCAGTGTGTCTGGTTTTATGTGGAGGTCCTTGATCCACTTGGAGTTGATCTTAGTACAAGGAGATAAGAGTGGGTCAATTCGCATTCTTCTGCATGTTGACCTCCAGTTGAACCAGCACCATTTGTTGAAAAGGCTATCTTTTTTCCACCGGATGGTTGTGGCTCCTTTATCAAAGATCAAGTGACCATAAGTCTGTGGGTTAATTTCTGGGTCTTCAATCCTATTCCATTGATCTACCTGCCTGTTGCTGTACCAATACCATGCAGTTTTTAACACAATTGCTCTGTAGTACTGCTTGAGGTCAGGGATATTGATTCCCCCAGAAGTCCTTTTATTGTTGAGAATAGTTTTAGCTATCCTGGGTTTTTTGTTGCTCCAGATGAATTTGAGAATTGCTCTTTCTAGATCTATGAAGAATTGATTTGGGATTTTGATGGGGATTGCATTGAATCTGTAGATTGCTTTTGGCAAGATGGCCATTTTTACTATATTGATCCTGCCAATCCAGGAGCAAGAAATATTTTTCCATCTCCTGAGGTCTTCTTCGATTTCTTTCTTCAGGGACTTGAAGTTCCTGTCATACAGATCTTTCACTTGTTTGGTTAGAGTTACGCCAAGGTACTTTATGTTGTTTGTGGCTATTGTGAAGGGTGTTATTTCCCTAACTTCTTTCTCAGCCTGCTTGTCCTTTGAGTACAAGAAGGCTACTGATTTGCTTGAGTTAATTTTATAACCAGCCACGTTGCTGAAGTTGTTTATCAGCTGTAGAAGTTCTCTGGTGGAGTTTTTTGGATCGCTTAAGTAGACTATCATATCATCTGCAAATAATGATACTTTGACTTCTTCCTTTCCAATTTGTATTCCTTTGACTTCCTTATGTTGTCTGATTGCTCTCGCTAGAACTTCAAGTACTATATTGAAAAGATATGGAGAGAGAGGACAGCCTTGTCTAGTCCCTGATTTTAGTGGAATTGCTTCAAGTTTCTCTCCATTTATTTTGATGTTGGCTACTGGTTTGCTGTAGATTGCTTTTACTATGTTTAGGTATGGGCCTTGAATTCCTGCTCTTTCCAAGACTTTTAGCATGAAAGGATGCTGAATTTTGTCAAATGCTTTTTCAGCATCTAATGAGATGACCATGTGGTTTTTTTCTTTTAGTTTGTTTATGTAGTGGATTACATTGATGGATTTCCGTATATTGAACCATCCCTGCATTCCTGGAATGAAGCCTACTTGATCATGGTGAATGATCGTTTTGATATGCTCTTGGATTCGGTTGGCAAGGATTTTATTTAGTATTTTTGCATCTATATTCATAAGAGAAATTGGCCTGTAGTTCTCTTTTTTTGTTGGATCTTTTTGTGGTTTAGGTATCAGCGTAATTGTGGTTTCGAAGAATGAGTTGGGCAGTGTCCCTTCTGTCTCTATTTTGTGGAATAGTTTGAAGAGTATTGGTGTTAAGTCTTCTTTGAAGGTCTGGTAGAATTCTGCACTAAAACCATCTGGTCCCGTACTTTTTTTGGTTGGGAGGCTTTCTATAACCCCTTCTATTTCTTTAAGGGTTATGGGACTGTTTAGCTGGTCTACTTGATGCTGATTTAATTTTGGTATTTGGTATCTGTCTAGGAAATTGTCCATTTCCTCCAGATTGTCCATTTGTTTTGAGTATAGGCCTTTGTAGTAGGATCTGATGATCTTTTGAATTTCCTCTGTTTCTGTTGTTATATCCCCCTTTTCATTTTTAATTTTGTTAATTTGGATACTATCTCTGTGCCCTTTGGTTAGTCTAGCTAAGGGCTTATCTATCTTGTTGATTTTCTCGAAGAACCAGCTCTTGGTTTTGTTGATTCTTTGTATGGTTCTCTTTGTTTCTGCTTGATTGATTTCAGCCCTTAGTTTGATGATTTCCTCTCTTCTACTCCTCCTGGGTGAGTTAGCTTCTTTTTGTTCCAGCGCCTTCAGGTGTGCTGTTAAGTTGTTAGTGTATGCTCTTTCCAGTTTCTTTTTGGAGGCACTCAGGGCTATGAGTTTTCCTCTTAGCACTGCTTTCATTGTATCCCAGAGATTTGGGTAGGTCGTACCTTCATTTTCATTGAAGTCTAAAAAGTCTTTGATTTCTTTCTTTATTTCTTCCTTGACCAGGGTGTCATTGAGTAGAGTATTGTTCAGTTTCCATGTGTATGTGGGCTTTCTGTAGTTCTTCTTGCTATTGAAGACCACTTTTACTCCATAGTGATCCGATAGGAGACATGGGATTAGTTCGGTCTTCTTGTATTTGTTGAGGTCTGTCTTGTGACCAATTATATGATCAATTTTTGAGAAGGTACCGTGCGGTGCTGAGAAAAAGGTATACTCTTTTGTTTTAGGATGGAATGTTCTATATATATCTGTTAAATCCAATTGGTCCAAAGCTTCAATTAGTTTCACTGTGTCCCTGTTTAGTTTCTGCTTCCCTGATCGGTCCATTGAGGAGAGTGGAGTGTTGAAGTCACCTACAATCATTGTGTTAGGTGCGATGTGTGCTTTAAGCTTTAGTAAAGTTTCTTTTACGAATGAGGGTGCCCTTGCATTTGGTGCATAGATGTTCAGTATTGAGAATTCTTCTTGGTGGATTTTCCCTTTGACAAGCAGGAAGTGACCTTCTGTGTCTCTTTTGATGACTTTAGGTTGAAAGTCGATTTTATCTGATATTAGAATGGCTACTCCAGCTTGTTTCCTGGGACCATTTGCTTGTAGAACTGTCTTCCAGCCTTTTACTCTAAGGAGGTGTTTGTCTTTGACACTGAGATGTGTTTCCTGTATGCAGCAAAATGTAGGGTCCTGTTTCCGTATCCAGTCTGTTAGTCTGTGTCTTTTGATTGGGGAATTGAGTCCATTGATATTAAGAGATATTAAGGAATAGTAATTATTACTTCCTGACATTTTGGGAATTGTTATTATTATTTGTATTTGAGTGGTTCTCTTCTTTTGGGTTGGATGAGATGGGGTTTCTATCTTGTTTCTTCTGGGGTGTTGTTTCCCCCCTTGTGTTGGTATTTTTCCCCTATTATCCTTTGTAGGGCTGGGTTTGTAGATAAGTATCTTGCAAATTTGGTTTTGTCGTGGAATATCTTGGTTTCCCCATCTATGGCAATTGAGAGTTTCGCTGGGTATAGTAGTCTTGGCTGAAGTTTGTGTTCTCTTAGGGTCTGCATAAGGTCTGCCCAGGATCTTCTAGCTTTCATGGTCTCAGGTGAGAAGTCTGGTGTAATTCTGATAGGTCTTCCTTTATATGTTACTTGTCCTTTTTCTCTTACTGCCTTTAATATTCTTTCTTTGTTTAGTACATTTGGGGTTTTGACTATTATGTGACGGGAAGTATTTCTGTTCTGGTCCAGTCTATTTGGGGTTCTATAGGCTTCTTGTATATTCATGGGCATCTCTCTCTTTAGGTTGGGGAAATTTTCTTCCATAATTTTGTTGAAAATATTTGCTGGCCCTTTAAATTGTAGATCTTCATTCTCATCTATCCCTATAATCCTTAGGTTTGGTCTTCTCATTGTGTCCTGGATTTCCTGAATGTTTTGGGTTACCAGCTTTTTGCATTTTGCATTTTCTTTAATTGTTGAATCCATGGTTCCTATGGTATCTTCAGCATCTGAGATTCTGTCTTCTATCTCTTGTATTCTATTGTTGATATTTGCATCTATGACTCCTGATTTCTTCCCAAGGTTTTCTATTTCCAACATTGTCTCCCTTTGCGATTGCTTAGTTGTTTCTACTTCTGTTTTTAGATTTTGTATGGTTTTGCTCAGATCTTTCAGTTGCTTGTTTGTGTTTTCCTGTAATTCTTTAAGGGATTTTTGTGTTTCCTCCTTTATGACTTCTACTCGTTGACCCATGTTCTCTTGTATTTCTTTGGGTGATTTTTGTTTCTCCCCCTTATTGGGATTCACTTTTTGCTCTATATTCTCCTGGATTTCTTTAAGTGATTTTTGTGTCTGCCTTGTATGGGCTTCTAGTTTTTGATCTATTTTCTCCTCTATTACTTTAAGAAATTTATCTAAGTGATCCTCAATCTGCATCTTTACCAGTGATTTTAGATCTGAGTCTTGTTTTTCTGGTGTGTTGAGATATCTGGGATTTAATTGTGTTTGTCTTGCAATGGCTTCTAGCTTTTGATCTATTTTCTCATGTATTACTTTAAGAGATTTATCTAAGTGTTCCTCTATCAGCATCCTGACCAGTGATTTTAGATCTGAGTCTTGTTTTTCTGGTGTTTCGGGGTATCCAATATTTATTGCTGTTGGGGAACTGGGTTCGGATGCCGCCATATTGCCTTGATTTTTGTTAGTAGCGATCTTACGTTTGCCTTTTGCCATCTGGTTAACTCTGGTGTTAGTTGGTCCAGTAGATACTAGCTGGTGCTTGACCCTCCTGTGGGGTTGTAAGGCTATTTCCCAGTGACTGGGATACCTGAATCACTGTCCTGCGGGGCTCTTGCTCACAGATTGCTGACAGGTGGCCTGAGTCCCCCGAGGTCTTAACCTCAGGATATCCCAGGTATTTGGTTCCGCCTGTTGGGCGGCTGCTCTGCACTGCTCCTGCTCAGGGTTCGCTGTCTGATATCCTGTTTCCCCAGGGGTCTTAAAGTTGGGATATCTCAGTTATCTGGTTCCGCCTGCTGGTCCCAAGCTGCTGGGAAGCTGGCTGGGTCCGGTTTCCAGCTTCCCTGCCACTGGCTGGATGGGAGGCTGGTTCGGCCTCCGGCTGGGTCTGGGTACCTGGCACACTGGCTGACTCTGGCTTCCTCACCACCAGCTGGACGGGAAGCTGCAGACAATATGGCAGCTGCCTGCAGGGAGCTCGGGGTCTGCCCCGCGCGCGAGTGCAGAGTGCACCCGCTATTCTGTGCCCAATTCCCACTCTAGGCCTGAGTCCCCGAAGGTCTTAAGCTCGGGCTGTGTCGGGTACCTGGTTCTGCCGCCGCCGCCGGATGGTTCTGAGCACCTGGCACGCTGGGTGACCCTCCGGCTTCCCCACCACCAGCTGGGCGGGAAGCTGCAGGCAATATCCACATTTCTTTATGTACTTCTAGGCCATTTGAGAGTCCTCTGTTGTGAATTCTCTGTTTACTTCTATGCCCCATTTTTTACATTGGATTTTTGGGGGTTTTGGTGTTTAGCTTCTTGAGTTCTTTATACACTTTGGATATTAGCCCTCTATTGGATTTGGGGTTAGTGAAGATATATTTCCCAATCTGTAGATTGTCCTATTGATAGTATCCTTTGCAGTATGTAAGCTTTCCAGTTTTATAAGGTCTAATTTATCAATTCTTGATCTTAGAGCCTGAGGCACTGGAGCTCTGTTTAGGAAATCTCACAACCCCATTTCATCTGTTCAAGACAATTTTCCCATTTCTCTACTATTGGATCCAGTGTGTCCTCTTTTATGTTGAAGACTTTGATCCACTTGGAAATGAGCCTTGAGCAAGGTGAAGAGCATGCTCTATGTTCCTTTTTCTACTTACAGACTGCCAGTTAGACCAGTGCCATTTATTGAGGATGCTTTATTTTTCCAAAGTATATTTTGCTTCAATATCAAAGATCAAGTGTGTGGTTTTATTGCTCGGTGTTATTTCTATTCCATTGATAACCTGTGTGTCTTTGTACCAATACCATGCAGTTTTTTATCACTATTGCTCTATAATATAGCTTAAGGTCCGGGATGATAATTATTACAGAAGTTCTTTTAAGAATGTTTTTCGCTATTCTGTTTTTTGTTTTGTTTTTGAGAATTGCTCTTTCTGAGTCTTTGAATATTTGTGTTCAAATTTTGATGGTGATTGTGTTGAGTCTGTAGATTGTTTTTAGTATATGTGCTGCCAATTGTTTTTAGTAGGATAGCCATTTTCAGGATGTTAGTTCTACCAAGCCATGAGCATGAGATATCAATTCATATTCTGAGTTCTTCTTCAATTTATTCTTGAAAGACTTGAAGTTCTTGTCATACAGATATTTCACTTTGTGGTTAGAGTTTCCCCAATATATTTTATAATTTGTGACTACATTGAATGGTGATGTTTCCCTAAGACTCTTTCCAGGACCATTTATTATTTGTATAAAGGAAGGCTACAGATATATTAGAGTTAATTTAATTTCCAGCAGCTTTGCTTAAGTTGTTTATCAGGTGTATAAGTTTCCTGGTAGAATTTTTTGTTTGCTTATGTATACTATCATATCACAGGCATATCGTGATACTCTGACCTCTTTGCAAAGTTGTCACTCCTTGATCTCCTTTTGTGGTCTTACTGATCTAGCCAGAACTTCCAGTGCTTTATTGCATAGATATGGGGAGACTGAGCATTCATGTCTTATTCCTTATTTTAGTGGGATTGCTTCAAGTATCTCTTCATTTAATTTGTCTGTTGGCTTGCTCTACATTACTTTTATTATATTTATGTATGGGCTTTGAATTCCTGATCTCTCCAATACTTTTAACATGAAGGGCTACTGTGCTTTGTCAAATGATGACATGTATTCAGCATGCAATAAGAATACCAAGTGACTTTTCTTTGAGTTTGTTTATATAGTGGATTACATTAATGGATTTTCATATATTGAAACAATTGTACATCCCTGAGATGAAGTCTAATTTGTCATGGCGAATGATGGTTTCAATATGTTGTTGACTTCAGTTTGTGTGAATTTTATTGCATATATATGCATTGATATAAGTGAAATTGATATGAAGTTCTCTTTCTTTGTTGGGTCTTTACTGTGTAGTTTAGGTATCAGAGTAATTGTGGATTCCTAGAATGAATTAGATAGTGTTCCTTCCGTTTCTATTTTATGGAATAGTTTGAAGAGTTTTGGTATTAACTCTTGAAGGTCTTGTGGAATTCTGCACTGAAGCCATCTGGGCCTGGCCTGGGTTGGGTTGGGATGGTTTTAAGGAATTCTTATATTTCTTAGGGGACATGGGCCTGTTTAAATAGTTTACCTACTCTTAACTTTGGTATGTTTTATTTGTCTAGAAATTCATCCATTTCATCTTGATTACCCACTTTTGTTGAGCATAGCCTTTTGTAGTAGAATCTGATGTTTTTTTTAATTCTCTGTTTCCATTGTTATACCTACCTTTTTTCATACTGATTATGTTAATTTGGATACTGTATCTGGCACTTTAGTTAGTTTGGCTAGGTATTTATCTGTCTTGCTGATTTTCTTAAAGAACCAGCTCTCGGGTGTGGTTGGTTCTTTATATCATTCTCTTTGTATCTATTTAGTTTCTCTTTGTTTCTAGTTTGTTGACTTAAGCCTTGAGTTTGACAATTTCCTGCAATCTTCTCCCCTGGGTGTGTTAGCTTCTTTTTTGTTCTAGAGCTCTCAGGTGTGCTGTTAAGTTGCTAGTGTAGGATCTCTCCATTTCTTTACCAGGATATTAAGTGCTAAGAATTTTCCTCTTAGCCCTGCTTTCATTGTGTCCCACGATTTTGAGTATGCTGTTGCATCATTTTCATTGAATTCCAGAACTCTTTAACTTCTTTTCTTTCTTTCTTTCTTTCTCTCTCTCTCTCTCTCTCTCTCTCTCTCTCTCTTCCCCAACCAAGTTATCATTGAGTAGAATTGTTTAGTTCCCATTCCCATAAGTATGCAGGTTTTCTGTTGTTTTCGTTATTTAAATCTAGACATAGTCTGTAGTGATCTGAATGGATGCATGGGACTATTTAAGTCTTCTTTTATTGGTTCAGGCTTGATTATTTTATACACACAAACACACACAAATATATATATATATGTGTGTGTGTGTATACATATATATGTATATATACATATGTATAAATGTATATATATACATTTTGTGTGTGTATGTGTGTATTTATATATATATAAATACACACATACACACACAAAATTGACTACACACACATATATATATGGTACTTTCTCCAAAATTGACTACATATATATATATATATATATATATACATATATATACATATATATGTATATACATATATATGTAGTCAATTTTGGAGAAAGTACCATATATATATGTGTGTGTGTGTGTGTGTGTGTGTGTGTGTAGTCAATTTTGTATATACCATGCGTTGATGCCAAGAAGGTATATTCATTTGTTTTAAGATGAAATACTCTGTAGAATTGTTAAATCCATTTTGTTCATAACCTCTATTAATTTGTTTATCTCTGTGTAGTATAAATTTCAATGTCCTGTCCATTAGTGAGAGTGGGGTATTAAAATCTGTTACTATTATTACGTGGGGTTCAATGTGTTTTTAGCTTCAGTAAAGTTTATTTTATGAATGTGGGTGTCCTAGCATTTGGGACATAGTTTTCACTGAGTGTCCTTTTTTGGGATTCTATCTCTGGTCTCTTCTTAGTATTTAGTCTAAGCCTAAATAGTTCTTCTTGGGGAGTACTTCATGATATAACTCTCCCAAAAATCAACTTCAGTTCATCAATAGCTTCTATTGAAGCAGAGTGGAGCCATCTAGAGAAAGGGCTGGTTGGAAAAGCGTTATTGTTCTTGGAGACAATCTTATGTTGATTCCCAGAACTCATATCCCAGGACTAATATTCACTTGTAATTCCAGCTCCATGTTGATCTAGTGCCATCTTCTGGTAGTCATATGTTCCTATACTTACATGCACAGCTTAGAAAAAGAAATAGAGAGGCACAGGAAAAGAATGTGTGACAGAGAAATACAGACAATATTTTTAAAAAGGAAGGGAATAAATATTAATGTAAAGTTACAAAATAAACTTTATGTATTTTACTTTTATGTCAATCTGTGTGGCATGGTAAGAATGCAGGCTAACCCATGAGATTCCATGGAGAAAACTAGGAGCTACTATTTTCATCTACTGAACAAACATTTGTCCATTCTGGAGGAATATATTTAATCAAAATGGCAGAAGATAACCCAGAATTCATCTTCATTTGAGTTTATCCTTAATAAGATAATGTGTATGCTGACAAGACACTGCTGTGGTTATTGCACTGGCTGCACTGGCACAGGACCCTGGTTCCAGTGCCAGGACCTACACTATGGCTAACAATGTCTTGAAACTCCCTTTCCAATTGATCAATACATTCTTCTAGCTTCTAACAGACCATGCACTGCAATGCTATGCAGAAATACAAGCAAACAAAATTCATATAGATGCCAAATGAAAAATAAAAAGTAAAAAGATATCACATTCCTGCCTGATGGGGCATCTGTTAAGGACACATTGACTAGTAGAATGGAGAGAGGTTAGGAGCAGGACAATTTAGTCATATGGTCTTTTCCTGAGGACTCCTTAAATTCTGTGTTCCTCCTTATGTCCCGATTCCCTCTCACATGCAGAAAAATGTAAACGAAGTACATCTAGTACTTGATGAGCCTTCTAAGGACACTGACTGGCCTTCTAAGCTCCATTTCTAGGACAATGTTCAAACCCCAGAAACATCAGGAGTGTAGCCTGAAGCAACAGGCAGGAGGCTGGCCTTTCCCTGGTGATACAATTTCTCCAACATAACTTGAGACAACTTTGAAGTTCCAAAGATGGAAATGAAGCCACGTGAAATGGTCAGGACCATGCTGCTTTCGAGGTCCTGGATGCTCCTGCCTCACTGTGGAGGGGTGAGTGTGAGTCTGCTCTACAAAGCTTCAGGGTTGAATACAAGAAGGGGTTAGTGGACAAAATTTAGTATTAAGGTTATAGGCATTTTTTAAAAAGCAGAAGAATCTAAGAACATCCTTCCCTGATGTAGCTTGCAATATGTTTTAAGCTCATTGAAAGTTACCATGATCTTAGGGTAGCCTAGAGCAGAGTCTCTACGCTAGAATACTCAACATTTCTCCATGCTTTTATACATTTATGCCTCTGTGGAAAACTTGGTTTGTCATATGTGGCTTGCCATTTTGATTTTGTACAGCTTGAATTCATAGGAAACTTTACACAAATGATTTCTCTTCAGCATCAGAGTATAAGTTGTCTCATGCTCTGAGTCAAGTTGGCTATTGAGTGTGGCTTTATTGCATGAGACTTGCATGACTCTGTTAGGTCCATTATCCCACCTTCCACCATCTTTAAAGCTGTGACTGGAACCCGATCGGCTTCCAGAGGAGGGCGCCATCTTTCCTCAGGGCACTGTGGGCAGCTGGCAGCTCTAGCCAGGTGCATGGACAGATTCTTAACCTAACATCTACTACCCCGTCAGGCCCTTGCCAGCACCCAGAGCTAAAGCAGCTTGGTGGTGGAAGGAGGTCTGTGCACAGACAGCAAAATGGTGTACCCAGAGCCAGATCAGCTAGGCGGGTGGTCTCTGCACTGACCTGGGCAAGCACCAACTTGCTCGGGGGTCTGTGCCTGGGGTACAGCCGGAGGCCGACATCTTGGCTCAGGGCACCACAGACAGCTAACCAGACAGAGCCCTGTGGACTGGGAGCACCACCATCTAGGCTCATCCAGAGCTGAGGAAGTTATTTCGATGCCCAGTAGCAGAAACCTGCCGGTCTCCACCTCGGGAGTACAGATGCCCTCTACGACAGAAGCGCTAAACCCCAGACTCACAGGAGCTTCAAACACCAACCAGTAACAAAACCAACTAACTCCAGAGATAAACAGATGGCAAAAGGCAAACGTAGGAACGTTACTAACAGAAATCAAGGCAATATGGCAGCATCTGAACCCAATTCTCCAACCACAGAAAGTCCCGGATACCCCAACACACCAGAAAAACAAGAGTTGGATTTAAAAGCACTGGTCCTGATGCTACTAGAGGAACATACACACAGACACAGACACAGACACAGACACAGACACACACACACACACACACACACACACATATACACAAGACATAAATAAATCTCTTAAAGAAATGCAGGGGAACATGAATAGGTTAGAAGCACTTACAATGGAAACACAAAAATCACTTAAAGAATTCCAGGAGAATATGGGTCACCAGACAGAAGCCAATAAAGAGGAAATGAAAAAAATCACTTAAAGAAATGCAGAAGAAATTGAGTCAACAGGCAGTAGTCATAAAAGACGAAACAAAAATCTCTTAAAGAATTGCAAGAAAACACAAACAAACAAGTGAAGGAACTGAGCAAAACCATCCAAGATCTAAACACAGAGGTAGAAACAACTAAGAAATCACAAAGGGAGACAACTTTGGAGATAGAAAACCTTGGGAAGAAATCAGGGGTCGTAGATGCAAATATCAACAACAGAATACAAGAGATTGAAGTAAGAATCTCAGATGCTGAAGATACCATAGGGTCCATTGACTCCACAGTCAAAGAAAATGCAACATGCAAAAGGCTTGTAACCAAAAACATCCAGGAAATCCAGGACACAATGAGAAGACCAAACCTAAGGATTATAGGAATAGATGAGAGTGAAGATCTACAATTTAAAGGGCCAGCAAATATTTTCAACAAAATTATGGAAGAAAATTTCCCTAACCTAAACAGAGAAATGCCCATGAATATACAAGAAGCTTACAGAACTCCAATAGACTGGACTAGAACAGAAATACCTCCCGTCATATAATAATCAAAACCCCAAACATAGTAAACAAAGAAAGAATATTAAAGGCAGTAAGAGAAAAAGGCCAAGTAACATATAAAGGAAGACCTATCAGAATCACACCAGACTTCTCACCAGAGACCATGAAAGCTAGAAGATCCTGGGCAGATCTCATGCAGACCCTAAGAGAACACAAATGTCAGCCAAGACTACTATACCCAGCAAAACTCTCAATCAACATAGATGGAGAAATCAAAATATTCCATGACAAGACCAAATTTAAACAATATCTTTCCACTAACCCAACCCTACAAAGGATAATAGGAGGAAAACTCCAATACAAGGAGGGAAATTACACCCTGGAAAAAGCAAGATAGTAACCTTCTTCCATCAAACTTAAAAGAAGATAACCACTCAAAAACAAAAATAACATTAAAAATGACAGGAAGAAATAATCACTATTCCTTAATATCTCTTAACATCAATGGACTCAATTCCCCAATAAAAAGACATAGACTAACAGACTGGATACGGAAACAGGACCCTACATTTTGCTGCATACAGGAAACACACTTCAGGGTCAAAGATACTACCTTAGAGTAAAAGGCTGGAAGACAATTATACAAGCAAATGGTCTCAGGAAGCGAGCTGGAATAGCCATTCTAATATCAGATAAAATTGACTTTCAACCTAAAGTCATCAAAAGAGATACAGAAGGTCACTTCTTGCTGGTCAAAGGAAAAATCCACCAAGAAGAACTCACAATTCTAAACATCTATGCCCCAAATGTAACGGCACCCTCATTTGTAAAAGAAACTTTACTAAACCTCAAAGCACACATTGCACCTAACACAGTAATTGTGGGGGACCTCAACACTCCACTATCCTCAATGGACCAATCAGGAAAACAGAAACTAAACAGGGACACAGGGAAACTAATTGAAACTTTGGATCAATTGGATTTTACAGATGTGTGTGTGTGTGTG
Organism: Apodemus agrarius; assembly: GCA_964023405.1. Lineage (NCBI taxonomy): Eukaryota > Metazoa > Chordata > Mammalia > Rodentia > Muridae > Apodemus > Apodemus agrarius. The sequence continues at coordinate 49,407,890 of OZ030026.1, read as the reverse complement.
TGTGTGTGTGTGTGTGTGTGTATACATATATATATATATATATATATGTGTGTGTGTGTGTGTGTGTGTGTGTGTGTGTGTGCTTGTATAATATATACATATAAAACATTTCCTCCTAAAGCAAAAGACTATACCTTTTTCTCAGCACCTCATTTTTCTCAGTACCTTCTCCAAAATCAACTATATAATTGGTCACAAATCAGACCTCAACAAATATAAGAAGATCAAACTAATCCCATGCCTCCTATCTGATCACCATGGAGTAAGAGTGGTCTTCAATAACAACAAAAACAACAGAAAATCCTCATACACATAGAGGCTGAACAATATTCTACTCAATGATACCTTAGTCAAGGAAGAAATAAAGAAAGAAACCAAAGACTATCTAGAATTTAATGAAAATGAAGGCACAACATACCCAAATCTATGGAACACAATGAAAGCAGTGCTAAGAGGAAAACTCATAGCCCTGAGTGCCTCCAAAAAGAAACAGGAGACAGAATATACTAGCAACTTAACAGCACACCTGAAAGCTCTGGGACAAAAAGAAGCTATTTCACCCAGGAGGAGTAGAAGACAGGAAATCATCAAATCAGGACTGAAATCAATCATGTTGAAACAAAAAGAACCATACAAAGAATCAACAAAACCAGGAGCTGGTTTTTTGATAAAATAAACAAGATAGATAAACCATTAGCCAGACTTACCAAAGGGCACAGAGACAGTATTCAAATTAACAAAATTAGAAATGAAAGGGGAGATATAACAACAGAAACTGAGGAAATTCAAAACATCATCAGATCCCACTACAAAAGCCTATACTCAACACAACTGGAGAATCTGGAGGAAACGGACAATTTCCTAGACAGATACAAAATACCAAAATTAAATTAGGGTCAAATAGATCATCTAAACAGTCCCATAACCCCCAAAGAAATAGAAGGGGTCATAGAAAGTCTTCCAACTAAAAGAAGCACAGGACCAGATGGTTTTAGTGCAGAATTCTATCAGACCTTCAAAGAAGACCTAACATCAATACTCTTCAAATTATTCCACAAAATAGAAACAGAAGGAACACTACCCAACTCGTTTTATGAAGCCACAATTACCCTGATACCAAAATGACACAAAGATCCAACTAAGAACTTCAGACCAATCTCCCTTATGAACATCGACACAAAAATACTCAATAAAATTCTTGCCAACTGAATCCAAGAACACATCAAAATGATCATTCACCATGATCAGGTTGGCTTCATCCCAGGGATGCAGGGATGGTTCAATATATGGAAATCCATCAATGTAATCCACTACATAAACAAACTCAAAGAAAAAACACCACATGGTCATCTCATTGGATGCTGAAAAAGCATTTGACAAAATTCAGCAACCTTTCATGCTAAAAGTCCTGGGAAGAACAGAAATTCAAGGCCCATACCTAAACATAGTAAAAGCAATTTACAGCAGACTGGTAGCCAAAGTAAAGGAAGAGAAACTTGAAGCAATGCCACTAAAATCAGGGACTAGACAAGGCTGCCCACTTTCACCATATCTTTTCAATATAGTACTTGAGGTACTAGCTAGAGCAATTTGACAACATAAGGAAGTCAAAGGGATACAAATCGGAAAGGAAGATGTCAAACTATCACTATTCGCAGATGATGTGAAAGTATATTTAAGTGACCCAAAACTCCACTGGAGAACTCCTACAGCTGAAAAACAACTTCAGCAAAGTGGCTGGTTATAAAATCAACTCAAGCAAATCAGTAGCCTTCCTATACTCAAAGGATAAGCAGGCTGAGAAAGAAATTAGGGAAATGACACCCTTCACAATAGCCACAAATGATATAAAGTCTCTTGGTGTGACTCTAACCAAACAAGTGAAAGATTTGTATGACAAAAACTTCAGGTCTCTGAAGAAGGAAATGGAAGAAGACCTCAGAAAATGGAAAAATCATCCATGCTCGTGGGTTGGCAGAATTAATATATTTAAAATGGCAATCTTGCCAAAAGCAATATACATATTCAACAGAATCCCCATCAAAATCCCAACCCAGTTCTTCATAGAGTTAGAAAGAGAAATTCTCAAATTCATCTGGAATAACAAAAAACCCAGGATAGCTAAAACTATCAACAGTAAAAGATCTTCTGGGGGAATCAATATCCCGGACCTCAAGCAATATTACAGAGCAGTAGTGTTAAAAACTGCATGGTATTGGTACAGTGACAGGGAGGTGGATCAATGGAATAGGATTGAAGACCCAGAATTGAACCCACACATCTATGGCCAATTGATCTTTCACAAAGGAGCTAAAAACATCCAGTGGAAAAAAGATAGCCTTTTCAATAAATGGTGCTGGCTCAACTGGAGGTCAACATGCAGAAGAATGAGAATCGATCCACTCTTATCTCCTTGTACTAAGCTCAACTCCAAGTGGATCAAGGACCAACACATTAAACCAGACACACTAAAATTAATAGAAAAGAAACTGGGGAAGACCCTTGAGGACATTGGCTCAGGGGGAATGTTCCTCAACAGAACACCAATAGCTTATGCTCTAAGATCAAGAATAGACAAATGGGACCTTATAAAACTACAAAGTTTCTGCAAGTCAAAAGACACTGTCAAAAGGACAAATTGGCAACCAACAAATTGGGAAAAGATCTTCACCAACCCTACATCTGACAGAGGGCTAATATCCAATGTATACAAAGAACTCAAGAAGTTAGACCCCAGAAAACCAAATAACCCTATGAAAAAATGGGGTACAGAGTTAAACAAAGACTTTTCACCTGAAGAAATTCGGATGGCTGAGAAACACCTTAAAAAATATTCAACCTCATTAGTCATTAGAGAAATGCAAATCAAAACAACCCTGAGATTTCACCTCACACCAGTCAGAATGGCTAAGATTAAAAGCTCAGGAAACAACAGGTGTTGGCAAGGATGTGGAGAAAGAGGAACACTCCTCCACTGCTGGTGGGACTGCAAGCTGGTACAACCACTCTGGAAATCAGTCTGGTGGTTCCTCAGAAATCTGGACACAATACTTCCGGAGGACCCAGCCATAACACTCCTGGGAATATACCCAGAAGATTCCCCAGCATGCAATAAGGATACATGCTCCACTATGTTCATAGCATCCCTATTTATAATAGCCAGAAGCTGGAAAGAACCCAGATGTCCCTCAACAAAAGAATGGATACAAAAAATGTGGTATATATATATACACAATGGAGTACTACTCAGCCATTAGAAACAATGAATTCATGAAATTCTTAGAGAAATGGATGGAGCTGGAGAACATCATACTAAGTGAGGTAACCCAGTCTCAAAAGAATACCCATGGTATGCACTCATTGATGAGTGGATATTAGCCTAGAATTTTGGGACACCAAAGACATAATACACATACCAAATGATGTCCAACAAGAATGAAGGAGTGGACCCTGGTTCTGGAAAGGCTCAAAGCATCAGTGTAAGGGAATACCAGAATAGGGAAGTGGGAAAGGGTGGATGGGGGAACACAGGGAGGGAAACATGCATGGGGGACCTTTGGGCGGCAGGAAACCAGAAAAAGGGAAATGAAATGTAAATATAGAATATATCCAATAAAAATTTTTATTTAAAAAAAAGCTGTGACTGATCATTGTCATTAATATTCCAGCTTTTAAAAATTGTTTTTTGAGTTAAGTGTCTTACTGTGTAGATTTTTTTTTCATAGCTTACTATAATGGTGATGGGAGTCGTATTTTGCCTCAATGTATGGCCAAGGTCTGTGTTAGTACTGTACATATGGAGGCCAGAAGAGGAGGTTGGATCAATTCGAACTGGAGTCACTACTGATTGTGAGCCACCAGGTGGGTAATGGGGCTAGAATTCAGATAGTCTACGTGAGCAGCCAACACACTTAACTCTTGAGCTATCTCTCCAATCCTTACAATATAATACACTCCTTTCCCTCCTCCTCCTCCTCCCCTTCATCATGTTCCTTCTTTTCTCTAAATCAAGTTCATTTTTTGTTACCCAACTGATCTCATTCATTGGAGTCAGATTTGGGCAATCATTGACCTCTCAGGGGTTGCCATCAAAAACAGACTTCCCTCCCCCAGCATCCATCAAGTCCCAATTGTCTTTGACCATGTGGTTGGATTTTTCTCCATGTCCCAACTTTCCTTTTCATGAGATTCTTCCTGGTATTATCTTGCTTAGCTCTCATGCATGCTGTAAGAAAAAAAAATGTGAGTTTCTATTTTCAACAATTCTGTTGTGTCCTTGATGCTAACTTCCATTTTGGCATTTACAACTTTTCTAGTTCTCATCCTAATGATCCCTGATCTTTGGGTTTGGAAATCTGCTATGTTTGTTTTGCTTAATTTTAGACGTGTGTGTGTGTGTGTGTGTGTGTGTGTGTGTGTGTGTCTGTCTGTCTGTCTGAATTTCACTTCACCTCCCACTAACTCCCCCTTCCCTACAGTCCATTCTTCACCCTTGTCACCTTTCCCCAATCATAGGGAACAAATATTGTTGTGGAAGCTGTATTATGTCACCATAGGTTCCTCACCTTTTTGCCTGTGATGTTTATTATGGTGACTGTTTGGTGTGGTATGAGGTTCCTGCTATTCTACTATCAACACTGGAATTTTCATTGGACTTTTCTCAGATATCTTGTTGTCATGGAGATCACTGTGTCATTGAGATCATGGAGATTTATTTCTATATGACAGGCACCTTCATGTACTCCAGACATTCACCAATGGTCTAGATATTGGTGTGGGACAGTTCAAAGCCTTGGATCTGGGCCTGAGAAGTGTCTTAGCTGATCAGCCTGCTGGCTTTAGCACACACCAAGGGGGCAGCCTTGCAAACAGGACCAGGTCTGCCCTGCGGTCCTGGTGAGGTGAACATCCCTGTTTCTCCAGTATTGCAGCAGTGAGAACATGGCCAGTTCTGTTACCAATGACCACAGGGCCAGCTCTCCTTCCTGCCATAGATAACAAGGGATGAATGAGGAGTGGTCTCTCCTTCATCCTCAACATTACCTAGCAGACAGAGGCAACACCCTTGGGGACTGCTCATACACAAGTATTCATCCAGAGCTGACTCTACAGTGCAGCCCAGGCAAGGTTCAGGGCCTGAACTCCCAAGAGCTCTAGCAAGTGAGTGGCAGGGGCAGCTCTCCTGCTCTAGTCACACGAGAGTCAAGCCTCATGCTTTCTCTAGGTGGTGACATATAAGGGCAAGAAACTTTTCTCTTTCCTGTCCACACAACTGAATGGGCAACAGGTGGCAGTGCCTTCTCTCCCACACTTTCTTACTGAGGGCAATGTACACCATCCTCAGGCTGTGAGTGTTATTTGGGCAGTGGAGCTCCTGCTATTTTTTGATGGCTATGGAGAATTCCATGTGTCAATGTTGGACAGTGCCTGGCATGCCCCATGGGGACTTTTACTGGAGATCATGCATATGATGTAACTTTTTTAGCATGAAAACACAGACCATGTCTCAAGTAGATTGTTCTTGTTTTGGAGTCAGGTGGCCCATTGATGGTTCCAGTGATTTGAAATCTGGTGACTAGGATAACCCAGCAATACTGAACAAATTTTCTGTCTTTTTTTTTTAATCTCAAAAGAATGTTTTAATTAGGTATCTTCTTTATTTACATTTCAGATGTTGTCCCCTTTCCTGGTTTCCCCCTCACCCAAAAATCCCATAAGCCATCTCCCCTTCACCAATCAACCCTCCCCCTCTTCCCTGTCCTGGTATTCCTCTACACTAAGGCATCAAGTCTTTCCAGGACCAAGAGACTCTCCTCCCCTTGATATCTAACAATACCTTCCTCTCCTGCAGATGTGTCTGGTGCCATGGGTAACTCCATTTGTACTCGTTGGTTGATGGTTTTGTCCCTGGTACTGGGTAACTCCTACTGTTGTTCCTCCTGTGGTGCTACAAACCCCTTCAGCTCCTTGGGTCCTTTCTCTAGCTCCCCCATTGGGGACCCTATGCTCACTTCAATGGCTGACTAAGAGTGTAACCCTCTGTTTTTGTCATGCAATAGCAGAGCCTCCCAGGTGATAGCTATATCCAGGTCCAGAATTTTTCTTTTTTGAGGAGTTCTTGTGAAAGACAACTCACACCTGCCCAGACACACAGATGACTAGAGACTTCCCCTCTTGTAGGGACCTTATTAATTTTGGATTGGTCATATCACTCAGGAAAAACAACACCTGTACCTATTTTCTCAGAAGCATTGGATAAAACTGATCTTCCATCTTTTATGGTGAGCTCTGGTACCCAGGAATGAATAATTGGTTGCTGTATTTATTTTAAACCAGACAGTGTATCCAAAAAATATCTTCACCTTTCCCCGGAGGTGTCTCTAACATGAATAGGTCCTCAACACTTACCAGGATCATGTGGCCCTGGTCAATATTTCCCAAGCTCATATTAGAATTGATTAGAGCTACTAGGAAATTTTGGTTTTGTTGTATGATTGGCTTCAGATCTTGGAGAAGATAGTTCAAACACTTCAAAGGTTTGATTATATAAGACAGTACTAATTACTGGAAGTTGTTCAAAAGGTTTAAAATAACTGTGACCATGTAAGAGAATAATGAACAAAAGATGAAAGAGACCCCAGAGGGGAAGACAGAGTCACCAGGAGGGGAAGAGGAACGAAGGATGCCCTGTCCCATGTCAGTGAGGTCACAGTTGGTGTACTGGCTAGTTTTGTGTGTCAACTTGACACAGGCTGGAGTTATCATAGGAAAAGGAGCTTCAGTTGGGGAAGTGCCTCCATGAGATCCAGCTGTGGGGCATTTTCTCAATTAGTGATCAAGTGGGGGAGAACCCCTTGTGGGTGGTACCATCTCTGGGCTGGTATTCTTGGGTTCTATAAGAGAGCAGGCTGAGCAAGCCAGGGGAAGCAAGCCAGTAAGAAACATCCCTCCATGGCCTCTGCATCAGCTCCTGCTTCTGACCTGCTTGAGTTCCAGTCCTGACTTCCTTTGGTGATGAACAGCTGTGTGGAAGTGTAAGCTGAATAAACCCTTTCCTCCCCACCTTGCTTCTTGGTCATGATGTTTGTGCAGGAATAGAAACCCTGACTAAGACAGTTGGGATCCCGCATTGCATGATGTATTGACCCTCCTCTAGGGCAACAGAGGTGGGTGTACAAAGCTCAAATAATCAGTCACTTATTCAGGACCAGCAACATATCCTATTCTGTTGACTTCAGCCCAGCCAGCCTGCTGCCAGACACTAAACCAACACAACCTGTTCCAGAGAATAAATGAGTTGTGGTCATCAAACTCTCTCAACATAGATGGGGAACAAAAAGAGGTGACTTTGTGGTGTGCAGTGGATGCAGACGGGATGCCTAGCAGTGAACCATCATGAGGGCAAGGTCCATTCTAGGTTCTTCCCTGGGCCACTTCTCTTAGTTTCCAGCTTATGGACCTTGTAGCTCAGCCCATTCAGATGGGCACTAGACATTTGGCTTTAGCACTTAACTCTCAGAATTGGGAAGAACTCTTGCATTGTGGGGCAGTTCTTTCCATAGGGATTTTCCCCTCTCCTTGGTAGATGCCTCCAGTGTTGAACCAAACAAAGCTTGAATCCAAGTGTATAATTTGAATGTCTGGGTGGACCCAGATGATCTTGAGGAGAGCAGTGGAACAGAGAGCATTGTCACCAACTGCCATCCTCCCTGTACATAGGGGTTTCTCTCCAACCGCCTTCCTCTGAACAATGAGCATCTCTCTCCATCTGCCTTCCTCCCTGTATGTAGCCACACTCATGAAACAAGCTGGTTAGTTGGAAAGATCAAGAACAGACAACATATGTGACTGGAGGTTGTACAGTTGCATGGAATATGTATCAGCCATATGTGCAGGGAATCGGTGTCAATCCACCCATGAGGAAATACTGCTCATCTGGGAGGAAAAGCCCACATGAAATAGGGCTTTTGTTCTGAGCCTACTACAAGACAATGCCTTGGTCTCACATTAATGGCTGCTCAATCTACACTGTACCCAAGACTCCTGTCATAATACGAAGCCCTGGTCCTAGGAAGGCTCAGTTCAGCAGTGTAGGGGAATACCAGGACATGGAAGCTGGAAGGGGTTGATTGGGAAACAGGGGGAGAGAAGAGGGCTTATGGGACTTTTGGGGAGGGGGATCCAGGAAAGGGAAAATAATTTGAAATGTAAATAAAGAATATATCGGGGAAAAAAAAGATTATGAAGTCTGTGAGTCTACTCTGTGAGTCTTCAACGTACAAGGAGGCCTGGGAGCAAGAATAATTAAATCAAGTTCATCTCAATCTTCTCACATGAAAAACATCTCATCTAATAAGAACTCAAAGCTCTTAAGACAGGAAGACATGATCCCTAATTCTTATCATCTATGGAAAAACTAGCAGGGATACGATAATCCAATTACTGTGTACTGCATTTTCTCAGCTGTAAGTTCAGCAGCCTGGTCTGCAGAATATGAGGTTTTCTTCAGACTCAGGGAACTCCAATCTCCAGCTATCTCAGGTAGTAAAACAGACAATCCACAATAATCTGGCTGGGCTGACCTACATCAAAGATGTGCTTGACATCTAGAACAAAGATCAAGGGATGAAGCAAAGACAGATAAATCTGCTGTCTCCAGCCCTCCTACCCAACATCACTCCTGTATCTGCTGCCTCCCCCATGTGTCTCCCTGGATGAACTTAGGTATCAGTCTTTTTATTCAGTAAATGGAAGACCTTTGTTAAGTCACTCCACAAGTGACAGCCTTGAATTTACATATCTGTGCAGTGGGGTTAATATGTCCATCCCTGGGAATGTACAAAAAAACACAGCGTTTAAGTCCTCTGAACCCTCAGTTACCCAGGTTCCACAGGTGGCATGCCCCTTCATTTAAACATTGTGAACCCATCCACCTCAGTCCATCCACCCACTCCCTCTGAAGCTCATCCCTCCCAGGCACAAGCACCTGGAGCAGGAAAGGCCCTAAAATTCCATCCCCCCTGCTCCTTTCAAAGTCTATGATGGGAAAACAAACGGACTAAGGCTCAGAAAAAAATTAGTGACAGCTCGAGGATGCCAATTCTGTGTCACCAAACCTAGCCTAGAGTGAGAGTGGCAGATACCAAGGGCTATACAAGACAGAGAACACTTTGTAGGTTCCACTTTCTTAAAGAAATTTGGAACACCTCTCCTATGTGAAAAATCTGAGGAGTATCTGAACTTTTTACTTCTGCATGGGGTGGAGTGTACCATGGAGTTTGTGCCCATAGTGTGTGTGTATAAGATGTAAGTATGAGATATGAGAATGTTGTGAAGGTCTGATGTGTTGAAGGTCAGCATTTTCAGCAAGCAGCAGTTCCCACTGCTCCCCACAGCCTTCCTCTGACCTTTTTAGTTTACCCGGTGAAGGAGGCATGCATGCATTAGAAGCCTTTTAGGAAATGTACCTCATTACATATAGACAAGAAAACCATCCAAACTGTACTATGTACTGTATAAAAGAAGTTGAGACATTCTCTACCCTCTGACATTCCAGTCTGAACAGCTGGAGAGTGCTCAAGATTCAGTCATTGACCTGAGGGTTCTTGGTAAACACGATAAACTCTGAGTGAATTCAGCGATTTCTGTAGAATTTTTACTCCATATTTTGATGTGGTGGGACACTAAGGAGAGAGTGCAGACAGTATAAGGAAGGGTCAGCTATAAAGCTGGATCCTTAGGACATCAGCTCCCATGCTGGCTTGATTCCCAAATCAAAGCCTTTATCTTTAGGGAGCATTTGACAGAAAGCCACACCAAGGACAAGTCTGTGCCCAGCTCCTCCTGATTGCAGTGCCTGCCAGTACCTGCCAGAACCTGCCAGATCCATGTGCACTTTAGCAAACAGACCCAAAAAGGGAGACAGACCTCCCTATCTGAGATCACACTGCAGGGGAGTGGCAGCCACTGGCCCCAGCTGGCCCCCGATCCCCAGTCTAGGGCTGTTCCATTCCTCCACCCAGAAGCTTGAACCAGACCACTTGAATTCATTAGAAGGAATATGTCTGAGAAACAAAAGACTGTGTCTATATTTATGAAAACATTTTTCCCAATGTCTGAAAAAGATGAGAAACAATTAAAGAAGTATATTGAGTTAAATCCATCCTTGAATTATGGCTTGAAGGAAGAACCGAAGAAAAATGAGAAACATTCAAAACAGCTAAGCAGGTAAGATTATAATATTCCAACAATTCACACATTTATTAAGTAGTAACTTTCTCAAAATCTATAGAAATATTTAATTTCTTATCTACATTTCCATAAATAAATTATTCTTCATAAAGTATACCTAACTTATTTTTGAGCTCATATTTCTGAGCACATTGACTCAGTTTCTTTTGCTATTGTCACTTGTCTCTGCATTCAGTGTACTAATGTCTTAATGGCAATTGGTGTGATTTTTTTAACAGATTTTTCTTCTTAGAAACCTATTCAGGTATACCAAGAAATCTATCAAGCTATCCAGCACTCCCCCCGCACCGCCCCAGCTCCTCCTGTACACGTCCAGCATTTCCTATTCACTACCTCAAGATAAAATAAAAACCCTTTGAGTTCAGGTAGTACTGCAGTTTGAGAATATGTGCATAGATTTGGGATTATTCTGTTAAGCATAGCATTTCATTATATTTTATTTTATGGTATTTTATTTTTATTAATCATTTTATTTATTTACATTTCAAATGATATTCCCCTTCCCGTCTATCCTTCCACAAATCCCGGCCCCATTCCCCCTCTGCCCCTCCCATTTGCCTGTATGAGGGGGCTCCTCCAGCCACTCACCCACTCCCTCCTCACCTAACTAGCAGCCCCGGATGCTGGGATATCCATCCTCCAGAGACCAATGGCCTTGCCTCCCATTTGATGTCAGATAAGGTCATCATCTGCTACATATGTATCTAGAACCATGGATCCCTTGATGTACACTTCTTGGTTGGTGGTTTAGTCACTGGGAGATCTGGGTGGTCCAGTAAGTTGACATTTTTCTTCAGATGGGATTGCAATCCCACTCGGTTCCTTCAATCCTTCCCCTAGCTCTTCCATTGGGCTCCTCAGTCTCAGTTGATGGAGGGTGTGATTATCTGCATATGCTTTGGTCAGCTGTTGCTAGAACCTCTCAGGGAAGAGCTCTAGCAGGCTCCTGTCACTGATTCTTGGCATCAGCAATAGTGTTGGGGTTTGGTGTCTGCAGATGGGAGTGATCCCTAGGTGAACAGTGTCTGAGTGGCCTTCAGTCTCTATTCCAATTTTTTCGTTCCTGTCTTTCCTTTGAACAGGAACATTTCTGGATTAACAATTTTGAGATGGTTGGGTGGCCCCCATCCATCAACTGGGTGCCATGCCTATCTTCCAGAGGTGATCTCTACAGATTATATCTCCAAATAGTTGGCTAGGAGGCAGATGTGTAGAGGTTGTGCTTGCTACTCTAGATTATCACCACTGTCTATGACCCCTTCAGAGGAAGCACCGAGAAAGAGACCGAGAAAATATTGCCATGGGGACCTTTGACATTCCAAATTACGTCTCTGGGCAACTTGGAAACATTATTCACCAGATCCTCACAGTTTCCCTAGAGAAAAAGCCCTCCAGTGAGGGCACGGAGAGCCATTCATGGGTCATGAAATATCGCCACTGTGGCTAACTCAGTTTCCAACATTACAGACATGCTCTGTGGCATGGAGTTTAATAGCAACGAGATCTTAGAATCCCTGCACATGAAGAAATATGACAAAAATGGGTACATATTTGATTTTATATGAGGAAGTGCACGAAGTGTTTGAACAGGCATCTACCAGTTCAACCAAGCCTATGCGTACAGGCTTTACCCAACCCCCATCAACAGCACATCCAATTATTTCTGTTCTTCCAACAGAGAAAAACCACTAAGTAAAATTTTGGCTTCCTCCACATCTAGCCCACAGGAAAGTGAGGGCCTGTTCCATGACACTCTCAGGACACAAGGTGTGCAAAGTGTTTTCATGCCTCTCATTGGTCTACAATGTCACAAGAGGAAGAGCAGTGCTTCCAACTGTGCCCTCCATTCCAGACTGGGGCTGCCCCATGTGTCTGCAGCAGTGTATCTCCACAGGAAATACCACAGCCTCCTCAGCAAGACTTTGACATAGAAACAACATCTTCCATCTCAAGATTGGGTATCTCAAAAGACTTCATAGGAGAGTCAGGGCTTGGCTGTAAAGGGAGTTGCTTCACAAAGTCGCTAAAGACAAAAACTCACAATATACACTCCACAAAAGTGGGTCCTCTGAAAGAGGAAGGAGACAGAACCCAATGAAAGGGTACATATGGGACGGTACATCACAATATAGACCTCGTTCCCAAATTAGACCATCCTAAAATCATTAGCCTCTTCCAGGTTCTAGTAACACCAAGGCTAGTCTGTCTAGTTAGATTATGACCCAGGAGGAAACATGTTTAACCTGGTAAGTGAGGGTGGCCTGCTGCAGGAGCAATAGGCAAAGAAAATATTTGGGCAGAGGGTGGCAGCCATACATTACTGCCACAATGTTATCATTGTTCATGGAGACCTTAAATATCAAACCATTTTTCAATTTGCAGACCAAAACTTGAAGCTAATAGAGGATGGTTCCCCAGGTGAAGAACAAAAGTTCTGAAGAAATCATTATCACGTTCAAATACTGCCCCCAAAAGAGAGCCCAAATCACCTGTGTCTGCAGAGGGCCAGGTCAAGTGTTCAACTTTGATTTTGCCATAATGCCTAGAGTAGTACCTTGTGAACCTGAGCCCTTCAGTACCACAAAGCCTGTCCTGAGGGAGTCATGCAATGGTAATGTTGAGTGGAGTCTAGGCAGGATGCTTTCTCGGATAAGAACACAGGGCACCTCCTTTGCATGTGGAACACACTAGGTTAGCTGCAGGACAACATCCTAACGGGGATCCATGAAGTTCCATGTCCTATCTCTGGTCAGCTCAAATCCCTCATGTACACACTTTTGAGAGTTGCACCAGAGAAGGCAGCTAATAGAAGGTATTCAGAAACACAATATGAATGAGCAAAGGTCTAAGACAAGTCACGTGAGCCTAATCAGGCCACACCATCTTAGCTTTCCATGTTCTGTGACTTTTGTGTGACAAACATATCATCTGTGCATCTGCGCAGAAAATAGGGTATAAGGAAATCATGGGGACATGCTTAATATTAAAAGCTCATGTCATAAACTTGGACTTGGTTGAAGGACTTTCACAAAGATGTGGACCCTGGCCATATAATTTTCTAAGCCCCCTGATTTCTTTTCCTTCAGTTTTCCCCATAAACTAAGAAGCATTTATTTTGTTCATGTGTGTTCAGGCCCCAGAATTCAGAACAGCACCTGACTGTAGACATATCATGGTAAAAAGTGTCTCCATGCTTTTCATTTTCTTCTAATGTCCCATAAATGAGGGCCGCATATAGACTGAAGCCATACAGGGCTTTTCTGTGTCTGTCCCTTGTGTGAGCTTCTGTGAACTTGCAGGAGCAGTGACCTTGACATTTGGAAAATAACCTATTTGCATAGTGTCTGCAAACTGAGAGGAACCATAGAAGAGGCAGAGGAGAGAATGAAGGAAAATCTTTCAGGGTTATTTTATACCCTGCAGTTTGAAAGAGTTCCATCCTTGACATTCCCCAGCTTGAAATGGTAAGGTTTGCATACCTGGGAGTAGTGTTTAGAGACAGGCCTACTGGAGGGGGAGGCAGGAACAGATTTTGTCCCTAAGATAGGAGTTTACCATGCACTGAAATGCAGATAAAAACAAGTCCCTGTCATATGAGGACCCAGAGAATGGCAGCCTCTGTAACCCAGGGAGGACAGTCACTGGGAATCCATCATGTATCACCTGTTAAGTACCAATTGCTCCTCCTCTGGTCTCTAAAGAAAACCTGAGGGCTTAAGTCTCAGACACATCAAGGAAAAAAAAAGCCTGCACAAAGCCCATCCACGCTCAGAAGCTTCCCTAAACAGACAAGGGTGTGCTTGAGTGTACCAATCTAGCCCACCATAGACAATGTGAATTCCACTCTGCACAAAAGTCAGACTCCAGAGAGAGAAAATTATAGAGTATCTTTGACATGGCAATATTCCCCAGACTTATATCCTAGGCATATCATACACTGGTCATAAGTGACTGACATAACATTTCGAAGCATGCGAATCCTATCATACAATGTGAGTATTCTCCTAAATGCAGTTGACAAGGTCATGGTAATAGATATTTGTGTGGAGAAGACCTCCAGTGTGAGCTGTATAAAAAAAAGCATTAGGAAGATGCAATGGGAGTAGTAATAATTGATTCAGGTGATCAAGAGGAGCAGCAGGCTGCACAGTGCAGAGACCCAGCACCCTCATTTGTTGGGTGAACTCCATCAATCCACTGATTAGAACCTGCACTCCTTTCTATGTACATTGCTCCTTAAAACTGCTTGCTTGGCCTGCCTTGGAAGCTGCAGGACACATTACAATGAGCTCTTTATGGAGAACTTTTAACTTAAAGACCAGAGCATCTGTGTCCATACTTAATCACAGACGTCAAAGAGCCCAGAACATCCCTAAATGTGCATTGACTCCATGTCATCCCTCCCTCTCACTTGTCACCCAATGCTAGGAGACAGCATTTCGGTGCAGGGATCCTCCCCTTATATTCAGCCTTTAACCCATCCTTCTTCCTGAAGTCCCTATATAATCCTCTATGTGGGCTCAGTCTGTGCATAGGTCAAAAGGCTTCTCCAGGAACTGATCTCACTACTCATGTGCTAATGCCCTAGTTGTAGGGGAAACTTTAACCTGGGTATCTTCTTACTTGTAGACAAGGAGAGGTCCTACCATTGTGCCCTTGCTGGACAGATAGAGCTTCTCATGTCTAGGGAGGGTAATAAGCAAGACAAGCCTGGGCTGCTTTGCCGAGGCCTGCCAGCTTGTCCAATCTTTCAGGTTCCCAGGGATATGTGAAAACTCACTTAGGAAATCCTACAGAGTGTCCCTTGAGAGCAGGAGGAACCCTGTGGATTTAATGAAGTCTGTGGATCACTCAAACAGGATCATGTGCATGTTGGGGTTGATAAGGAGAAACAATGCACAGCTGCAGAGTGGGCATCCCAGCAAAGGAAAGAACCCATGACCTCCAAAGTGCAGAAGAACTCAACATAGTGCAGTCCAGGCTGGGTGCTCTGGGAGACAGCAGTCTGGCAAAGGTTCTGTGACTGCCATGAAATCGGGGGATTGATGTTAGGGATCTGAATCTAAAAACATCCTTCTATGGGAGGCAGGCACCACAAAATGTGTGACTGTGGAGACCAGGTTCACAGGCAGGAGAACCTGGGGACATTCTAGGCACATTTTTTCTTCAGTCAGAGAGGGAGGGATGGAGGCATGAGAGGGAGAGCATGAATGACTTTTTTGATGTGGATATATGGTATGTTGGAGGGCTCATACTATGTCAGCATTTTGTCCTTACTTTTCAGGCATTTCCCTCTCCCTTAGTAGGAAGCACTTTGGAAAGTTGAAGGAGTGGCCTCATAGGATGATGAAAACCTCTCCATCTGTCTTCTTCCAAAATGGGGAGCATCCTGCCTTGACAGTTAATTATCCTCCTGAAGGAATAACAGAGTGAAACTCAAGTTCGGTCTCATCAGAGGTGACAGGTCCCCACCAGTTTGTTGTGTGGAGGCAGAAGGCAATTAGGCAAGCCCCACCTTCCCATCCTGTCCTGAGATACACCTCACCCCTTCTATAGGCACAGCAGACTTTGGACTCCACCAGCATCAACTTCCCCATTATACTTCTTAGCTTTCACACTGCTTCAGGGCCTGGATTTTAGCCTCTGTCACAAGGAAGGCTGGGATTTTATGACCCATGAATGGAATGGGGAGAAAAGCAGTTCTGGATACATGGTGAGGACCAAGAAAACAAAATATTGGGTTTATGTAGGACTACAAAGCTGCCAGGATCAATTTCATAATCACAGGACAAACATCCTTGAGGTCTCCTGGCAGCCGGCTGTATCTTCACTTGCTGGACTGAGGAATAGCCTGTCTTTCTGCAATCCTCATTGTGGTCATTGTGACTGGTTTAGGTCTGTGCTTGGCTATAGCCTCCCATAGAGCAGAATGTGGGAGGTGTCCCATTCAGTCAGGTCTGTCTTCCCTTGGACAGCTGTACCACAGTTTCAGAGGCATGGAGCTGTGCATCAAGCAAAACTTCGGACACTAGAAAAGGCTCACTCACAGCTGTCATCCTGGGTACCAGCAGTGCACACATGACTGCATTGTTTCACTGGAACTCACAGCAGTACTTTCTAGATGCTGAAGCCAAAGTCCTGACATTGTTTCCCCTGCACGCCTTGATTGGTGTAGTCACTTTCTCTCTAGGATCTTAGTGACATTTGAGTATTTGGTACACTTAGTTTCCATTATAAATCAAAATAGGAGACAGAAATGTCTTCAGAATCCTGTTTCAGTTTGCAGCCCGCCTTCTGTAAGGAAAAGAGGACTCCTAGAGCTGCTTCCTCGGGCTGCCTTCACAGTCTTTCTCAGGGACATCTTCAGTGGCTTTTATACAGTATTTGACCTCCATCCTGGCCAGGCCAACTGCAGCCTAAATACTTCCTGCCTCTTGGCTGTTCAACTGTGGCCGTCTACAGGCTGAGGACTGCTCACACTATATGGAGACATTCTGACTTAACTCTGGAAAGATCCAAACTGCTATCCCTGTCTCTGGTAGCTGGGGATGGTCACTGGGCTCTCCACATTTGGTAGATGAATGGTTAGGAATGCCTGGAGGAAGCTTTGTGGTGGAGATGCAAATCTTTGATTCCAGCAGGCAGAGGCAGGTGGACTTTGAGCTCGTTGCCACACTTGTCTATGGAGGGAGTTCCAGGGCGGTCAGGGCTACAGAGAGAAACTCTGCCTTGAGGTCAGCCTGCCACAGAATGAGAAATGTCATGGTGAGATAAAGGCAGCATATCTGAGTACCTCTTCGTGGGCAGTGGGGAAGGTAATGTAAGTTAAACTACAGCTTCTGTCAGTTAGGGCTTGCCCATCCCCCAAAGTTCTGCCCACTGATCCCCTTTCTCAAGGGGGGGGTCGCTGTCTCAGCCTCCCTTTCTTGTTCAGGGTCTGCCTTGGAACATCCACTGAGGAGGACCAGTGTATAAAATACATGCCTGTCATATGTTACTTTGCATCAATGTGACAGATACTATAACAAAAAGCCACATGGGGTGCAAAAGGTTTAGTATGGCTTATGTACCCTGATCATGGACAATCTTTGAAGAGAAGTCAAGGCAGGAACTCAAACAGGGCATGTACCTGGACGCAGGAAGTGAAAGAGATCCTACAGAGGAGGGCTGATGACTGGCTTGCTGACCTGACCTTCCTGCTCAGAACATGCTGCCCACTAGTGGCACATGCCCCAGTGGGATCCCACACTCCCACACAAGTCCCTGATGAGGAATCTCCCTACACACTTTCCTGAAGACTACTGATGCAACCGTTCTGTCAATCATATTTCCCTAATTCAGAATTCCTCTGCTCCCGTTGACCAGTTGACTAGCACTTATGGGCACCGTACAAATGGAAGGAGAAGTGCTAGAGTCAGGTGATATGTCACCAGAGGGAGAGACTCAGAAAGAAGGTCAAACTGTCAGAAGCAGCTGTCTATTCCTCATAGCTGTTTCAAGATTATTTTAAGCTGAATTGAGGGCCTGGAGGATTGCAGACTGGGATTCAGTGTTCACTAGGTAGAGTGGATCTATCTGGCACAGATATGAGAGAAATGTATGGCTCTGACCTGCCTGCTCTAGAAAGCTGTTGGCAGAGAGAGACTCTGACTGGTACTCACTCCTGTCAGCACAATGATCCCTAACCTGCTTTTGTGTAGGGACCAAAAGAAAGTTGAATGGGGTCAAGTCCTGAGGAATTCTATTTTGACATGGACTTGGCTCAACCAGGACTCAGAGACCAGTTGCCTCATCCTACATTGACAAGGACATTACTCTAAGGTGCCAGAGTGAAGAGAAATGACAAAGCTTCTCTACCATTCTCCTAACTGGTGCATTCTTCTGTCTTCTGTCCTAAGTTCCACACAAAAACACATAAAAACATGAACACAGGCTCTTTATGGCATTCACACACAAACACACACTCTCTCACACACACACACACAAACAGAGAGAGAGAGAGAGAGAGAGAGAGAGAGAGAGAGAGAGAGAGAGAGAGAGGCATGTAGAACGCAAAACACACATGTAGCTTCTGCACATTACAGAAAAGCTGACATTTGTCTTCCAGAGACTGGCATATTTCACTTAGCATATTGATCTTCAGGACGACACATGTACTGCTCATCTCATTTTCCTTTACAGGCAGTGATGTGGCAGTGTCCCCACTCATGTGCTGAAACTCATCCTGTATGGTTCATTTTCTGAGCTATAGTGAACGGTGCAACAGTGATCCTGGATGTCTGAGTGTCCCTGCCTCATAGTTACTGTTCAGACAGCACTCCTATTTTACTTGTTTTGTGGAGCTAACATGCTGGCATCCAGGGTGGCCATCCCAGTTTCACTTCCCACTCTCAGGGTGTAAGCAGCCCTGATTCTCCCTGTCTTGGCCATCATTTGTTGGCCTTGGTGTGCTTGCTACCAGTCATGATGGTAACATAAACCCCGGGTATTCTCATAATTGAGAACAGTATTCATTAGTGCCCATTCATGATAAGGTGTACCTGTCTCAGAGCAAGTGACCACGACATTCCCCTAGGAGGACAATGTCACTTAGAGAGAACACTGCAGGCCCTCTCCATGCAAAGGAAGCATCCCTAACATCTCAGATTGAGCTAAACTGAAGCATCTATCCCTGGATTCCAGCCTACTCCAAAATGTTTATAAGGTCTCTGTCCACAAGGAAAATAGTGCATGTGTTATTTCACTAAGAATCATCAGAGAGCATCAGACTTAGTGACGTGTAATACTCCCGGGAAGAATTTACTCTCAGGAAAGTTGTTTTTTTTTGGGGGGGGGTGAAGTGGGGGTGGGGGGATCTGGTTTCTGCCCAGCAGTCCTAGTTGGAGATTTCCCTGTAGCTGCTTGGCTCGCCTTTGTGAATCTTTGTGATCAGTAATCTCAGCCACTCCCTGCCACTCCCTTGGCTGCTCCAGCTCCTGCTCTGGCTTCTCAATGCCCCTTACATCTTGTCCCTTGCCACCAACTCCAGGGCTGCGATGGACGCAGAAGTGGGCCAGTCGTCTGCCTTCCCTGGCTTCCCCTTGAAGAGCTGTAAAATTTGACTCTTCTGGCTAGGCCAGAGCCTTTTGGGACCTTTCCAGCCAACCTGCCTTAAATGGACATCATCCTGAGGAAGGTTACCAAAGGTGACCTCTGGTGTGTGTGCATACACACACACACACACACACACACACACACACACACACCATATTTACACCACACTGTACATACACACATAGACACACATACTGCACACTCATACAAATGTTCACAGACATACTCAACCTCCCTCATACATACACACACACAAATAGCACACTACACCATGTACATATGTAACACACACATACCATACACACACCACACACATACCACATACACACATGACACATATACACATATACCACACACAGACACATCACACTAAACACACACAGAAGTGTACACACAGAGACATACACACACAGCCCAACCCCATACACATACATACATACATATATACTACACCATACATACATACATACATACATACATAGACACACATACCATGCACATACCATACCACACACACAAATGTACTCATACAGACATATGCATGCCCTAACCCCCGACACACACCACACACGTACATATACACTACACCATACTTACAGATATACACCACACACAAATGTGCATACACAGACATACATACACATACAGCACACATATCATACTATATCCCACACACATACCAACACACACACATTCCATACCACATACACATACACATACACACACACACACACACACACACACACACACCACAATCCCTGCCTCCACACACACACACACTCATCTCTTTCTTAAGATTTATTGGGCTGCCATTCCTTTGATGGTTTATGAATGCTTCCTGGAAGTTAAAAATTCCCAGAACTCTGCTTTTAAGGCAGTTTAGAAGCATCAGCTTTGGGCTGTATAAGTTTTATTCAGAAGACCAGTTAATTGACTTGGGCAGATTCTCTGGACCAACTCTGGTGGACCTACACCCACCATCAAGCTCAAGTGGGTTTTCAAGGCCACAGCCATTTTCACCACGACATGGATACATTCCGGCCCGTATCAATGTACTCACAGCTGTACTGATGGTATAAAGTGACATGTAAATGAAGCCATCTGTGCCTTTGCATGACTCAAGTCAGTGCCACAGAGAATGTCAGCTACCTGTCTCCCAGCCACCATGTGCTCACAGTTCAAAAGCTGCTCTAAGGCCCAGTTTTGCCTTAGGGTGTTGTGGATCGAACTTAAGAAATGACAATTGAATTAATCTTTTCTCTTGAGTCCATGACTCTGTTTTCTGGACTGGAGAAAAAATTTTCAAAATTTGGTTCTCTCTTTCCACCACGTGGGTTTCAGGGATAGAACTCAGGTCATTGGGCTTGCATAGCAAGCACCTTAACCCGGGGAAGCATCTTGAGATTTTTCTCAAAAAGAGATGGGATGCTCGAGTATCAATTCAAGGCATGCAATTTACAATGTCTGTTGTCAACTTGCTCATAGAAACATTTGAGATTTTAAGCAAAAAGAAATTTGAAAAACTTAACATCATCATTATGGACTTGACAGCTTTTGACTACTTAAAAATATTGATCCAGCAGTTATATCAACAAATAAAAATTTAAAGATATTATACAATAAATTATGTCAGCATTTGGAAGAGCAGCACAATTTTAGATAGTAATTGTTTCCAAATGATCAATGCATACCAAAATAATCAGGCATAGAAGGTAGTCAGAGTGTCAGTTATTTGAAAGGCTGAGGCAGGGGAATTTCTTGGCTTCCAGTTCTCTAAGTACTCAAATGGTTTTTTTTTCTTTCTTCTTCCTGTTTTTAGGATTTATTTATTTTATATCTGGAAGTTCACTGTCCCTGTCTTCAGACACACCAGAAGAGGGCATTAAATCCCATTGAAGATGGCTGTGAGCCACCACGTGGTTGCTGGGAACTGAACTCAGGACCTCTGGAAGAGCAGTCAGTGCTCTTAACTGCTGAGCCACCTCTCCAGCCACCCCCTCTCTTTTTTTATCATTTACGTTAAATTGTGTTTATGAATGTTTTGGCTGTATGGATGTCAGGATGCCACATCTGTGCCTGGTATCCAAAGAGGCCAGAAGAGGGTGCTGGGTCTCCTGCAAACTGCAGTTACAGTTGTGAGTTATACCATGTGGGTGCTGGGAATCAAACAAGACCCACCAGGAGAGCTCAAGTGCTCTTAAGAGCTGAGCTCTCTCTCTAACCCCATAAAAATACATCTTAAAAATAAATAAGACATCTGCACTTGGAGAAAACAGTTTTGGAGCAGATTTGTTAAATATACTGTTAGTGAAACGTGTAGGATTGTGTGTTAAAAGATGTGATACCCAGGATGGGTCATAAGCAGCATGCTGCTCTGGTTAGGCAAGGCCACTCCCGGGAGACTATACTGACTGCACAACTCTGCTTCTCTACCCTTCCCCAGAGCCACCAAAGATTCGCATCCCAAGGCGTCTGAAGCAAACTTTCATCCGCAGAGCAGGAGAAGCTGCCAATCTGGTGATTCCGTTCCAGGTAAAATGCACACACCTCTCACTGTGTCTCTCTAGGGCTGGAGTCTTTAGAAGGTAGAGCAAGATGGTCTAGTGTAGTTGTCCAGCAACTACGGGCAAACTGGGTTTACCTCAACGGGAGGCTGGAAATAATGGGGGGGGGGGGCGGCGAGAGAAGAATGAAACGAAGACAATGTTCTGATCTAGGCTCCAAGTTTAATAATAAGCTTTGGGTTTATAAAGAAAAAAACAAAACAAAACACAATATCGGTCCCCTTCTTCAGTTGTGTAAGTTGTAGCAGCAAGGTCAGCGCAGGCAGCCAAAACTTCAAAGTTCCCATGGGAACCTGCAACTGCAGCCAAGACAGATGTCTCTGTCCAGGTTGACAAGACCTGTCATGGCGAATGTTCAAGGTCTGCTCATCCTGCTCAAGGCTGGGAAAATGCTTAGCCTTCTCAGGGTATGGGAAAGGCCTACTCACAGCCGAGAAGGCTACAGTCTAGCCTGTAAGTTCACCGTGTTTCAGACATCCCCAGAAAGATTAGGTCAATAATGAAAAATGCCACACAACTGTCAGATTTAATTCCACAGGACACAGAGACCTAGTCTTCCCTAAGACTCTGTGGGGTAGGAGAGGGCTGGGTGGGGTGGGATGGGGTAGGGCATGGCGTGGCGGGGCAGGGCTGGGATATCTGAGAGGACTGGAAGGAAGAAATGCTGGAAGAGTTTCTGGGCCCCAGCCATCTGCAGCACTGATCCTTTACACCAAATTCTCATATTTAACAAAATAATATTCCCCTAATTTCCACAATGGCTCCCAGCCAAGCAGAATTCTACTTTGGAATCTTAATGTTGAAGACTTACTAACTCAGATACATGCCCTTCGTGAAATAATTGCTCCAGCAAAAGAATCTGCTTTTTATAAGATTAACCTGGTCCTTTCTTTTTTTCCTTTTTCTTTCTTTTTTTTTGAGACAGGGTTTCTCTGTGTAGCCCTGGCTGTCCTGGAACTCACTCTGTAGACCAGGCTGGCCTCAAACTCAGAAATCCGCCTGCCTCTGCCTTCCTTTTTCTTTTTTTTAAACAATATTCAACCTAGGTCTCTCACACACAAGCACACATTCCCTCTCTCTCTCTCTCTCTCTCTCTCTCTCTCTCTATATATATATATATATATACACACACACACGTATATATACGTATATATACGTATATATACATATATATACGTATATATACGTATATATACATATATATATATATTTCTCCCTCTTCCTGTAACACACACACACACACACACACACACACACACACGTGGGGGAGGGGTACCCTGTTCATGCCTGTATTCCCAGCACTTGAGGCTGAAGCAGGAGGATTGCTGTGAGTTTATGGCCACTAACAAGACAGCCAATCCACATATGAACAAATAAGACAGGTGTGGTGGTACATACCTGAAATCTTAGTATTCAGGAGGTAGAAGTGGGGGTTCAGGAAGGAGTTCAAAACTATCCTAGGCTACTCTGGAAGCTTGAGGCTATCTTGGGCTACATGAGATCCTGTCTCAAGAAAAAAAAAAAAACAATTAACAAAAGAAACTGAAACTTGTTCCTATGGATAGAGTTATTTTATAATTTTTTAATAGTAACAGTAGCTAGTGAGACTCCAGACCAGTCTGAGAGGAGAAACATAGTACAAGGGAAACTCATTAGCCTTTGGGCAATGCTGCTAAACACTTATGCTGTCTGCAGAGACCTCAGTCTTTATAACCATTGCTAAGGGCCTCTTACAGACTGGGAAACTGAGGCACAGAGAGTTTAAACAATTTTCCCAAGGTCACAACATTATTAAGTGGTCTAGATTCAAGCACAGGTTCCCGGGTTCTAGAACACAAGCTCTTATGCACTGTCCCGCTGAAGGCTGACAGATCTACCTTCAAGAACTATTTCTAGAAGTTTCTTAACTTCAAAGCCTTGTGGGGAAAAAAAATCACTGAATCCCTCTTTTAAAATCAGTGAGGATAAGGATACTTATTCCTGAGTAGGCTGGGGGAAATAATATTGTGCACCTGACACACAGAAGGCAGGCAGTAGGAAGCGGCTGTACTGGCCCAGTGTCACCCACCATTGGATTAGAGTACAAAGGTAGCATTTTACATCCTTGCCTAGAATAAATCAGGTCATTGTCACTCCTGTGTTGTTAAAATCATATATGTGTGTGTGTGTGTGTGTGTATCATATATATATGATATGCATATACACATATACATGTATAAATGTGTATATATATACATATACATACATACATATACACACACACACATACACACACACACACATATACATATACATATATATATACATATATATATATATATATATATATATATATATGCAACACAGTTATTTCTCCCTTTTAACTTTTCCATCTTTCACTTTAGGATAAATCAAAACCAGAACTGACCTGGAAGAAGGACTGTGAAGAAATTGGCAAGAATCAAATAAATATTCGCAACGGATGTGGTACAGGTCCCTCCCCCTGACAATAAGGAAATGTTAAGCCCCAGTTTAGGAGGAAGGCTCAGGCTGCTGTGTCATCTGGGGAGTCTCAGCAGGGAGATGTGCTGTCCTTTAGGAATAGCATTAGGGGGTAGGGAGTAGTAAACAACCAAGGCCCCAGAGCCTCCAGAAATGTTCCCATTTGAGAGGTGGAAGGAGGGAGAGGAATGGATAGAAGAGAGAAAATGCTCCCACTCTGGGGGCTGAGAGAGACAAAATAATAAATGCAGAGCATCTGGGAAAGCGTGTCTCTGAGAGAGCATGTCAAGGGTGGGTAAGTTTACAGAGGGAAGGAAGAAGTATGGAAGTGGGGGAGATCGATGCCTAAGACATAGACCAAGGGCCAACTCACAGAGACTCACTTTCCTGGGTCACGAGTCTGTTGCTGACCTTGTGTGATTCAGTTGGTACTGATCTTGTAAGGCTAGTTGGCGAGATGGTGGACGGATGTCAGAGGGGAGGGTTGAAATGGTGGGGGAGGCTCCATACAACCTATGAAGAATTAGAGACAATCTGAAGATCATGTTGCCTTTTGGGTATTGTCTGAAACACTACCCAGCAATATACTCTCTTTTATGAACTCATGGCACAAACCTGTAGATCAAGTGTTAGTGTCTGGAAACAACTGATGAATCCAGAATGTGTATGTTTAAGGCACATAGTGTGATGTGCTGTGAGTTTTAGACAATGATTTTCAAAACCAGCACACACACACACACACACACACACACACACACACACACTTGCAAGACGATAGGGGCATAGAACTCAATATCTTAGAATTGAACACTCTGTGCCCACGTACATTAATGAGGAAGGCAACTTAACCCATCTGGGAAGAGTGCCCTGAGCTAGCCTCTGAACAATCCCAGCTTGCTTCTTTCGAGCCATCCATTTGGCCTCTTGCTAATGACATAGAACTGGATCTGAGACAGACAGGAGCAAAGCAGCTGCCCCTCTTAGATGCCCTTTCTAGTCCGGGCTTTCTGATCCCATCGCTGGGTCCCGTAATGCGGTCCATACCCATATGTCACAGGCTTTGACTTGACTTTCTTTAATCTGAACTTCAGCCCAAAATCACCTGGATGAAAAACAAAGTGGCTATTGTGGATGACCCCAGATGTCCAGCAACCAAGGAGTCTGCACCCTGGAGATCCGCAAGCCTAGTCCTTATGACAGAGGCACGCACTTCTGCAAAGCAGTCAGTGACCTTGGGACGGTGGAGATCGAATGCAAACTGGAGGTGAAAGGTAAGCCAGCTAAAGCCACTCCAACCCCAGTAGAATCTGTGTGACAGGTTCCACAGACTGAAGCATTGCACTTCAAAGGAAGGAGGTCTCCTGGAACCGGTCGTGGAACTCTCTCTCGGCCAGGAACTTGTTCTTTGTTTTTTTAATCCCCTCGAGATGCCAAGTACATTATATTCCCAATGCATTAGAACCAGGAGAAGATCTCAAGCAGGGACTGCGTGAGTCCTGTAGCTAACAAGAACAAAAATAACCCCGTTTGTAGGCGGCTAGCTCAGGGGCGTTCTCTCCATCGTCGTTCACACGGCTGCCTTTAACAGTCCCTTTTTCTGTTTTGTCTTCTCTGGGTGGGCTGTCCTTCTGCAGGCTCGTCCTGCAAGGCGTGCCTCCAAACATAATTAATTCATATTTGCAAGACTTAGCAATTGAGCAATCCTGAGGAATCCTGAGGGCTGGGCATTGCCTCTAAACAATGCTGCTTTGAAATTTGATAGAAAACGGAAAGCACTTTCTGGTTTTCTCCCAGGCCCCCAAGTGTGGCCATTTTCTCTCCTTCTAACCTTGAAGAAAGGAAAAAAAAAAAAAAACTTGTTTGCACAGATTGCTTAATTAAACATTGCAAACGAAGTCTCTTTTGCTATCATACTCTCTTCACTACTGTCTTGCCTGGTTCATTGTGCCTTAGTAAAAGCCACTATTATATGGAAAAGCCACTATAAAAATAAAAGATATATTACTTTCTTTTCCTGTATCAGATGTGATCCTGAGTTTCCTAGCAATAGGGAGGGATTCAAACATCCCCTGACCTGTGTGGAGATACAGCCAAAGGTTCTCTGGTCAGCTGTGTTCCTTCCTGGTGCTTAGGAAAAAAGGATGAAGGACAGTCCTCTGGTCTTCAATCCACACCAGTGACTGCATGGCTTATTAAAAGCATGGATTGTAGGAAGCATGGCACCACCGGGCTATTTCAGCCTCGGAGGTTATAGCTTGCCCGTTGTATTTGGATCTCCAGAGACACAGAGCCAGTACGAGCCAGAGGTCGGGGAGGACTGGACAGAAGCAATGTCTTCCACAATGACATGACGGCTCTACCTCATGAACTCACAGCAGCTGTGGTTGCCTCCACAAGACGTGCATAGAATCAAGCCAGTTAGCGTTCTAGGATAGAGGAAGAAAGGGTTCCTTATTCACCATTCCTGAGGAGCCAGGGTCAGCCTGAAGGCTTCAAGGAAAGGGAGAACCAGCTTCCGCTAAGGATGTGGCCTTTCTCTAGGAGGCTGGCCACGATTCACTGGGTGGAGTGCTCACCGTGCTTCCTCTCGCGCGCGCAGGATAAATTCAATTCACAAACTGGACTTGATGGGTTACAAAAAAAATAATAATAATAATAATAAAGAGAGGACATGAAGACGGGGAGGTTAGGAGATAGGGGTGGTCTTGGGAGGAATTGGAGAGAGGAATAAAGGGTTAATATGATCAAAGTATATTTTATGAAATTTTCAAGGATTTAATAAAATAGTATCTTAAAAAAAGTGTGTAAAAAAAAAACCAGAACACAAGCATGGTTGAAGTGGGCGGATGCCTCTCTAACACCCACCCCCTCACTTGTCAATAGGAGTGATGAGTCCACAAATCCTTGGCCAGCTAATGACTTCATTGAGCTCTCCTTGCAATTAGGTATCTCGCTCACACGACAGGGTTCTGTCAGAAATGAGGAACGAAACTTTGGATCACAGCCTCCAAGTCAGGAAGTTCAACGCCCTGTCCCTTTCCCTCCTCCTAGTTGCTGATCACCTGTTTTTGACCAGGACAAGGACAATACCCTAAAGGTAGCAGACAATAAGATGGAAGAACCCAGTGTCTCTCACACGCTGAGCATTTGCGGCAGCTCTCCATGATCTACCCAGACATTATGCTTTGGCCAAAATAGACTTCTGTCTCATTCAAACCACTGTATTTTACCTAGAAGTAGCCTAAAGCAGTTCTTCTGAGCAGGCTGTGTGCCCCTTTACAACTACATTAGAAGAGGCCAAGTGTAATTGTGTGTAATCAGAGCTACTTAGGAGGCTAAGGCAGATGGTTCAAGGCTAGTCTAGGCTATACAGCAGGATTCTGTCTCAAAATCAAAGCAAACAAATGAATGAGATAAAGCTTAACAGAATAGAGCAAGGCACTAGGTTCAAACTCTGGGAGCAAGATAAATAAAATACTGGGACTACATAATGTAAGTGTTGCCAATTTTCTCCCTCTTGCCTCTGCCTGGAGAGTGCTGGGATAAAGGCCTGCAGCATCACCACCTGTCACCTGTCCCCATCCGCGGCACAGTCAACAGGGTCCCCGGACCACCTAGGAGGAGGTGAGAGACAAGAGACACGAGAGATGGACACCAAGACACGATTCTGATCAAGCTGTCAAATTTTATTTTTTTACACAAGGCAATTTAAAAGGAAGCAAGCAGGTGTAGGGAGGGGTGAAGGGGGAAAGTCATTGTATTCGGGAAACAATCTCAGGGGGCTAGTATCATTTCTCAGGAACGGTTTCTCGGAATTGTCTCTCAGAATCTCAGAGAAACTTGGCGATTGACATAGGAACTTGGCAGGGGAAATTGATCAAGAGGAGGTGAAGCAGAAAGGAGTTGCTATGGTAACCTGACCACAGGTGAGCTTCCTTTGTTCTAGCCCACTCAGGTGAGCTCTGTATGTACTGACCATCTAGCTACTTGGCTAATCTTTAAGCTAGTATCTTTCCTTCTGAAAGCAGGCTAGAAGAAGCAGGCTAGAAATGGCTGAAAGGAGGGGGTTTTGAGATCTATGTGAGAATGGCTCCTGGCAACCACCCAGATGTCATTTTTTTAAAGGTCAGGTAATAAATATTCAAGACTTTGTAAGTCACCTTGCACTATAACTCCTCACCTCTAAAGAAACTGTGAAACTGGCTTAGATTTTTCTCTACTCCAAGGAATGACGTGTCTAAAATCAGCCGCCAAGATGAGCATAACTTGGTCTAGAAAAAAAAAGGCATTTGGGTTTCAAGCATTCAATTCCCCTTTGACGACAATATTTCTAAGATCTGGGGGTTTTGTTCCTTGTTTGTTTTAAAACCGCGCTGTCTGATCCTGCAGTGAGGGGTAACTACGTTAATATGCGGAGGGGCCTTTGTATATTCCCCCCATGCTGCTTGAGAGTTTTCTGATCAGTACACACAGGGTGACCACTCCAGTATCTCAGTAGGCAACATCCTCTCAATAAATAAAAGGCGGGAGCATAGGCACCCTAGTCAGAGTTGTACCTACCACTCAGTAGAAAACCCAGCTCAACCAGGATCCAGGCTAGCCAGGCGTCATCATGGAAACCTGAGAAAAGGTTGGAGAGGAGGGCGAGAACCCTTCAGCCCCAATAGAAAAGTCACAGCAGCAGGGCTATTGCTGCCCTTGACCAGTGTCTGAAAGCACAAGCTGCATGACCCTGTCCTGGGCATCAGGAGCCAAGTTCACTGAGGCCACGCCCCGGTTCCTCCCCAGTCCCGCCCCTAGCCTTGCCCCGCCCGCGAGCTCGCTGAGGCCCCGCCCCCACCCACGCCCCGCCCCCGCGGCCCCGCCCCCGTCCCCCGCGGCCCCGCCCCCGCGGCCTATCGCAGAGTGAGTCCCTCCGTGGAGCCCGACCGGGCCCTGTGCCCTCGCTCGGCTCTCAGCCCTCGCGCGGTCCGCGGGCTGCGCTGGGTCGCGGCGGGCCGGCAGGCAGCCCTGGCGCCGGGGCTAGGCCGGCGCCGCGCTGTGCGAAGGCGCTAGGTGAGCCGCTCAGCGCCGCGCAGCTGCGGCGGCTGGAGGAGCACCGCTACAGCGCGGTGGGAGAGTCGCTGTTCGAGCCGCCGCTGCAGCTTTACTGCACCTGCTGCTCCAATGGAACCCGTTCTGGATGGCCCCCAACACCATGACTCTCATCGGCCTCGCCATCAACCTGGTCACCACACTAGTGCTCGTCTTCTACTGCCCCCACGGTCATGGAGGAGGTAGGGCTGGCCGTTCGTCGGTACTGTTCCCTGGAGCCCTGAGGCCTCCTTCAGAGATGGCCCATGATAGGCATTGGTGGAGCGGGAGACCCTGTGAGCGAGCATCCTCTAGGCCTCAGAGGAAGGTGTGGACGCGACCAGACTGCTGTCCCCTGGAGGTGTTTTCAGCCTCCCCAGGGGCTCCTATAGACTGTCACTCCACTACCCCCAAGCCTGTCACCATTCTGAGAGCTTCACTGGAGAGGGCTGTCAAGGTCACTGCCCCAGTCCTGTGTCTGCCCACTTCATCCCTGGGCCATGAGACCATCAGCCCATATTTCACACACTGGGGACTAAATACCCACATCTCCCTGCTAGCAGGACTTGTGGCTGGGCTGGGTAAGGCCAAGATGCCCTTTAGCACTTTATAATTCTGTTTCTCAAAGGTAGTGCCTAGTGATCCTAAAACTACTGGTAGCACTGATCAAACAGAAGTTATTTCTGGACGGTAACTTCCTTGTTAATTCATTGACAGCGGGCGACAGTCCTTACAATTATCTAGACTTAGAGATTATAAAAGCCAACATATTTTATTAGTTGTAATTATATCCAACCTATGTCTAAAGTAAGAATATTAAGTAACGTGGCCTTTGGACAATGGTGGTCAGAGCGGTTTCCTTGGGATGAGTATAGAGAGGGTAAAAACAAGGGGGAGTGCCCTGCTGCACTATACGGGATAGCATTGGCCTGCAGAGCCCATGACATCACTTTTTTACGCTCCCTCCATAAGTACATGCAAACATAGATCGTGCACAAACGAGAGAGTCCAGGTTGGATGGATCACGAATACAATAGAAATAGTTCCTGGCCTGCGTCCATGCAGAAGCTTCTCTCTTAAGGGCTTGGCAAAGCCGGTCATTTAGAGCATCTTGCCTGCCGATGACTGTGTCCGCCATGTATACCTGAGCAAACACTTCTGTTCATAGGATTTGGGGTTCTGCTGGTTCCCAAGCCCCAGAGGCTCACTGTGTCAGGATGGAAGGAGGGCAGGCCCACGAGTGAAGGGCGTGGCTCCCGTCAGCCTCCACCATGGCAGACCTGACCTACCCGATCTGTTTTTCTGTGTTGAAAATAGAAGTAATGTCTGCCAGGCCAGTTTTACAAGGCCGCCGGGAGGACAGAGTGATCCGTGCAGATAATTGTGGGGCCCTTCGCTTTACAAAGTAAAACTCTCTCAACCCATCAGAAACACACAGTTGGTGAGCCATGCTGTGAAGCATGCATAGTAAAATTCAGCTGTGATTTGGGCTTCGATTTGGCTAACAGTCTTTGGGTGTTTCTGGCATCGGCCAATTAAGCTGTCAACGTTGATGTCCTTGACCATCCATTTGAGGTCGGAGCGCTTAGGACAATGGAAAAACAAGGCCTGAGGCCCTAGGATGGAAGGGGACCTGAGGGTGAGGTAAATTTGTGATTGATTGCTTTATAGGCTTAGGGCCAGTTAAAAGGGCTACGGGGTGGATGGTAGATGACTATGAGAGTTTGTAAAGTGCGTGTCACTGGATCCTGCATTTGCCTCTATATAAGAAGAGGAACAGCATTGTAGGATCCATGTAAAATGTAGCTGCTAACATGTTCTTAGAATAGTTCCTGGCTATTTTGCTTTAGTAAGTGGCAGGGCTGGATAAAATTCAGATCCACGTTGATTCAGCTGTGAAGGATACATTCTTTTTGTTGGACTTGTGGCATGTCTGTAAACACTGGTGCTTTATATGCTGCAAGTACGTCTGGGGCGGGCGCTCACACTTGTTGCGGGTTTTACCCTTTTCCACCTGAGGAGGTTGGTGAGTTTTCCCTTCCTAGGGTGGCCTTCCTGCCATCTTGGAATTCCGGAATTTCTTCTCGCCAGCCTGAAGTAATAGTGGCACATTTTCCTAAGAGGAAACTAAAGTCCACGGCGGTTAAGTGACTCTGAACTAGCTTGGAAGTCTTTGATTCTCAGACCTGAGGGATCCTAGTGCCGTTTCACACCCTGTGTATACATACACAGGCCGTACTGGAGACTGAAGCAGGGCCTCCAACGTGATAGCCAAGAAAGCTCTGCCACGGAGCTTAGATCAGCTCCAGCAGGTTTTAAGGTCTGTTTTTAGTTCTGAGATAGGGCACACTCCGTTGATGAGGCTGACCTGGAACTCAGTACCTACAGACTTATTTCTGGACGTGAGTGGGAGAGAAGGGAAGCGGGTCAGAGAGGCTGCGGTGTATATGAATGTCCCTAATGGTGCTCCGAAGCTCTTTGCAGGGCATCCCTTCTGCTCAGGGATCTTCCCTGTCCTCAAGGCCAACAGTTTGCCGTGACTGGGATTTTTCTTCTCATCACTTCCTCCTTCAGGTACCCAATCACCCACCTGTCTTTCTAACTCTGTTTACCAGTTCTAGCTCTGTTTCCCCTAACACTACTGCCCCATGAACTTTTGTCTTCTATGTCTGATCAACCACTCAATATCCCTGATGCCCACAATCCTGACAGTGTGGTAACTAACAGCCTCAAGCTGTTTCCTGTCTATCAGGCACTGTTCATCTCAGATTTGGAAAGGGAAGGGAAATTACCTTCCAGGATTACAGAGCTTTTAAGTGGGGGACTAGGATTCCAAACCTGAAGGCTGTGTTTCTACTGCTGCAGGTCCCTGAGGTTCTCCAGTAGAAAGTCTGTTTCTTTTTTGTATTGTGTGGTCTTATGGAGCAGGACAGCCCTACCAGATTTCCACTGGTGACACAGTGGCTTGCATAGTGTTTGCTAGTGGGGTGTATGAGTAAAACAGTGTATCCTGAGAGATGGCTTCCTCAGCTCCCACTCACTTTCAGTTGTTCTTGGACTAAGTATTCACCTGTTGGGTCTGTTAGTAAATGGGTAGAACCCCACGCCCCCCCCCACACACACACACTCACATACCTTGATGGAGGAGGATTTACCGCTTTTGAGCGTATGATCCTTGGGCTCCCATCCTTGGCTATCTCTTGCTGATGTAGAATTGTAGATTCCTAGGACATATAAAGGTCCCAGATCCTGTTTAATGCCCTTATTAAAAGTGCATGTTGATAACTTGGTGATTCAAGGCTAGTTCCAGCTTCAGGCTTCTCGAGTTTCCAGAATCAAGTACCCTTGCTCCTTGCCAGTGAGGCACCAGTGTTGTCGAGAATGAGCATTGGTAGGAAGGAATCAGGTTTCTGGAAAAGCCAGCCCTGAAGGAGCTGGAAGAGCTGGTTCCTCAAAGCTTTGTCCTTGCTAGGTGAGTGTCCACGGAGAGGAGGCAGCAGTGAAGTTTGGGGTAGCAGTCTTGGCTAGCCAGGGTGTGTGCCCTCCAGAGCATTGTGACCAACTTGCACCTTCTCGTCCAGGTAGTTACTAAGGAGGGGTGGTGTAAAAGCCATCTGGGTTCTGGAAATCTAAACAAAGAGTTAGCGGGGCTTTTGTTATCTAAAGGTTTATGGAAGTGCAAAAGGAGGGGGGGAGCCCCAGCTACAATAGCATGTTCTACTACAAAATACTTCCTTGCCTTTTTTTTTTGGGGGGGGGGGCTAATATAAATTGTGGCATGATTCTCTTTTACCTATTTGCTTTGATATTCTCTCCCTACCTTCTTACTCTATGTGTTTACATCCATGTTAGTGACTCTTTCAAGGGCACTATGTATTGCCGTTCACATTTTTTTAAAACTAGGCTTAATTCTTTGAGATCTGTATTTCCATTTAATCACCATTTATTTATTTATTTATTTATTTATTTATTTATCTCTCCATTCATTCATTCAATACAGCTCAATACTTTTATCAAGCATCATTTGCTAAGGCAGGAGTCTTGTAATGGAGTGGTCTCTCTTACTAAAAGAAAATATCACTTCCCATCTGCCAGAACTTTGAAGAAAGTTCAAAAAGTAGGGAAGGACCGCCTGGAGAGATGACTCAGCGGCTGAGAGCACCCACTGCTCTTCCAGCGCTCCTCATTTCAGTCCCCAACAACCACATGGTGGCTCATAACATCTGTAAGGAGATCTGCCGCCCTCTTCTGGTGTGTCTGAAGACAGCGACAGTGTAACCACATCAAATAAAGAAATAAATCTTTTTTAAAAAAAAAAAAACAGTAGGGAAGACTGGGACTCAGTGCGGCTCTCCAGCCCCCGGGAGCGGAGGTCCGTACCTTCTGCAGCTAAGGTGCCTCCTTGCCTCGTTACACTTTCCAGATGTGCCTGGAAGAGGCCTTTCGGGAGACAGCTTTCCTTTGTGATTCATTTCCATTGCTTGTTGACTGCACTCTAGTTAATTTCCAAAGAACATGCTGCTCCTCCCATAGAAGTGTGCATCGAGTACTGACAGCGTGTGACATGGTGATATGTAGAAAGAACTACACATTCTGCTCCTTTCCTTAGGCCGGGATGTAGATGCTGACCTCTGAATAGAACGTTTATTGGGTGTCTAATGCAGTTGATAAACCACTAGAAGATTAGGGGTCTTCTTCTTCCTTTAGGGGTCAGAGTTTTCTTCTTCTTCTTCTTCTTCTTCTTCTTCTTCTTCTTCTTCTTCTTCTTCTTCTTCTTCTTCTTCCTCTTCCTCTTCCTCTTCTCTTTTTCCTTTTTCTTTTTCTTGTCTTCTTTTTCTTTTTGTCTTCTTCCTTTTTATTTTTCTTGTCTTCTTCCTCATCCTCTTCTCGCCTCCCTTCTTCCTTTTTATTTTTCTTGTCTTCTCTTCTTCCTTCTTCTTCCTCCTCTTCTTTTCTTCTTCTGTTTTCTTTTTCTTGTCTTCTTCCTTTTTCTTTTTCTTGTCTTCTTCCTCTTCTTCTCTTCTTCCTTCTTCCTTTTTTTCTTGTCTTCTTCCTTTTTCTTTTACTCTTCTCCTTCTCCTTCTCCTCCTCCTCCTCCTCCTCCTCCTTCTCCTTCTCCTTCTCCTTTTTCTTCCTTCTTGTTCTCCTCCTCCTCCTCCTTTTCCTCCTCCTCTGCCTCCTCTGCTCCTCTTAGCATTTCAACAAGAACTCCAGAAATCCCAGAAATGGGGAAAGTAATACAGGACTGTTCACAAACAAAGAGAGAAAGGAAGGCCACCTCTGATCTCAAGCTAATCCTTGGTCCTGGAGAGCCTGGGGCTGAGAGCCTCCATGAGTGCTGTATGAGAGTCTTTGCCCCTGCTCCTAGCTGTTGTATGTCATAGAAATGAATGTGCTCAACTTAATGCTAGTATTTAAACCACTGCTAAGGCCGGCAGTGCAGGGAAAACCAATGAGCCCCTGGGGCTGTTCTGCCTGGCCAAGGCTGTTCTGCTTCCTGACCATTAACTGCCCTGAAGGAGGATTGCCTTTGGGAACAAGGAATTCCCCTGCTTGTCACAGGCTCCCAATGATCCCTTTCTCTCTCTTTTCTCTCTCTTTCTCTTTCTCTTTCTCTTCCTCTGTGTGTATGTGTGTGTGATCAGTTTCCAGTGTTATTTCTCATGATCCCCCTCCCATCTTGTTTTTGGAAACCTGATCTCTTGCTGGGTTTAGGGGCTCAATTCCCCTAAGATGGTAGGCCAGTGCACCCCAGGGGCTTCCTATCTCTGCCCCCCTATCACAGGGATCATAAACACTCACCTGTGCTAACTCGGCCAACGGATCCCAGCTGGCATGTGGAGGGAAGCTACAGGCATGAAGTGTTCAGCTATTTCTAAGTGGTCTGTTTTCCTGAGCCACGATAGAATTCTTCTGGAGACACTACAAGTTCTTTTAAAGGTCTCAGACTCACTAATGGGACAGGGTGTGACGCCACCTTAGCAGCATCACATCCTCCCCACACAGCCCGACTCCTCATTCCCTTCCTTATGAACATTCAGAAATGTGGTTTCCATTTTCATGTGGACATCAGCTCAAGTGTGGATACTATTACACTCTTTCCAGCTGACATAATGGTGGCTCTGTGAATCCCCTTTGCATGTGTATCAGCTCACCCTTGGCCATTTAAAGCAGACAGACCTCTTTTTTAAGTATAAAACTCCAGAAAATAGAGAATGTATAGTTTTAGTGTTTCCTTAATTTCCAGAAGACTCTTGGAGTATTGCCTATTCTAGCATGATTGGTTAATCTAATTCGATCAACAGGATTTGGGGTCTTTGGGGTCTTTGGAGTGTGTCTGGGAGTGTTTCCAGAGGGGTGAACTGAAGAGTGGAGACTCTTAAATGTGGGTAAGCAGTGTTTCATGGGGGACTGGATAGAAAAGGGAATCAAAATGAACCCCAGCATGTGTCTCTCTGCTTCCTGGCTGTGGGGTGCAGTGTGACCAGTGTTCTCATAACCCTCCCTCTGTGCCTCCCCACCGTGGTGGGTTATATCACTACCTAAACCACACAGCCAAAATAAATCCTTCTCCTCTGAATCTTTCTCATGCATTCTGCTGCAACAAGAAAATTAACAACTATGGGAACTCAGCACCAAGGAGTAGGGGCATTTCTTAATGAACTTGATCATGTAGTTCACAGGGTTTTGAACTGCTTTATGGGAGGAGTGTGGAAGAGTTTGGAGTTGTGGGCTAGAGAAGACCCAGAATGATGTAAACAGAGTATTGGGCTATTCTGGTGGGGGTGGGAAGACCAAGAGGGACACGGTATAGGCTTGGCTCATGAGGTTTCAGAGCAGGGAAAGATTCTCTTAGGACCAACCATGTAACTCTTTGGTAAGCCATCCTACTGCATCTGCCAATGGTCTAAAACTTTGAGGGAAACTATGTCAAAAAGCAGTAGACTGAGTTGTTTGCTATAGCAAATTTAGAGACAACATGACATCCAGGCTGTGACATGCTCACTGTGACCTGCTGACGGCTCTGGAGTGAGGGCACACAGAGGACGCAGAGAGTAGCTGCAGTCCTTCCAGAGGCTCCTGACACTCTTCTGCAAGACAGCCCGTTCCCAAGACAACTGGCTTCCCAGAAGCCTCCAACTTGTCAAACTACCTGTTCATTTGAAAAGGAGATCCTGAATTGAGAGTGTGTCTGTTTTTCACTGGATCAGCTCTAACCACCAAAGCCTTATAGGTATAAAATCTTAGACGTGCTGTATTAACTCTTTGGCTTTTGGTTTTTTGAGACAGGGTTTCTCTGTGGAGCCATAGCTGTCCTGGAACGCACTCGGTAAACCAGGCTGGGCTCGAACTCAAAAATCCACCTGCCTCTGACTCCCAAGTACTGGGATTAAAGGCGTGTGCCACCACTGCTCAGCTCTTAGGATACTTGAATAGCCTTCTGAGGACACTGGCCTTCTCATCTAAGCTGCATGTCTTGGGCATTTTTCACACCCCAGAAACATCAGGAGAGGACCTTGAAGTACAGGCAGGAGGCTGGCCTTTCCCTGGTGATGCAAATTCTCCAACATAACTCGAGACAACTTTGAAGTTCCAAAGATAGAAATGAAACCACATGAAATGGTCAGGACCATGCTGCCTTCAAGGTCCTGGATGCTCCTGCCTCACTGTGGAGTGGTGAGTGAGTCTGCTCTACAAGGCTTCAGGGTTGGATACAAGATGGGGTCAGGGGAAAGCTTTAGAATTAAGGTAATAGACAATTTTTTTTAAAAGCAGTTGAAACTAAGCACATGCTGTCCTGCTTGGAATATGTCCTATGCTCCTCCTGTGGGAGCCTAGAGCAGAGTCTCTGCCTTAGAATACTCAGTATTTCCTGCTGTTGTTACTCATTTATGCCTTTATGAAAAGCATCGTTTGCCATATGTGGCTTGCCATTGTGCTTCTGTGCCCCTGAATTGATGAGACCCTTTGCACCCATGCACTCCCCCCTCAGCGTGCAGACGCGCTGATGCTCTGAGAGAAGTTAGCTGTCTTGCTGAGCTCCAGTGCCTGAGCGTCGCAT
Source organism: Apodemus agrarius (assembly GCA_964023405.1). NCBI lineage: Eukaryota > Metazoa > Chordata > Mammalia > Rodentia > Muridae > Apodemus > Apodemus agrarius. The sequence goes on along the minus strand of OZ030026.1, from coordinate 49,370,366 downwards.
GGCCTCATTGGCAGGTCCACTCTCCCGCCTCCCGCCACCGTTAAAGCCCCGGTGGATCATCATCTTCATTATTCCAGCTTTTAAACATTGGTTTTTGAGATAGGGGTCTCACTGTGTAGATTTGTCTAAGGTTTACTGTGAGGTGGTGGGAGGGGTATTTTGCCTCAGTGTATGGCCATGGTCCGTGCAGATGAAGTACATATTGAGGCCAGGAGAGGACTTTAGATCCATTTGAACTGGAGTCACTGATGGGTGTGAGCCACCATGTGGGCCCTGCGGCTGGAACCCAGGCCATGTGTATGAGCAACCTATAAACCTAACTCTTGAGCTTGTGGCCCATCGATGGAGCCAGTAGTTTGGAACCTGGTGACTTATCCTTTCTCCCCTTCCTTGTTAAAAACCTTATAGGATGTTCTGAAAGCTAGCGAAAGAGGCCCACCCCTTCCTTGGCTAGGTCTTCTTTCTCAGGGTCTCACCGCGGTCTAGTTGCTTCTGTACTGACCGTCAGCAATCAGAAGGCCCTTTGTCTCACCTATTTGCTGTGCCCAATTACAACAAAGCAGTGCGTCCCCCCCAGTCCTAACACCTGGTCCTGTTCAAAATCGGAGCTTCTACGTCATTTGCTGCTGTTTCTGCCTGAGTCAAAATTCAGGCACTTTAAAGCATCTCTGAAAAAAATGGGACATTGGAAATGGATTCTGGTCTCATCTTAATCCTGGGTCCCGTAGTGAGCATTCTCTATTCCTCATGGGTGTGGGTCCCTTCAAACCTTCCCTGGGTGTATGCAACACATAAATCCACCCAGCACAGATAGGAAACGAACAAAATGGTATGGATACTGCACAGTCCAGCTGTGTGATGCACTGACTTTTATTCCAGTGAAAAACAGGAATATGGGCCGGGAGGTGACTAACAGAACAGAAGTGACTTGATGACCAATACTTCATCCCCGCCCATCCCAGCATACATTGCAAGTTCACTAAAGCAGCTCAACGGGTGCAAGAGTGTCTGTCTGAAGTCTGTTTGTCTAACCGTCCTCCAGGCAGCATGGCTGTTTCCTGCTTCTGCCCTGGAGCCAGCTGTTCTGGTTTCAGTTGTCTTCATAGCTTGCTTGTCTGAGAGAAAAACTGAGCAAGATTGGAAATGAGAGCCCTAGATAATCTGGTCAGTTTCAGGGACTTCCTGAAGCTGTTTGGCATTGGTTACCTTCCTGTTTAATTCCCTGCAGAAAAGAAAGTCTCAATCTCCAGCAACAGATCCACAACAGATTGGAAACCACTCAGCTCTGATAAGTTGCAGAGTCCTCCTACCCATCCCCCTCCTATCTTCTTCCTCTTAGTCACTCTCTTCCTCTCCATCTCCTCCTTATTTTGCTCCTACTCCTGCTCTCCCTTCCCTTCCATCTTTCACTGCCCTCCCCCTTCCCCTTCCCCTTCCCCTTCCCCTTCCCCTTCTCCTTCCCCTTCCCCTTCCCCTTCCCCTCCTCCTCCTCCTCCTGCTCCTCCTGCTCCTCCTCTTCCTCCTCCTCCTCCTCCTCCTCCTGCTCCTCCTGCTCCTCCTGCTCCTTCTCATCTGTCTATCGGGTCCATTTTTTGTTACACAACTAAACTCATTGGTAAAGTCTGCCTTTGGGCAATCATAGACCTCTCAGGGTTTGGTATTAAAATCAGAGTTTCCCTTCCCAGCGTGTGTCAAGTGCCAGCTGTCTCTCATCTTGTGGTTGGATTTGTGTCAATGTCCCCACTTTCATTTCTATGAGATTCTTCCTGGAATGAGCTTGCTCAGCTCTCATGCATGCTGTAACACACAGTGAATTTATGTCCAACAACCCTGTTGTGTACTTAATGTAACTGCCACATTGGCATTTACAAGCTTTCCATCTCTCCTCCTAAAAAATCCCTGATTTTTGGGATTGTAGTTCTACTCTGTTTATTTTGCTTAACTCTATATGATTTTGAGGTGTGTGTGTATGTGTGTGTGTGTGTGTGTGTGTGTGAGAGAGAGAGAGAGAGAGAGAGAGAGAGAGAGAGAGAGAGAGAATTTTACTTCCCCTCCAGTCCAGTCTTCAATCTTACCACCTTTCTCCACTCATAGGGGCAAAGGCATCGTTGTAGAAGCTGTATTATGTCACCATGGGTTCCTCACCTTTTTGCCTGCAAATGCTCATTACGATGGCTGTTTGGTGTGGTATGAGGCTCCTGCTACTCTATCAATACTGGAATTTCAGACATCTGTTGTCATGGAGATTATCTGTGTCAGGAAGATCTTGGAGTTTTGGATCTATATGACAGGACCCTTCATGTACTCCAGAAGTTCAACAATGGGCTAGATATTGGTGTGAGACAATTCAAAGCCCTCGATCTGGGCCTGAGGAATATCTGAGCTGGTCAGCCTGCTGGCTTTAGCACACACCAATGGGACTGCCTCAGCAGCATTCTATGCAAACAGGGCCAGCTCTACCCTGCAGCCCTGGTTAAGTGCAAGTCCCAGTGTGTTAAGTATTGTAGCTAGTGAGGTCATGGCCAGTTCTGTTAGAGATGACCACAGGGTCAGCTTGCCTGCCTCCCTTAGATATCAAGGCATGAATGAGGGAAAGGAGTCTCTCCCTCATCCCCACCATTTCCTGGCAGACAAGAGGCAGGACCGAGTGGCATGCTCATGAACCACCCATACATCCAGGGCTGGCCCTACTCCGCTGCTCTGGCAAGATCCAGGGCCTGAAATACCAAGTGTTATAGCAAGTGAGTAGCAGGGGCAGCTCTCCTGCTCCAGTCCCAGCAGAGTCAAGTCTCATGCTTGCTCTAGGTGGTGAGGTACAAGGCCAGAGGTAGTTTTTTCTTTCTCGTCCATAACGCTGAATGGGCAACAGGTGGCAGTGCTGGAATTCCCACGCTTTCTCTGACTGAGGGCTGTGCACCCCATCCTCAGGCTGTGAGTGTGATGTAGGCAGTGGGGCTCCTGATATTTGTGATGGCTATGGAGAATGCAGCGTGGCAACGTTGGGCAGTGCCTAGCCTGTCCCATGGTGAGTTCTACTGGAGAGTATGCTTATGCTGTCTCTTTTCAGCATGAAAATCGTTAGACCTTGTCTGAAATAGGTTGTCTTTGCTTTGGAGTCAGGTGGCCCATTGATGGTTCCAGTGATGGAACCTGGTGACTCGGATATAACACAGCTATACCGACAAACTTTTCTGTTTGGAGGAGAAGTTTTCTTGTGCAAGACCACTCACTCATTCCCAGGCACACAGCTGACTAAAGACTTGCCCCTCTTGTCAGGGACCTTATGAATTTTGGATTGGTCATACCACTCAGAAGAAACAAAACCTGTAGCTGATTTTTCAGACCCATTGGATAGAACTGCCCTTCCTTCCTCCTGTGTGCTGAGCTCCGGTTTGCTGTTACGACTGTGTGGTTGCTATCTCCATTGAAACCGGACAGTATAGCTAAAAAGAATATTTCCCCCGTTCTCCAGACATGTCTCTAACCTGACTAGTTCCCCAATACTTAGGAGCATGCGGCCCTGGACAGTGTTGGCCAAGCTCATATTGGAATTGATGGGAGCTATTAGGAAATTCTGCTTTTGTTGTGTTGTTGGCCTCGGACCTTGGAAAACAAGCTTCAAACGTTTGAAAGGTTTGAATATATAAGTAGGTCCTGATGACTGGAGATTGCTCACAAGTTGTAAAATAGCCATGACTATGTAAGAGAAAAGCAAACAAAAGATAAAACAGACCCACAGGGGAATCCAGAGTCACCAGGAGAGGAAGAGGAAAGAAGGATGCCTGGTCCCGTGTCAGTGAGATCACAGGGGGAATCCCACATTGCATGAGGTATTGGCCCTCCTCTAGGGCAAGAGGTGAAATTACAAAGGTCAAATAATCAGGCACTTATCCAGGAGTAGCAACATATCCAGTAGTTAACATATCTGTTAACTTCAGCCCAACCAGCCTGCTGCCAGACACTAATCCAACAGAGCCTCTTCCAGAGAATAAAGGAGTTGTGGCCATCAAACTCCCTCAACATAGATGGGGGAACAAAAGGAGGTGACTCTGTGATGCTGCAGTGAATACAGACAGAATGCCTCAAAATGAACCTCCATGAGGGTAAGGTGCAGTATAGCCATCAGAATGGGGAAGAACTCTTCTAATATGGTTCATTTCTTTCCATAGGGATTGCCCACTCTCCTTGGTACATGCCTTTATTAGTACCAAACATAGCTAGAATCCAAGTGTCTAATCTGAACCTCTGGATGAGTCCAGATGATCATGAGAAGAGCCTGGAACAGAGAGCATTGTCACCAACTGCCATCCTCCCTGTACATCGGGGTTTCCCTCCGCCTGCCTTCCTTCTGTACAATGAGCATCTTCTCCAACTGGCTTCCTCCCTGTATAGAGTATATCTCTGGTAAAATGCCTTCTTTCTTGTACATAGCGCATTTCCAACAATTGCTTTCCTGCCTATAAATAGGTTTTGGCTTGCAAACTGCCTTCCTCCCTATACATAGAATATCTCCCACCAACTGCCTTTCTGCCTGCCTGTAAAAAACTTAACTGAACCAAAACTGCTCAGGGGCGCGGCAAGAACCAATATCTCAGAATTGTCGTCTCTTGAAGACCTTTCAAATTTAGCGTTTGCGCAGTAGAAGAAGGGAGCCCCTGCCTGAGTATGTCAGGGTAGAATTTTTCCCAGGTCCTCAGAAGGCTAGGTAAGTGGGTGTCAGGCTGGCTCTTGGAGGTATTTGTGCAGAGAGAGGAGTATCCCATATAACCTCAAAGTTACGTCTAATTCCTAGGGACCCTTCCTGACAAATCAGGAAAGTTCAGTGATGAGAAGATGTGTAATTAAAAAGCAAAACAGCACGAAGAAGGGGTGGGGGGACAGGGAAAATTGTGTAAAGTCCTGCGTCAGTTTACTGAGTTTGCTCCAGAAGGAAGCTTCTTTCACTTAATAATGTAGGATGGCTCGCTGCAGGAGCAAGGGGTAGATAGGAGCAGCCATAGAGTATTGCCATAACCGTGACACTGTGCCTCCAGACAGGATACCCCAGAATATCTTCAGAGATGCAGAGGTTGTGAAGTGATAGACTTGGCCTGACCAACAAGTGCAGACATTGTCCCTTGATGAAACGGCAGTGTAGGCCCAAGGACATTTATACCACAGAACTTGTACTAGTGGAGACATATGATGGCGAGGAAGCAAGCGTGCAGAGTGTGGGCGTGCCGCTCTACATTACCACCACTGGGTACTACTACTTCAGAGGAAGGACCATGAAAGAGATTGAGAAAATGACGTCCATGTGGACCTATGTATAACATTCCAAATTACGTCTCTGGGCAACTTGGAAACCTAAATCACTAGATCCTCACAGATTCCACAGAGATGAGGCCCTCCATTGAGAACATTGAGCGACATCCATGGGTCTTCAAATTTGAAGCAGATATCCCCACTGTGACCTACCCAATTTCCAACATATTAGACATGCTTTGTGGCATGGAGTTTAATACCAACGAGATCTTGGGATCCCTGCAGATGAACAAGTGTGATGAAACAAACGGGGACATATTTGCTTTTAAAACAGGAGGACACAAACTGTTTGTAGGAGCAACTACCATTTCAGCCAAGCCTGCGGATCCACGCCCTTCCCCACCCCCATCACCAGCATATCCCTCTAACTATGGTCTTCCACCAAAGAGAAGAGCCAGTGAGCCCAAATTTGGCCTCCTCCCCATCCAGCCCCTGCTCCCCACAAGGTGCCCAGGAATATCTCCATGCCCGCATTGCTCTATTTGTCCCAGTAGAAAGAACAGGGCTTGTAGCTGCGCCTTCCATTCCAGAGCTGTGGTCGCCCCTTCTGTCTGCAGCAGCTTATCAGAAGAGGAAATGCCTCAGCCACCTGAGCAAGACGTTGCCATGGAAACATCATCCCCATGTCAGCAGATTGGGTGCTTCAGGAGACTGCACAGGAGAATCAGAGCTTGCCTGTCAAGAAGATGTTGCTTCAAGAGGTCTCTGAAGACAAAATCCCACCATATATCTCCCAGGAAAGTGGGTCCTCTGAAAGAGGCAGGAAGCAGAGCCCAGGAAAAGGGTAAGCAAGTTAAGGAGGGTGCATCAAAACTTCTACCTTGTTCAATACACCATGCTAACACCAATAGCCTCTTCCAGGTTCTAGTAACATCAAAGTGGGTCCATCTAGTTACAGAGTATAGTCCAGGAAGAAACACATTTAACCTGATAATGGAGCATGGCCTGCTTCAGGAGGAAGAGGCAAAGAAAATATTCGGACAGTTAGTGGCAGCCACAAACAACTGCCACAACCTTAACATTGTCCATCAAGTCATAAAACTCCAGAATATTCTCAGAGATGCAAAATGCTAATATCAAGCTGGTAGACCTGGCTTGGCCATCCAGTGTCCATATGGTCCCTTACTGAAAGGGTAGTGTGCGACCAAGGGCTTTTATGCCCCAGAGTTCATCCTAGGGACCCTTACGATGACTAGAAGACAGATGTGTGGAATTGGGCTTGCCACTCTACATTATCACCACTTAGCACCACACCCTCATAGGAAGCACCAGGAAAGAGATCAAGAAAAAGATTACGATGGAGACATTTGAAATTCCCAATAAGGTGTCCAGTCAACTTGGAAACCTAATTCAACAGATTACCACAGTTTCCCCAGAGATGAGGCCCTCCATTAAGAACATTGAGAAACATCCATGGGTCACGAAAAGTGAAATAAACATCCCCACTGTGACCTACCCAGTTTCTAATGTAATAAGCATGCCCAGTGGCATGGAGTTTAATACCAATGAGATCTTGGAATCCCAGCAATTGAACAAATATGAAAAAATGAAGACATATTTGATTTTAAAAGAAGAGAACATGCATCTACAACTTCAACCAAGCCTGTGGATCCACACCCTTCCCCACCCCCATCACCAGCACATCCCTCTATAAAAGGTTGTCCACCAAAGAGCAGAGCCAGTGAGCCCACCCTTGGCCTCCTCCATCCAGCCCTCAGAAGATCCAGGGCCTCTTCCCCGAATACCCTCAGGACACAAGGTAGACGAAAGTGTCTCCATGCCGCCCATTGCTCTACATTGTTCAAAAAGAACAGCAGTCCTTCTAGCTGTGCTCTCCACTCCGGAGCTATGGCTGCCCCATTTGTCTGCATCACCACATCGGAAGACGAAATACTGTTGTTTCCTGAGTAAGATTTTGACATGGAAACATCATCTCCCCCTCTGAAGATCTGGGTGCTTCAAGAGACTGCACAGGAGAATTGGGGCTTGCCTGACCATACTCTGTTGCTTCAAGAGGTCTCTGAAAACAAAAACACAGTATATATCTTCCAAGGATATGGGTCCTCTGAAAGAGGCAGGACACAAACCCAGCGAAAGGGTAAGCAAGTGTGGGAGGGTACATCACCACCTAGGCCTTGTTCCCAACACCATCCTAGCATTATTAGCCTCTTCTAGGGTCTAGTACCATCAAAGTGGGTCTACCTATTTACAGAGTATGTTCCGGGAGGAAACACGTTTAACCTGAGTACAAAGAACTACCACAATGTGATATTCTTCATGGAGATTCTTAAACATCAAAAACAGTTTTCAAGTTGCAGACAGAAATAAGAAGCTAATATGGGATGGTTTCCAAGTCGAAGATCAAGACTTCTTCTGTAAACCTGTACCTTCTCAGACAAGAGAAGTGTATGTGTACCAGGTGGCAATCCTGGTGGAGACATGAACAAATATCTGTGTAACCCAGATGTGGTACCAACCACAGACCCCAGAATTACTCTACCCAAGTCTAATGTACTCAACCAGGTTGTTTTCAGGAGCTCTGTTCTCAAGTATGCATGTGGAGAAAAGGGGTGACTCGGGGCAGTTATTCTCAAAATGCCTGACTTGGCACTGGTTTCTGCTTAGAAAAGGTACATTTCTAGAGATTCTGATAACTGGATATCAGGGCATGTTTGTCAGTGTTGAGGGTCATAGGTACCTTAAGTGATTAGATGTATGGACTGACTCTTTAAATAACCTATATTTTAGCACTACTAAATGTTATTCTGCACTCAACAGCCAAGGCCACTAAAGTATCTACTGACTTAGTCTTCTGAATGAGTAAACATCAGCTTATTTGGTCCACTAAAGCAGTAGTTACTAAGGTCTGCATCTTCCTTAATTTTGCTGAAATAAGATACCATGTCCATGGCAGCAAACTTATAAAAGTGAATGTGTACTTCAGACTCCTGTTACAGACTGAGTGTCTCCTCTGGCACAGCAAAGGCATTGCGACAGGAACAGCTGAGAACTCACTAGGTTCACAGGTGGAAGGCAGAGAGAGAGTCACTGGGAATGGCCTGGGCTTTGAACCTGCAAGCACAGCCTCAGGGTCACACCTCTTTCCAAGGCCACACTGCGTAATCCTCCCCAAACAGTTGTACCACGAAGGAAATATACTGAAGAACATGTCCCTATGGGGACCAACCACATTTAAACCCCTACATAGGTCCCTAAATCAAAACTAAGGAAAAAATGCCCTAAACACAAAAGTCTAGGCTGCCACTGTGTTGACCTGGTAAGAGGGACACTCTCCACTTCCTGTTCAAATGGAGCATTTGTGAGGGAATTATAAGTAATAAACACCTTGTGGATAAGTCTGTGGTCTGGGTTGGGGTTTTGTCCCTATAGTCCAGGGATCCACTTTTTCTTTTTCTTTTGTTGTAACCAAATGCCTCCTAGTCCATGTGTTGGGATATTCCTTGGACCTGTCAGCAGAGGTTAAGGAAGGTGTTCTCGTTCACATCATGGCCAGCACTCCGTACAATTAGAGTACCATGGCACTTGAAAGACATAAAATTCATAACCTGGAAAACATCTGCACTAAATTGTTTTGATATCAATAGATGTTCTCCAGCATCTGAATTCAAATTTCAAGTTCCATGTAAGGATACAATCTATTTTTTTAAGAAAGTAATACCACTCCTGGGCATATACCCTGAAGAAATTCCAACATGCAATAAGGACACATGTCCCACTATGTTCATAGCAGCCTTATTCATAATAGCCAGAAGCTGGAAAGAACCCAGATGTCCCACCACAGAGGAATGGAACAGAAAATGTTGTACATTAACACAATGGAATACTACTTAGCTATGAAAAACAATGAATTCATGAAATTCTTATGCCATAATCTTGGGCTTGGCTGAAGGACCTTCACAAAGACTTGGACCCTGGCCATCTAACTTTTCTATGTCCCACAATTTCTTCTTTTTAGTTTTTCCCCATAAAGAAAGAATCATTGATCCTATTCATGCCTGTTAAGGCCTGTTCAGGCCTCTGTGTAGAACAGCACCTGCCGGAAGACATGTCATGGGGCAAAAGAATCTCCATGCTTTCCATCTTCTTCTCTTTTCCCATGAATGAGAGCCCCAGGTACAGCGAAGCCCTACAGTGGTTTTCTGTGGCTAGCCCTTGTGTGAGCTCCAGCAAACTCTCAGGAGCAGTGGCCTTGCCATTAGGGCAATAACCTGTTTGCAAACTGCTTGCAAACTGAGAGGAGCCATAGAAGAGGCAGGGGAGAGAATGAAGGGATTTTGGGGGGTTATTTTACAGCCTGCAGCTTGAAAGAGTTCCATCCTTTAATCTTCCCCAGATTGAAATGGTAGGGCCCTCATACCTGGGAATAGACAGGCCTCCTGTAGGGATACAGGGACAATTTTCACCCCTTAGGAGTTTAACATGCACTGAAGTGCAGATAAAAAGGAAGTCCCCATTATATGAGGACCCGGATAATGGCAACCTCTGGAACCCAGGGAGGTCCATCACTGGGAATTCCTACCTGTGTGACCTGATGAGTACTAATGGCAAATGCATTTTCCTCTGGTTTCTGAACGAAAGCCGAGGGCTTAAGCCCAGGACACATTAGGGACAAGGAGGCCCGCACAAAGCCCACTGACTCTCAGAAGCTCCCTGACGAGATGAGGACATGCCTGGATCCACAAACCAGGCCACCATAGACAAACTGAATTCTGTTGTGCCCAAAAGTCAGACTCCAGAGAGAGAAAATTCCAGTCTTTTTGAAATGTCAATGTCCCCAGGCTTACATCCTAGGGATTTCATACACTTATCATGAGTGATTGACGTAACAGTTCAAAGCATGTCAATTTCATCAGAGTGTGAGAATCCTCCTAAATATAGTTGGCAATTTCAAGGTAAAGAGGTATTTGTCTGGAGACAGTGTGCAGTGTCAGCTGTATAAAAGGGCATTGGGAAGACGCAATGGGAGGAATAATTGATTCAGGCCATCAGAGGGGCAGCAGGCTGCGCAGTGCAGAGACCCAGCACCCTCATTTGTTGCATGAACTCCATCAATCCACTCCTTAGAACCTGCACTCCTCACTATGTACACGGCTCCTCAAAACTACTTGCTTGGACTGCCTTGGAAGCTTCAGGACACATACAATTAGCTCGTTATGGAGAACTTTTAACATAAAAACCAGAGAATCCGTGTCCATACTAAAACACAGAAGTCAATGTGCTCCTCTCAGCCCTAAACATGCATGGACTCCATGTCATCCCTCCCTCTCAACTGTCACCCAAGGGCCAGGAGACAGCATTTCAGGGTGTAACCCAATCCTTTCTAAAGTTTTTCTATATAATCCATTATGGGGGCTCAATGTGGACCCATGTCAAAAGGATTCCCAGGAACTGATCTCACTCTCTTGTGCTCACAGCCTGAGTACAGTGGAAATTTGACTTGTGTATCTTCCTACGTATACACAAGAAGGTCCTGCATTTTCTGGACAGCTGGAGGCTCCTCATGTCTTGAGAGGGTAATCTGCAAGACAAGTCTGGGCTGATCTTTCATGTTCCCAGTGATATGTGAAAACTCACTTAGGAAATCCTTCAGGGTGTCCCTTGAGAGCAGGAGGACCCCAGTGGATTTAATGAAGTCTGCGGATCACTCAAACAGGATCATGTGCATGTTGGGGTTGATAAGGAGAAACAATGCACAGCTGCAGAATGGGGAGCCCAGCAAAGGAAAGAACCATGACCTCCAAAGTGCAGAAGAACTCAACATAGTGCAGTCCAGGCTGGGTGCTCTGGGAGACAGAGGTTTGGCAAAGTTTCTGTGACTGCCATGAAATTGGGAATTGAGCTTAGGGACCTGAATCCAAAAACATCCTGCTACCGGAGGCAGGCACCAGAAAATGTGTGACTTTGGAGACCAGGTTCACAGGCAGGAGTACCTGGGCACATGTTTTTTCCTCAGTGAGTGTGTCAGGGATGGAGGCGTGAGAGGGGCGTGGTGAGGAGGGAGAATATGAATTTTTTGGTGAGTAGCATATGATGTGCTGGAGTTCTCATACTAAGTCAGCACTTTCTCCTTATGTCACGGGCATTACCCTCTCATTTTGTGGGACACACTTTTGGAAAGTTGAAAGCGAGGCCTCATAGGATGTTGAAGGACTTTGCATCTGTCTTTTTCCAAACTGGGGAGCATCCTGCCTTGACAGTTAATTGTCCTCCTGAGGGAATAACCTAGAGTGGAACTCAAGTTTGGCCACCTATGTCTCATCAGAGGTGACAGGTCCTCACCAGCTTGTTGTGTAGAGGCAGAAGGCAATTAGGCAAGCCCCACCTTCCCATCCTGTCCTGAGACACACCCCCTCCTTCTATGGGTACAGCAGACCTAGAACTCCACCAGCATCACCTTCCCCATTATACTTCTGAGGTTTCACTCTTCTTCAGGGCCTGGATGTTAGCCTCTGCCACAAGGAAGGCTGGGTTTTCATGACCCATGAGTGAAGTGGGAAGAAAAGCAGTTCCTGATCCTTGGAGAGGACCAAACAAGACAGAATTCTAGATTTATTAAGGACGACCAAGCTGCCAAGACCAATTCATAATCACAGGACCAACATCCTTGAGGCATTCCGTGCACCTGTCTTTATCTTCACCCTGCTGTACTGAGGACTATACTTTCTTTCCACAATCCTCTGAGGTCATTGTGACTGTCCTAGGCCTGTGCTTGGATTTGACTTCCCATAGAGCAGAATGTGGGAGTTGTCCCATTCAACCAGGTCTGTTCTCCACAGGACAGCGATGGTATCCCATTCTCAGGGGCTTGGAGCTGTGAGTCAAGCAAAACTTTGGACACTAGAAAAGTCTCTCTCACAGCTCAAATCCCAGGTGGCAGAATTCACTGGACCTTATAGCAGTAATTTCTAGAGGCTGAGGCCAAAGGCCTGAAGTTGTTTCCCCTGCAGGCCTTGACTGGTGCGGTGACACCTGGCCCAGCAGCCACCTTCTGTCCAGGCTCTTAGTGAAGTTTGGAATACTTAGTTTCCAGTATAAAAACTGTTTCTGCTCTGTAGACAGCCTTCTGGAATGAAAAAGAGGACTCCTAGATCTGCTTCCTCAGGCTACCTTCATATTCTTTCTCAGGGGCATTTTCAGTGACTTTTATGCAGTACAGGATCTGCATCATGGTCCAGGTCAACTGAAGCCTCAACAATTCCTGCCTCTCAAATGTTCTTCTATGGGGGCTAAGAGGCTGGGCCCACACACAGACTATGAAGACATTAGGTATTAACTCTGGAGACACTCCAAACCTGGCTCATCCTCTCCCCACTTCCCTCAAATCCAGGTGGTTCTGGGTCTCGGTGCTGTCTACTTAAGGTGCGAGGGCAGAGAAAGCTGGCAGTTGCTCTCAACATCATAGGAGGGATTGCCTAAGGATGACCATTACCCTGCTGTGCAGAATGTCTGAAATATCTCATGCCCATCTGAAGTTTGTTCCCTTAAGCCTACTTCCCATCTGGGGCTATCCCTGTGACTTGTAGCTTTACAAGGTCACTGGGCTTTTAAAATTTGGTAGTTGAATGGTTAGAAATGCCTTGAGGAAGTCTTGTGGTGCAGGTGCACACTTTTAACTCCAGCAGGCAGAGGAAGGTGGATCTGGGAGTTCCAGGACAGCCAGGGCTACACAGAGAAACCCTGTCTTGGGAAATCCCTGCCACAGAATGAGAAATGTCATGGTGAGATAAAGGCAGCATATCTGAGTACCTCTTCGTGGGCAGTGGGGAAGGTAATGTAAGTTAAACTACAGCTTCTGTCAGTTAGGGCTTGCCCATCCCCCAAAGTTCTGCCCACCAATCCCCTTTCTCAAGGGGGTGTGGGGGTTCTATCAGCCTCCCTTTCTTCTTCATGGTCCGCCACATAACATCCCCTGCCTGAGGAGGACCAGTATACAAAGTGCATGTCTGTCACAGGTTACATTGCATCCACGTGACAGATTCTAGGACCAAAATCAACACGCGGCACAAAAGGACTAATGTGGCTCATGTATCCTGATCATTGGCCATGTTTGAAGAGAGGTCAAGGCAGCAACTCAGTCAGGGCCTGCACCTGGAGGCAGGAGCTGAAGGAGAGCGTACAGAGGAGGGCTGCTGCCTGGCTTGCTGACCTGACTTTCCTGTCAGAGTGTGCTGTGCAGTAATGGCAGATCCCCAGGGGGAGAGCACACTCCCACACTAGTCCCTGACGGAGAAATCCCCTACACACTCCTGTAGGCGATTGATGCTGGCATTCTCTCAATCACATTTCCCTCCGTTCCGAGTCCTCTGCTTTTGTTGTTGACACATAGACTAGCACACATGAGCAACCATAAAAATGGAAAGAGCAGGGCCAGGGCCAGGTGAAATGTCACCAGAGGCTGGGACTCAGAATATCTCGTGTGAGGAGCTGCTGTCTGTTCCTCCTAGCTGTTTCAAGAACTATTTAAAGCAAAAGTGCCAGCCTGGAGGATTTCAGGCTGGAATTCAGAGTTATCTAGGTAGAGCGGATCTGTCTGGCACAGATCTTAGAGAAGATTATGGCTCTGACCTTTGTGCTGTTGAAGGCCCTGGGCAAAGGGATTCCCCTGACTGGTTCTCACTCATGTCAGGGAATTGGTCCCTAACCTGCTTTAGTGTAGGGACCAAGGTAAAGTTGAATGGACCAAGTCCCAAGGTAGTTTATTTTGACATGGACTTGGCTCAACCAGGACTCAGAGGCCAGTTGTCTCATCCTAAATTGACAAGGACATTACTCTAAGGTGCCAGAGTGAAGAGAAATGACAAAACTTTGCTCTAGAGTCCAAACATGATTGTTTATGAATGATTGATCAGAGCATGCAAGTTCTAGCAATTGTGGTTCCCCCTCTGGGATGTTTACAGCCTGATACTGCTCATGGACAGAGACCTCTCACCCAGTCTAGCCCACCCCTCCTCCTGTGCTGTACCAGCTAAGCAGCCCGAGATTCCTGGTAGCCATAGGCATACTCAGAGAATCCAGCTGATCCCTGCTTCACTGTCCATGAGTCTCTGTGTCTTTCCTTCTTTATTTTCTCAGCAGTTTGGGATAGCACAGTGAGCCAGGTGATCCTCTGGAGATATCCTTCATAACCTACGCACTCTATAACCCCTCAAAGGGCTGCTTGTTTATTTTGTTTTGATTTGAGGCAGGGAATCTCTGTGAAGTCCTGGGTGTCCTGGAACTCACAATGTAGACCAGGTTGCTCTCAAACTCACAGAGATTCACCTGCCTGGGCTTCCTGACTGCTGCAGTTAAGGCCTGTACCACCACCCAACCTGGTGTGTTCTTAAGCCACTGACTTTGTCGGCTTCCTGGAATTCAGAGAAGACAAACATTTGGACCCCAGCTCTCCTGTTAGTCAGAACTCCCCAAACCAGGCTTAGGGGTCCGATCTGATCCAATCTGTGGAGTAGGCTGCAGAGCTGAGGCACCCAATTGCCCCACAGGACCTGGGTCTCATTTTTAATTGTTGTTTGATTTCCCACATTTAATGAAATGCCTTACTTTCTCATTTCTAGAATTGACTAATAAATTCATTAAACTTTTCATCCCAAAATACTCATGAATTTGTAGAGTACAACTTGGGAACTTTTTAATATGTGCTTGGAATTGAGCAGATATTGGAACCATTATTTCATGCATCGGAAATATGATTCCAGGTGATTTTGAAAACTTGTAGCTGTACCTGGAGAAACTCTAATCCCCTTATTGGTCACTTTTCCTGCATTTGACACACCAGTCCTTCACAAACTCTAGTGTTTCTGATGAGTGTAAGTTTGCTTATACTATTTAATCTTTAATTACCTTTTCCTGTGTGTCTGGAGTTGTGTGTGGGTTTACATGGTGTGTGCACATGTCCATTTCTTAGTGTGCGTATGTGGGTTGGTGTACTGTGCAATCTTAGTAAGGGTCACATGTGGTCAGAGGAAAATATTTGAAGGTAAGTTCTTTCCTTCTACCTGCTGTTCTACAGTCTCGGTTGTTTTTTGTTGTGTCATATATTAGTCTAGCTGGCCTTGGAAATTTTAGGCAATTCCGCTGTCTCTACCTCATACTTTGCTGTAGGGTTTACCATTTTTACTACATGGTAAGCCTTTTCTGGGATGTGTGAATGTCCCATGGGTCCTTAACCTTGGATATCGTTCCTCCCTGTATCCTTGTTCTCATTTAGCCTTGAACACATTTTTTAATGTTGTATTATACATCTTTTTTGCAAACCAATTGAAATAATTATGCTTCCTTATGTTTGTGTGCATGCAAGCTTGTGTGTTTATACTTATGAATAGATTATGTAGTATTTGCATCTTCTTCACCATGGCTTGTTGACTTCCTTTACCCGAATATGTGGGTTCCCTTCCATGCCTAACGCTTTCTTTATTCTGATGTTGTGTTGTATACATTGCATTCTAAGGCTCCCTCCTCTTGCCCACAATATTTCTTGTCTTCCTGTCTTCGAAAGGAGGTCACACACACACACACACACACACACACACACACACACTCACAGAAAGGCATATAGAATGAACAACACACATGTAACTTCTGTATATTATGGAAATCCTGGCATTTGTCTTCCTGAGACTGGCTTATTTCACTTAGCACCTTGATATCTATATCCATATCTACACATGTCCTGCTCATCCTGTTTTTCTTCACAGGTGATGATGTGCCAGTGTCCCTGATTTCCTGTCCCCACACATGCCTTGGGGCTCATCCTGGATGGTTCCGTTTTGAGCCAAGCAGCTGCTTGGCTAGCCTCTGTGAAAGTCATTGTGATCAGTGATCTCAGCCACGTCCTGCTACTCCCTCAGCGGCCCCAGCTCTGGTCTGGTTTAGCTGTCCCTTCCATCCTGTCTCTTGCCACAGGGCTGCGATGATGGACACAGAAGTGGGCCAGTCGTCTGCCTTCCCTGGCTTCCCCCTAAAGAACTGTAAAATGTGACTCTTCTGGCTAGGCCAGAGCCTTTTGGGACCTTCCCTTCCAACCAGCCCCATTAGGGATTCCATGCCAGATTCATCCTGGTATGCAGGCCAATAGATTGACATATGTTGAAACCAAACAGATATAGACTTGACAACCAGTTTTCCATTTTTATATTTTGCGTTTCTTTATGGTACCCATTTCCTTTGGTCACTTTTTTTTTTTTTTTTTTTTTTTTGGTTGTACAGAAGATTTTTAAATTTCAGGGAAGCCCATTTGTTTTTTCCTGAGCACATTTCCGACCTTACCCATATCATTTTCAATGTTCTAGCCTTACTTATCTATGTGCTAAAGTGCACTGTGATTTTCTGAAGCATTTCAGATCTTAACCTTTGAGCCGTTTGTTCATTTGGAATAATCTTAATGTGTAGTCAAAGGGAATGTCAGTCTCCTGTACTTGGAAGTTTGGTTTTCCCAGCACTATTTTTTGACCAAGGTGAAACTTTTTCTGCAGATTTCCATCACCCCCTTTATGTAGAATTGGATGTCTCTTACTGTGTGGGTTCATTTATAGCTGATCCCCTTCAGGTCAGTGATCTGCTCCTGTGTTTCTGAGCCACAACATAGTTTTATCCATGCTATGGCAGTGGAGAATTGTAATTTCTCTAGCATGGTGCTTTCCTCCTCCTCCTCCTCCTCCTCCTCCTCCTCCTCCTCCTCCTCCTCCTCCTCCTTTCTTCTTTCTCCTCCTCTTGCTGTTCTTCTTCCTCCTCCATCTTTTCTTTCTCCCCCTCCTTATCCTTTTCCTTCTTCTCTTTCCTTTTCTTCTTCTTCTTCTTCTCCACCTTCAGGTCTTCTTTAGCTTTCTCTTACACCTCATATTTTGTTTTGTGTTGCTCTGCCTGTCATGAACTCGGTATGCCCACCTGTCTGACCTCAATCTTAATGTCTGTCACCTCTTTTGCCTCACCAGGGCTAGAATTAATGGCCTGAGCAACACTCCTGACAGGACTGCATTCTGTTTAAGAATACTTTGGGTCACGGAGGACTTCTGTTCTTCAATAAGACAAGATTCTTGTCTGTAATGAATGTAACTGGAATCTAAATGCAGATGGAGGTTTCTTAGCAGATCACTTTTACCAATATAGCCGTTTGCATGAGACTACCTTAATCAATAAGCTCAAGGTGTCTTTCCATCTTTCCAACCCCAAGGCCAGAAATCCCATTCTCTATTGATTTCAACTCTACCCATCTATAGGCTGTAGGCATCTTTATTCACCAATTAATAACTCAGAGGGCAAGGACCCTTAGTGGCAGTTGGGTCTATGTATGGACTCTATCCTCTCTGGGAGCAACCAGGCTTTAGGGGACAGTATTTATCATTACAAATCAAGCAGCTTCAGACCAACCCACCACACCCAAATGATCTAATGACTACCAGAAGCTCGGGCTCAGTCTGCAAAATGCTTCATATACAAGCAAAAAGACCCAAGTTCAGATCCCAGGACCCATGTGAAAATCAGACATAGCAATACATATCTGTAATACACTAGCTGCACCTAATCTGTTAGCTCTAGTTTCAGTGAGAGATCTTGTGTCAAACAAATGTAGGGCTGGAGAGATGGCTTGGACATTAAGAGCTCTTGCTTTTCTTCCAGAGGACCCATGTTTGAGCTCCAGCACCCATGGCAGATAACTCACCTGTAGCCCAGCTATAAGAGATAATATGTCTTTATTTAGCCTCCATGGGCACACACAGTCACACAGACACAAATAAAATAAATATGGACAATAATAAAAATAAGCACAAATGAATCCAAACAAACAAAAAAACTAAGAGTTACACATTTAAACAGATATTTTATCCAAGATGATATATGAGGGTGGCAAACACACACATACAAAGATATTCAACATACCGTGCAAATTGTAGATATTCAAATCATGATGAGATAGCAGTCAGCTGTTGGAATTGGCAAAGTAATTAACAGGTCCTTACCGGGTGCGGACAAGGAGAGAGAGCACTTGAAGGAACGCTCGGGCATTGCTAATGGAATGAAATCCAGCACAGCTGCTCTGGGGAAATAGTTTGACAGTTTCTTTCAAACTTTTAGCCTTAGTCTATGTCCTAACAATCCAAAACTATCTGTGTCTGCACATAGATGTTCATGCAATAGGCATGTACAGGTGTTTGTGTCAGTGTGCACAGGTGATTGTGTACAGGTGTGCAGGCCAGAGGTCGTGACATTACTTCCTATACCGCTCTTCATAGTTTTGTTTTTTTGTTAGAGACTTGTTCTCTCACAGTACCTGGAGTTCACCAGTTCAGCTAGACTACCGGGTTATCAAACTTCAAGGATCTCTCTGACTCTTCCCAGCTTCTGTCTTGTGCGGGGATTATAGATATATACTACTTTTCTAAGTTTGTTTTTTTTTTTTTAATTTTGGTAGTTGTAGTGATAGGGTTCTGCTCGGGATATGGGATACTCAGTTTTTCCTGCTTGCACAGCACACACTTTACTGACTGAGACATGTCACTGCATATGACATTGTTGTGGAGACAGAGCATGGTGTTAGAGATCAGATTTATGTTTGTCAGGTGTTAAAGATGAGACGTTTCTTACTATGGCAGGATGGCAGGATGGGCAGAGGCCTGTCATCGTAGATGGAACTGTTCAGTGTATTTTTCATGGAGAGGACAGGTACATGGATCCACACATACTCCAAAGTCACAAAGACACACATGCAGGCATGCACGCGCATGCACACACACACACACACATACACACACACACACACACAGAGAGAGAGAGAGAGAGACAGAGACAGAGACAGAGACAGAGACAGACAGAGACAGAGAGACAGAGATGGAGAGAGGCAAACATAGAAACAGAGAGATAAAGAGATAAAATTTTGCATATCTGGATGATGCTTTCTTAAAACCAGGTGGACTTCACATACACACACACACACACACACACACACACACACACACAGCAACAGACACAGAGACAGAGAATCATCCAGGCATGAAAGCACATCCCAGGAATCCCAGCAATTCAGTAGCTGAGGCAGGAGAACTGTGATTTTGATGCTAGCCTGGAGGATACACCAAGATCCTGACTAAAATTAATAGAAAGCAAGTTAGTCAGTCAGTCTACCTATATAGCCTCCTGGATTAGAACGTCTACCTTGGGATGGAATCCAATCTCCCTTCCTTATCCTACAAATCCCTAACAAATTAGGGTCCAGGAAACCTTTAATTGCATCTTCCCTACCTCCCCCTCAGTGGCCACTCTACCTGATCTGAGACTCATTTCCTGTTTCCAGGTTCTCCCAGATATTTCCACCTACTCCTGAGCTTCAAATGAAACTGAATATTGGCTCAACAGACAGAATGCCACTAAACACAGGTAAGAATGCCTCAATATTTGCTGAATGGATAAATGAATAAACCTAAGAGATGAATCTCCAGTCATGACATTTCTAGTGCTCTGAACCTGGTGTTATATTTCAGTTTTTTATTGTCCTTTAAAATAGAGCAACCCCAATATATAGAAATAAATAATTCAGCTCTTGGTACTTTAAAACTGTACTCAATCTGGCATCTTCTTGTAGCTTGCTTGAGCAGGAACAGGATCTAGGAGACACCAAGGTGGGACACTCGTGTTTTCTTAGAGTAAGGCTATGTGAACCTTAGCCAAGAGAAAGCTGCCCAGAAGCACTGCCACCATGAGGAAATGAGATGTCCCTGTAGTATCTTTCAAAGGAGGGTTAGCACCGGTTCTGGGCATCCTACAGGCTTAGGGGGTCTTTTCATTAACAACCCAGTGAGTCCTACAAGTGAAGCTAAATACACAGAGTGTCTGTAACAAACTCACTGTCACACCCCAAAGGCAGGTAACACCTGCTGTATCTTCCACTCAGGTGTTTGTAGACTTCAGCCCCATTCCTTATCCACTTGGGATTTTGGAAGCAACATTTATTCAAGAGGGTAGATGTCAGAGGAGTCAACAGGATGCACCAACTCTAAGATGGCCTGGTTCTCCTCTCAATTTTCCCAAAGACTGGCACAGTCAAGGCTGACAGAGCAAGACACTGCTGACCACGAATATTTATTGAGCATCTCTTCTGTAACAGGTCTTGGGCTGGGATTTTCCCCCAGGTGCTGTCATTTCATTGTCAAGGTTGTCTAAAACACTTTCAGCATGCATGTAAGTGTTGGGCCTGTTTATACAAAGAGAAGGACCTAAACCCTGCATGCAAGGATGCCTGGGAACTCCCCACTCCCAGCCACACCAGCTCATAACCTGTTAGTTACCTTAAGACAAAACAGTATGCAGCCCCATGCAGATTTTGAATTTCTACTTCTTTTCGGCTAGCCTGTTATCTTGGGCACTGATCAGCACAGGCATTGCTGTTGAAGGATACATACACAAAAGCCATATATAATGCATGTTTCTGGTGACTAAAATGTTTTCAAAGGTATTTTGACTATACAGCACTTCATACTATGGCCTGTGACCTTAAAAAGCTGAGTGATGCTGCTATACCCTGGCTTATTCTCACTGAAGAAAAACCAAGGGATCTGAGATCTAAAGGGAAGGTTGAAGACTCTGGGCTTCTGTTTATTGCCAGGATTTCTGCCCACTTTGAGCAAGAGCCAGTCAGGTGGACTCTGCTCTGCGGGACAGCTCTGTCTGCCTCTCTACATTCTAGTTCTCCTCTCTCCTCCTACCCACTCCTCTGAGCTGCATCCTCCAGTCCTGTGGAACAATGACTCTTTCTTTCCTGTGATAATGTTTTGTACATTTGGATGATGCTTTCTTTAAAACCCATGGACTGGACAAATAGTGTGTCTGCCTTTTTGGATTGACTTTATGTGTTTTAGGTCTGGCTGTAAATCTCAGGTGTCATTCAAAGTATTGGGACTTGTTTCCTCATTATAAAGTACCAGAAACTTATTTTGCTCAGCATTTTGGAAGCCACAGTCATGAAACAAGCAGCTTAGTTGGGAAGACCAAGAAGAGAAAGCATATGTGATGGGAGCTGGTGTAGATGCCTGGATATATGCCAGCCATATATGCAGAGCTGGTGTAGATGCCTGGATATATGCCAGCCATATATGCAGAGCTGGTGTAGATGCATGGATATATACCAGCCATATATGCAGAGCTGGTGTAGATGCATGGATATATACCAGCCATATGCAGAGCTGGTGTAGATGCCTGGATATATACCAGCCATATATGCAGAGCTTGTGTAGATGCCTGGATATATACCAGCCATATATGCAGAGCTGGTGTAGATGCCTGGATATATGCCAGCCATATATGCAGAGCTGGTGTAGATGCCTGGATATATGCCAGCCATATATGCAGAGAATGGGTCTCAATCCACCCGTGAGGAAAGACTGCTCACCTGTGAGGCAAAGCCAATATGAAATAGGGCTTGTGTCCTGAATTTACTACAGGACAGTGACCCAGCCTCACATTATAGCTGCTCGCTCCACACTGACTCAGACACCTTTCACATTGCCAAGTACAGATTATGTCGTCTGTGAGTCTATTCTGTTTTTCTAACTAGAAAGACGCTGGAAAGCATGAATAATCAAATTAAGTTCACGTCCAACTTCTCAACTGAAAAAAACCCACCTCATCTTATAAGAACAGTACAAATGGAAGGACCTAGTACAGGAAGATTAGTTTCTACCATCTGTGGTCACCGTTTCTACCATCTGTGGACTGACTAGCAGGCAGGGGACAATCCAAGTACTCTGTACTGTGATTTCTCAGCTGTGAGCCGAGGGGCCTGATCTGTAGAATATGAGGCTTTGTTTTTCTCCTGCAGCTATCTCAGGCAGTAAAAGAGACAACCCACAACAATCTGGCTGGGCTGATGTACATCAAACTTGGGGCATGGTTTCTAGAACAATGAACAGGGAATGAACCGATGGCCAACAAGGCTGCCGTCCACAGCCCAGATCCTCCACAGTACCCCTGAAACTGCCGCCACCCTGGTGTGTCTTCCAGGATGAGTTTAGATATCAGCCTTATTATTCACTAAATGGATGACCTTTCGTAAGTCATTCCACTATGACAGCCTTGACTTTACACTTCTGTGCACTGGAATTAATCTGCCCATTCCTGGGAATGCACAAAAAGTACAGTGCATAGCGACGGTGAAGCCCCTGTCATCCAGGGAACATGAGTCACATGCCTCTTCACTTAAACATTATGTACCCATCAGCCTCAACCTCGGCCCACCCACTCATTCTGAAGCTCATTCCTCTCTAAGGCACAAGCACCCAGTGCTAGAAAGTCTCTGAAAATCAGCCAAGGCTTAGAAAAAATGGTCACAGCTTAAGGAAGTGCCAGTTCTTCAACAAAGCCTGGCCTGGAAGCAGGGTAGCAGCCACCAAGGGCTACACAAGACACAGTGAGGACCCTTTGTAGACTCCACTCTCCTCCAAATTCTAAGGAGTAGCTTACCTTTTGACTGCTGCCTCGGGATGGGAAGTTTACCTTGGCGATCCTGTCATCATGGGTATGAGATGCTCGTACAAGATACAAGAATGTCATAAAGTTCTGATGAGGACAAAGTCAGAGCTGACAGCAAGCCACAGCTCCCAGACGCTCCCCACATGTGTGCCCACCTCTGCTTTGCATTTTGCATTTGTCTGGCATGGTCTGCAAGATTCCCGATAATAGTGATAGAGTGTATGAGCTAGGAATGCCAGATCCCGAGAAGAACAGAGGACTGGAAAGTGAGTTCTCATGCAGGTATACCCAGAGGCTGCCAGCTGTGCTAGAAATCCTCGTCTCAGCTCGAGCTCATTCCGTCTGCTTCTTCTGCAGACCTCAGCCTCACAGTCACGTTCTCTAGGAACCTCCCTCCTGCCTATCCACCCGGGAGAGCTGCCCTCGCTCCGTGCCTCTCAGGTGGCTCTATCTGGGAGCTGTGCCTGCTCATTTCCTGGATCGCCTTGATGCAGTTAAAGCTGTGTCTACCCTTTCCATCCACATGTGCCCACAACAGCGCCTGCCATGTGTGAATACTCAGTCATGGCTGATGGGGAGAATGGGGCCAGAGCGAGAGGCTTGTGTTGAAGGTCTACATGGCATCTTCATGCTGGGATGAGAAAGGCAGAAGGCTGGAAGCCTGGAACCCATACGAGTTAACTGTCTGATCTTGGTCATCTTGATGGAGGTGGGAGGTTTATTCTTGGTTTCTTTGTCTTCAAAAGGACCACATTACCTCCTTTATAGGATAGCCGTGTGTATCACATTGAAGAATGGCCCAGCATCATATGTTTTCCTCCATGTGTTTTCTCACAAGAGTTCACCTGTTTCATGATTGACATCTGAGGACTGACAATTGTTTTCTGTATCCCAGCTCAGGCTTATCTGCTGGTCTATAGACCCACATCAAATGCATGATCCTCATGACTATGTATGATGCATTTGAGTAGTCCAGCACCGTACAGCCTGCTTTTGCCCAGTCTCTCCACTGTCAACACACCCATACTATCCATCTAACGTTTTAAAAATTGGTCTTACCTTGAACACCGTTGAGCACTTTGATGAACATGGTTGAGTTGCACTTAGCACCGTCATACTGTAGACAACCCCCACATCTGCCCAGTTCCAAGGCCTCACCATTGTTACAAAGGAAACCATTCACCTTCCTGCTTACCCTTAGCCTGGGACAAATGCTGTTTCCCTTCTTGTGTCTGTGGATCTAAACATATGCATAAAGGTGGCGCTGTGCAGCCTCTGGATTCTTATGCCCACACGTTCTGTGTGTATCTACAGTCATGTATTTGCACACTTAACTCAGGATTGCATGTACATATGCCATGGATTGAGGGTGGAATGGCTTTCTCTATTAGTCCCCACCCTATCTTTTGAAACTGACTCTTTCTCCAAGTCTGGACTTTGCTGCTCCTGATAGGTTGCCTTGCCAGAAAGCTCCTGGTCTCTTACCTGCTAATGCTGGTTTGAGGTGCACGCCACCGCACTCAGCCTATTTACATGGGCAAAGATCAGAACTCACATCCTCATGCTGGGCAGTAAACACTTTACCCAGGAAGCACTCTCCCCACCACATGTCGGCCTTCGTTTATTTATAGTTTGCAATGCTTACAAGGTCCGTTTCTACTGTTGCATGTATTATAATATGATTTCATTTAATTATAATATAATTTGTAATATAATTTCATTTAATTATAACATACTTTCTTTGATTATTTTCTTATTAACAGGTCATCGTGTCCATATGGCACACTTCATTCTTCCATTCGCCCTGCAATAGAGATCTGTCGTCCAGCCAGTCTTAAGCCATAAGCCTAACAGTCACTTCTGTCCTTTCTTTTTTCTATAAACTTCCAGCCAACCATAGCAACAAATCTAATCCATTCCATCTCAAAATATATTCAAATCTTTCTGCTCTTTCCCTCTTCTTACACAAAACACCCATATCTCAGTAAACACCTAACTTCTAGTTGGTGTCAAGACGTCATTATTCTCTCTAGATGTAGCCATTGGGATGCTCTGCAAACTCAAGCGAGGTCATCCGTTCATTAACTACAGTGCCTTGACCTCTTTCTTTTCTTTCTTTTTTGTTCATATCTGAGCCTGTTTCCTTCATAATGAAACTCCAGGACAAATCTTAGTCTTCTTTCACTGCTTCTCAGAGCCAGGCACACAGTAGGTCTTGCTTAGATGAATAACCTTGGCTTCTTTCTTTACAGAGATTGCCTCTTAGAGGCAAGGCAAAAAAAAAAAAAAATCAACAAACACGTAACATTATATTATATCCAGTCATTACTTGGGTTATAATACTTGACTAGGTTCATTGTGCTTTGAGTAAAATCTGTACTCAGTATGCCTCTAATTCCAAGCAAATACAAATGCGTCTCAACAGGCTTGAAGCAACCCTTGAGGGATATTTCCACTATGGTGAGGGGTATTCTCCTGCCTCATGGTCCACAGGCAAGCTATTCCTTCTGCTTCCTGATCTTAGCTTTGTTGAGTGTCATTATCAAAATAAAAATCAAACAAATACACACACACACACACACACACACACACACACACATATACACATGAGGTAAGAGGGAGGGTAAGAGAGAGCAAGACAGAGGGAGAGAGAGAGAGAGAGAGAGAGAGAGAGAGAGAGAGAGAGAGAGAGGAAAGGAGGGAGGGTCACTAAGACACACGTGCTCAGATGATTCTTGGTGAAATAACACCTGCACCTCTTTCCTTGAGGACAGAGACCTTATAAACATTTTAGGGTGGGCTGGGATCCAGGGATAGATGCTTCAGTTTAGCTCAATCTGAGATGTTAGGGATGCTTCCTTTGCATGGAGAGGGCCTGCAGTGTTCTCTCTAAGTGACATTGTCCTCCTAGGGGAATGTCGTGGTCACTTGTTCTGAGACAGGTACACCTTTCCCTGAATAGACACTAATGAATACTGTTCTCAATTATGAGAATACCTGGGGTTTATGTTACCATCATGACTGGTAGCAAGCACACCAAGGCCAGAAAATGAGGGCCAAGACAGGGAGAATCAGGGCTGCTTACACCCTGAGAGTGGGAAGTGAAACTGGGATGGCCACCCTGGATGCCAGCATGTTAGCTCCACAAAACAAGTAAAATAGGAGTGCTGTCTGAACAGTAACTATGAGGCAGGGACACTCAGACATCCAGGATCACTGTTGCACCGTTCACTATAGCTCAGAAAATATGAAAATACAGCATGAGTTTCAGCACATGAGTGGGGACACTGCCACATCACTGCCTGTAAAGGAAAATGGGATGAGCAGTACATGTGTAGTCCTGGAGATCATGCTAAGTGAAATAAGCCAATCTCTGGAAGACAGATGTCAGCCTTTCTATAATATGCAGAAGCTACATGTGTGTTATGCATTCTACATATCTCTCTCTCTCTCTCCCTCTCTCTCTCTCTCTCTCTCTCTCTCTCTCTCTCTCTCTCTCTCTCCCTCTCCCTCTCCCTCTCCCTCTCCCTCTCCCTCTCCCTCTCCCTCTCCCTCTCCCTCTCCCTCTCCCTCTCCCTCTCCCTCTCCCTCTCCCTCTCCCTCCTCTCTCTCTCCCTCTCCCTCTCCCTCTCCCTCTCCCTCTCCCTCTCCCTCTCCCTCTCCCACTCCCTCTCCCTCTGTGTGTGTGGTGGGTGTATGCCTTAGAGTGCCTGTGTTCTTGGGTTTGTGTGTTTTTATGTGGAACGTAGCACAGAAGACAGAAGAATGCACCAGTTAGGAGAATGGAAGAGAAGCTTTGTCATTTCTCTTCACTCTGGCACCTTAGAGTAATGTCCTTGTCAATTTAGGATGAGGCAACTGGTCTCTGAGCCCTGGATGAGCCAAGTCCATGTCAAAATAGAATTCCTCAGGACTTTACCCCCATTCAACTTTCTCTTGGTCCCTGCACAAAAGCAGGTTAGGGACCATTTCGCTGACAGGAGTGAGTACGAGTCAGGGCCTCTCTCTGCTGACAGCTTTCTAGAGCAAGCAAGTCAGAGCCATAAATTTCTCTCATATCTGTGCCAGATAGATCCACTCTACCTAGTGAACACTGAATCTCAGCCTGCAAACCTCCAGGCCCTCAATTCAGCTTAAAATAATCTTGAAACAGCGATGAGGAATAGACAGCTGCTTCTGACAGTTTGACCTTCTTTCTGAGTCTCTCCCTCAGGTGACATATCACCTGACTCTAGTACTTCTCTTTCCATTTGTACGGTGCCCATAAGTGCTAGTCAACTGGTCAACGGGAGCAGAGGAATTCTGAATTAGGGAAATATGATTGACAGAACGGTTGCATCAGTAGTCTTCAGGAAAGTGTGTAGGGAGATTCCTCATCAGGAACTTGTGTGGGAGTGTGGGATCCCACTGGGGCATGTGCCACTAGTGGGCAGCATGTTCTGAGCAGGAAGGTCAGGTCAGCAAGCCAGTCATCAGCCCTCCTCTGTAGGCTCTCTTTCACTTCCTGCCTCCAGGTACATGCCCTGTTTGAGTTCCTGCCTTGACTTCTCTTCAAAGATGGTCCATGATCAGGATACGTGAGCTATACTAAACCTTTTGCACCCCATGTGGCTATTGCTTATAATATCTGTCATATTGATGCAAAGTAACATATGACAGGCATGTATTTTATACCCTGGTCCTCATCAGTGGATGTTCTGAGGCAGACCCTGAACAAGAAAGGGAAGCTAAGGCACCCCCCCCAAGAAAGGGGATTGGTGGGCAGAACTTTGGGGGATGGGCAAGCCCTAACTGACAGAAGCTGTAGTTTAACTTACATTACCTTCCCCACTGCCCTCGAAGAGGTACTCAGATATGCTGCCTTTATCTCGCCATGACATTTCTTATTCTGTGGCAGGCTGACCTCAAGGCAGAGTTTCTCTCTGTAGCCCTGACCGCCCTGGAACTCCCTCCATAGACAAGTGTGGCAACGAGCTCAAAGTCCACCTGCCTCTGCCTGCTGGAATCAAAGATTTGCATCTCCACCACAAAGCTTCCTCCAGGCATTCCTAACCATTCATCTACCAAATGTGGAAAGCCCAGTGACCATCCCCAGCTACCAGAGACAGGGATAGCAGTTTGGATCTTTCCAGAGTTAAGTCAGAATGTCTCCATATAGTGTGAGCAGTCCTCAGCCTGTAGACGGCCACAGTTGAACAGCCAAGAGGCAGGAAGTATTTAGGCTGCAGTTGGCCTGGCCAGGATGGAGGTCCAGTACTGTATAAAAGCCAGTGAAGATGTCCCTGAGAAAGACTGTGAAGGCGGCCTGAGGAAGCAGCTCTAGGAGTCCTCTTTTCCTTACAGAAGGCGGGCTGCAAACTGAAACAGGAATCTGAAGACATTTCTGTCTCCTATTTTGTGTTATAATGGGAACTAAGTGTACCAAATTCTAAATGTCACTTAGAGCCTGGACAGAAAGTGGCTACACCAGTCAAGGCATGCAGGGGAAACAATGTCAGGACATTGGCCTCAGCATCTAGAAAGTACTGCTGTGAGTTCCAGTGAAACAATGCAGTCATGTGTGCACTGCTGGTGCCCAGGATGACAGCTGTGAGTGAGCCTTTTCTAGTGTCCGAAGTTTTGCTTGATGCACAGCTCCATGCCTCTGAAACTGTGATACAGCTGTCCAAGGGAAGACAGACCTGACTGAATGGGACACCTCCCACATTCTGCTCTATGGGAGGCTAGAGCCAAGCACAGACCTAAACCAGTCACAATGACCACAATGAGGATTGCAGAAAGACAGGCTATTCCTCAGTCCAGCAAGTGAAGATACAGCCGGCTGCCAGGAGACCTCAAGGATGTTTGTCCTGTGATTATGAAATTGATCCTGGCAGCTTTGTAGTACTACATAAATCTAAAATTCTGTTTTGTTGGTCCTCACCAAGTATCCAGAACTGCTTTTCTCCCCATTCCATTCATAGGTCATAAAAACCCAGCCTTCCTTGTGACAGAGGCTAAGATCCAGGCCCTGAAGCAGTGTGAAAGCTAAGAAGTATAATGGGGAAGTTGATGCTGGTGGAGTCCAAAGTCTGCTGTGCCTATAGAAGGGGTGAGGTGTATCTCAGGACAGGATGGGAAGGTGGGGCTTGCCTAATTGCCTTCTGCCTCCACACAACAAACTGGTGGGGACCTGTCACCTCTGATGAGACCAAACTTGAGTTTCACTCTAGGTTATTCCTTCAGGAGGATAATTAACTGTCAAGGCAGGATGCTCCCCATTTTGGAAGAAGACAGATGGAGAGGCTTTCAACATCCTATGAGGCCTCTCCTTCAACTTTCCAAAGTGCTTCCTACTAAGGAAGAAGGCAATTCCTGGAAAGTAACGACAAGGTGGTGACATAGTATGAGACCTCCAACTCACCATATATTCTACATCAAAAAAGTCTTCCTTACATTCATTCATTCATTCATTCTCTCCCTCTGATGCCTCCATCCCTCCCTCTCTGACTAAAGAAGAAAACATGTGCCTACAATGTCTCCAGGTTCTCCTGCCTGTGAACCTGGTCTCCAAAGTCACACATTTTGTGGTGCCTGCCTCCCATAGAAGGATGTTTTTAGATTCAGATCACTAAGCTCAATGCCCGATTTCATGGCAGTCACAGAAACTTTGCCAGACTGCTGTCTCCCAGAGCACCCAGCCTGGACTGCACTATGTTGAGTTCTTCTGCACTTTGGAGGTCATGGGTTCTTTCCTTTGCTGGGATCCCCACTCTGCAGCTGTGCATTGTTTCTCCTTGTCAACCCCAACATGCACATGATCCTGTTTGAGTGATCCACAGACTTCATTAAATCCACAGGGGTCCTCCTGCTCTCAAGGGACACCCTGGAGGATTTCCTAAGTGAGTTTTCACATATCCCTGGGAACCTGAAAGATTGGACAACCTGGCAGGCCTCAGCAAAGCAGCCCAGGCTTGTCTTGCTGATTACCCTCCCTAGACATGAGAAGCCTTTATCTGTCCAGCAAGGGCAAAATGGTAGGGCCTCCTTGTCTACAAGTAAGAAGATACCCCAATTAAAGTTTCCACTACAACTAGGGCATTAGCACATGAGTAGTGAGATCAGTTCCTGGAGAAGCCTTTTGACCTATGCACAGGCTGAGCCCACATAGAGGATTATATAGGGACTTCAGGAAGAAGGATGGGTTACAGGCTGAATATAAGGGGAGGAGCCCTGCACCAAAATGTTATCTCCTAGCATTGGGTGACAAGTGAGAGGGAGGGATGACATGGAGTCAATGCACGTTTAGGGATGAGCTGGGCTCTTTGACGTCTGTGATTAAGTATGGACACAGAGGCTCTGGTTTTTAAGTTAAAAGAAAGGTTCTCCATAAAGAGCTCATTGTAATGTGTCCTCCTGCTTCCAAGGCAGGCCAAGCAAGCACTTTTAAGGAGCAATGTACATAGAAAGGAGTGCAGGTTCTAATCAGTGGATTGATGGAGTTCACCCAACAAATGAGGGTGCTGGGTCTCTGCACTGTGCAGCCTGCTGCCCCTCTTGATCACCTGAATCAATTATTACTACTCCCATTGCATCTTCCTAATGATTTTTTATACAGCTGACACTGGAGGTCTCCTCCACACAAATATCTATTACCATGACCTTGTCAACTGCATTTAGGAGGATACTCACATTGTATGATAGGATTCGCATGCTTTGGAATGTTATGTCAGTCACTTATGACCAGTGTATGATATGCCTAGGATATAAGTCTGGGGAATATTGCCATGTCAAAGATACTCTATAATTTTCTCTCTCTGAGATCCGACTTTTGTGTAGAGTAGAATTCAGTTTGTCTATGGTGGGCTAGATTGGTATACTCAAGAACATCCTTATCTGTTTAGGGAAGCTTCTGAGTGTGGATGGGCTTTGTGCCGGTTTTCTCCTTAATGTATCCTTCAGAGCCCAGAGGAAAATGCATTTGCCATTAGTACTCATCAGGGGACTCAGGAGTGGATTCCCAGTAACAGTTCCCCCTGGGTTGCAGAGGCTGCCATTCTCTGGGTCCTCATATGACAGGGCCTTCTTTTTATCTCCTTATCAGTGCATGGTAAACTATATTAGGGACAAAATTGGATCCCGCCTCCCCCTACAGTAGGCCTGCCTCTATACACTACTCCCAGGTGTGAGAGCCTTAACATTTCATCTTTTTTTCTTTAAGGGTTTCTGCCTGTTGACCCATGATTTCCTGTATTTCTTTAATGTATTTCTGTGTTTCCTCTTTAAGGGCTTTTACCTGTTGACCGATGTTCTCCTGTATTTCTTTAAGGGAGTTATTTAAGTCTTTCTTGAAGCCTTCTATCAGCTTCATGAGATACGATTTTAAATCCAACTCTTGCTTTTCCGGTGTGTTGGGGTATCCGGGACTTGCTGTGGTGGGAGAACTGGGTTCTGATGTTGCCATGTGGCCTTGGTTTCTGTTGGTCGGGTTCTTGTGCTCACCTTTCTCGATCTGGTTATCTCTGGTGCTACTTGGTATTGTTGTCTCTGGCTGGAGTTTGTTCCTCCTGTGGGCTTGTAAGCCTGTGTCCTTACTCCTCTGAGCTCAAAAGTGAAAGCACTTCTGAGAGATCTTTCTCTCCTGGAGAGCTATGCATAGAAGACTGTGGAGTTTCCTGGCTCCCTGGTACAAATGGCTGTGGGATGACTGCGTTACCATTTCAATCTGGGAAAAGTCAAGGATTGAACTCTTTCGAGCTGAAGGTTATAAAATAACCCTGAAAGATATTCCTTCATTTTCTCCTCTCCCTCTTCTATGGCTCCTCTCAGTTTGCAAACACTATGCAAATACGTTATTTCCCAAATGGCAAGGTCACTGCTTCTGAAAGTTCACTGAAGCTCACACAAGAGACAGACACAGAAAAAGCACTGTATGGCTTCAGTCTACCTGCGACTCTCATTTATGGGACATTAGAAGAAAATGAAAAGCATGGGGACACTTTTTACCATGATATGTCTACAGTCAGGTGCTATTCTGAATTCTGGGGCCTGAACACACATGAACAAAATAAATGCTTCTTAGTTTATGAGGAAAACTGAAGAAGAAGAAATTGTGGGGCATAGAAAATTGTTTGGCCAGGGTCCACATCTTTGTGAAGGTCCTTCAACCAAATCCAAGTTTATGACATGATCTTTTAATATTGAGTATGTCCCTATTATTTCCTTATACCCTATTTTCTGCGCAGATGCACAGATGATATGTTTGTCACACAAAAGTCACAGAACATGGAAAGCTAAGATGGTGTGGCTTGATTAGGCTCACGTGACTTGTCTTAGACCTTTGCTCATTCATATTGTGTTTCTGAATACCTTCTATTAGGTGCCTTCTCTAGTGCAACTCTCAAAAGTTTGTACATGAGGGATTTGAGGTGACCAGAGATAGGACATGGAACTTCATGGATCCTCGTTAGGATGTTGTCCTGCAGCTAACCTAGTGTGTTCCACATGCAAAGGAGGTGCCCTGTGTTCTTATCCGAGAAAGCATCCTGTCTAGACTCCACTCAACATTACCATTGTATGACTCCCTCAGGACAGGTTTTGTGGTACTGAAGGGCTCAGGTTCACAAGGTACTGCTCTAGGCATTATGGCAAAAACAAAGTTGAACACTTGACCTGGCCCTGTGCAGACACAGATGATTTGTGATTTTATTTGGGGCAGTATTTGAATGTGATTATGATTTCCTCAGAATGTTTGATCTTCAGTTTGGAAACCATCCTCTATTAGCTTCAAGTTTCAGTCTGCAACTTGAAAAACAGTTTGATGTTTAAGATTTCCATGAACAATGATAACATTGTGGCAGTAATGTATGGCTGCCACCCTCTGCCCAAATATTTTCTTTCCCTATTGCTCCTGCAGCAGGCCATCCTCCCTTACCAGGTTAAACATGTTTCCTCCTGGGTCATAATCTAACTAGACAGACTAGCCTTGGTGTTACTAGAACCTGGAAGAGGCTAATGATTTTAGGATGGTCTAATTTGGGAACGAGGTCTATATTGTGATGTACCGTCCCATATGTACCCTTTCATTGGGTTCTGACTCCTTCCTCTTTCAGAGGACCCACTTTTGTGGAATGTATATTGTGAGTTTTTGTCTTTAGTGACTTTGTGAAGCAACTCCCTTTACAGCCAAGCCCTGACTCTCCTATGAAGTCTTTTGAGATACCCAATCTTGAGATGGAAGATGTTGTTTCTATGTCAAAGTCTTGCTGAGGAGGCCGTGGTATTTCCTGTGGAGATACACTGCTGCAGACACATGGGGCAGCCCCAGCTCTGGAATGGAGGGCACAGCTGGAAGCACTGCTCTTCCTCTTGTGACATTGTAGACCAATGAGAGGCATGAAAACACTTTGCACACCTTGTGTCCTGAGAGTGTCAGAGGAACAAGCCCTCACTTTCCTGTGGGCTAGATGTGGAGGAAGCTAATGTTTGACTAAGTGGCCCTTCTCTGTTGGAAGAATAGAGATAAGTGGATGCTGTTGATGGGGGTTGGGTAAAGCTTGTACTCATAGGCTTGGTTGAACTGGTAGATGTCTGTTCACTTTGTTTACTTCCTTGTATAAAATTAAATATGTACCTGTTTTGTCATATTTATTCATGTGCAGAGATTCTAAGATCTGCTTGCTATTAAACTCCATGCCACAAAGCATGTCTATAATGTTGGGAACTGAGTCAGTCACGGTGGGGATATTTAGCTTATATTTCCTGACCCATGACTATCTCTCAATGTCCTCATGGAGGAACTCTTCTCTGGGGAAACTGTGAGGATCTGATGAATGATGTTTCCAAGTTGCCCAGAGACGTAATTTGGGATCTCAAAGGTCCCCATGGCAAACTTTTTCTCAGTCACTTTCATGGTGCTTCCTTTCGTGGTCATACCCAGTGCTGATAATGATTAGCAAGCCCAAACTCCACACTCTGCCTCCTAGAAATCATATGGATCCCCTAGTATGAGCTCTGGGGCAGAAAAGTCCCTGGTCTTGCACTGTATTTTCAGTAAGGGCCCATGGCAGCACTTGATGGCCAGGCCATGTCTGTCAACTTCACAATAACCTCTGTATTTCTGAGGATATTCTGGAGTTTTAGGACTTGATGGACAATGTTCAGGTTGTGGCAGTATTTTATGGCTGACACAATTTGGCAGAATATTTTCTTTGCCTCTTGCTCCTGAAACAGGCCATTCTCCATTATCAGGTTAAAGGTGTTTCCTCCTGGAGCATATGCTGTAACTAGATAGACCCGCTTTGATGTTACTAGAGCCTGTAAGAGGCTACTGGTGATAGCATGGTGTATTGAACAAGGTAGAGGTTTTGGTGCACACTCCTATACTTGTTTACCCCTTCATTGGGTTCTGCGTCCTGCTTCCTTTAGAGGATCTATTTTTTGGAAGATATATGGTGGGTTTTTTTCTTCAGAGACCTCTTGAAGCAACAGTCTTGACAGCAAGCCTCACACATGGGACAACGACTGCTCCAGAAGAGAAGGCACAACTAGAAGCACTGCTCTTCTTCTTGGGACAATGTGGAGCAATTGAGGCATGGTGGCCCGTCTGACCACATTGCATCTTGAGAGTGTCAGTGGAAGAGACCCCTGCTCTTCTGAGGACTGTATGTGGAGGAGGCCTAAGCTAGTCTCTCTGGCCTTTCTCTTTGGGGAAAGACCAGAGATAAATAGATGTGCTGGTGATGGGGGTGTAATAGGGCAGGAATCCACAGCTTTGACCGAACTGGTAGATGCATGTACAAACACTTTGTCTACCTCTTCTTTTAAAATCAAATATGTACCCATTTTTCATCATACTTGTTCATTTGCCAGATTCCAAAATCTCGTTGCTATTAAACTCCATGCCACAGAGCATGTCCATAATGTTGGAAACTGGGTCAGTCACAGTGGAGATATTTATTTCACATTTCATGACCCATGAATGTGTCTCAACGTCGTCAATGGAGAACCTCTTCTCTGGGGAAACTAAGGATCTGGTGAATTATGTTTCCAAGTTGCCCAAAGATGTAATTTGGAATGGCAAAAGTCCCCATGGCAATATTTTCTCAGTCTCTTTCATGGTGCTTCCTCTGAAGGGGTCATAAACAGTGGTGATAATATAGAGTAGCATGCCCAACCACTACACTTCTACTTCCTAGCCAATTATTTGGAGATAGAATCTGTAGAGATCACCTCTAGTAGATAGGCATTGCCCCAAGTTAAGGGATGGGGCCACCCAACCATCTCAAAATTGTTAAGCCAGAAATGTTCCTGTTCAAAGGAAAGACAGGGTTAAGGATCACCTGGATCAGGGACTGAAGGCCATTCAGACACTGTTCACCTAGGGATACCAAACCCCAACACTATTGCTGATGCCAAGAATCACTTACTCACAGGAGCCTGGTGGACCTGTTCCCTGAGAGGTTCTAGCAACAGCTGACCAAACGTATGCAGATAATCACACCCTCCATCAACTGAGACTGAGGAGCCCAATGGAAGAGCTAGGGGAAGGATTGAAGGAACTGAGTGGGATTGCAATCCCATCTGAAGAAAAATATCAACTTACTGGACCACCCAGATCTCCCAGTGACTAAACCACCAACCAAGAAGTGTACATCAAGGGATCCATGGTTCTAGATACATATGTAGCAGATAACGACCTTATCTGACATCAAATGGGAGGCAAGGCCATTGGTCCCTGAAGGATGGATATCCCAGCATCCGGGGATGCTAGTTAGGTGAGGAGGGAGTGGGTGAGTGGCTGGAGGAGCCCCCTCATACAGGCAAATGGGAGGGGCAGAGGGGGAATGGGGCAGGGATTTGTGGAAGGATAGACAGGAAGGGGAATATCATTTGAAATGTAAATGCATAAGATTATTAATAAAATGCAAAATACTATAAAATAAAATACAATGAAATTCTGTGCTTAACTGAATAATCCCTAATCTATTCACATGTTCCCAAACAGGCAGTACTTCCTGAACTCAAAGGGTTTTTATTTTATCTTGAGGTGGTGAATAGGAAATGCTGGAGGTGTACAGGAGGAGCTGGGGGGGAGTGCTGGATAGCTTGATAGAATTCTTGGTATACCTGAATAGGTTTCTAAGAAGAAAAATCTGTCAAAAAAATCACACCAATTGCCATTAAGACATTAGTACACTGAATGCAGAGACAAGTGACAATAGCAAAAGAAACTGAGTCAATGTGCTCAGAAATATGAGCTCAAAAATAAGTTAGGTATACTTTGTGTAAAATAATTTATTTATGGAAATGTAGATATGAAATTAAATTTACTATAGATTTTGAGAATGCTACTACGTACTTAATAAATGTGTGAATTGTCGGAATATTGAAATCTTACCTGCTTACCTGTTTTGTATGTTTCTCATTTTTAAGTTATAATTCAAGGATTTATTTAACTCAATATACTTCTTTAATTGTTTTTCATCTTTTTCAGACGTTGAAAAAAGAAAAATATTTTCATAAATGTATACACACTCTTTTGTTTCTCAGACATATTCCTTCTAATGAATTCAAATGGCCTGGTTTAAGCTTCTGGATGGAGGAATGGAACAGCCCTAGGCTGGGGATCAGGGACCAGCTGTGGCCAGTGGCTCCCACTCCCCTGCAGTGTGATCTCAAATAGGGAGGTCGGTCTCCCTTTCTGGGTCTGTTTGCTAAAGTGCACATGGATCTGGCAGGTTCTGGCAGGTACTGGCAGGCACTGCAATCAGGAGGAGCTGGGCACAGACTTGTCCTTGGTGTAGCTTTCTGTCAAATGCTCCCTAAAGATAAAGGCTTTGATTTGGGAATCAAGCCAGCATGGGAGCTGATGTGTGCAGGGTCCACCTACATAGCTGACCCTTCCTTGTATGACTTTACTCCCTCCTTAGTGTTCCACCCCATCAAACTACAAAAAATTTCTACAGAAGTCACTGAATGCTCTAAGAGTTTATCATGTTTACAGAGAACCCTCAGGTCAATGGCCCCTGAGTTACTTATTTGCCTGAATGAATCTTGACCACTCTCCAGCTGTTCAGACTGGAATGTCAGAGGGTAGAGAATGTCTCAACTTCTTTTATACTGTACATAGCACAGTTTGGATGGCTTTCTTGTCTACGTGTAATGACATACATTTCCTAAAAGGCTTCCAATGCATGCATGTCTGCTTCACTAAACTAAAAGGCCAGAGGAAGGCATACCTGTGGGGAGCATGTGGGAACTGCTGCTTGCTGAAAATGCTGACCTTCACCACATCAGACCTTCGCACATTCTCATATCTCATACTTGCATCTTATACACACACTATGGCACAAACTCCATGGTACACTCCCACCCCATGCAACAATAAAAAGTTCAGATACTCCTCAGAATTTTTCACATAGGAGAGGGATTCCAAATTTCTTTAAGAAAGTGGAACCTACAAAGTGATCTCTGTGCCTTGTATAGCCCTTGGTATCTGCCACTCTGACTCTAGGCTAGGTTTGGTCACGCAGAATTGGCATCTGTCACTAATTTTTTTCTGAGCCTTAGTCCTTTTGTTTTCCCAACATAGACTTTGAAAGGAGCAGGGGGAATGGAATTTTAGGGCCTTTCCTGCTCCAGGTGCTTGTGCCTGGGAGGGATGAGCTTCAGAGGGAGTGGGTGGATGGACTGAGGTGGATGGGTTCACAATGTTTAAATGAAGGGGCATGCCACCTGTGGAGCCTGGGTAACTGAGGGTTCAGAGGACTTACACGCTTTTTTGTTTTGTTTTGTTTTTTGTACATTCCCAGGGATGGACAGATTAACTCCACTGCACAGATATGTAAATTCAAGGCTGTCACTTGTGGAGTGACTTAACAAAGGTCTTCCATTTACTGAATAAAAAGACTGATCCCTAAGTTCATCCAGGGAGACACACCAGGGTGGCAGCAGATGCAGGAGTGATGTTGGGTAGGAGGGCTGGAGACGGCAGCCTTATCTGTCTTTGTTTCATTCCTTGATCTTTGTTCTAGATGTCATGCCCCAACTTTGATATAGGTCAGCCCAGCCAGATTATTGTGGATTGTCTGTTTTACTACCTGAGATAGCTGGAGATTGGAGTTCCCCGAGTCTGAAAGAAACCTCAAGAGGGGCAAGTCTATAATCAGCTGTGTGTCTGGGTAGGTGTGAGTTGTCTTTCACAAGAAATCTGCTCTTCAAAACAGAAAAATTGTTCCGTATTGCTGGGTTATCTAGTCACCAGATTTCAAATCACTGGAAACATCATTGGGCCACCTGACTCCATAAAAAGAACACTCTATTTCAGACATGGTCTGTGTTTTTCAAGCTAAAAAAAAGACATCATGTGCATAAACTACAATAAAAGTCCCCATGGGGCATGCCAGGCACTGTCCAACATTGACACATGGAATTCTCCATAGCCATCAAAAATTAGCAGGAGCTCCACTGCCCAAATAGCATTCACATCCTGAGGATGGTGTACATTGCCCTCAGTAAGAGGAAGTGTGAGAGAGAAGGCACTGCCACCTGTTGCCCATTCAGTTGTGTGGACAGGAAAGAGAAAAGTTCCTTGCCCTCATACGTCACCACCTAGAGAAAGCATGAGGCTTGACTCTCGTGTGACTAGAGCAGGAGAGCTGCCCCTGCCACTCACTTGCTAGAGCTCTTGGGAGTTCAGGCCCTGAACCTTGCCTGGGCTGCACTGTAGAGTCAGCTCTGGATGAATACTTGTGTATGAGCAGTCCCCAAGGGTGTTGCCTCTGTCTGCTATGTAATGTTGAGGATAAGGGAGAGACCACTCTCTCCTCATTCATCCCTTGTTACCTATGGCAAGAAGGAGAGCTGGCCCTGTGGTCATCAGTAACAGGACTGGCTATGTTCTCACTGCTGCAATACTGGAGAGACAGAGATGTTCACCTCACCAGGACTGCAGGGCAGACCTGGTCCTGTTTGCAAGGAATGATATTTAGGCAACCCCTTAGTGTGTGCTAAATCCAGCAGGCTGATCAGCCCAGATCCAAGGCTTTGAACTGTCCCACACCAATATCTAGGCCATTGGTGAACATCTGGAGTACATGAAGGTGCCTGTCAAATAGAAGCAAAACTCCATGATCTCAATGACACAGTGATCTCCATGGCAACAAGATATCTGAGAAAAGTCCAATTATAATTTCAGTGTTGATAGAGTAGCAGGAGCATCATACCACACCAAACAGCCATCATAATAAACATTACAAATGAAAGGGTGAGGAAACCTTGGTGACATAATACAGCTTCCACAACAATATTTGTTCCCTATGATTGGGGAAAGGTGACAAGGGTGAAGAATGGACTCTAGGGGAGGGGGAGTTAGTGGGAGGTGAAGTGAAATTCAGACACACACACACACACACACACACACACACCAGAATTGAACAAAAGTAAGTAAAAACAAACCTAGCAGAACCCCAAACCCAAAGATCAGGGATCATTAAGATGAGACCTAGAAAGCTTATAAATGCCAAAGTGGAAGTTAGAATCAAGGACACAACAGAATTGTTGGAAATAAAAACTCACAATTATTCTTACAGCTTGCTTGAGAGCTAAGCAAGATAATGCCGGGAAGAATCTCATGAAAAGGAAAGTGGGGACATAGACAAAAATCCAACCACAAGGTGAAAGACAGTTGGCACTTGACAGATGCTGGGAGAGGGAAGTCTGTTTTTGATGACAACCCCTGAGAGGCCGATCATTGCCCAAGTCTGACTTCAATGAATTAGATTGGGATGAATGAGATTCAGCTGGAAACAAAAAAAAGGACTTGATGTAGAGAAAAGAAGGAACGTGAGGAGGAGGAGGAGGAAAAGGGGTGGACTACATTGTAAGGATTGGAGAGATAGCTCAAGAGTTAAGTGTATTGGCTGCTCATGCAAACTGTCTTGCATTCTGGTCCCATCGCCCACTTGGTGGTTCACAATCAGTGACTCAAGTTCAAATTGTTCCAACGTCTTCTTCTGGCCTCCATATGCACTGCACTAACACAGACCACAGCCATACGTTGAGGCAAAATACCCCTCCCACCACCATCATAGTAAACTATAAAAAATCTACACAGTAAGACCCCTATCTCAAAAAACAATTTTGTAAAGCTGGAATAATAATGACAATGATCAGTCACAGCTTTAAAGATGGTGGAAGGAGGGATAATGGACCTGACAAACAAAGTCTTGCAAATCTCATGCAATAAAACCACACTGAATAGCTAACTTTACCCAGAACATCGACAATTTATACTCTGAAGGTGAAGAGAAATCATTTGTGTAAAGGTTCTTATGAATTCAAGCTGTACAAATCAAAATGGCAAGCCACATATGACAAACCAAGTTTTCCACAGAGGCATAAATGGATAAAAACAGCAAGAAATGCTGAGTATTCTAAGGTAGAGACACTGCTCTAGGCTACCCTAAGCCTATTGTAGCTTGCAATGAGCATAAAACACTTTGCAAGCTACAGCAAGGAAGGATGTTGTAAATTCAGCTGCTTTAAAAAAATATCTATTATCCATAATACTAAAGCTTGTCCACTGACCCGTTCTTGTCTTCTGAAGCCTTATAAATCAGACTCACATTTACTACTCCACAGTGAGGCAGGAGCATCCAGAACCCTGAAAGCAGCATTGTCTGTGCCATTTCATGTGGTTCTTGCATCCTGTTCATCTTTGGAACTTTAAAGTTGTCTCAAGTTATGATGGAGAAATTGCATCTCCAGGGAAAGGCCAGACTCCTGCCTGTTGCTTCAGGCTACACTCCTGATGTTTCTGGGGTTTGAACAAGGTCCAAGAAATGGAGCTTAGAAGGCCAGTGTCCTTAGAAGGCTCATCAAGTACTTTGTTTACGTTTTTCTGCAGGTGACAGGGAATTGGGACATAAGGAGGAACACAGAATTTAAGGAGTCCTCAGAAAAAGACCATATGACTAAATTGTCCCGCTCCTAACCTCTCTCAATTCTACTAGTCAATGTGTCCTTAACAGATGCCCTGTCAGGCAGGAATGTTATATCTTTCTTTACTTTTTTTTTTTCATTTGGCATCTATATGTATTTTGTTTGCTTGTATTTCTGCATACCATTGCAGTGCATGGTCCCTTAGAAAGTAGAAGAATGTGTTGATCAGTTGGTAAGGGAGTTTCAAGACATTGTTAACCATAGTATAGGTGCTGGCACTGGAACCAGGGTCCTGTGAGAGTGCAGCCAGTGCAATAACCACAGCAGTGTCTTGTCATCATACACATTACCTTATTAAGGATAAACTCAAATGAAGATAAATTCTGGGTTATCTTCTGCCATTTTGATTAAATATATTCCTCCAGAATGGACAAGTGTTTGTTCAGTAGATGAATATAGTAGCTTCTAGTTTTCTCCAAGGAATCTCATGAGTTCTCACCATGCCACACAGATGACATAAAAGTAAAATACATAAAGTGTTTATTTTTGTAACTTTACATTAATATTTATTCCCTTTTAAAAAAATATTGTCTGTAGTTCTCTGTCACTCTTTCTTTTTCTGTGTCTCTCTGTGTCTATTTCTCTTTTTCTAAGCTGTGCATGGAACATATAACAACCAGAAGATAGCACTAGTTCAACCAGGAGCTGGAATTACAAGCTCAATATTAGTTCTGGTATATGGATTCTGGGAGCCAACATAACTTCTTCTCCAAGTACAATAAAGCTTTTACAATGAGTCCTTTCTCCAGATGATCCCACTCTGCTTGACCTATTGATGAACTGAAATTGATTTTGGGGAGAGTTGTGTCATTAAGTACTTCCCAAGAACTATTTAGGCTCAGACCCTGTGATAGAAGTCACAATTAGCCCGCAAGAAACTTGAAGACCCAGGGTATGGAGAGGTCTGGTGATGGTTAGAGACATTCTCTTGGAGATACAAGAGGAGGTATGGGATGAAGAAGAGTCAGAGTTTGGACCAGAAAGGGGGATAACAACTGGACTGTAAAAAAGGATTAAAGAATAAAAAAAAGTAAAAATAAAAACAAAAATTATATACCCTCTTAAATATAGCACTGAAATGCACAAATAAATGTTGAGAAATGAGCAAATTAGCTGTATGTAGTACAGAGTAGAGTGACCAAAAAGTGAGAGAAGGTGGGAGGGTAAGGAGACAGACGTGTGCCCCTACTGCAGACCTCGCTGCCTGTGCTGCACATGATAAGGCTTCTATCAGTCATAAATCTGGTCATTCTTGTTAGTTTTGTTATTGTTTGAAAACAAAAAGAATTTCTACTTTTCTTTAGCGAGACAAATGTGAAAAGCACTGTCAAAGGACCACCTTGCACATGTGCCCAGATGTTGGTATCTGATCTAGGAGAGCTAAGGTGCATCCTTCCAGACCTGGGCTCTGAGGATACCTTAGCTCCAGTGCTCTCAGAACAACTCTCAGTTGGAGAACACAGATACGAGCTGCCTTCCCTTAATGTCTTATGCCTTTGCTCTTGCTTTCCCTTTGCATTGGAAGCCAACCTTTATAGACTGTGACTCTCTACCTCAAACTATGGCACCTAAGACATCAGCATGTCCTGAGCAATAGCTCCATCCTGGTTGCTATCCTCCAGTGAGTGCATTTCGTGAGCACCAGTTAAGTAGGGAAAACGGCTACTGGGACCCTGTCCAGGATCTGAGGTTGTAGAGAATCAGTCTCTGGTTGTCTTCATTGCAGGAAGTTCGAGGGATCTGGGATCCTCTCAGACTTCTTGTGCTTCTGCTACATTCACATGGAACAAGATGCCTGGATTCTATGAACTGGTTCCACATAGAAATTACATAGACACACATATTAATACATATATGAATACCTATACATATATATAGGTACACAAACACACACACACACACACACACACACACACACACACACACCTAAACCTGTCACCTTGATTTTCAGTCTGTAAGACAATCCAACCACTGTCTACTAATCCTTTACCTGATGCTTCACTTTCAGAGGCCCAGAACCATTACACACATTGACTCAGCTTGAGCACTGGTTCAGCCTTTCACATCTGCTGACCTCTGCATTCTCTCAAAGGGCTGAGATTGACAGGGCACACATGAGATTAATAGGGGACTAATGAGCATTTGAGGAGCCCCATGACTGAGGAAGGGTTCATTGCTTCTCAGCACTGCATTCATTGCAGCAATTGAATAGCTTATTGGTGACAGGTTCAGTGTTTTCAGATTTGCTGTCTGCCTAGCATTCTGTCTTCGTCTCTGTTATCATCATGATCCACACTTAATGTCTGACTAGGAGATATTTGAGTGCAGAATGAGGAAGCCACTAACTCTCCCTGGGTAATCCTCCAGTCAGTCAGTGTTTATCCATATTTAGGGGATTAGAAGCTGTAAAACATGCAAGCACAGGTGCCAAGACCATCCCACACAGCACAGTAGCTGATGGGGTAATCCACTTAGAGAAGTACATTCACAGATCACCTGAGGTTGAGTTGCCGGATATGGGGGAGGGGAGAAAAATCAGTGGAAGAGTGTGTAGTCTCAAACCCCTGGGTTCTCTGAAAAGTGTGGGAGGCACTGGTAATACTTTTATGTCTTGGCAAGGGAAAAGGCACATGGCTAGTGGAGTGAGTCTAGTGTTGACAGGGAATCGATGACTTACATTTCTCCTGCTGTGAGAAAATGAAGGAAAGCCACCAATGGATGGTTTGTCCTGACTCAGAAGTGATGATGACACAGCACCTCAGGGGGGAGCAGCAGGGTGTGAGGAGAAAGAGCAAGGGATTCCATTGTGTCCATGGTCAGGAATCCCAGGCAGCTGAAGGTAGAGAATCTAGTTGCTTTCTCAGTTTGATACAGCTGGAAATGCATCCTGAGGAAATGTTCCAGAAACCAGCCAGGGTGTGCCTTACCTACCTTAGAGAAAATCTCTTGAAAACACCCACAGACACATCCCCATCTGTTTTCATCTAAGCATCTGTCACAGTACACAAAGAAGTTTAATTTCGGGGAAGCCGGGGTACTCATAGAGAGAAGTACTTTAAGCTCAGAAAGATGATGTCAGATCAAGACCAACGCTGGGTAACAACGGAGATGGGAGGGCCCAGAGTGAAGAGCTTGGAAACTGCTCATGGTTTGCATGTGCTTGGAACATGGAGTGGCACTATTGGAGGTGTGTCCTTGTGTAATAAGTGTGTCACTGTGTGGGTGTGCTTGGAGACTCTCCTGCTATCTGCCTGGAATCCAGGTTTCTGTTTGCCTCTGGAACATGATGTAGAACACTCAGAGCCCCGGTGCCCTGCCAGTCTAGAGGCTGCCGTGCCTCCCACCATAATTCTTTGGACTGAAACTCACAAACATTGAGCCAGCCACAACAAAATATTGTACAGGACAAGGCAGTAGCATATTGCCTTGGTCATGGTGTCTCCTCACAGCAAAAGAAACTCCAACTGTGACAGTGCATGGGTGTGTGATAAAACGGTGGCGCCAGCCCGGCCCAGGGCTCAGGATGCTGGGCGAGGAGGATGAGGGGAGTTTTACTGTGCACACCCCATGCTGCAGTTGGCTCCGCTTTGGGCTGTGAAAAGCCACAGGACCCCTGTCCGGGAGTGGGGAGGCTCAGTCTGAGGTCCCCCCTAGAAACTACCAGAGTCAGCTTGGCAATCCTGGCCTGCACAGAGGCCGAAAGTGACAGATTCTCAAGTAGTTGGGCACTGACAGCCAGGGGCATGGGGCTGCAGGCCTGGCGGCAGGCAAGCAGTTAAAGATGGCAGAGCTGAGTAAGAAGTACTGTGTTTACTGCATGGCTGAGGTGAACATTCTGCACTTCCACTGCACCAAGTGCCCGGACATCAAGCTGTGCAGGGCATGCAGATATCGGCCACTACCTCCACTACCACAGCTACCAGCTGGTGGGTAGTGAATGATCCACACTCTGAGGTCCTTAGACAGAAGGTCCTTTGAGGACTTGCTACTCCGGGATGCCTTCAATCATGTGGAGAGCTGCAGCCGCCATTCCAAGATGGCGCTTGGCCATGAGCCAGAATGTAGTGAGATCTCTTCAACAAGTCCTTATTTGGAGATGTACTGCTGGCTTATCGCATTGCACTGTAGTTAACCTATCCTGGTTCGCCAGGTGGCACATGCTGATAGGAGCGGGCAAAAACTTATAAGCTCAGGTTGCGGAAGCGCAGGGGAGAAGAAGCCTGTGA
Source organism: Apodemus agrarius (assembly GCA_964023405.1). Taxonomy (NCBI): domain Eukaryota; kingdom Metazoa; phylum Chordata; class Mammalia; order Rodentia; family Muridae; genus Apodemus; species Apodemus agrarius. Next base: position 49,325,376 of record OZ030026.1, on the reverse strand, counting down.
AGGATCCTGAATAAAACTGCTCTGAGAAGGACTTGCATTTGTCGTCCCTTCACTGGTTGGATAGGGTTGCGACACAAGCAGTTAGGCCTCAGAAACTGGTGTATCACCACGGACTGCCCAGGAAATGATGGAGCCCTAGATTAGCATGTATATCCATGGGAACTCGGGCAAAGTCTGCATCCCTGGCACCATTCCCAAGCGGGTGACAGATGATACCTGCCCCAGTGGATGCCCTCTCTAGTCTAGCCTTCCCACGCCTTTGCCCCCAGTGGACATCTTGGCTAAGCAGCAGCAGCTGGGCTACATGCCGCTGTGGGATGACGATGAGACGCTCAGCATGACGAGGGGGCTGAGACGCTCCTCAGTGGGCTGTCTGTGAACTAGGATGATGACGTGGAGATCGAGCTCAAGCGTGCCCATGGAGACACGTGTGTGCAGATGCTGAAGGAGAGAGGCAGCACCAGAAGAACATTGCCTGAGACCATAACTTGGTACCAGCCTTCCTGGGCAAGGACAAGAAGGAGAAGGAGAAGACACTGAAGAGAAAGATCACCAAGGAGAAGAAAGAACTTCAGCTGAAACTATGGCCGTCCTACCAGTTCGTGTCCTGTAACGAATTTGATGATTTATTTGAAAACATTGACAAAGACAAGATGCATCGTGCCAAGATCCAAGAATAGGAGCAGTACCCATGCAATAGTGTTACGAAGATGCAGGAGCAGTACCCATGCAATAGTATTACGAAGATGGATTCATAGTACTATTGTATGATGAATGTGAGGCTGCCAGACACAAATGTGAGAAGGGGAAGGAGAGCAAAAACCTGGCCAGCTCCAAAGGGGTAGGGAGGACAGCAGAGACAGCTTTTCCCTGGTGACACAAGCTTTACTCTGGTGGGCTGTGGTTGGTGCCCCTTTGCTGGCCCACTGCTGACCCCCTCCCCAGCTGACACCCCAAGCACAGCCCAGGCATACCACACTTTACCAGGTGGCTGCCTGTGCATAGAACCCTCTGCTGTAAGATTAAAAACTCAAAGACAACAGGTGCTGGCGAGGATGTGGAGAAAGAGGAACACTCCTACACTGTTGGTGGGATTGCAAGATGGTACAACTGCTCTGGAAATCAGTCTGGCGGTTCCTCAGAAAATTGGGCATGACACTTCCAGAGGACCCTGTCATACCACTCCTGGGCATATACCCAGAGGATTCCCCTGCATACAATAAAGACACATGCTCCACTATGTTCATAGCAGCCTTATTTATAATAGCCAGAAGTTGGAAGGAGCACAGATGTCCCTCAAAGGAAGAATGGATACAGAAAATGTGGTATATTTATACAATGGACTACTACTCAGCAATTAAAAATAATGAATTCATGCAATTTGTAGGCAAATGGTTGGATCTGGAAAATATCATCCTAAGTGAGTTAACCCAAACACAAAAGAATGCACATGAAATGCAGTCACTGATAAGTGGATATTAATGAGCCCAGAAGCTCTGAATATTCAAGGCACAATTAACAAGTCAAAAGATTCCCAAGAAGAAGGAAGGAGAGGACTCTGGGCCTGAAAGGACTGGATCCAGTTTTGCAGGAGAGTGCCAGAATAGAGCAGAGAAATGGTGGGGTGGTGATTAGGGGGGGGGGGCAGTGGAAGAGGACATATGGGACATATGGTGAGGGGGGAAAGGGGAAAGCCTTCAGAATGTAAACAAAGAATATAGAAAAAAAGACCCCTCTGCTGTGGAGGACAGACACTGCCCACTTCCCACAGAGCTACTTAAGATGAGCCCCTCCTTTGCACACAGTGAGCACAGGAGCTCCCAATGATCTGACAACAGCCATTTCAGGAACTCCATAGTGCTTGTTTCATCTTAGCCTGACCCAGCCTGAGCTGCCTGGGCAGGTTCTCTTAGCACATTCCTGTCCCCTGTGACTGGGAAAGCAGTTAATGGAAGGGCCACAGGGTCAGATGGGGACTGTCTTTCGCTGCTGTGAACACTTATAGTACACCTGACTTGGAAGACACTTTTGAGTTCAAGGCAGAGTGTGCAGGGCTGAGATGGGAGCTGAGGATGCCCCCCCCACCATTGCAGGTCCCCTTTCACTAAATACAAGACATGCCAGCTAGCCTGGCTTAGTGAGCTAAGTAGGGTATGGCAGGGGCCTAGAAGTACAGAGCATCCTGCCTGTGCCTTGAAGCCTGTGCACTGCTTTGTTTGTGATCTTGCAACAAACTCAGAAATGGCTCCTACCCAGCCCCACTAAAAGGCTTGTTTCTGGAGCCTCCTTCAAGGATTCATATGGTACCTTCCTTCTAACCTTAAGATGTTTGTCTTCTAGCTGCTCAGGGATCTCAAGCCCAGACCCTGCTTTAGAGTTCTGGAGTGACCACAACCCCTGAACCCTGTCTCAGGGGTTTAAGATCCTGTTTGCCTCATAGAGTGTTTGGACTCAGAAGTAAAAGTGAAGTAATTTTGAAGAAAACAACTCATTTGTAAAGATGACATGGTGTCATGCCTTTTTGCATTTTACATCCTCTGCCTCCTAGGGTAATGTTTTCAGCATTAAATAAAACATTTTGGCCCCGTGACCTGCCACCATCTTGGAGGTGGCAGCTCAACCAGGTATGTGGAGGGCACCAGAGTGAAGGATAGCCCAGGACTCGCCCTGCCTGGGTTGCTGCCTGGGCACATATCTTGCTGGGGAACAACTGACCTACAGGAAGTCCCTTGGTTAGACAGAGCCCCGTGGACCGAGATCCCCACCATCTAGACCCTAGCAGTTCAGCCAGGGAAGCACCTGACCTGCAGGGAGTCCTGCGGTTAGAAGGACAAGGCACATTAGGGCTCCAAGGACACCCAAGAGTAAGGCAGCACATCAGCAATCTGTCCCAGGGGAAACCCAGTCATCCAGTGGTGTGGAAATAGCCTTACAGGCCCACAGGAAGTTCAAGCACCAGCCGGTGTCAACAGGACCAACTAATGCCAGAGATAAACAGATGGCAAAAGGCAAACAAACACAGGAACATTACTAACAGAAATCAAGGCAATATGGCAGCATCTGAACCCAATTCCCCAATGTATTAGTCTGGGTTCTCTAGAGTCACAGAACGTATGGGCAGTCTCTATGTAGTTAGGGAATTTGTTGATGACTTACAGTCTGTAGTCCAACTCCCCAACAGTAGTCAGCAGCAGCTGTGGATGGAAGTCCAAGGATCTTGCAGTTGCTCAGTCCCACGAGGCAAGCTGGCAAGGAAGAATGAATCTTCCTTCTTTCAATGTTCTTATATATGTCTCCAGTAGAAGGTGTAGCCCAGATTAAAGGTATGTGTATCCATGCCTTTAATCCCAGATGATCTTGAACTAGAATCCATAGCCATAATCTGGGATTAAAGGTGTATGTCTCCACACCTTTAATCCCAGATGACCTTGAACTGGAATCCATGCTTCAAGATCTCCATGCTAAGTCCAGGTCAGAAACTTATATCTCTGAGCCTCAGATTAGGATCATAGGTGAGCCTTCCAATTCTAGATTGTAGTTCATTCCACATATAGTCAAGTTGACAACCAGGAAGAGCCACTACACCCAACAACAGCAAGTCCTGGATACCCCAACTCTCCAGAAAAACAAGATTTGGATTTAAAATCACTAGTCATGATGCTGTTAGAGGAACACAAAAAGGACATAAATAAAGCTCTTAAAGAAATACAGGGGAACATGAATAAGTTAGAAGCCCTTACAATGGAAACACAAAAATCACTTAAAGAAATTCATGAGAATATGGGTCAACAGATAGAAGCCAATAAAGAGGAAACACAAAAATCAAATGCAGGAGAAATTGAGTCAACAGGCAGAAGTCATGAAAGAGGAAACACAAAAATCTTTTAAAGAAATACAAGAAAATACGAACAAACAAGTGAAGAAACTGAGCTAAAACATCTAGGATGTAAAAACAGAAGTAGAAACTACTAAGAAATCACAAAGGGAGACAACTGTGGAGATAGAAAAACTTGGGAAGAAATCAGGGGCCATAGATGCAAATATCAACAACAGAATACAAGAGATAGAAGAAAGGATCTCAGGTGCCAAAGATACCATAGAAACCATTGGCACAACAGTGAAAGAAAATGCAAAAAGCAAAAAGCTTGTAACCCAAAACATCCAGGAAATCCAAGAAACAATGAGAAGACCAAACCTAGGGATTATAGGTATAGATGAGGGTGAAGATATATGACTTAAAGGGCCAGTGAATATCTTCAACAAAATTATGAAAGAAAACTTCCCAAATCTAAAGAGAGAGTTGCCCGTGAATATACAAGAAGCCTATAGAACTCCAAACAGCCTGGACCAGAACAGAAATACCTCCTGTCACATAATAATAAAAACCCCAAATGTACTAAACAAAGAATATTAAGAGCAGTAAGAGAAAAAGGCCAAGTAACATGTAAAGGGAGACGGATTAGAATTATACTAGACTTCTCACCAGAGACCATGAAAGCTAGAAAATCCTAGGAAGATCTCATACATACTGTAAGAGAACAAAAATGCCAGCCAAGCTTATCATACCCAGAAAAACTCGCAATCACCATAGATGGAGACAGCAAGATATTCCATGATAAAACCAAATTTACACAATATCTTTCCACAAACCCAGCCCTACAAAGGATAATAGGTAGAAAACACCAATACAAGGAGGGAAACTACACCGAGGAAAAAGCAAGATAGTAAACTTCTTTCATCAAGCCCAAAAGAAGATAACCACTCAAATATAAAAATAACATAAAAATAACAGGAAGTAATAATCACTACTCCTTAATATCTCTTAACATCAATGGACTCAATTCCCCAATAAAAAGACATAGACTAACAGACTGGATATATAAACAGGACCCTTCATTTTGCTACTTACAGGAAACACACCTCAGGGTCAAAAACAAACACTACCTCAGAGTAAAAGGCTGGAAAACAATTTTACAAGCAAATGGTCTTAGGAAACAAGCTGGAGGAGCCATCCTAATATCAGATAAAATTAACTTTCAACCTAAAGTCATCAAAAGAGACACTGAAGGACACTTCTTACTGGTCAAAGGAAAAATCCACCAAGAAAAACTCTCCATTCTGAACATCTATGCTCCAAATGCAAGGGCACCCTCATTCATAAAAGAAACTTTACTAAAGCTCAAAGCACACATTGCACCTAACACAATAATTGTGGGCAACTTCAACACTCCACTCTCCTCAATGGACAGATCAGGAAAACAGAATCTAAACAGGGACACAGTGAAACAAATTGAAGCATTGGACCTATTGGATTTAACATATATACAGAACATTTCATCCTAAAGCAAAAGAATATACCTTTTTCTCAGCACCTCATGGTACATTCTCCAAAATCAACCATATAATTGGTCACAAGACAGACCTCAAAAAATGTAAAAAGATCAAAATAATCCCATGCCTCCTATCAGATCACTATAGAATAAGAGTGGTCTTCAATAGCAAAACAAAAACAAAAAAAAACAAACAACAAAAAAAAACTAAACTAAACAAAGCCAACATACACATGGAAGCTGAACAATACTACTCAATGATACCATAGCCAAAGAAGAAATAAGGAAAGAAATCAAAGACTTTTTAGAATTTAAGGCACAACATACCCAAATTTATGGGACACAATGAAAGCAGTGGTAAGAGGAAAACTCATTGCCCTGAGTGCCTCCAAAAAGAAACTGGAGAGAGCATACACTAGCAGCTTAAAGGCACACCTGAAAGCCCTGGAACAAAAAGAAGCTAATTCACCCAGGAGGAGTAGAAGACAGGAAATCATCAAACTCAGGGATGAAATCAACCAAGTAGAAACAAAGCGAACCATACAACGAATCAACGAAACCAGGAGCTGGTTCTTTGAGAAAATAAACAAGATAGATAAACCCTTAGCCAGACTAACCAAAGGGCACAGAGACAGTATCCAAATTAACAAAATTAGAAACGAAAGGGGAGATATAACAACAGAAACAGAGCAAATTCAGAAAATCATCACATCCTACTACAACACAACTGGAAATCTGGAGGAAATGAGCAATTTCCTAGACAGATAGCAAATACCAAAATTAAATCAGGATCAACTAGATCAGCTAAACAGTCCCATAACCCCTATAGAAATAGAAGGGGTCATAAAAGTCTTCCAACCAAAAAAAGCACGGGACCAGCTGGTTTTAGTGCATAATTCTATCAGACTTTCAAAGAAGACGTAACACCAATACTCTTCAAATTATTCCACAAAATAGAATCAGAAGGAACACTACCCAACTTGTTCTATGAAGCCACAATTACACTTATACCAAAACCACACAAAGATCCAACAAAGAAGGAGAACTACAGGCCAATATCCCTTATGAATTTCGATGCAAAAATACTCAATAAAATCCTTGCCAATCGAGTCCAAGAACACATGAAAACGATTATTCACCACGATCAAGTTGGCTTCATCCCAGGGATGCAGGGATGGTTCAATATACGGAAATCCATCAATGCCATCCACTACATAAACAAACTTAAAGAAAAAAACCACATGGTTATTTCATTAGATGCTGAAAAAGCATTTGACAAAATTCAGCATCCTTTCATGCTACAAGTCTTGGAAAGAACAGGAATTCAAGGCCCATACCTAAACATAGTAAAAGCAATATACAGCAAACCAGTAGCCAACATCAAATTAAATGGAGCATTCCCACTAAAATCAGGGACTAGACAAGGCTGCCCCCTCTCTCGATATCTTTTCAATATAGTGCTTGAAGTTCTAGCTAGAGCAATTAGACAAAAATAAGGAGGTCAAAGGGATACAAATTGGAAAGGAAGAAGTCAAACTATCACTATTTGCAGATGATATGATAGTATACTTAAGCAACCCAAAAAACTCCACCAGAGAATTCCTATAGCTGATAAACAACTTCAGCAAAGTGGCTGCTTATAAAATCAACTCAAGCAAAGCAGTAGCCTTCCTATACTCAAAGGACAAACAGGCTGAGAAAAAAATTAGGGAAATGACAACCTTTACAATAGCCACAAACAATATAAAGTATGTTAGGGTGACTCTAACCAAACAAGTGAAAGACCTGTATGAGAAGAACTTCAGGTCTCTGAAGAAGGAAATCAAAGAAGACCTCAGAAAATGGAAAAAAATCTCCCATGCTCATGGATTGGCAGGATTAATATAGTAAAAATGTCCATTTTACCAAAAGCAATCTACAGATTCAATGCAATCCCCATCAAAATCCCAACTCAGTTCTTCATAGAGTTAGAAAGAGCAATTATCAAATTCATGTGGAATAACAAAAAACCCAGGATAGCTAAAACTATTCTCTACAGTAAAAGAACTTCCGGGGGAATCAGTATCCTGGACCTCAAGCAGTACTACAGTGTTAAAATTGCATGGTATTGGTACAGTGACAGGCAGGTAGATCAATGGAATAGGATTGAAGACCCAGAAATGAACCCACACACCTATAGTCACTTGATCTTTGACAAAGGAGCTGAAGCCATTCAGTGGAGAAAAGATAGCCTTTTCAACAAATGGTGCTGGCTCAACTGGAAGTCAGCTTGGAAAAGAATGAGAATTGATCCATTCGTATCTCCTTGTACTAAGCTCAACTCCAAGTGGATCAAGGACCTCCACATAAAACAAGACACACTGAAACTAATAGAAAAGAAACTGGGGAAGACCCTTGAGGACATGGGCACAGGGGAAAAGTTCCTGAATAGAACACCAATAGCTAATGCTGTAAGATTAAGAACTGACAAATGGGACCTCATAAAATTACAAAGTTTCTGTAAGGCAAAGGACACAGTCAAGCGGACAAAATGGCAATCAACAAATTGGGAAAGGATCTTCACCAACCCTACATCCGACAGAGGGCTAATATACAATATATACAAAGAACCCAAGAAGTTAGACTCCAGAGAGCCAAACAACCCTATTAAAAAATGGGGTACAGAGCTAAACAAAGAATTTTCACCTGAAGAACTTCGGATGGCTGAGAAGCATCTCAAGAAATGTTCAACATCATTAGTCATTAGGGAAATGCAAATCAAAACAACCCTGAGATTCCACATCACACCAGTCAGAATGGCTAAGATTAAAAACTCAGGAGACAGCAGATGTTGGCAAGGATGTGGAGAAAGAGGAACACTTCTCCACTGCTGGTGGGATTGCAAGCTGGTACAACCACTCTGGAAATCAGTATGGTGGTTCCTGAGAAAACTGGGCAGGACACTTCCAGAGGACCCTGCTATACTACTCCTGGGCATATACCCAGAGGATTGCCCAGCATGTCATAAGGATACATGTTCCACTATGTTCATAGCAGCCCTATTTATAATAGCCAAAAGCTGGAAAGAAGCCAGATGTCCCTCAGTGGAGGAATGAATACAAAAAATATGGTATATATACACAATGGAGTACTATTCAGCCATTAGAAATAATGAATTCATGAACTTCTTAGACAAATGGATGGATCTGGAGAACATCATCCTAAGTGAGGTAACCCAGTCTCAAAAGAACACTCATGGTATGCAGTCACTGATAAGCGGATATTAGCCTAGAAGACTGGAATACCTAAGACGCAATCCACATATCAAATGATGTCCAAGAAGAAGGAAGGAGTGGCCCCTGATTCTGGAAAGGCTTAATGCAGCAGTATAGGGAAATACCAGAACAGGGAAGAAGGAAGGGGTGGATGGAGGAACAGGGGGAGGGAAGAGGGCTTAGGGGATTTTCAGGGAAGGGGGAGCCAGGAAAGGGGGAAATCATATGAAACATAAATTAAGAATATATCGAATAAAAAAACATTTCAAATATACTGTATATGGCTCTCGCTGTAAAGTGCATTGTGGGCCTGCAAGGGAGTGCCCTTGTGCCAGTCCCAGATTTCTCTTGACACCAGAAGATGATTAGCAATGGTGTCCATGGACCAGTTCCACACTGTCTTCTGCAGTTAATACTAGACAATAGGTAGTTTGAACTGCATTGAAGTAGGTGGTGCTTAGTGCATATGTAGTTAAACCAGTGGTTCTCAAAGTAGGGTTCCCAGGCAGTGTAGAAAGAATTTTCAACTGAGGAATATAGAATGGGCTAGAAGCACCTAAAGAAATGTTCAAAATCCTTACTCATCAGGGAAATATGAATCAAAACAACCCTGAGATTCCACCTTACACCAGTCAGAATGGCTAAGATCAAAAACTACGATGCAAGCAGATGCTGGGCAGGATGTGGAGAAAGGAACACTCCTCCATTTTTGCTGGGATTGAAAGCCGGTACAACCACTTTGGATATCAGTCTGTTGGTCCCTCAGAAAATTCAACATAGTATTATTCCCTGAGAACCCAGCTATACCACTCCTGGGCATATACCCAGAAGATTCGCCAACCTGTAATAAGGACACATGCTCTACTAGGTTCATAGTGGACTTATTTATAATTTATAAATAAATTTATTATTTATTATTTATAATAGCCAGAAGCTGGAAAGAACCCAGATGTGTCCTTCAACAGAGGAATGGACACAGAAAATGTGGTGCATTTACAGAATGGAGTACTACTCAGCTATTAAAGCAATGAATTCATGAAATTCTTAAGCAAACTGGTGGAACTAGAAAATAATCATCCTGAGTAAGGTAACCCAATCAAAAATAACACACATGGTATGTGCTAACTGATAAGTGCATATTAACCCAAAAGCTCTGAATACCCAACATACAATTCAAAGACCCCATGAAGCTCAAGAAGAAGGAAGGCCAAAGTGTGGATGCTTCCTTCTTTCTTAGGGGAACAAAATACTTTCTGGTTCTTTCTGATCTCTGTAAATCTCTCCCAGCAAAATCCTTGTCTTCTTTTCTCGCTCTCTCCATGGCTCTCATTAAGTAGATGCTTTTTCCCCTGTCTTCTCATGAGAGTTGGGCATATCCTCTTCTCTTGAATGTTCTCTGATTCGTCACATTTCTGCTACTCAATTAGATATAACTTTCAAACATGCTGCTACTTTCTACATTATTAACTTTATCTTCATCATTTGGGATTAAATATATGTATTAAAGGCGAATCATACCTCTACTAGATACATGATTTACCAAGAAACATCGCAATCACTGGTTTCAGAGTATAATAATATATCCTGCAAGAATTCATGGATAGTGGGACTACCATTCAGCAGTCTGGAAGACCAAAGTGTGGGTGCTTCAGTCATTATTAGAAGGGAAACAAAATACACACAAGAGCAAATATGGGGACACATTGTAGAGCACAGACTGAAGGAAAGACCATCCAGAGACTTCCTGCCTGGGGATATATCCTATATACATTAACCCAACCCTAACACTATTATGAATGCCAAGAAATGCTTACTGAAAGGAGCCTGATATGGCTGTCTCCTAAAAGGACCTGCCAGAGCCTGACATATACAGAGGTGTATGCTTGCAGCCAACAATTGGACTGAGTGCAGGGTCCACAGTGGAGGAGTTTGAGAGAGGCCTGAAGGAGCTGAAGAGGATTGCAACCCCCTAGGACAAACAACAATATCAACCAACCAGAGCCCCTGAGTTCCCAGGGACTAAACCACCAACCAAGGAGTATAAAGGCTCCAGCTGCATGTGTAGCAGAAGACTGCCTTGTCAGGCATCAACGGGAGGAGAGGTCCTTGGTCCTATGAAGGCTTGATAGATGCGCCAGTGTAGGGGAATAGATGGCAGGGATGCAAGAGTGGGTGGGTGTGTTAAGGAACACCCTTACAGAAGCAAGGGGAGGGAATGGGACAGGGAATTCCAGGAGGGGGGAAACTGGGAAAGGGGATAATATTTGAAATGTAAATAAAGATAATATCCAATAAAAAGAAAACAAAAGAGATCCAGTCATTCCTCGTGTAACTCTGGAATCAGAGATTTGGAGACTTCATTAACAGGGACAAGCAGGGTGTTTTATAAACCATCCTGGGGGCTGGGATACAAGCTCAAGTTTGAGAAGAACTGCATTTGTCCTGGTGTCTCCATCACCAGAGTCCCAGCTTGATGAGGTTTGCATTTTCAGTATGTCTTCTACAAAGTGATGGCCAGACCTACATGAGCTTGAGAAGCAGAGGATTCTGTAAACATTGCCAAGGGCTGTTGGACAAAAAGCTGTACTTAAGTAGGCATATAGTGTATGTATATCATTCAATGATATAAATGTATATGGGTGTGACTGTTTCAAAATGCCATAATGAATATTTAATTTCCATTCAAGTATTAATGGTTACAAGAGAAACTTACTATTAGGATTGTTTGCTCTCGTGTCTGCCCCAGCTGTTCCTGGCATATTACTCTTTGATAGCTCAGACATTGACGTGTTTAAATTTAATTTACTTGATAAATTAGCTACTGTGATCCCATGGAACCAAGTCTTTACAAATTTAAACAAACAGTCTTTAAGTCAGAAAAGTTAGACTATTCTTCAAATGTTCAAAATAATGCTCTCTGGGAGGCCAACATTCTGAGAATATATTGAGTGGAAACCCTACCATGTTTATTATTCTTTTACATTAAATTGTTCAGAACAAAAAAAAGAGAAAGTAATAGTGAGACAGAAAAGGAAATAACTATAGAGCATAAAGAAGGAGCTTTCTCTAATTTTTCCCATATCTGAAGAGACTGTCAAGCCTCTCAAACCTCATGTGTGAACTTCCTGTTTCTTATACAAGTGAAGACATTCCATCATGTATACAGTGAGAAGGACTTAATTGCAGTCATGGACAGGAACCAGAAATTCATTCTCCTTTGCTTTCCCTTTGATTGAGAAGATGGGCTACAAGAGAGGAAGTGATATCCTCAGGTGGTACTCCTGCACCTACAAGAGAATTAACAAATCAAGTGAGCAAAGACTTCAGTGACATAACCAACTGCTGTCAGTAGCTTGTTTTATGATGGAACTCCCTACAGTGGTCAAACTGAATGAAGTCAGAGTGGGACTGATATCCTGACTGGGACCCCAGGTCATATTAAAGACCACTTGAAGAATGGCCATCTTGATGGTACCAGACTTTAACATGTTGTCCTGGATGAATTCAAACAGAAGTTGGATATGAGTTTTGCTGATCAGGTGGAAGAAATTTCATATGTAGCATGTAAGAAAGATCCTGAAGTCAACCCCCAAACACTGCTTTTCCATGCAACTAGCTCAAATTGGGTATTTAATGTTGCTAAATGGCACACAATCATCTTCTGTGAAACGAAGAAGGATGATCAGGAACTATTGCAAAACACATGCACAAAGCATGATGCCCAGTCCTTACATTCTACAAAAGCAAGGGGAAATTACCCTGAAAGGTTTCCAAAATGGCAATTTTAGAGTTTTGGTGGTAACCAATGTTGTTGCCCATAGGTTAGACATCCCTGAGGTTTCCTTGGTCATTCAGGACTGTCATCCAAAGGATGTGGAGTCTTACATTCATTATTCTGAGTGAACAGAAAAGCAGGAAAGACAGGGTTTGTATCTGCATTCATCAGCACAAAGAAGGGTACCAGTTAGCTCAAGTGGAGCAGAAATCAGGAACTGAGTTTAAAGGGATAGGTGTTCCTCTGCAACAGAAACAGTAAAAGCCTCCAGCAAAGATGCCATCAGTCTTTTGGCTTCGGTGCCTCCCCCTGCCAGTGGCCATTTCCAGCAGTCAGCTGAGAAGCTGATGGAGGACAAAGGAGCTCTAGAAGCCCTGGCAGCTGCCCTGGCTTACATCTCAAGTGTCACATCAGTGGACCAGCACTCTCAGATCAACTAGGAAGCAGGCTTTGCAACCATGATCCTGCGCTATTGAGATGCCCAACGTTAGTTATGCTCGGCAAGAACTTAAGGAGCAGCTGGGTGACAGCATCAATGACCAAGAGAAGAAGATGGTCTTCCTCAAAGAAAACTGGGAGTTTGTTTTGGTGTCTGCACTGAATCAGTCACAGGAGTGCGGGAGAAGTGGCATGATTCCAGATGCTGGATGCTCACCTTGGCCACTGGGCAGCCAGAGCAGGATGGGCCCCGGAGTGATATCGAAGCAGCAGGGGTCAACGGGATGGCAGCTGTGGTGCTTTCGGAGGACATTGGGGTAGAAGCAGGAACATCCAAGGACAGGGACAGGGACAGCAAGGAGGAAGTAGAAACTCTAGAGGACTGCAACCAGTAGGTTATACCTAAAGTACCAGATCCCCAAATATAGGCTAGGAGCAGAGTTTTAGTAAAACCTCTGGTCAGTGACGACAGGCAAGAAGAAACTGTTCCCACAGTGGATCCCATGGCTGGTCCTCCAGTCAAAGGGCCCCGCTGGTTCCTCCCTTTTTAATCTCTTCTCAGCCCCCCTTCCTTGTGGAGACAGGCTTCTGAAATGGCTGACAAACCATCACACACTGTCTTCATTTTGGAAAGAGATAGGAATACATCGCATCATTTCCCACCATCCTTCTAGATTGTCACTGTAAAACCAACCACAGATCTGCCTTTAACAAACAAAACAAACAAAACAGCACTGTATGATTTTTGTCAACTTGACACAAGGGCAGAAAAAAAATCAACTAAGAAATTACCTTCCCTCTTTTTACTGTTTTCACGGCCATGGGATGTGTTCTTGTCCCCTGATGAAGTCTTTACAGACAACTGTGAGCATCACGACCCCAAAGCAGTGGTTCTTGGTCATATAAGAAGGCAAGCTGAGGAAGCCAGGGAGATAAAGTAGGTGAGTAAATTTCTTTCTTTATTCTTGTCTCTGCTCCAGGTTAACTTTTTACCCTGATTTCCCCAGTGCAGGGTTTGACTGGGATTATGTACTAAGCCAAACATTTCCTCCCTAACAATGTCATGACATTGATCACAGTCATAGAATGCAAACTGTGAAAACAAACTGTCTATGAAGTCTTGCAGGATATTTTATTACACTCTGAAACCAGTGTTTGTGATATTTTCTGGTTAATCATGTCCCTAGTAGTAGTATGATTCACCCTTAATACATATTTTTAATCTCAAATGATGAAGATAAAGTTAATATTGTAGAAAGTAGCACCGTGGGGTTGGAGAGATGGCTCAGCGGTTAAGAGCACTGACTGCTCTGCCGAAGGTCCTGAGTTCAAATTCCAGCAACCACATGGTGGCTCACAGCCATCTGTAATGAGATGCCTTCTTCTGGTGTGTCTTCAAGACAGCTACAGTGTACTTAGATATAATAATAAATAAATCTTTTTTTAAAAAAAGAAAAGAATGTAGCACCATGTTTGCAAGTTGTATCTGAGTGGCAGAAAAAGTGATGAAGCATGGAAACATATGATAGAAGAGGATATGCCCCACTCTCACCAGAAAACAGGGGGAAGCAGCTAATTAATGAGAGCCATGAAGGGAGAGAAAAGACAAGGAAGTGTGGAGAACCGAGGGTAATCGCCATTACAAGATGGCGCTTGTTTCCGGCGTGCCAGATCGGTAAACAAGTGGTGTGCACATGAGCAAGAGCAGGTTCGCACCAAGTCACAGCCCAGCCCAGAGCGTGGTAATGAGATGAGGAGCAGGCAACCAATCAGATAGAAACACGCCACACTAGGGTGTATATAAGCAGCGCCTCTTTCCGTGCTCAGGGTCTTCTTGATACTGAAGCTGATGCAATAAAGCTTGCTGCAGAAGAATCCGGTTGTCCGCGTGGTTCTTGCTGGCGAGACAATAGCGCATGCGACAAGGAAGCTGTTTTATTGTGAGAGATGTACAGAGATTGGAAAGAATCAGGAAGTAGTGATTTTGCTCCATAGTAAACGTCAGAGGCAATAATATTCTAGGCCTTGATAAGATCATATGAAGCCTACAATGTACTTGTATTAGATTTAAGTTACCACGATGAAGCAGAAAGCCTGAGAGACAGACAGCATGTACACTAAGAGAATAAATATTTGCAAGGGAGGAACAAAAAGTGCCTAAGACCATTGCTTGATGGGAAACAGGCCTTGTATCAGAAGAGAATATGAGCAGGACCAGGGCTGTGGATCAGGACAGAGTGGGTGTTGTGTTTGTCCCTCAGTCCCCACCAGTCCTTATGAGCTAATTTCTGTTTTTCTCAAAGACAAACAAGAGCTTGACCTCTGGTTCAGAATGAGATCCTCTTCCACAAGTGGAGCAGTGTCTCAGGAAGTAAGAGAAGAATAGAGAGAGAAGCTGAAGCCGTAGTCTAGGATGTCCTGATATTCTCTGGAAAACTGACTTGAGGGAAAATCATCACACAGGATCACAAGGGAGAAAGAAAAAAAATCCATTAGACTATCTGTAAGGAGTTAACTCAGTGGTTTTTCAAGTCTCCATGAGGTGAAAAGACATGACAGAAGCTTGGTGGGGGAGTCCGAGGACACCTCAGGGCACCTCAGAAGATGAGTATCTTCTTGCCAAAGATAATATAGAAGACCCCTCCTGTTTTCTGCCTTTCCCATCTAATGAGGCCCTTTAATGCACACTTGAACCAAGACTCTAGGCAGAACAAAGAACAGCAGGTTCAGGTTAGAGAGGGCCATGGGCTCCTCATGCCATGGATCGGTCTGCCCTTCTTAGACCAGATCACCAAATCAGAAGCCTGTGAAGGAACAGAGCCGACAAAACTCACTTGTAGGAAGATCGCCTATGTACTCAGTACAAGCATCACCTGCCAATATAAAGCTTAGGTCCTACTGGCTGAGGCAGGAAACAGGAATGAGAACCACCAGGAGAGAGAGAGAGAGAGAGAGAGAGAGAGAGAGAGAGAGAATGAGAATGAATCCCGGGAAAGGGTCAAGAACACGAGTTTGATCCTGAAGTCTGAGAAAGTTGGACTGGTAAAACTGAGGACAGGTAACCAAAAATATGGCAGAAATTGACTCGAATAAACAAGTTATATAATTTGTGAGCTAGTCTGTGAATAGTCCAGTGGTGATGGGCTGGGCATTTAAGTTATGAAGTCTAAGAGTCATTATTCTGGGAACATCAAGGCTGGATAAAAGACAGTTGTTACCAATAGCGCACTGAATGTGAAGCTAGAATCTAGACTTAGAGCCTGAGAACTCTTGGTTGGAAGAGAATTTCAGAGAAAAGGGGCAGAGAACCACAGAGAGACAATGCAGAAGGCTATTCAAATATATGTGTGTATATACACATATATCTATATACACACATATATTTGTGTGTGTGTACACACACACACACACACACACACATTGGGTGAGGAGAAGATAAGGGCTTTTCTCCTGGAACCTCAGTACACTTCCCCAGTGAGTCTCTTCTAATTCTAATTGAAGGCTGATGAACTAAAAGAGATGGAGGGTGCAGAGATGACCAGTGGTCTCTCCCAGGCTCCAGCATTAATGTACTTCCCTGGTTCAGCAGAGGAACTGAGCAGCCTGGGCCTGTCAGAAATCAGCATGTGCCTGTGAGAGGAGCCTGCAATGGCCCCTAGACACAGCCAATGCAGTGACATTCTGAGAGCCTGACCTGCATTCCCAGGGTGGGCAGCAGATTCAGGGTAAAGAGAAGCTCTAGCCCCAAAACTGGCAAGGGCAGCCTGCTGGACCAAGAAGAGAGATGGAAGCCTGCTGCCGTGGACATGAGCTGGACTGAGGAGCCTGAAAAAAACTGAAAGGAAGAAAGAACACATCACTGAGCTATGGTGGGAAGCCCCACCTTCTCAAGGGGAACTGTATTCAATGTGAAAACAATACAAGAGAAAACAACCTGGGTATCAAAATCTTAGGAAGGCACACTAATGATATACAAAGCAGATGATTGGCTTATTGACAGAACTGTAAAAAAAAAAATCTTAGGAATAAATTTAAGACTCCAAAGGAAGGAGAGAGTTAGAAAGAGTAAAACAAAAATATTTTTGCATTAAGAACTGGAGAAAAATACACTGATAGACAGCAATTTGACCCCCATGTAATATTGTTTAGGCGAAAGCAAGAAATAATATGTTCACTAATGATTGTAGTTTTATATCACACCTTTAAGTAGATTCCAAATAAAGCTGACTTAGATAAGACAGAAACAGGATGGAATACTAGGTTAGAATAGAGATGAATGAAGCAATTCACATATTATAGTCTTCAAAAACCTCAAACACCTACAGAATATGGCATTTTAGAATGTTCTGTTAATAAAACACTCTTAAGGTGAGACATGTCTGTTCCTGGCAGCACACTGACTCTACTTCAAAGAAGATGAAGAACAATGAAGACCTTCTATATGGAGTTTGCTTCAAACGTGACAAGCCAGACACTAGGCAAGAAATTGTGCTCACCTAAACTGCAGATAAATGCTGTCCAAGATGTGGGTAAATAAGACACAGGGAAGTCGATGGCCAAGCTCTGCCATGAGAAGGTAAGGAGTCCTTCACAATTCCTACTTTATAGATATGTCTGTCAGATATTCTGGTCCAGAAGGCTAAAGATAGATGCTCCAAAGATTCATAGACATTTTGGGTGACTGAGGAACCAGCTGCCTCTCTAATTTCTACAGATTTGGAAGCTGCTTGTGTTGTATTTTTCTGGCTATTCAGGCTATTTAACTCCTCAGATCTCTTATGAGATTGAAGACTAGGTAGTCATAGTCTCATATTTCAGTGTAAATTGTTTAGAATTTAAAAAACTGTTATAAGGTCTAGGAGAAACTCTTAGGTTTATAAATGCATGGTTTGATAGAAAATGATTTCTATATACAAACTCAATCACCAAGTTAGTTCTAATTGTACTTTCCCCTAATGTGTCCAAATACAGTTAAAATGGACACTGTGGACATAATTCTTATCTGCTGGTTTTCATAGTTGTTCCTCAGTATTATGGCTTACTAATGTTAGCAATGAGCATTTAGTTGGACTATGGAGGTGGAATATATAAAGAGAATCTCTTTGGTACTGTGTACAATCGTCACTTGTCAATAAAATGCTGATGGTCAATTAAGCAAGGCAGGAAATAAAAGGTGGGACATCAGGCCGGGAGAGATTGGACTCTGGGAAATGGTGAAGACCTACGGATTTGCCTGGAACTCCGAGGAAGACAGAAACATGAATCTCAGGAGAGAGAACCATCTATGTGGCAGACACAGACTAGAATAAATGGGTGATATCACTTACAAGCCAGCTGGGAAACTGGTCAAAGCTTATGGTCTAGGTATTTCTTCGTGAATAATTAAGGCTCAGAGTTCTATTCTGGGAATAAAGTGGCCGGGTAGAAAAGCGCCCACAGTTTGTGGTGACTAAGACTCTCTGCAGAATACTTGTCCAAAATGCACCTCATCTTTGAAAGTGCAGAGGGCTGGTGTGACATACTCAATGGCCACTAAGGCACTTCGCTGCCTGTGATTGCTAAACAAGTAAATATCTCTCTTTGATCTCCTGAAGAAGAAGCTTACAGAGGCCAGTCTCATCTTCATGAGACTGGAAAGGTCCCTGTGGCTCAGAGTGAGGACAGACACTGTGGGTTACAACCCCTGCTTGGTGCATTTTGTGCTCTGACCTCACAAAGAACCTCTGTGATGGAAGAATGCCTGCCCTCTGTATAAGACCGAGGACCGGCCTGTTGGGTTTGTCCACACAGAGCAGGGAGCTGTTTATAGTGACCTGTGGGACTAGTTCGGTGCACTCGAGATTGTTAGTTAACGGTTTGTTGTACCTCACCGCCTGTGTGCACCAGAGCACACGGAACATTTAGCCTCATGGCCACTAACACCAAAATTGAGGATTTGGCAAGTCAGTACAGGGTGCTTTCCCATCTTGGGGAGGGTTCAGTTGGCACTGTGAAATTAGCCCGCCACCTGAAAACCAACGCCCTGGTTGCCATAAAAATGATAGAAATCACCAACAAGAACCTTTTCATTATCCTGTCGGAAAGAGCAGCCCTGGAGAGACTAAACCATCCACACATCATCCGCCTTTTTCAGGTACTAATCACAACGGGCCGCATTAATTTTGTTCTTGAATACGCTCCGGGAGGAACCTTATTTGACTTTATAAGGGAGAATGGCGCGCTGCATGAAGAAGAAGCGAAAGAAGTATTTGGGCAAATCGTAGCTGCAATTAAATACTGCCACAATCTTGGCATCGCCCATCGAGATATTAAGGCCAAAAATGTACTCAGGGATGCAGAGGGCAATATGAAATTGACTGACTTTGGGTTGGCCATCAAGTGCAGACCGGGCAGCTTAGTGAATGTGAGGTGTGGAACCAGAGGCTTCTATGCCCCAGAGGTCGTACTACGGGAGCCATACGATGCTAAGAAGACAGATATATGGAGTTTGGGTGTACTGCTCTTTTATATCAACACTGGGTACTACCCATTCACAGGAAACACTGTTCAAGAGACAGAGAAAAACATCGCCACGGGGACCTATCGCATTCCATCTTACTTCTCTGGTCACCTTGAAAATCTAATCCACCAGATCTTTACCGTTGCCCCAGAGAGGAGGCCCACCATTGAAGACATTGAAGAACACCCATGGATAAAAAAATGCGAAGAAAAGATCCAGAGTGATGCCTACCCAGACTGCAACATTGTGGACAGGCTCTGTGGCATGGGGTTTAATGCCAACGACATCCTGGAATCCGTGCAGAAGAAATGGTTTGATGAAAAAATGGGGGCCTATTTGCTTTTAGAACAACAGGTACGCCTAGGAATCGAGAATATACCTACCAGGTCAGCCAAGACTGAGGATCTGTGCCCTACGCTACCTCTATCACCAGCACATACCTCTACCACTGTTCTTCTCCTCAAAAGAAGGACCAGTGAACCCAACTTTGGCCTCCTCCACAACCTGCCCTCGGGACAGCTGGGACCTGATGCCCATACACCATCAGGGCACAAGGTGGCCAGAAGTGTCTCCTTGCCACCCATGGCCCTCCATTATTCAAAAAAGAAGAGCCCCGCTTCTGTTCCTGCCCTCCGCTCTGGAGCCGTGGCTGCCCCGTGTGTCTGCAGCAACAAATTGGTAGACAGCATAGACCAGGCACCTGAGCAAAGCTTCGCTGGGAAAGTGTCACCTCCCCCTATGAAGATCGGGCGCTTTAAGAGAGTACGCAACAGAATCAGGGACTGCCTGTGGGGACTCTGTTGCATTCCCCGGGCTCCAAGGACAAACACCCAGCGTCCATCCTCAAAGAAGGTGGCTCCCCTGTAAGAGGCCAGATGCAGAATTCAATGACAGTGTAGGCAAGTATGGGAAGGTGCATCTTGGTTCTGAACTTTATTGTCTCTGTCTTTATTCATTTCTCATTGGAAAAATCAAAAAGGTGAATAATTCTGGGGTCTTTTGGGATGGTCAGATGTTGTATTAGTCTGGGTTCTCTAGAGTTACAGAACATATGGGCAGTCTCTATGTAGTTAGGGAATTTGTCGATGACTTACAGTCTGTAGTCCAACTCCCCAACAATAGTCAGCAGCAGCTGTGGATGGAAGTCCAAGGATCTTGCAGTTGCTCAGTTCCACGAGGCAAGCCGGCAAGCAGGAATCTGTCTTTCTTCCTTTCAATGTCCTTATATATATGTCTCCAGTAGAGGGTGTAGCCCAGATTAAAGATATGTGTCTCCATGCCTTTAATCCCAGATGATCTTGAACTGGAATCCATAGCCACTATGCTTCAAGATCTCCTTGCTAAGTCCAGGTCAGAAACTTATATCTCAGAGCCTCCAGATTAGGATCATAGGTGAGCCTTCCAATTCTAGATTATAGTTCATTCCAGATATAGTCAAGTTGACAACCAGGAATAGCCGCTACAGATGTATTAGACCATGCTCCTTGACTTACCATCTGAGGAAGCAATCTTGGAGAATGCCTACGTGGTATCTGATCCAACTGAACTAGCAGTAATCAGCAGGCTACTGCGGGGCACAGAAAGAGTGAAAGGGGGACTGTAGAGCTGTTGTCCATGATAAGCATATTCAGATAGAGACTCCTTTTGGGGAACTAGTGCCTGGCAGTGACCTTGATCAAAATACAAAGGGGCCACCCCCATGTCTTCCTACACTTCAATTGTATAGGCAGAGTGTGCTAAGACCTGTGAAGGCTGACATTGCTGCTTGGATACCTCCATGGAGAACAGACCTGGATACCCAGTTCCTGTGTATGCTGCATGAGTCTTAGAGACGAGATGGTTGTAGTATCTCTAGAACCTCCACTGTGGCATTCAGAGCCTTGGCATACAGCATCATGCTAATCTTATGGACACAGTCCATAACTTCTCCCATCCCTGCACTTGTTCCAGTGTCCTTCCCTCCTGAGCCTTTGGGCTCTTACCCTAATTGTCATCCTCCAAGGGAGTTCTCATTCAGGAGGAGGTTCTCAGAAAGGATGAGCCTGCTGTGGTCTAAGGTGCCGGGTTTAAGTTACCCTGACATCTAATATCTTTCCCTCCTTCAGCTTCTCCATGGAGGTGCTGTGCTACAGAACCTGGTGCTTGAGAGAGGCAAGGAAGGTCCTGGATTCCTGACTATAATGGCAGTGGTTCATTGTTGCTGAAGATAACATCTCAAAATAACAACACTGAACTAGAAACTCAAAGTAAAATTCTCCTACCTGGGCAAGGTGTGCAGAAAAGATGTGGGCTGTTGTACACAGGGACAAATGTCCAGATGGAATCTAATGTGAGGATACGGTGCCTGGCAGAGGAATAATTGTCAAGCCTCTAACTGGCCACCTCAAAGTCTCCTTGAAGTTCAGAAGGACACCCAGGGCCTGAGCTCTGTGGTTGCTATTACAGTGTGGAGGATCTGCCAATAATGGACTCCAGCATCTGTAGATGAGGGAGACACAGGATTCCCACACTTTTTACTGCATGCCCAACCAATAAAACAAGAAGTTTGTACACAATGAACAATATTCTCCACAGAGACTCCACTAAAAAGAACACGGCATTTTTCATAGCTGCCCAAAGCATCTGAGAGACAGGCAAAAAGGCCTGAGCATAGGCCTTCAACCCCTGTACTCCAAGGCCAAACCACAAGTTCTCATAGGACACATAAGCTTGTTTCTCTTCCTTCCCCAATTTCTACCTCTTCTCAAGCTGAAGACATTTCCTTCCCATGCTCAGAACTGAATCTTGTTCCACAATTCAGGGAGCACATTTGAAAAGAGGATATGGACCTCTCCGTCCTCACTTGTCTGTATGGACATTCACAATGGACAGTCTGGAAGTTCCGGTACCAGCTGCAGGATGGGCTGAGATGCTGTGTGGTCCACGCCTACTGCAGAAACACTTGAGCCAATAGATGATCCTCTGAGAAGGTCATTCTGCCCTTGACAATGATGTGACCACTCCTCTGTCTCCATATGAACACAGCCAGCCTGCCCCAACACTGCTGTTGTCACTACTGGGACATTAAGGACCAGAAGATTATGATGCTGAATACAACAATTAGTAATAATAATTGAGTCACCATCCAACACTGACAAGAGAAGCTCAGGCCTCAAAGGAGGTGGACATCAACTGTGAGAACTGAAGATTACATCTGGATCTGTGTCAACACCAACACCCAGGAATCCACCAGCTCTGGATAGTGGATGCTTCTGACCAGACATGAAGAGTGGTAAGTGACCCCTGCTGTCCTATGGCCAGGTTTAGGGGAGGCCAAAGGTGGGTTCCCTGGCCCTTCCTTTTAGGGGAAGAGCAGAGGTAGCGGTTTGTGCTGTTGGTGAGGGTGGTGTAGGGCATGGATCCTCAGGCTTGGCTGGACTGGTAGATTCATGCTCAATCTCCTTGCATGCCTGTTCTTTTAAAAGCAAATAGTTCCCCTTTTTTCATCAAACCTTTTTTTCCTGCAGGAATTTCAAGATCTCGTTGGCATTAAACCCCATGTCACAGAGCCTGTCTACGATGTTGCAGTCTGTATAGGTATCTGTTGGGATATTTACTCCACATTTCATGATCCGTGGATGTCTCTCAATGAAAGAGCACTCACTCTGTGTAGGAGCACAGAGAATGAAATAGTCTTGTCCCCCTGGGCATCAGGACCCAAATGAGAATACAACATTCATGTATTTCTCCATTTGGAAAAGTGGTAGGAGTGGGCACAGACTGTGTACATATCCTGGCCCCTTGAAAAGCATGCAGTTTGGGAAGGGAGTGTGAATCACTGTGAAACATGCTGTCTGCCAGTACCAGAATCTTTCCTGGGAGGAGAATTTTATAAGGGAGAGGGAGGCCCTGGGCATACATATATACTGACCTCTTGAAGGTCACCCAGTTGGACAAGGGACCCCTAAGACCTGAATCACTGTGAAACCTGCTATCTTCAAGTACTACAATCCTTCCTGAGAGCAGAATACACTCCTAAACAACCACAGGCCAAAAGTAATGTTGAATAAGGTGACAGCTGTTCTGGTGACCTGTAACACCATCAGGAGCCCTGACGCTCACCTCATCCTATACACAAATGAAACCTTGAGCAGTGCAGGTCCCTCCAGAGCAGCTGTCACTGTTCCAGAATTCCTGCAGAGAGGAAACCTAAGGAGGTCTCCTCCTCCCTGTTGCCTTTGTCTTCTCAGGAAGCTTGAGAACCGAAGTACCACCAGATTTATTAACCTGCTTGAACTCTCAGCTAATGCATCGTTCCAGTACTCTCCAACTGAAGAAAAAGAAGACCACAGATATTTGTGACTCTGATCCAATCTAACAGACCTTCCAGTGCTCAAACATCAAGAATGGATGGAGATTTGTGAAGCCTCTCCATGAATGCTGTCCAAAATCAAGCTCTGGGGGACTTCACTGGAAGACACCTGCAGGACCTTGGATGGAGTCTGGGGTCTAGGGAATGAAATCTGTCTTCACTAGGGCCAGAAGACACATGTGGATTGCCAGAGTAGATACAGACAACAGACACAGTGTTATGATGTGGAGCCCAAGGCCAAGGGAGGCTACTGAGACATGTAATGCCTGCAGTTGTGAAGCTGGACATGAACCATGGAGATGGGCATGGACCCTTCGGTTCAAGCTGCAGTGTTGACACCATCTGCTACAAGAACCAGTGTCCCAGTAGACTATCTTCTAACCAGGCTATTCTGCCCTTTATGTCCATGTGACAATTTTTCTTGTCAGCCTATAGGAGACCTGGCCTTACAAGGTGCTACTGTCACTGAGGAGACAGTAAGGAGAGGAGGACCGTGACAGTGGGCAGCTGCATGTAGAAATGGTGTGAGGCCCAGTTGTGCCTGGAAACTGTGTGGTGCAACCCTTATCACTTCTTCAGACATCCATTCTATGCTGGGGACTTTGTAGTGACAGCCCTGTCACCAAGTGACAGCAATTTCACCCTGACTCTCCCTCATCTTTGCTTCTCAATCCTGAGCATAAAGAGCCCAGAGGAGGGCCTCGACAGATGAGCCAGTGGGCGTGCCCCTGCCCCCTGCCCCTGCATTTCTTGGGATCGTGCCCTAAGTGTGGCGTGTCTAATAGAGCCCGTCTCCCAGTTCTTGCCATGCAGCCCGTTCCTCAGTTCCTGGACTGTGACTGCTCCAGCCTTCCTGAGGCATCATGGAAGACAGTCTTCCCTGCACAGGTTTGAATTCATTCTTACCTACAAGGGGGAAGGGTGAAGACTGGCTCTGAGATGTAACCCCAGCTTCTAGACTGTCTATGTGAAATGCTGTGACCTGTTCTTTTGTCAATTGTCACTCTATAGGTATAGTGATGTGTAAGGCTCTTGCTGCGTGCTAGACGCCAGGATCATCAGTGTCATGGACAGACTGTGCCCAAGGAGCTGACACTCTGGCGGAGTCAAGGACATTCATGAAGACAAAGATGGTAAGTTAAGTTCACATCAAAACAGGTAAAAAAAAAAAACAGTAATGAAACTGGGTGTTCCCATCCTAGGACAGGTTGTTGGCAAACACTGTCCCCGAACAGACAACTCTGCTGGGCTAAGCCTGGAGAGAAAAAAAAAAAAAGGTCAGAATCTGAGGGCCCTGAGAGCAGCCATGTGACTGGCAGCCATCATGAATGCCTGGACCTGATGAGTGCCTGGGAGGGTGTGATTTGTATGGATACCCTAAAGGAAATTTATTGTAATTTATCTATTGCCAAAAAGGTATTCTCCACTCAGATGACAGGCTCTGGGCATGTTGGGTGTCACAACATGCCAAAGGCCTGAACTGTACAGTCCTCTTGTGCTGGTGATGGGAAAGTCAGAAGATGAGAAGGCCATGGGGATAGCTGGACAATGTAGGAATCCCCAAACCAAGAGGCCATGTTCCAGCATGGTGATGCACCATTCATCACATATGCATGTGGAATTCTAAGCAGGTAAGGAGCGGAGATAAAAACTGTCACCAGAAGGAATCCTGGACCTCGGTCGTCCCTCAGCACGTTAGTCTGCTTTCCCTCTCATGAAGACACTCAGTCGTCGTGAGCACACCTTCCTGCTTTCCAGGATTTTTCTTAACTATGAAAAGAAGACACTGAGTGATGCAGGTAGGAGGGGCTACCTAAATTCTCTGTGCTCTGACCTTCCGTCACTGTCATCTCTTTAGATGTTTCCAGCTTTGAATCTTCTGATCTTCAGTAAAGCACCTGAGGGTCATGAGGCTTTCCTGACAGAAAAAAAAAAAAAAACGCGAAGGCTGAAGCCAAACCTGATGCTGTGCACCACAGCCCTTTCCTGTTTGGGACTGCTGAAGACAGTCTGACCTCAAAGTCTGGACCTGCTCTCTGTGAAGACACAACATCTTGACCTCTCTGAGTCTGAAATGATGATGCTGCTGAACCAAAAATCTAATTCAGTAGATACTGAAAGTATAAGCTTTCTGACTTCCAACCTGGAACATTGTTTCAGAGAGGGCAATGTTTGTACTTGAAAGGGAAAGACCAGGTGAAGAATATGGAGAGGTCCCATGTGGCTTTCTCACCATGTGCTTCATCTCAACCCACTTCTCAAAGTTCCATCAGTCCCCTCACAAAATTAGTAGTAGTTCTGGGATGACTTCTTGATAGGTACTGAGGGATCCCTGGGTGGCACCTCCCATCCACGGACTCCTCAGGATCTTCTATGAAGGCCTATTATTTCTCTTCGTTCTTTGAACATCCTGTGGTATGGATGGTTTCCCTGCACACTCTGACATTCACTGTTGAGGTTGCAGACCTGCTCACCACATCAGGAATGTTCTCTCATTCTGATTGACTTCTGACTTGTACCTTCTTTTCCACAGAAGGTGTTTAGTTTGATATAAACAGGAACCTGGCTAACACAGTGCATTGATCGTCTAGACATCTGTAATGCCTAGAGGCAGCAGAAGATGGGACCCCTGGATAGAGTCAGGTCTGTAGTCTCAGCACTCTAGTCATTGTGATCAGTCATCAGCTTAGAAAGACACTTTTCTTGGCTTCCATCTTTAGTTGCTAAGTCTTTTCTGAATGGCATTGCACTAGTATTGATCTGCTTGTCTAGGAGCATGGGAATATCCTGTGATGCTCTACCATCTGTGCACTCTTCTCTTCTGTCCTCTAGTTCTGGGCACTTGATGCCTGGGACTCTCTTCCTGGGCATCTCATCCTCTAGTCTATCCATGCATCTTCTATCCAGAGCTCAGTAAAGTGTCAGGATGTCAGGAAGCTATGGGCTTGATCATGACTAAGGTACTTAGGACTCTGTGCTTCTCATCCCATGGTATTCCATCCTCTCCCTTCTTCCTTGCAGATCCTGGTGCTTCCCCACAAGAAGTTGCAGAATGTGGCTACCTGGAAGGTCAACAAACAAAAGCCTCTTTCTGCCGGACAGGAGGGCACTATCCATAAGTCAGGCAATCTCATCTGCATCATCACAAACAAATCAGTATTATGGAAGTCTCAAAAACACGGTATGAGCCTCTCCCTTCCCTGGTTGGCACCATCACGTGTGATGTAGGTCATTCATTTCAATGCCTAGACCTAGAGTTCCCCTGCAGGTTGGGGCTTGGAAAAGGGCCATGTGCACAGGTGCTGGTGGTTCCTGTCACTGGTTATTCCTTAAATATGAGAAATCTGGGCATCCAGCTGTTACAGAGCTCCTTCCTCCCTTGCTCCTCACCCATGCTTCAGCAAGGATGCTGCTCACTCATCTCTCAGTGGAATGGTGGAGGCACAAGGGAAGCAAGGAGAGTACCATAGGCTTGCCACTCAATACCATTGGTCATTAGTGGAGGGATGTTCAGGGTCTGTGAAAACTCTTTGCTGTCATCTGACACATGGCATGCACTGACAAATGTCCTTCTGACCCTTGACAGAACTCCCTGGAGGCAATTCTTAGACTGGAGATCAGACAGAGGGAGTGAGGCAGTGTGCCTCAACAACCATGACCTGGGAGCCATAGTTGATAACTTTAACTGACTGAGGGAACCACCAGATATCTTGCTGCTGGATTGTTTTAGAGTCAGTGTGATTATCTGAAACAAAACCATCTCAGTTACATTTCCTCCACACCGACTTGACACTTGCAGGTTTTACTGCATTGCCACAGTGAAGCCAAGGCACATGTGCACATGTGTCATAGCCACAGTCAAGAGTGGAGAGAAATAAATCCATGCATGTAAGCTTGCTTGCATGTGTTCATCTAAATCTCTGCTCCTATGCGGTCTGGTACCCAAGCCTAGGGAATGGCACTGCCCAAATTGTTGCGTCTTCCCATTTCAATTCAGATAATGAAATCTCTGCTATTGACTCGTGACTGGAGGCGTCAGCTCCTCATTTTAGCTAGGCTCAAAGCTAACATCTTGCAGTGTGTCCTTCCTGTGCTCTCTGCTTCTCCCCACACCACACCTGACACTCTCCACTCAGCCACCAGCTCATCACTGTGATGTCCACACTGTGTCCTTGACTAGAGCTTGTAGACATGGATTAAGGTTTCACAACAGAATACTTTGTCTTCATGTTGACTATTTTTTATGTTTCCTCTGCCAGGCAGGTCCTTTTCCAGTTGTGGAGCCCCTCCCTCCAAAAAGGTTAGCAACTGGTCAGACTTTCATGCCATTATTCTTCCGATAGCCTGTGCTTCTTTGAGAAGTTCCAATTCAGTGCTACTAGGTATGTATGATGCTTACAGACCTTACACCACTTTTTACAGATGGAATGGGCCCTGAGAGCATGTAGCCTTGCAAAGCACTTTAAATTAGTTACATATGTTCTCACTTATGACCTATTTGCTGTCTCCTATATCCTCTCTCTGTGTCTCTTCTATCTGTTTCTCTGTTTTTATATTTCTCCATTACTTCAACTTTGTCTCTGTCTCTGCATCTGTTTCTGACTCTCTCCTGTTTTCTTTCTCTCTGCCTCTCTGCCTCTCGGTCTCTCTTTCTTTCTGTCTCTGTCTCTGTCTCTCTCAGACTCTCTCTCTTTCACTTTCTCTTACTCTCTCTAACTCCATGTGTGTGTTGGGGTGGGGGAGGTAGCATGTACATTTTCTGGGTTGCCTGTGGAGGTCTGAGGAAAACCGTTGAGGCATTTATCAAACCCTTAAAGGACCCAGGTATTGAATTCTATTGACTATTCTTGGAAAAGTTTTATAGGTGAAGAACCTGAAGGATCTGAGGCTGGACCAGTACATGCTGGAGAAGTACCTGACTGGACTAGGGAGAGGGAACCTCGGCCTTGGCCCACACATGTGCTGTTCTCCTTCCTTGGATGACAGTAGGACAACGGGACCTTCTCTGTCCCTCAGAATTGTCTTGGTTGTTGATTTGGGGTTCCTCATCTCAGCTTAGTTCTGTAATGTCAAGTCTTATTGAATCTTAACATCCTACTTTATTTGCCCCTATGCTTTCAATCTACCTTTATTTTGCCAAAACTTTCTATGGCTATGACAGTACATCAGTAACAGTTTAGGACTGGCAAGCCCACATCAGGATACACAGAGTCCTTACACAAGATGCTCTGATTAACCTGTGAGAAGTCCAAGGCATTAGCCCTAATCTTGACTCTGTGATTAGAGTGAACTTAAAACTCAGAGTATGACCTGCCCCAGTGCGGTTCCTGAACCTAAAAGCTCCCAGGTCCACTATCCAACCTCTTTGGTTTATGCAGAGTTGGGACCTTTTGCATTCATTTCTTATCAGTATCAACAACTACTTCTGTAGAAACTGGGAGTCCAGAAAACAAGGAGCAGAGTTTCTTGCATTATCTTGACACATGTTAGGGGTTCAGCCTTCCATCTCCACCTTCTTTTTATTGGTTATATTCTTCACTTATATTTCAAATGTTTTCCCCTTTCCCAGTTTTCCCACCTTCCAGAAACCCCCTATCTCATCCTTACTTCCCCTGCTTCTATGAGGGTATTCCTCCACCCACCCCATCTCCACATTCAACATTAATTATAACACGTCTTTCCAAAGGTCATGCCTGTTCCAGTATCCTGAACTCAGCGAGGAGGTCGGAGCAAGTGTCAAAGGAATGAAGGCCAAGCTCTGGCTTTTATCAGAGACTGAGCGAGACCACTGATGCTCTGGGAAACACTTGACTTCTCAGTGGGATCTTCGTCTGCTGTAAATGACCAACAACCTGATCAATATTCCTCTGCCATGATGAAAACCAGGTAGACAGTGTGTCCACAGAAGGAAATAGGTCTGAGGACTACCACCTTAATGTTCCCATTTCTGTCTTCTAGGGATTGCTAACCAATCTGGATAGTCCTACCACCCAAAGGTTGATTCAAGGTCTTGCAGTTAGCATCACTGGTGACATGAGGCACTGAGAGGGTCACCACAAATATGAATGACATTATTCAGATGGTCTTCATGGTTTTTTGTTAGTCTCCTCTTAGAGACGGAACTGAAATTCACCATGGACCTTTTACATGCAGGTAAGATGATCACCTTAGATAACCTAGCGTTTGATGCTAAGACACTGGGATTCCAAAATGCTAAGAGAGGAACAGGCACAAAGTGGAACTCATCGTTTCCAGCTCATACTGTGCATTGCTAATGGCCTGGGTTCCTGTTCACAAAGGGCAGCATGGGGAATGTCTATTTCATGTAATAGGAAACTCTCCCAAGCAGTCTCAGGTGTCCACTGAGAGCAGAGGCTTTGACTGCACCCACACTCTAAAGCAAGTGAGATGGGAAACATGGTTACATATGACCAGCACTACTACACTTGCTGCAGCTGATGTAAGAGATGTTCCCCATACATCTTTATTTATTTATTTTTAATTTCTATAGTCTCTGTTTACATTCCAAAGGTTTTCCCCTTTCCTAGTTCCCCCCTCACCATATGTCCCATATGTCCTCTCTCCCCCCCCATTTCTGCAATCACCCCCCACCATTTCTCCGTTCTGGTACTCTCCTACAAAACTGGATCCAGTCTTTTCAGGACCAGGGTCCTCTCCTTTCTTCTTCTTGGGAATCTTTTGATTTGCTAATTGTGCCTTGAGTATTCATAGCTTCAGGGCTCATTAATATCCACTTATCAGTGATTGCATTTCATGTGTATTCTTTTGTGATTCGGTTAACTCACTTAGGATATTTTCCAGATCCAACCATTTGCCTACAAATTGCATGAATTCATTATTTTTAATTGCTGAGTAGTATTCCATTGTGTGTGTGTGTGTGTGTGTGTGTGTGTGTGTGTATATATATATATATATATATATATATATATATATATACCACATTTTCTGTATCCATTCCTCCTTTGAGGGACATCTGGGCTCCTTCCAACTTCTGGCTATTATAAATAAGGCTGCTATGAATATAGTGGATCATTTGTCTTTATTGTATGCCGGGGAATCCTCTGGGTATATGCCCAGGAGTGGTATGACAGGGTCCTCTGGAAGTGTCATGCCCAATTTTCTGAGGAACCGCCAGACTGATTTCCAGAGCAGTTGTACCATCTTGCAATCCCACCAACAGTGGAGGAGTTTTCCTCTTTCTCCACATCCTCGCCAGCACCTGTTGTCTCTTGAGTTTTTAATCTTAGCCATTTTGACTGGTGTGAGGTGGAATCTCAGGGTTGTTTTGATTTGCATTTCCCTAATGACTAATGATGTTGAACATCTCTTAAGGTACTTCTCAGCCATCCAAATTTCTTCTGGTGAAAATTATTTGTTTAGCTCTGTACCCCATTTTTGATAGGGTTATTTGGTTCTTTGGGGGTCTAACTTCTTGAGTTCTTTGTATATATTGGATATTAGCCCTCTGTCAGATGTGGGGTTGGTGAAGATCTTTCCCCAACTTGTTGGTTGCTGTTTTGTCTTTCTGAAGGTGTCCTTTGCCTTACAGAAACTTTGTAATTTTATGAGGTCCCATTTGTCAATTCTTGATCTTAGAGCATAAGCTATTGGTGTTCTGTTCAGAAACTTTCCCACTGTACCCATGTCCTCCAGGGTCTTCCCCAGTTTCTTTTCTATTAGTTTCAGTGTGTCTGGTTTTATGTGGAGGTCCTTGATCTACTTGGAGTTGATCTTAGTACAAGGAGAAAAGAGTGGGTCAATTCACATTCTTCTGCATGTTGACCTCCAGTTGAACCAGCACCATTTGTTGAAAAGGCTATCTTTTTTCCACTGGATGGTTGTAGCTCCTTTATCAAAGATCAAGTGACCATAAGTCTGTGGGTTCATTTCTGGGTCTTCAATTCTATTCCATTGAACTTGCCTGTCGCTGTACCAATACCATGCAGTTTTTAGCACAATTGCTCTGTAGTACTGCTTGAGGTCAGGGATATTGATTCCCCCAGAAGTCCTTTTATTGTTGAGAATAGTTTTAGCTATCCTGGGTTTTTTGTTACTCCAGATGAATTTGAGAATTGCTCTTTCTAGATCTATGAAGAATTGATTTGGGATTTTGTTGTTTTGTTTTGTTTTGTTTTGTTTTGTTTTGTTTTGAGAAGCCACAGACCCAGGATCTCTCCTTTCTCCTGGCTTTCTTTGTAAAACAGCCTCCCCCCTCAGACACACCCATTTCAGTCATTCTCACAGCCTTCACCTTGGCACACAGTCTGCATGCCATCCACCTCTTATACCTCTCCCTTTGTGTAACTTGGAAAGATGGTGGTCATGTCCAGAGTCCTAACAGCTATGAAATGAGTACACATTACTGCACATTTAGACCTGTTACAGCAGGCTTTGATCATGTGGAACATGGACAGATGTTATCCAGGCCCAGTGTCCTAAGAGCTATCAAATGAGCCCACTTCACTACACAGCTAGGCCTGTCACAACAGGCTTTGATGTGAGCCTTGTGGGCATCTTTCTTCCTTTTGTATGTTATCCTTTTTAAGTATCCCTAGGGGGTGATATCTGAGGATATCTCTAAACCTTGTACATTTTCACAGCTCCTCCATCATGCCCTTGGCATTTTGAGGTGAGACAAGGCTCCAATTCTACCCATCACAAATGGCAGCCAAATCATACCTCATTCATTCCCGACCTGGTCCTGATCTCATCTTCAGACTATTCACAGTATATAATCCATCTGTTAATTCTCTGAGGTTCAGATGATGAGCTGAGAAGGTGAAAGACTCTGTTAAGCATCATCAGAGAATTTTAACTATTCAGATCTACACAGAGGGGAAACCATGACTGCAAGCAGGCCTTTGTAAGCACCATATCTTCTAGGGACATTAAACAATCACATTGTGATTCCTCTAAAGTGGCAGTAGCCCATAGTCTCACAGCAGAGTGCTGTGTCTTTTTAAATGATAAGGGAGAGATGGTCTCCTTCCACAGGTATGACCTTGGCTTAGTGCTGCTCATGCTGGGAGATGAGCATGTTCAACAGAATGTAGCATTTTTCCTTCTGGTCCAATATGGAGCCCTGGATCACCTGTGTGATTCTTTCTGCTACCTGGAAATGCCAGGCTCTTCTGAGTTTACTATAGGGAGCCACTGGGCTACAGGACAGTGGGGTCTCTGATGCAGAAGTTTCTCCACTTCCTGCACATTCTGCCCACATACCAACCATGCTCTCTTGAATCACGAATGCTATGGTATCCTGTAAGCCTTCCCAGTCTCTCTGGAGTACTCACTCTGGCTAGTTATTAGCACTTCCTGTGGAGGATGCCACTGGACAGCCATGTGTTTTCTTTATTGTCATTGTGTGCTTTTGCTGTTCCATTTGGCATAAGTGAACATTCATGAAAATCTACTTAAAACTCCACATCCAAGAGGTATGCAGCAAACTGTCAGTGCTCTTCTCCCAAGCCATTATGCCCTTGCTCCAACCTGACAAGTCATCTCATTCCCAAGATGTGCTCGGTCTTTCTACTAATTACTCAGTTGCAACTGGCCCGCGTGTCCTGGGAATGTTTCCTTCTGGTTTCTAGCAATGGCTGCTGCTTTTAGCTGGCAGGCTCAGATTTCGTAGGTAGTTGCCATTGTCTTGTCTCCTGTGAGGCTGCCATTATGAAACGGTTTGCAAGAAGGAGGTGAAAAGACCACTTGCAATGTTGTATTTATGGGCTTCATTGTCAAGGTTGCTCATAGACATGAGGCTGAGGTGGGTCAAGAGAAACATAGTAAGGTGCTAAAGCCTGTCATATTCCCAGTGATATGTTCAAATGTGTGATGCTTAAACTTTGGCAAAATCATTTGATACTTAGGAGCCTAAATATTCCGTTTCCAAGGGCTAGACTCGGGCCTAGCCATGCAGAATCCAAAGAATTCTACTTCAGGTTTTAGGTTTACCCAGGGCTGAAAAACAAATCTACTAATAGCCTTTGGCATCCCCACAAACATCTAAAACCAGATGCTACTACTAGATGTCATGAATGAAACTTTTCTTGTAATTTGTCATCCTTTAGCCTTTAGCTTCCTTTCTTATCATATGTGCTTGCTGCCTCTTGGACAATACCATGCTCCCTTTTTTGCAGTACCAGCCTTCCCCAACAATCTGGGGTATTACAAAGGCTGGATGATGGTGCAATGAGGGGTCTACAGGTATATGGCCTAAACAGAAGCTGACTGAGTTGTGGGGTTTTCCTGAGTACAGAGTACTTGTGCAGAGTGAGGAGGATAGGTACCCACACTCTTGTATCAGTGGTCATGCTTTTTCCATACAGTGCTCTACTCTGGACAACAGCACAGGACAGGAACATGACACTTACTTGGCTTGCCCCTCACTACACTCTCACAGTTTTTCAACTTGGACCACCTTTGTTCTGGTCACATTTGCAGTCTAGTGTGTTTTAAGTTCCAATCTATTGGTTGGTAGATGAGTTAGGATACTCAATGGACACTGTATTTAGACCATTCTGTGCCTCCGCTGTGATCCCTGCCTTTGATATCACCATGTCATGTGATCCCTCCAACCTTCATCCCAACATTATCATCATGAGTAAACCTTCCCACCATCTCTGAAAATTCATTTCCCAGAAAATAAATGTCCTCGGATGGCAGTGACATCCCTGGGCCCTGATGAGCCAATTCTACTATATGGTGGAGCTGTGTCAACCATTGGAACAATGAGTTTCGGCTGGTCCATGATGTTCAGATGCCAGGCAGCTTTGATCAAAATGTAAGGAGATGATCTTAGCCTTTGATTGTTAAGTAAGTATTCAAAATTCTTCATGGACACCCCATTTGTACAAGGGAGGTAAGAAGTCTACTGAAGGCTTTGGGGCTTTTTGACCCTGCCTGTGGGCTTCCCAAGGTTCTACTGGTCTGGGAGTACTTCTCTGGACAGTAGCATATCTGCATTGTCTCACCATTTCTTCATGATGCTCCCAAGAGACTGGGAAATGGAGAGGATGCAGTGAAATTAAAAATGTAATCTCTGGTCTATGAATTTTGGGCTGTGTACAGTAGAGTTGGGTACTCATCAGAAGTAACATGTGGACATTTTTTTCAGCTATGGAGGAAGAACCATTTGGCCATCATCTTCATACCTGGATGTGTTTATATTTGCATCCTAATCCTTGAGATTTTAAGTCTCAAGGGGAAATCTTCTGAGGGAGTAGCTGCAGGATCTACATGCGATTCTCTTTGCTTGCTTTCTGTACATGGATATCACAGGTGATGTTATGCACAACTGGGCATGTGATCCCAGAGGGAGTAGTCGTGTCTTTCACTCCCCGTCATAGTACCCTGGGTCTTTATCGTCTCTCTGGTCATTTATACCATTCTTGAAGGTCTTGCATACCTGCTCCCCAGTCATGGTCTGACAACAAGTGATTAGACTTTTGATGTGTCCAGGAGGACACCCCTGACTGCATGTTTCCATTCTTAGCCCCATTGTAGAGAGGAGAACAAAGGCCTGGAGATGTCATACTATTCACCATTTCAGGCAGTGCAGAAGAAGAGCGGGTATCCAACACCAGAACTTCTGAGTGCTAGGACCCTGTCACTTTCTACAGAGTATCTAGGATGCTTCTGGACAGACAGTATGGCAGAAGTTAACTCTTTCCAAAAGAGCCTGACAGACATAGAGAAGAGAAAGCCCACAAACCCCCTGTCTCAGTCTCCTTCAGCTCTTGCATGTCTCCTTGGCTAACACTTCAGAGAGCTTCTGAGTCTCCTGGCAAGATAGCGCCAGCAGAAACTCAGACTTCAGGTTAGAGAAACAAGTCTATCAATGAGGGTTTCTCATGCACTGGTGGAGCACTAGCATAGCTGGGTGTGCAAAGCCTGGTGGGAAAGAGCTGAGAGCATATCTTCTGCAAGAAAACCATTCTTCCCTCAACTTACACAAGTTCCTTCATTTTGTTCTCCATATTCAGTCTCTTGATACTGACCAGGCTGTTCTCGCTGATGAGCACAGGCTTAGAAGATGGACTACAGCCAAGAATCCTGGCCACCATAAGGACAAGTCACATCTGTAGGAAATAGTGAAAAGCACGTGTGCACAGGTGTAGCCTTCTCGGCTTTGGGTAGGGCTTTCCCAGCCTTGAGCAGCTGAACAGACCTTGAGCGCTTGCTGCCGCAGACCTTGGCAACCTGGATGGGCCATCTGCTTTGGATGTACGTGCTGGTTCCCACCAGAAACTGGAAGATTGGACTGCTGTGCTGACCTTGCTTTGCATACTTCAACTGAAACAAAGGATGGGGTTACAGGCTTTCCCTTTATAACGCAGGGCTGGACATTAAATTTTGGAGCCTTGATCAGAACACAGACTTGGCTTCTTCTTTTCTCGACACCCTTCCCTTTCCATTTCTAGCCCCCCTTACAGGTAAACCCAGTTCTCCCGTGGCTGCTGGATGGCTACACACAAGAGAAAAGTGCAAGGATTAAAGTCTCATCAGCCATCCCATAATAGACAGTGTCTGACAGACTCAGGTCAGAGTTTACCTTTGAACCCTAGTAGAGAAAGAAGGCCCCACTCCCTAGAAGAACCTGTTGCTGATGCTGTTGCAACCAGAACTATGATCATGACACCTGTGTCCCTGTGGATACCTGTTTCAGGAATCTTGTGCCTGGGGAATCCACAGTCTTCCTCACATACCTCATTTTGAAGAACTTTGCAAGTCCAGAAGCCATTCATATCATGTACCTATATGGGAAGAATTATAGGATACCAATTAAAGGCTTGGGAAGCATTCAAAAATGTCATGTATGGACATGGAAAACAGTCTTGGGTACAATGGTTCTGCATGGAGAAAAGTCTTGAATTTGTGTGTCCCCATGATCCAACAATTTGCATGTCATGTATTGGCATTAGAAGGAGTCTTGGATGGGAATCAGCTCTGGTGTTGAGGTTTGGTCTTTTGCTGTTCATTGTAATGTTAAGTGCCAGCCTCCAAGATCTGGAGTCTTCATGTAGCTTCCTGGAACCTGTTCCCAGTTAATTCTGATTGGTAAATAAAGATGCCAGCAGCTAATAACTGGGAAGAAGAGACATAGGCATGGGCTAGTTTTACCAGGCTAGAGACCATGAGGAGGAAGGAGCAGGAATGAGAACCAACATGCTTTGTAAGGGTGTGCAGGAGAGAGACAAGAACGGCAATGAGGTAGAGAAGCAAGAAGAGTGCCTTGGGCTCTGTGCCAAGGGAAGGTGTCCCAAAGGCTGACGAATTGGAAATAAGAGCAGCCACGGTGGAACATAGAAATTAGTAACTAGTAACTCAGAGTTATCGATAGAAGAATAGATTCTAACCCCATGGAGGTTAAGCAGTTGCCCACCTGTTATGCTGCATGAGGCATATTTAAATTTAGAGGGTGTGTGTGTGTGTGTGTGTGTGTGTGTGTGCATGTGTGTTTCATTTTGGAACCTAAGTCATTAAGGCAGATAGTAACCTCACGATGGGATTTATTAAAATATTCAAACAACACCTTTGCTATGTGGTTTCCACTTGAGAAGAACTCATCCATAAACATCTCATAGAAAGCATTACTGCACTAACATGCCCACATATAAAGAAATCCTGGATATCATATACCTGTATGGGAAATATTCCTGTATATCAGTACCTACATGGGACAAAATACTGGATTTCAAGCACCCTAACTAGAAGAATTACTGTATGGCATGTACAATCATGGGAAGAGATTTTGAATGTAGTATTCTGCTATAAGAAGCAGTCCTCAATATTTGGTACACAAATGTCATGAAATCCAGGTTAGCTTGTATCTTACAAGGGACTTATGTCCTGGATATCTTATATCAGCATTCAGAAAAGTCCTGGATCTCATGTATCCACATTGAAATTAGTCTGGCATATCATGTATCAACATGGAAAGCAATTCTTCCTATTATTTTTTTTTGCATAAGATGTTGTGACTGGATGTGTGATAGTGGGGTGATACCCAAAAGGGCCTCCTACCTCTCAGAAAAGAAGGGCAGAGGGAAATGCGAGAAGGTCCTTGTGAAGGAAGACCAGGAGGAAGGGGTGCAGTGCCCAGGATGTAAAATGAATAAAGAAATCAATTTATGAAAAAAAGTCATGTAGAAGTTGTTCATGCATAGAAAGCAGACCTAAATATCAAGTATCCAGATACCAAGAATTCCTAGATATCATGTCTTAGGGGCAAGAAATCCTTAAAATCATGTAGCCTGATAGGCAGCAGTCCTGGATTTGGTATATGCACGGGAGAAAGTACTGCATGTATGTGCCTCCATATTAGTTCTTGTATTTCATATTCCAGCATTAGAAGAATGCATGGATATGTCATACCTACATGGAATGACTCTGTGTACATCTTGTATCCAAATGTGTAATCCTGAATATCATGTGCATGGATGGTTAGAAGTCCTGGATATCATGTTTCCATTTATAAAGGAGTCCTGGATAATATTTACCCACTTGGAAAACAGTACTGGATATTACATACCCACATGGCCAGCAGTCCTGGATAATGCAATGGGAAGGGGACAGACTTATCTTTTATCAACATAGGAGTAGACCTGGAAATCATGTAGCCATATTGAAAGCAGTACTAGATATGATAAACTGCCTTGGAATTACTGCAGGATATCAGATAACAACTTAGAAAGCATTCCTGGATTTCACCCACCCACATGGAAAACAGTCCTGGAAATGTTGTTCCTAAATGGGAAAAGGGCAAGCATCTCATGTACTGACCTGTGAAGCAGTCATCAATATCAGTCACTTGCATGTGACAAAATACTGAAAGTCATATACCTGTATGTGAGTCAGCCTTTGTTATTGGTAGACACATGTGAAGAAGTACTGGACATCATTAAACAGCTGGGAAAAGCAGTTCTGTATATTGGGTATCCACACAAAAAAGTAGTCCTGAATATCTTGTTCCCACATGGGAAAAAGTCACATTTATGTACACAATTGGGAAGAAGTAAAAAAAATACTACTTATCCATATGTAAAACAGTCCTGAATATCGTGTACTTGTACGGCAAGCAGCCTTGCAAGCAATCCACAGAAGTATTGGATAAAATGAAACAGAAGAAGCTGTTTTTTGGATGCTCAGGTGGGAAGAAATCTTGTATATCTTGTTAATGTATGGGAAAAGATCATGGAAATTATGTGACCTGATAAGTCCTAAATCTCTAAAATTATGATATGGAAGTTCTTACTCATCTAGAAGGTTCCTCACACTGTTCTCAGTACTTATGTTTGGTCACTTCTGGTATGCTGCTTAAGAATTTTTGAGTGTTAAATTGATGCGGGGGTGAACACACATACATGTATGTCTTGACACAAGATGTGTCTTCACATCTTCTTTGAAAAACACTTTTTTAAAGATTTATTTATTTGTTTTATGTAAGTACAGTATACTTACATAGTATGTAATTACCTACCTTGTAGTAAGTACCCTGTTGTTGTCTTAAGACACACCAGAAGAGGGCATCAGATCCCATTACAGATGGTTGTGAGCCACCATGTGTTTGCTGGGAATTGAACTCAGGACCTCTGGAAGAGCAGTCAGTGCTATTAACCACTGGGCCATCTCTCAAGTCCTTGTCTTCACATCTTGAAGAAACAGATCTTTACAAATTCCACTAAAGGGAAACCTTCTTAAGGCTAGTGGAGACTGCACAGGTTGCTGAAGATGCCTATTCTTCCGGCAGGAAACATGAAGATAAACAAACAAAATATATTTAGGGTCCATGAAGATCTGTAGACCTATTAACTATCAATACAATATATACTTATGAACAAAATGAATACAGATAAACAAGAAAATGTTTTCCTACAGAAATGCAGGCTTTTATGAGAGAGACCTGCATCCAGAGCCACATTTGAAGCC
This sequence comes from Apodemus agrarius, assembly GCA_964023405.1. Lineage (NCBI taxonomy): Eukaryota > Metazoa > Chordata > Mammalia > Rodentia > Muridae > Apodemus > Apodemus agrarius. The sequence continues at coordinate 49,285,781 of OZ030026.1, read as the reverse complement.
ATGACTCATGTTCTTGAACTGATCTGCCCCAAAAATTTATTGCATGATTGATATCATGCAGAAGCACAGTGGAATATACCTGGATACATGGCGATGTTTTTACAGTTCTTAGGACGGTGTGAATGAAGAAATAAGGCAATCATTTAGGCTCTAATAAGTGATGCATTTCTTTCCCCCATGTTATTATTTATTGTTTCCTACTTCCTGCATTTTTGTTAATTCACTAAAATGATAAGATGGTTCAAGGTTAATTAGAGGAGAAACAGACCCAAGTTTCTGTCTCCTTTGCCTCAGGCATTGCACTTGTCTGACCTCACTGAATGCATCAGCATTCTTTGCAGTTTATCAATGCTTATTAGATTTGATCCTGCCTCATTCTGACAACCAGAGGAAGGTGATTCACCCAAAATGAGCACTGAAGCATTCTCTGTGGACATGTATAATCTGGATGATATCATTCTGTCTGGATGGTATATTTTAGGTGGCAAATTCCCAGAGCTCACAGAAGGAAATTTTCCATTTGCTTTGCATCTCTGGTACATCCATTAAAGCAGTCTTGAGAGGTGTCTTTGAAAAGAAAAAAGCATAACATATATTTAATCATGCATATCCATGACACTAATCATTGTAACCCTTTCCAAAAAAAAAAAAACCCTCTCTTTTGAAGTATGTCTTCTCTAAGATACTTTCAGTAATCATTTGTATTCTAACACCTACAAGTTACATAACCTATGAAAATTATTGATAGTTCTAAGCTTTGGTCACCCTATTCATTTGCAGAGAATCCTCACTGAGACATTATGAGGGATAATTAGACTATTTGACAGCACGTGGTGTCGTATAATGGGAGATTGAAAATGAGACTCACCTACGAGAGAACTGGGCATATTTTCTGAAAAAAAGAAAAGAAAAAAGAGTTAAGGAAATCTCCACGTAGGTAGACAGAATTTTCTCTGTCTTTTAAAAAGAAAATCTACAACTATCCAATTGTTAAAAGATCATAGTTATATGGAGTGGGATCTCATATCAACCACATCCCTATCAAACATGAGCTACCATGTCTCTGTGCTTCCTTGAGCATCATTTCTTGATTATACAGAGATGGATCAGTCAAAAGATATTATAATCACTATTTTGGTATAATCTAATATAACAATTGGATTAGTAGAGCTGCTATTTTATAGTGGTTAATAAGACACGTTCCTTCATGGTCTAAATGTAAATTCTGCCTCCACTGCTCATCTGAGTCATTTGGAGAAAGTTATTTGAGATGGTTAATTTTCATGAGGCTTCAGATCAAATAGGAGATGTAGTAGTTTGAATGAGAATGGCCTCTATAGGTTCACATGTGTGAACGCTTGGTCCCCAGGTAATGGAACTGTATGGAATGAAATGAGAAGTGTGGCCTTGTTGGAGGAGGTGCGTCACTAGGGGCAAGGTTAAAAGGTTTTAAAGCCCACAACATTCCCAGTTAGCTTGTGGTTCAAGAAGTAATCTGTGAGCTACTGCTCTCATGCCATGACTGCATCCATGTGGCCATACAGCCTGCCATGATTGTCATGTACTCAGCCTCTAAAACGATAAGCAACAAATAAACTATTTGCACAGTGTCATACTATAGCAATAGTAAAGTAACTGAGACAGAGAGTAACTTCTGAACATTTGTGTGAAGTTTTTAACTGAAATAGAAAGTGTTTAACTGAAATAGAAAGGTTTAGCTAGAATGCAAAAGGTGCCATCCAATGGATTAGGGTCCCAGACTGAAGAAAATGGGAAAGTAAGTAGCTTTATCTTTCTGCTTCCTAACTGCAGCTATGGTAGGAGCCACCTCCTCCTTGTCTAGCCACCACATCCTTCCCAGAGTTATAAAACATACACTAATTTTGTAAACCCAAAGAAACCCTAACTGAATTTTCATTTGTCAGATATTTTGTTACATCAATTTAAAAATTAACTATTATTATGTAAGAGCTTTAAGCCATGAATCCCACATCAGTGGACCAGAAATATTATAAATAACAATTTTACAAGGATATTATGTTTATTAAAATTAAAGTTGAGAGAAAATGCTTAGAATGTTATCTGGTATACAATAACAAAAATCAGACCATTGAAGTAAGCATATGTTTTATTTTCTTAGGAGAAAGAATCATTTCTCTTCTGTAGATCTGCTTGTTATGGGACAATGTCTATTTTATCTGGCAGTTGTTTTTGCATAATGGTCCATATATTATGATAATAACCATTGGGAAAAAATCACATCAAACTATTTTACTCTACATTACAATGATGTATGAAGACCTGCAATTTCTTGGAGAAGAAAAAAACAGACCAGAGTCATATTGATAGAGCGAGGTTTTCTGGATGTAAGGATGAAGATTGAGCATATAAGTAAAGAGACATGAAGCCTGGGCAGGTATTCTCTTCCAGCATTTTCATATGCTAAGCTCAATCTCAGATGATTCAACTAGACACAGTCAGTCCCTGGTGACATCATTCTGCTGCGCAGATACACAATATGAGTCACCAAGGTTGTTAGATAACGAGTTGGGAAGAACTTTAAAAAGGAGTAGGATGGGGAAACAATGAAAGAAGCTCCTAAGAGGAAAATCGGGTACAGAAATAGTCAGTGCTGCTATATGAATGTTGTGGGAACATTATTGGCCTGGCAGTCTGAGAGCTGTGATCTGAGATGCAGGATCTCCAGACACACACACACACACACACACACACACACACACACACACAGGAAAAAGACAAGACTTAATAACTAGATAGTGAGCTCAATTTCTGTATTTTCTAACTTACACAGTAGAAAAAAGAAACAGTTTCTCTTTTTTTTCAATTTTTTAACATGTTCAGAATTCAGTGGAATTTGGCTTGTTGTTGCAGTTCTTGTAGATTTATGATGAATATGAACAATATAAAGCTAGGAACACAGATCAGTGGTAGGATGCTTGCTTAGTTAATACGAGCCATTAAATTCAGTTCCCAGTACCACAAAACACCATCAGCAAAGCCTAAAATTTGTGGATTAATGAGATGACTCACTGGGTAAAGACACTCACTTCTTACAAAGCCTGAAGACATGAGTTCAATTCCCAAGACTCATAAGAAAGGAGAGAACCAACCATAGTAAATGATTTCTAACCCCTACAATAGTTCTTTGGCACAAGAGTTCTTTTGCGCGCGCGCGCACACACACACACACACACACACACACACACACACACAGAGAGAGAGAGAGAGAGAGAGAGAGAGAGAGAGAGAGAGAGAGAGAGTAATTTTTAATTTTAAAGAAAGTGAATGGACATCTTCCTTTGGGTCCACACCTATATCTGACGCTGTGCAGCAGTACACCAAGGGCCACTCCACAATTCCACGTGCCTACCAGGAGGTTTGCTACAATCCAAGACACCTGGGCAGCCAACAACAGAGACAACCAGATGACAAAAGGCAAATTTGGGAAAATAATCAACAGAAGCCAATGCCATGTACCACCATCAGAACACAGTTCTCCTACTACAACAAGCCCTGGATATCCTATCATCCCTGGAGAGCAAGACTGTGACTGTAAACCCAATCTCATGAAGATGATAGAGTCCTTTAATGGAGATGAAAAGTATTCCCTTAAAGCAATACAGGAAAACACAAACAGGTATAAGATCACAAAAGAGAAAACAAAGCCCTTAAAGAAATACAGGAAAATATAAACAAAGGAAATGAATAAAATGGTTCAAGACCTAAAAGTGGAAATAAAAGCAACAAAGAAAGCACAAATGGAGGCAACTCTGGAGAAGGAAAACCTAGAAAAGAGAACAGGAACTACAGATACAAGCATCGCCAACAGAATACAAGTGATGCGACAGAGAATCTCAGGCATAGAAGATACTATAAGAATTGATACATTGGTCAAAGAAAATGCCAAATGTGAAAAGTTCCTAACTTGAAACGTCCAGGAAATTTGGGACACCTTAAAAAGAGCAAACATAAGAATCACAGGAATAAAAGAGGATGAAGATTCCCGGTACAAAGTGCCAGAAAACATCTTTAACAAAATCCTAGAAACAAAACTTTCTCACTTAAAAAAAAGAGATAGTTATGAATGTACATGAAGTACAGAACACCAAATGGATTAGACCAGGAAGGAAAATCCTCCCATCACATAATAATCAAAACACCAAATATATAGAACAAAGAGTATTCAAAGCTACAAAGGCAAATGGCCATGTAGGCAATAACAGCAGACCTACCAGAATTACACTTGACTTCCCAACAGAGACTCTAAAAGCTACAAGTTCCTGAATGTATGTCTTACAGACCCTACAAGAACATAGATGCCAGCCCAAACTACTATACTCAGCAAAATTCTCAATCGCCATAGACGGAGAAACCAAGAAATTCCATGACAAAACCAAATTTACACAATATCTTTCTACTATTCCAGTCCTATAGAGTGAAAACTCTAGCTTTAATTTTAGTCCAGGGTCCCATGCCTCATACGTTACAGCCCTCACTTCAAGCTTTGTTGACACTACATATGCCTCAGCTCTGCCTGTTGGTAAACTGATGCATAAGCGTGTCGCTCCCTTGCTTCATTCAGTGTGAAGATTGTCCCTTCCATACCTGCTGGCCTTCGATGGGAAGTTCAGTCAAAACCAGTGAGAGAAAGTGCTGAGGGCTAACTGCTCTTCTCCCCTTTTAGACATTTGCAATGTATATTGGCACCACAGAGCTCCTGACCAATTCTCCATCATATAAACGGAATAAATTTAAGTATGTCAGGGTCTTCCAATGTAATTTGATCACAAAACATCTTTCTTGAACGTCTGTTGTAGTAGCCGTTTGTCTTGCTGCTACATGACAATGCCCAATGAGAGCACAATTTGGGTTTTTGTTTTGACCCAAATTGTGATGGGCACCATCTCTCAATATGGACTGAGAACTTGTTCCTCTGTATGCCTTGGTATGCTTCTCATTCACCACTCATCTTTTTCTTCCTTTTTTTTTATCTTTCTAGAGGATCTCAAGATCCGCTGGAAAGAAAATAAGAAACAAAACACTTGGTTATTCTGAAGGAGGCTGTATACATAGCAAGGGTCTGTTGTGATTTGATATATTATTTTTTTAAAGAAGAAACCAAGAAACAGTTTAAAGGAGGGTAGGGGAACTTTCTCAGTCTGTACCAGGTAGAATTTTTCCACAAAAGTGAAAAGAAATCTCTAATTGGCTAGTTTATGGAAAGCAGAATTATTTTCTCAGGAGAGAGGGGAAAGGGAGGGGGCAGGTGGACTGCTGTGAGGTGATTAAGTGGTGGAAGTTAGACACTGACTAGTGTACAAAATCAATTAGAATAATCAGAATTGAGTGAAAATCTCATGCTTGGGCCTTAATGGAGGCCTTTAGATCAAAGAAATTCATGTTTTGATTATGTGAAGTTGTTTATAGGCCCATGTATTCGTGATTCTGTAAAGAGGAACCAAACTGAAGTCATTTTGAATAAAACTCCAATTCTGAATAGGGGTCAAGGTTTAACTTTCCAAGACCTTCCTGGATGAGGGTCATCCTGGTTGGCAAGTTGAGGCATGAATGCTAGACAAATCACCCTGCTGCAGTTGAACCGTCCAATCAATGAGACCAGGACAGCATACCACAAAGACATGTTTCCAGTAAAGTCCTGAGTAGTGGAAAACGTAACTGTAACTTGGCACATATGATTATAGCTGTTGTTTGTTGTTGTTGTTGTTGTTGTTGTTATTGTTGTTTTGCTTAAAAATTCTATAGCATTCGGACTCAGGGTCACAGTTCATCTCCAGAGTCTGTCTTGCATCTCTGTTGTGGCTTATTGCAATAAAGTTTTCTTTTCCACATTAACTTGTTGCTTAAATTATGTTGGATACAAGAGGACCCTATAAGAATACTAGTTTGGTAGGTTGTGGAATATCAAGGAACATGGACTACCCGAAGAAAACAGGTATCTTGAAGCATAGGCTTTGAGTTATAACCTGACTCTGATGCCAGCTCGAGCCTCCTGCTTCCTAAGCAAGTCAGAGGTGATCAATCACCTGTGATTTTGGTTCCTATCAGCACAGGTCAGATGCTTTAACCACTACTGTCTTCCCTGACACAATACTGAACTTTCTGAAACTATGAAGAAAAATAAAGCTTTCCTCCTTGAAGGGGCTTCTGTCACATACCTTGGGATAGTGATGAGAAAAGCAGCCAACACAGAAGGACTCCAAAGCCATGGTGTAAGACTGCCTGCTTTTTGAAAACATTTTGCTGATAGGAAGCCTGACTTGATAGGTGATGTCCTGATGAGGGTGGGTGCTTGCTAAACATCCATGTGAACTGCTATCATCTCATTTTCCATCAATATAGCATTGACCTTCTTCATCCTAACTCTTAATCCAAGTTCTGTATCACCCATGCCAGGCTGTATTACGTAATCCACAAAGACTACACTCTGTTGACTCAACTCACAACAGGCCTAGGTATTAAATACTGTTCAGGAGAGCCCTGGGGCTGGACTCTTTTCAGCTGAACTCACTGACATTTCTGGACATTTCTGGACATAGAAGATAATCAGATTTTCCTGCCTGCAGCTGTATCAAGGGATCTGCACTTACTATCATTAGAGTTCATAATTTTGCCAATGGTAGGAACATCCTGTCAAGTCTCATCAGGTTTAAACAAGTCATCTACTAACCAGCACTTTGCCCCACAGGATATAAAATTTGTGGTGAAATGCCTCCTATGCCTGTCAGGAAACAGCTGAGTCTTTGGGAATATTCTCCTTAAATTTTCATCCTGGGGCTTAAATAAACATTGCTGACGCTTTTGTCATTTTCTTTTACTAACAACTATTGGAGAAGAGAAACGTGCATCTCCGTATCTGTTATCAAGCAAACTGGGCAGACATACTAAAGGTCACCACACAGAAGAAACTCTGGCAATTGACCCTGAACCAAAATACTCCTCCTGGATGTTTTTGCTTCTTTTTCCTCTAGAGCTTTCAGGTGTGCTTTTAAGTTGCTAGTATGAGATCTCTTCAACATCCTTATCCAATTTCCTTAGTGGTATGACTGTTCCTCTTAGCACTGTTTTCATTGTATGCCATAAGTTTGGGTATGATTTGGTTTCGTTTTCATGGAATTCGAGAAAGTCTTTTATTTCTTTTTTTTTTTCCTCTAACCAAATGATCATTGAATAGAGAGTTGTTCAGGTTCCCTGAGTATGTGTATTTCTGTTGTTGTTGAAATCCAGCCTTAATCTGTGGTGATGTGGTAGAATGCTTGGGATTATTTTAATCTTCTTGTATCTATTGAGGCTTCCTATGTGCCCAATCATATGGTCAATTTTGGAGAAGTTTCTGTGAGGCACTGAGAAGAAGGTAGATTCTTTTATTTTGGGGTGAAATGTTCTGTAGATATTTGTTAAATCAATTGGTTCATAACCTCTGTAAGTTTCATTGTTTCTCTAAGTTCTGTTTTGTTGACCTGTCAATTAATGAGAGTGGGATGTTGAAGTCCCCCACTATTATGGTGTGGGGTTCAAATGTGTGCTTTGAGCTCTAGTCAGTTTTCTTTTATGAATGTGGATGCCCATGTCAGAACTGAGACTTCCTCTTGGTGGATTTTTCCTTTGAAGAGTATGAAATGTCTTTCCTTATTTCTTTTGATTACATTTGGTTCAGTCTATTTTATTAGATATTACAATGGCTATTCCACCTTGTTTCTTGGGTCCATTTGCTTGGAAATTATTTTTATAGCCCTTTATTTTGAGGTGGAGTCAATCTTTGTTGATGAGGTGTATTTCCTGTATGCAGTAGAAAGATGGATCCTGTTTAACTATTCAGTCTGCCTGTGTCTTCTTTTATTGATTAGTTGACAGTGAGAGATATTAATAACCAATGATTGTCCTGATATTTTGATGTTGGAGGTGTTACTGTGTATATGTAATTCTCGTGTGTGTCTGTCTGTGTGCGTGTGTGTTGGGAAAAAGTACCTGGGCAGGATATAACTAACGTGTCACTTAACGGCACTAACACTTTCTGTCTGATATCCTGTCATGTGGCACACACTCAGATCTCCTTGTTTGACTCAAGAGACATGGTTGTTTCTTATCTTTCGTTTTGTAGAGAACATGTGAAGAATATTCAGGCCACTGGTCCTTCTGAACACTATATGAGGCTTGAGTCCAGCATCTGTCACAGCTACCTTTCCCATCAGCTCCATAATTGGAGTTTCTTCTTCTGAATCTCAAGCCCTTGGGAGAACAGAGCCTGACATCTAATTTCCAGAGACAAATATTGTCCCTCTATTAACAATTTCCATCTGGATATTAGAGCCTGGACCATCCCTTGGATGCCTGGGAAAGTGCTACTTAGCTGTACAACGCAATCTAAAATTTAGTTGTAATTTCCATCCTTCACAATCAGTGGCTCATAAACATTGATGGGAAAAGGATAATACAGTGGGTTCCTTTTTTTCCAAAGAGAAGCAAGCTCATGGTAAAACATTGCTTTGGTGTGATCAGAGACCTTGGTTCGAGTATCAGCCTCTTCCAATTAGTTGGTGTTTGTTACTACAAATACCAATAACAACAACCATATAGGTCATAAGGACTAAGACACCAGCGCCTGTGTTTAGTCTTTATAATCTTACTCAGTTCTTTCCATGGTTCATTGAGATGGAGAAACCAAGGTTCAGAGAAACTGACTCACTCAAACTGTGTAACTGGCACAGCCAAGACAGAAACTCACTCACATTATTTAAAACAATTGTTCTTGTTTGTTCTAAAGTTTTCCTCATCTGCTAGTTCCATGGCAGTGAACATGAGGAGCCATGGGACAAAAAGAGGCCATAAGTTATTTAATTTAGAACATGGGATATGCACTGAATGTCAGGAAAAATAAGGGAATGGCCATTTCAAGGATATCCCTTAAGTGGTTTTATGTAATACATCTCTATTTGTGAGTTTCATGGTAGTATTGCCTCATGGTGGACAGGCAGGTTTGGCCAGAGTTCTCCCACATTATGCAAAGAATTTTTACCTCAGCCAAGATAAGACTCCTTTTAATTCCTGTCTTAGTCAGGGTTCCTATTCCTGCACAAACACCAAGAAGCAAGTTGGGGAGGAAAGAGTTTATTTAGTTTAGAGTTCCAAATTGCTGTTTATCTCCAAAGTAAGTCAGGACTGGAACTCAAGCAGGTCAGGAAGCAGGAGCTGATGCAGAGGCCATGGAGAGTTGTTTCTTACCGGCTTGCTTCCCCTGGCTTGCTCAGCCTGATCTCTTATAGAACCCAAGAATACCAGCCCAGAGATGGTACCACAAGGGGCCCTCTGCCCATGATCACTAATTGAGAAAATGCCCCACAGTTGGATCTCATGGAGGCATTTCCCCAACTGAAACTGCTTTCTCTGTGATAATTCCAGTCTATGTCAAGTTGACACACAAAACCAGCCAGTACAATTCCCTTCAAATGTTGGGCTATGCTGTTACATCAGAGTGATTAAAGCATAGTTATGATGGGTCAAGTTATGAATTCTATACTTTGTGGCACTGGCTGTGGGTGCTGCACTGTGGCGAGAGTAAATATTGCAATTAATTCATTATTCTTCTGGGAATCAGCAGACACCATCGCTGAGTTGTCAGACAATCAGAACAGTGCCTGCATCTGGAGGTGAGTGTAGTAATCAGGGTACTCAGAAGAAGAGTTTTAGTTAGTTGTCCACCAACATAGAAAGAGGGCTCGTCTCAGTGGGTTGAAACAGAATCAGACTTTAGATCATTCAGGATCTAGAAGCCTCTTGTTTTGAGTGGTGGAGTGAAGTTTTATTAGGTATATATGAAATCCTCAAGGATAACCTGGGTTTAATTTTATATCAAGCCACTTTACTGAAGTTGTTTATCAGCTTTAGGAGTTCTAAGGTGGATACTTTGGGGTTGCTTAAGTTTGTGATCATATATCATCTACAAATAGTGATATTTTTACTTCTTCCTTTCCAATTTGTATACCTTTAACCTCCTTTCGTTGTCTAATTGTTCTAACTAGAACTTCAAGTACTATATTCAATAGGTAGAGAGAGAGTGGGCAGCCTTGTCTAGTCACTGATTTTAGTGGGAATTTCTCTCCATTTATTTTGATGTTGGCTACTGGTTTGCTGTATATTGCTTTCACTATGGTTAGGTATGAGCCTTGAATTCCTTTTTTTTCTATATTCTTTGTTTACATTCCAAATGCTTTCCCCTTTCCCGGTTCCCCTTCACCATATGTCCTTGTACTAAGCTCAACTCCAAGTGGATCAAGGACCTCCACATAAAACCAGACACACTGAAACTAATAGAAAAGAAACTGGGGAAGACTCTTGAGGACATGGGCACAGAGGGAAACTTCCTGAACAGAACACCGATAGCTTATGCTCTAAGATCAAGAATTGACAAATGGGACCTCATAAAATTACAAAGTTTCTGTAAGGCAAAGGACACCTTCAGAAGGACAAAACAGCAACCAACTAATTAGGAAAAGATCTTCACCAACCCCACATCTGACAGAAGGCTAATATCCAATATATACAAAGAACTCAAGAAGTTAAACCCCAGAGAACCAAATAACCCTATTAAAAAATGGGGTACAGAGCTAAACAAAGAATTTTCACCTGAAGCAATTCAGATGGCTGAGAAGCACCTTAAGAAATGTTCAACATCACTAGTCATTAGGGAAATGCAAATCAAAACAACCCTGAGATTCCACCTCACACCAGTCAGAATGGCTAAGGTTAAAAACTCAGGAGACAACATGTATTGGCAAGGATGTGGAGAAAGAGGAACACTCCTCCACTGCTGGTGGGATTGCAAGATGGTACAACCACTATGGAAATCAGTCTGGCGGTTCCTCAGAAAATTGGGCATGACACTTCCAGAGGACCCTGTCATACCACTCCTGGGCATATACCCAGAGGATTTCCCTGCATGCAATAAAGACACATGCTCCACTATGTTCATAGCAGCCTTGTTTATAATAGCCAGAAGCTGGAAAGAACCCAAATTTCCCTCAGTGGAGGAGTGGATACAGAAAATGTGGTATATTTATACAATGGAATACTACTCAGCAATTAAAAACAATGAATTCATGAGCCTTGAATTCCTGATCTCTCCAAGACTTTTAACATGAAGGGATGCTGAATTTTGTCAAATGCTTTTTCAGCATCTAATAAAATGATCATGTAGTTTTTTTTCTTTGAGTTTGTTTACGTAGTGGATTACATTGATGGATTTCCATATATTGAACCATCCCTGCATCTCTGGGATGAAGGATACTTGATTGTGGTCAATTATCATTTTGATATATTCTTGGATTTGGTTAGCCAGAATTTTATTGAGTATTTTTGCATCAATGTTCATAAGAGAAATTGGTCTGAAGTTCTCTTTCCTTGTTTGGTCTTTGTTTGTTTTAGGTATAAGTGTTATTGTGGTTTCATAGAATTAATTGGGCCATGTTCCTTGTGTTTCTATTTTGTAGAATAGTTTGAAGAGTATCAGTATTAGGTCTTTGAAGATCTGATAGAATTCCCCACTAAACCCATCTGGTCCTGGGCTTTTGTTGTTGTTGTTGTTGGGAGACTATTAATGACTGCTTCTATTTCCTCAGGACTTATGGGACTATTTAAATGGTTTGTCTGATCCTATTTTAACATTGGCACATGGCATGTATCCAGAAAATTGTCCATTTCGTCCAGATTTTCCAATTTTGTTGAGTATAAGCTCTTGTGGTAAGATCTTTTTTAAATGTCCACAGTTTCTGTTGTTATGTCGCCCTTTTCATTTCTGATTTTATTAATTTGGGTAGTGCCTCTGTGACCGCAGGTTAGTCTGGCTAAGGGTTTATCTATCCTGTTGATTTTCTCAAAGAACAAGCTCCTGGTTTTGTTGATTCTTTTTATAGTTCTTTTTTTTTTTTTCTATTTGGTTAATTTTGGTCCTGAGTTTGATTATTTCTTGCCGTCTAATCCTCTTGGGTGTATTTGTTTCTTTTTGTTCTAGAGTTTTCAGGTGTATTGTCAAGCTGCTAGTATAAGCTCTATTTTCTTTTTGGAGACACTTAGAGCTATGAGTTTTCCTCTTAGTATTGCTTTCATTGTGTCCCATAAGTTTTAGTATGATGTGTCCTCATTTTTATTAAATTCTAAAATCTTTAATTTTTTTCTTTATTTCTTCCTTGACCAAGCTATCATTGAGTAGATCATTGTTCAATGTCCATGTTATGTGTGTTTTCCTTTGTTTTTGTTTGAACTTAAGACCATCCTTAGACGATGGTGATCTGATAGGGTGCATGGAATTATTTCAATATTCCTGTATCTGTTGAGGCCTGTTTTGTGACCAATTATATGGTCAATTTTGGAGAAGGTACCATGAGGTGATGAGAAGAAGATACATTATTTTGCTTTAGGATGGAATGTTCTATGAATATCTGTTAGATCCATTTGGTCCATAACTTCTGTAAGTTTCACTGTGTCTCTGTTTAGTTTGTGTCTCCATGATTTGCCCATTGCTGAGAGTAAGGTCTTGAAGTCTCCCACTATTATTGTGTGGGGTGCAATGTGTGCTTTGAGCTTCAATAAAGTTTCTTTTATGAATGTGGTTGCCCTTGCATTTGGAGTATAGATGTTAGGAAATGAGAGTTCATCTTGGTAGATTATTTTCCTTTGACCAGTATGACCTCCTTGCCTTTTTTTTGACAACTTTTGGTTGAAAGTCGATTTTATCTGATATAAGAATGGTCACTCCAAAGCCGGGCGTGGTGGCACACGCCTGTAATCCCAGCGCTTGGGAGGCAGAGGCAGGCGGATTTCTAAGTTCGAGGCCAGCCTGGTTTACAGAGTGAGTTCCAGGACAGCCAGGACTACACAGAGAAACCCTGTCTCGAAAAACAAAAAAAACAAAACAAAACAAAACAAAACAAAAAAAAAAAAAAAAAAAAAAGAATGGTCACTCCAGCTTGTTTCTTGGGACCATTTGCATAGAAAATTGTTTTCCAACTTTTGACTCTGAGGTAGTGACTGTCTTTGTCACTGAAGTGAGTTTCTTGTATGCAGCAAATGTTGGGTCCTGTTTACATATCCTGTCTGTTAGTCTGTCTTTTATTGAGGCTGGAGAGCACAGAGCTGATCCTGGGTCACAGAGCTATATATACAAACACCACTATAGGAGAGCTGGTCTCCCAGGAGTGCCTACATACCTGTGTGTGCAGAGAGAACAGGAATCCCATGAGTACAGATACACAGATTTGCAAGACAGATAAGCCACAGTCAGAGACAGCAAGACCAGCTAACACCAGAGATAACCAGATGGTAAAAGCCAAGTGCAAGACATTACCAACAGAAACCAAGGCAACATGGCACTATCCAAATCCAGTTCTCCCACAACAGCAAATCCTGGATATCCTAACACACTGGAAAGCAAGAGCTGGATTTAAAATTCCATCTCATGATGCTGATAGAGGACTTTAAGAAGGACATAAATAACTCCCTTAAAGAAATGCAGGAAAACATGGGTCAACAGGTAGAAGCCCTTAAAGAGGAAACACAAAAATCCCTTAAAGAAACACAGGAGAATGTGGGTCTCCTGGGAAGTGGGATGTTAGCTATCTCCCTGTGCTACCTAGATATGGAGCACTATGGCCCAAGGATGGTCCCCAGCCGGAGACAGAAACTGAGAAGCTCCCACCTGAGAGTTCTGAATGGGTTCCTCTGAGCAGCAGAGGTGGTCTTACCTCTGTTCCCAGGCTTCTCTGCACTCCTGTGGAGGGATATGTGGCAGAATGGGTGGAAGGAACAGAAGAGGAGTGGTATTCAGGAGGGGGGTTGGTGGTTGCTGGGTCATGAGTTCTGCCAGACCCCAGCAGCAGCTCTGGGACTCCAGAAGTGGGAGTGGGTTCTTACCAAATGCCCTGAGTGCAGAAGGTTCTCTAGGATGTATCAGGAGATGGTGTCTTCACTGTGGCAGACCCTGCAAGAGTCTTCCCCAGCAGAGAGGACTGGTGGCAGAAGGGTGATCCTAGTCTTATTAGTACATATGAATCGACTACATACTTGTCAGTCTTTGTAGTAAGTATTTCACATGCATAGACATGCCATTGATTACTCATCCATTCTACCAATTATGACTAGAGATGGTTTAAAACAACACTACAAGATAAGTACCTCCAGCACACATACGTCAGCACATCATGGAACCTGCCATATAATGAAATTCCTAGAGATAATATAGATGGATTATGAGATGCAAACATTTCCCAGACTGCCATTGGCTCAAACTGGTTTTGGTCCTTGGCAGTCTCTTGGGGGTTTTTCATGCCAAATGTGTCCTTACCAGAGAGGAAATGAGAGAAAATATTTTCTTGATTAAATAATGCCACATGCCCCAAAACAGATGGGTATTGAAAATCATGCCAGACGTACCATAAGCTTGTGTTCAAATAAAAAAAAATGTGAGTGGTGCCCATAGTCCTAACCCAAAACATAAGCCCTAGTTTCCTACAACAGGATCTTTGTGCTCCCATGAGAGTAACACTCCTGTGATAAAAATCCCAGGACTACGGAATGTTCCTGAGAAGTGGAAACGCCCAGTTGCAGAAGAGAGACACAGAAAGCACGGGATCACAGAGGCAAAATGTTAGTCTGAACTGAGAAGGAAAGAGTCACAGGATGTCAAAAACAGACTCATCATCAAGAGGCAGGATACAGGCAGGCATTGGGTCTCTGAGAAGGAGGAACTATATACTACCGGGGATTGATCCAGAACATGACCGACAGAGGGCATGAAGGTAGGGATGTGGAATGATGTGCTTATGACTGTGGTCATTTACTCAAAAGTTGTGTGATCTTATACAGTGCACATATCTTTTTTAGACCTTTCCTTCCACAGTCTGAGATATGGGGATAAGGACCAGGCTCACCACTCAGGGCTGCTGAGAAAATCTAAGGATCAGATGGCTATAGAATGGTTAACACGTGCGTGATATATAGAAACTTTCCATGGCCTCTGCTGTGACGTGAATCATAGTTCCCTGTTGCCAACATGCTAGAGAAACTTCACCTTTAGGGAATACCAAGGTTCCTTCCTCATTTCTATGGGTTTCAAAGAAGAAAGAGATAAGAGAGGGGAGGGAGAGGGAGAGGGAGAAGGAGAGGGAGAGAGAGAGGAGAAATCACCTGCTGCTACTTCTGTAGTATGTTTCTTAGATTTTTTTTTTGCCAACTTTATATAAACTGGAATGACCTGAGAGGAGAAACTCCATTTCAGAAAACTGTTCCATCAAAATGGACTGTAGAAGAGCCTATGAGGCGTTCTTTGATTATTGACGGATGTGGGAGAGCCCAGATCACGGCTGGCACTGACATTCCTGGCGGAACAAGCTATGATAGCAAGTTGGTAAGCAGTTGTCATCCGTGTTCCTCTGTGTCATTTCCTCCTGGTCCCTGTTTGAGTTTTTGTCATATTAGTCCTTCAGATAGATTGTGATGTGACATATAGTCCAAATAAAACCACACACACACACACACACACACACACACACACACACACACCACACAATGCTTTTGGTCATGGTGTTTTATCATAGCCAAGAAACAAAACTTGACCCAGAGTTTCCTCCTGGAGGAATAGGTGGAACTTGGCAGATCCAACGCTATAAAATACCCAAAGGCCTTAATTCTAATATGGTGACTGAGGTTAAGGATGATGACAATGTGATGATGGGCTCCATAGCTTGTGCCAGCCCTTGTGCTATTCAACCTCAGAGTCCACATCAGGAAATCTATGCATTGTCTGAGTTTTGAATGACAAGGTGTATGCCAGTAATCTTGTTTTCAAATATTTATAGTGTGTGTGTGTGTGTGTGTGTGTGTGTGTGAGAGAGAGAGAGAGAGAGAGAGAGAGAGAGAGAGAACACACAAGTGCACGCATAAGCCTGTGTGCAGAGGTCAGAAAACGTGCAGACAATTGTGAGCCAACAGACACGGCTGTTGGGAATAAAACTTGGGTCCTCTGGAAGAGCAAAGCGCACTCTTAGCTACCGAGCCACCTGTCCAGTCCCATTGTTTGCTGATTTTTATTTGGAGAAATCAAGGCATTGGTAAGTTAGATGAAGAAAGTTGAATGATGTGTGTAAAGTATTCAACCCACGCCGGGCTCAGTGTTAAGGATTTATGTATTTTACATGTCTTATCCTAACTATCCAAGATAGAGATATTGTTAGTGTCCCCTCTTGCGTGGCTATGGTATGCCTAAGCTTTCCCAAAGTTACGTAACTGCAAAATAGCAGAACAAAGATTCGATGAAGATGATATGGGTCCAGTGCTGCCCTACTGTCATTGCACCTTTGCTTCTATGTATAGATGAGGAAGAAATATCCATTTTCACTCATGCCAGCTTTTCCTCTGGCAACTGAGCTTGGTTGAAATTATAGCGATCCCTATGAAGACCATCAGAAGCAGACTCATGTATATGTGGGTTTTAGGATGGAAGGCAAAGAAAGACATCTGGGCAAGGAACTCAGTGTGTGAGTGGACAGCTAGAATAGTTTCAACACCACAAATGTACATCTATGGTTCTGACTCCAGGCTGGTTCTAATTAAAACATACCTAATACTAAGAACCTACTTCTGCCAAGCACTTAACTTTTTTTTTTATTGGATATTTTCTTTATTTACATTTCAAATATTTTCCCCTTTCCAGGTCTCCCCCTCAGGAACCACCTATCCCATCCCCCTTCTCCCTGCCTCTAGGAGGGTGCTCCCCTACCCACCCACTCCTGTTCTCCCAACCTGGCATTCCCCTACACTGGACCATCAAACACCCTCAGGCCCAAGAGCCTCTCCTCCCACAGATATCCAACAAGGCCATCCTCTGCCACAAATGTAGCCAGCGTCATGGGTCACTCCATGTGTATTCTTTGGTTGGTGGTCTAGTCCCCAGGAGCTCTCTTAAGAGTCACAATTCTGTAGTAGGTTGGATGACTGTCCTAGTGCCTTCTCTGTTGCTATGATAAAATATCGTGGCAAAAAGAAACTTGGGAGAGAAAGGGTTTGTTTTAAGCAACCATTCTAGGTTAAAGTCCACTATTGTGCAAAGTCTCAGCAGCAAGGGCTTGAGACAGTTGGTCATGTCTCCTTCACAATCAAGAACAGATAAATCCATGTGTGTATGCTCAGTTGCTTATTTGCTTGCTTGAGCTCAGCTCAACCTCTCTGCTTATATAATTCAGTACACCTGTCCTAGAGAATGTTGCTACCCTCAGTGGGATGGGTCTACCTACACAATGTAATTAAAACAATCCCCTTAAATCGTGCTTATGGCAAAACTAATGTAGTCAGTTCCTCATTGACAGGCTCTTCTTGGATGATTCTGGATTGTGGCCAATTGACCCATCATGATGACATTATTTTACAGGTTAAGGACCCAAAGCCTAGAGAAGTGATGAATGTTATCCCAACACTACACAGTGAGACAGCATGCTACGGATATGGACTCTCTTGTTCAGGGATTATCAACATTGTTTACATAATACTGGTATGTTAGATTGAATGAGAATGACCCCTATAGCCTCATATGTTTGAATATTCAGTTACCTATTGGTGGGACTATACGGGAGGGGTTAGGAGGTATGAGCCTTGTTTGAGGCAGTGTATCCTTGAGGATGGGCTTTTTAGGTTCTGAAAGAACACACCACTCCCAGGTACCTCTTGTCGTCTCCCAACTGGGGGTAAGATGTAAGCCCTCAGCGCCTGCTCCAGTACCATCTCTGTCTGCCTTCCTGCTGTCATGCTCCCCACCATGATGGCCCTGGGCTCTAATCCTATGAAACTGTAATCCCCAGGAATGCTTCCTTCTGTAAATTGCCTGGGTCCTATTGTCCCTTTACAGCAACAGAAAAGTGACTGACTCTGATACAATATCCACCCTCTGATATCCTGGCCGTATGCCTGCCAGTTTATTTGTTTGGATGAAAGGGATTAAAAAAAAAATCCACGCATCTTGCATTTTAAACTGGAAGGTGGTTGGAAGGTGCAGCCGACCATGGAACTGAATGCCTGTTAAAGTGTTTTCATCTCCTGTCTCGCGGCCTTGGGCCCTCCCCTGTTCACCTTGCTAGAGCTGAGACTTCTGGCTGAGACTTGGAGAGAAATGTATTAAACTTTGAGAGTGATATAAGCATCTGACACTTCCAAGCACCATTAATGACAGAGCAACATCCACTGACATCTGCCTCCTTTGAGGGAGACTGCAAGAACTCAGAAACTTATTTTACTGGTTGCCATGGCAATTCTTTGCAGTGTCAGCAGAAATACTTGACAATACACACAAGCTAGCAGAAAGATCCCTCAAGTCTTCGGGCTCAGAATCTCCCTCAGCCCTAGACTCAAGCATGCCTTGACCCCCCAGCGCCTTGACTCTGACATTCAGGAAAAGAAACATACACTCCGAGAGTCTTTGCTACACCCTCATATTACTGGGGCTCAGAAATTCTAACCACCTCTCCAGGTGGATCATGCATCGATTAGATGGAATAGACATGATCTCACACCACTGATCATTCTTTAATAGACACCGAAGCTCCTTGGTTCTTTATCCCGCCAACTGCTAACGTAATCCTAAGTCCCTCAGCATCCTGACCCCAACCTCATTGTTTTCCAAGTTTAGCAATTTGGCTCTTTAATTACATATGACTGTGTGGGCACACATTGCTGTGTGCACGCTAAGTGGAGTTCAGTGGACAACCTCAGGCTCTGGTCCACCTTCTCCTTCTACCTTGTACGGTCTCTCTGGTTTGCGCTGTTGCACACGGGGCTTGTTTCTGGAGCTTCGCCTGTCTCTACCACTCAACTCTCCTTTGAAACCCTGTCATTGCAGGTGTGCCACTGAGCCTGAATTTTTACATGATTTCTGCAGATACAAATCCAAGTCCTCGTTCTGATACAGCAAGCTCTCATTGATCCATCTCCCCATTCCATAATTCATCTTTAATCACAACGATCTTTCAATCATCTTAAAAATCTGGCCACGTATGGATGACAGGACAATCCTACCCTTGCTGACAAGCAAATCCAGTTTATAGCCCAGTAGATCCTGAGCTGTTGTGAGTTAGAACCCAGGCTCCAGCCCCAGCTCTGTCAATTACCAGCTATGCATATGAAATGTGAAATAATCGCAAGCTTTAAACCTTACAGTAGAGAGCTTGTATGTAGAACAGTTTGCTATTAAAAGAGTTAGCTCACTTTTTTTTTTAGACCTGCTAAGAACAGTACATCTAGGCTCTTTTCAGATATAAATGTCAACTTCAAACGCTACTACTATCACCATCTTTCGGGGTGTGATATTTTTTACGAAGTGATGAAGGCGTGTGTACACCTGTTACCATATAGGCATTAGCCTATGCGTAGATCCCTGTTCTAAACTGTTCATTTGCTGCCCCAGGAGGCTATCTTTCCTTCCTGAATCCATCGAGGTCTTAGCACAGAGCAACAGAAATGATTGGGTGAGTAATGCAAGAAAGTGGGTGAGATCAGGGATGGAGGTTCACAAGGAAAAATGGTAGGGTGACGTACAGGGGTGACCAGGAGGGTGAACCTTGAGAAACAGGCAGAAATCACGGGAGCATTGGGTCTGGCCACCATGATTCAGGACTACATACATGGTCCAGTGTCTTTAGAATGCCCCATCTGTCACTGTCACCCTAAGCAGCCTCCTGTCCAATCTCTCGCCTTCTTTTTGTTACTATTCTGTCCTGAGGACTGGAGGTGAAAGATGGATGGGGCAAACTATGGAGGATTCTGTCCCGGGCAATAGCCAGGCCTTCACATACTGAAAATTAACCCTCGCGAAGATGGAGAGGTGCGGGGACTGGAGCTGTGCTTCCGTGGTTAGGAGTGCGTACTGCCCTTGCAGAGGACCTGAGTTCAGTTCTAAGCACCCAAGCGTAGCCCTTCTCCAGGGAGCACCCTTCCTCTGGTCTCTGCAGGAATCTGTACTCCTGTTTACAAGCCTACAAACACATCATTAAAAAGAAGTAAATCTCTCTCTTTTTTTTTTTAAATATATGGAGGTAAAAAAATAAATGAGATTTTCTAGAAAGCAGTCTTTTAGCTGGTGCTCATTTTGCTGCTGACAAAGGTTCAGAAGCAATGACTCGGTTCCTTCTACCTCACACGTGCTTGTACAACCCACGGAGCCAAACCTAGTGATTTATGAATTCATCTGCTGTTTCTCCAAATTTAAACAACCTATCAGGTGAGAACAGTAGGGGCAAAAGGGTTGCTTCTTCTGAGGGTGATTACTGCTTGCAGTCCCCTTTCATTGTTTGGGTTTAGTGCATAAAAATCAAAATGCTAGGTTAGCGCTGAACTCCAGGGCATGAAGGAAGAATATCATTAATGTAAAACCCTTGGTAACACATACTGAACACTGGCCACCAAGTACTGACATTTCAATGAAACCCACCAAGTTCTCCTACATCTAATCTGTCCCTTTTCTTATTTATAGTGCAGTTAAACATGCATAAATGTGCAGTAATTTGCCTGGCTTCTCATTAGACCTCCGCCCCACTCCCTTCCTTCCTTCCTTCCTTCCTTCCTTCCTTCCTTCCTTAGAAATGTAAGCTCCTTTAGAACTCTTGTCCTGGCAAGAATTCCCCTTCCATTTTTCCCCAAGTGCTTTTACTATGCATTTGGAACACCAGTCGTGTTTTTTTTTAATAATAACTATAATAATAGGTCTAGATACTGCAGTTAGAGGTGGATGTGGTGGGACGTGCCTTTTAACTCAGCGCTCGAGAGACAGGGGCAGGCGGATCTCTATGAGTTTGAGGCCAGCCTGGTCTACATAGCGAGTTCTAGGCCACTCAGAGCTACGTAAAGAAGCCCTGTCTCTAAAATCAAACAAAATACTGGAGGACAGAGGAGCCTTGAGGAGCTCTGCTTTGACCTTCTGTGGGACCCTGAGGCATTGAAATGCCACAGAGAAAGGGACCCGCCTCCCCAGTCTGTGCTGGTTAAGCTTTTCATTTGCCTTGTTTTCCAACCTCGTAGTCATATTTCTCCTCTCACAACTCTGCTCTGTAGAGTGTCCTGGCACAGTCGTGACATCCCTTTTCTGTTCTCAGAACGCATCCATACCAGCTGATAGCAAGCTGACATTACCTTTTGTTTGTGAACTTGTATGTGACCAACTCCTGTGCCATCCTCACGCCAAAAGAGCGTATCGGTGTTGCCCCTTGAGCATTTGCCGACAGCTGGTCTCTCAGAAGCTCCTACTAAGGCCCAGGGAAGTCAGGTGACTTTCTCCAAGCTGGCTTCCTAGGATACTGAACTGCATTATTCACACTCCCTGAGGGACATCTCATCCCTCCAAGGATGAAGAAAAATCGCCCATTTGGCCACTTGAGGCCAGCAAGAGCAAAAGCCTGCTTGCTCTAGCAACTTTAACTACCTGATTGGAGAGGGAAAGCCTTGAGGGCGAGAAAGGAGGGGCTCGAGGGGCGGGCCTGGATGCAGGGCCCTTGTTGCCCCAGCCAATGGGCTCTCCGGCGTAGGGAGACCAATCTGCCCAGGGGAGGCGCTCTCGTACTGTTCAGGGCAGACCGCCGAGGCTGCAGCGCTTCCGCAGATCCAGTAATTGGCCGCGCCAGTCCGAGGTACACACGGGCCACCGTAGCTGGCAAGGTCGGTAAGCCAAGGCAAAGTCGAGTAGGTGGGTTTTCTGGCCATAGGGAGCACTCACCCCGAATCCGAGCTGTTGGCGCGTCCTCGGGCGGTGCTACTACCCCATAAGCTCCCTCTCTTTTGTTAGCGGAATGTTGATGCTGCATGTTGGCGGGATGCAGGTGCTCCGTGGGCCGGGAGTGCCACCCTCCGGTCCCAGGCTGCTGCTGCTGGGCCCTGGCTCTGGTCCCCGCAGAGTACCGGAACCCTGGGGCTCCCAAAGCTATGCCTACTGAGGTATTCAACCCAACATCCAACCCTGTCCCGGGAAAGAGCTTCCTCTGGGATCTGCTCCGCGCTGGATCCCAGCACCTGCTTTATGCAGGTCCCCCGGGACCTGTTGCCTTGGGTCTGGGGCTCGGATCTGTTGCGCAGTCTTCTATTTCCACCTATCCTGAGGCGAAGGGGGAAAAAAAAAACAAAAAACAAAAAACCTTGGAGGGTTTTCCTGGCCAGACTAGGAACAGGGATGAACACTGATAGAGCGCCCTGGTTATTTAGTCATGACTTACTTGGCTATATGCCATACAGTATGCTCAGCTCTAGCGGCCTAAAAGGAATCTCGGGAGTTGCTGGGGCCTAACAAGAAATGATAGACTAGGGGGGATTGCAGCGTGGTGTGGTGCAAACTGCAAGAGGTGGGTGGGTCACGATGCAGCCTGGAAGTCATGCAGAGACTGGAGAGTTTGCCAGCCTGGAAATGGTGGAGGCAGAGGCATCAGGGACAGGAAGAATTTCAGGTTGATTTTTTTCCTGTGTGCAGAAGTAAAGAAGTCAGAATCTCAGCTAGTCAGAGCGCAGATAATAACAGGAGGACTTGCATGGGAGACATAAACTGCAAGCTGGAGAGGATAGCCAAAAATGTGCACAGGTCCAGAGATGCATGCAGCCTTACACGTTTAGCCTAGGACAAGGGAGGCTGGGAAAGAATCCCAGATGGTCCCATGGCCACTCCGCTGGCCCTGTGGACCGTGACAGAGGCTGGTATCTACAAGCTAATAAGTTGTAAAAAGCTGATTTTTCTGGCAACTTGGCTGTGAAGACTCTGGCCCCTTAAGGCTGACTACCTGACCAGGGGCTCTGTAACCCTGGCTTCTGGGCAGGAATTTGGGCAGGGAGAAGCTGCCATTGGGATGCTAGCCATCGGGGATAGCCCTCGGGGAGTTGAACAGAGCACCTGTGCTCATTTTCTGGCGTCTGGTCCCTGTGTGAGAACTTCTGTGGTACCTGGGCTTACCTTTCTATCTCCCGGGGGGGGGGGGGGGGGGCGTGGCTACTGCTGGGATTGCTATATAGAGACTGGTATAGAGCAATAAAAGAGGCTCATGTGACGTGAGACCAGAAAGCCACTTCAACTATTGACCTGAAAGACATTATTGGCCTGTAATCAATCAATCAATCAATCAATCACTCTGTGTGTGTGTGTGTGTGTGTGTGTGTGTGTGTGAGGAGATAATTGTGCCTAGCTGTCCTAAGCAAGATTCCTTGCTTAAAAGGTCAGAGATGCTAAGCTAGTTACTTTTAAATTGTTCATTTGCCTCAGCCTAGAATGACAGAAGAATAACTTCTCGGTGAGGGATTGACTTGTCTAGATCAGACATCGCCTTTATCAGGAAGTTGACTCAGAGGAAGACCTAGCGCAGGGCGAGCAGTGCTCTTCTCTGATATCTAGTCCCGGTGGTGTAAGGATGGAGGGGCTGATCTGAGTAGTAGGCCTGGGTTTATTCTCTCTCTGCCTTGCTTGTTTGTGGTCATGAATAGCTCCTCCCACAAGTCCCTGCACCTTGAGGTAACCCCCCAAATACGTGACGTAGCCTGAAGCTGTGAACTAAAACAAACTCTTTCTTATCTAAGTTGCTTTGTGATATTTTATCCCGGCAACTGGAATGAACACAGAACTGGCGGGAAGATTTCTGTGTAGAAGGGCCCTTGAGAAGTTGTTTACGGTTCAAGTGAGTACTCAGCAGGGCGGCGGGGGGCGGGGGTTAGTAGGACCAGGCACAGGTCGACACTGGTCCCTGATGGAGGGGAAAAGAGGACTCAAGCCATTCTCTGAGGCTTTTGAAAGCCACACTGACCAGCCAGTGAGTCTAGAGTGCGCCCAACGAGGGCTGCAACTTAAAGTGTCTCTTCAGCCAAACAATTTCTAAACAGGGACACAAATAGGAGCTATGGCGGGCAATACTCCTGGCTGCTGGACATTAGGAGGGCGACATGCCTCTTGGTCTTGTTGGAAGCACAGGGATGCTTTTCCACAGCATCAACTCTCTGTGTCACCGGATGGCTTTGGGGAGAAAATCAGGACGGTTCGGAGTGGTCACTTAGCAAGTTTCCCCGGCCTTTCCATTTCTTCACTGCCTGCGAAAACCCATTCCGAGCTTGAGGATTTATTAATGTGAGACGCCTTTACTAATAACCCCTAATGTCTAGAGACGCCTAGAGTGCTTGCCAGACATGTGCACCCTCTCCTAGCGGCCCCGTAGCGTGCAGAGTTACTCTCCGTTTGTCTTAAATAAAACACTTCTAGTCTCAGTCTGTCGCCATCTCAGTGTTTTCGAGCCTAATCGAGTCCCTACTAAAATACGAGCGTCAGCAAACGTCAGAGCGCGTCACTTGTTACTCGTCAGGGGACTCTTGTTGATGAGTCCTTCTGTCTGGAAGGCTGTCCCAGGCATGGAGAGACGGGTCTGTCTGCTAAGGGAGGGAGGGCGGTGAGCGTTGCATACTTGAAAAGGTTGAAGGATGGGCCTTTGCTTTGCACAGCACGTAGGAGAGAAAGCCCCTCCCCCCCCATTTGATTCTTTGTGTCTTACAGTTCCGTGCAGCCTCCTGGGAAAGGCTATCCTCTGGGAAATGTATATCTGTCCTCGCTTTCCTCCTCCCCGGACAGCACTCTTTAAATTGTATTCTCTTCCCTTTGCTCATCTTCCTCGCTATGCCACAGGCTCCAGGCAGTCCCGTGCTGCTTTATCCCTGGGGCCCAGCACATCCCTCCTCATTACATGTATGTGGGTGGTTCGGGTATGGAGACTGAACCCAGAGATCCTCCCATGTTAGCCATACTGCCTACCCTGAGCTGTGCCCCCATCCCAGCACGTGTGTCTGTATGTCGGGGAGAATGAAATGAATGGTGGATTTGTTTCACAGGATTATCAGGAAGGGTCTCTCTCTCTCTCTCTCTCTCTCTCTCTCTCTCTCTCTCTCTGACTCTCTCTCTCTCTCTCTCTCTCTCTCTCTCTCTCTCTCTCTGACTCTCTCTGGCTCTCTCTCTCTCTTCCCTCACTTTAACCTCGTGTGTGTGTGTGTGTGTGTGTGTGTGTGTGTAATTGTGTGATGTTTATGTATCACGGAACTCAGGCATTGGATCAAGCCAGTTGGGAAGCAGTTGGAGTTGCTTGGCCTTGGAGGCGCACTGAACACAGATTTACTCAGAGCGCAATGAAGCTAGTGAGGTATTTTAACCCAAGTAATGGCCGGATATAATATAATGTTATGTGTTTGTTGATTTTTTTTCCTTGCCTCTAAGAGGAAAGCGCTGTAAAGAAAGAGGCCAAAGTGCCGTACTTAAATGAATGGATCAGATAGATTAAATTTCCAAAGTATCCCAATGGCTACATCTAGAGAAAACAATGAAGTCTTGACACCAACTAGAAGTTAGGTGATTATTGAGACATGGGTGTCTTGTGTAAGCAGAGGGAAAGAGGAGAAGGATTTGAACTATATTTTGACATAGAATGGATAGGATTTGCTGTTATACTTGATTGGCGGTATATAGAAAAAAGAAAGGTCAGAAGTGCTGTTCGGCGTACGGCTTAGGGTTGACTGGATAAAAGATCTCCATCACAGGGTGAACGGAAGAATGGAGTGTGTCATGTGGACACAATGACCTGTTAAGCAGAAAACGATCAAAATAATTATCGTACATGCTACAGTATAAATGGACCTTGTAAACATCACAAAAATATAAATAAAAGAAGGCCGACACGGGGCTGGGGAGAGAGCTTCGTAGGTAAAGTGCTTGCTGCTCCAGCATGAGGAGCTGAGTTCTGATCTTCCACACCCATGCAAACAGGCTGAGTGTGCTGGTGTGCACCTGATTGGCCAGTAGAGTCAGGAGCTTGAGGCGAGGGAGCCTATCAGAAGCAGTGAAGTGCAAACTCTGGGAAAATCCTCGGAGAAAGAGTCTGTCTCAGGAGATAGGGTGGGAGTGATGGAGAAAACCATTCCACCTTCAGTCTATGGCTTCTGAACATGCAGTCCTGATTCTGTGTACAAATGCATGCATGTGCACGCACACACACACACACACACACACACACACACAAAGAGCATGTGGTCATAAGAAGCCAGATGCTGCACAGTACCACTGTTATCAATATGTGTAAAAACACAGACACAGCAGACGGTGCGGTGCTGGCCTACTCAAATGCATCATATATAATCAAGAGGCTCATGCATTTGATGTGGGTCTGTAGACCAGCAGATAAGCCTGAGCTGGGATACAGAAAACAGTTGTCAGCCCTCAGATGTCAATCATGAAACAGGTGAACTCTTGTGAGAAAACACATGGAGGAAAACATATGATGCTGGGCCATTCTTCAATGTGATACACACGGCTATCCTATAAAGGAGGTAATGTGGTCCTTTTGAAGACAAAGAAACCAAGAATAAACCTCCCACCTCCATCAAGATGACCAAGATCAGACAGTTAACTCGTATGGGTCCCAGGCTTCCAGCCTTCTGCCTTTCTCATCCCAGCGTGACGATGCCATGTAGACCTTCAACACAAGCCTCTCGCTCTGGCCCCATTATCCCCGTCAGCCATGACTGAGTATTCACACATGGCAGGCACTGTTGTGGGCACATGTGGATGGAAAGGGTAGACACAGCTTTAACTGCATCAAGGCGATCCAGGAAACGAGCAGGCACAGCTCCCAGATAGAGCCACCTGAGAGGCACGGAGCGAGGGCAGCTCTCCCGGGTGGATAGGCAGGAGGGAGGTTCCTAGAGAACGTGACTGTGAGGCTGAGGTCTGCAGAAGAAGCAGGCGGAATGAGCTCGAGCTGAGACGAGGATTTCTAGCACAGCTGGCGGCCTCTGGGTATACCTGCATGAGAACTCACTTTCCAGTCCTCTGTTCTTCTCGGGATCTGGCATTCCTAGCTCACCCACTCTATCACTATTATCGGGAATCTTGCAGACCACGCCAGACAAATGCAAAACGCAAAGCAAATGGCGCAATTTAACTTTAACCTCATGCTGGACATAGTGGTTGAGGTCTCTAGTCTCTGCAGTCAAGATAGAGGCAGGTAGGGGAGTTCCAGGCCAGCCTCATCTACATAGCAAGTTCTAGGACAGCCAAGGCTATACAGTGACAACTGGCTTTTTAAAATTGTGGGGACTTCATATGGAATTAGGACAGGGTACAACAGCCTGGGCTTCAAAATGAGCCCCAGCTCTTGAGAAAATCCCTTAGGTTCTCTTTTTATCCAATGCAAACGACTGACCTCAGAACCTCATTCAGGGTAGGTCCATACTCTACCATGGAGCCCATCTTTAGCACTCTTTACCTCTTATTTTGAGACATGATCTCACTCTGTTTAAGGCTGGTCTTGAACTTGCTCCATACTTCAAGCTAGCCTTGAACACGCCATCCTCCTTCCTTGTCCTCCTGAGTAGCTGGAATGGCAGACCTATGCCGGGAGGCCTGACTGAACCTCATGTGTGAAACAGGAGCCCTAATGTCCCCTGGCCAGAGTAGGGCACGACTGAGAAAAGCCACTACGTGTTGAGTGTATTATTTGAGCTCAGAAATATAATGGCATTGCCCTTGGCAAGAAATGGTTCTGTGTACACTGGGTTCCCTGGTTTTTACTGTTAAAATAGATATCCACACACACTGTAAAGATTTGGTATGGATAATTTGAAGTGTATTACTATAAACTGCTTTAAAATTACTTTAAAATGCTCTTCAGAGAAATCAGATTTTAAAAAAAAAGAAAGAAAGAAAACAGATTGAGGAAACTCTGCTTTAAACCAAATCCTTTTTGGTGTGATAAGTAGGAAAGGGTTAAACATCTAGAAGTAAGATTTTGCCTTTTAGGAATTATTAGCCAATGAGGGAGCTCGCTGGTGATGTAATGCCTGGAGTGGGCACTCCATTGGTTAAGTGTATTGTTTCTCTGGCTTCACTGAGAAGCAGAGCTGGAACAGAAGGGTTAATCATTATCCTCTCTCTCTCTCTCTCTCTCTCTCTCTCTCTCTCTCTCTCTCTCTCTCTCTCTCATTCTCTCATTCTTCCTCTCCTTAGTGTGAAGAAATAGCAAAGCTCAGCACACTGTTGGAATTTGCTTTTCAATAAAAGCCATACTCGCCTCCTGCCTCCCTCCCAAGTAGAGCACATGTTCCAGTAGTACTACAGAGGAGGACCTAGGAGGGGGTGGGAAGAGTCAGAGGAGGAGGAGGAAGAGGAGGAGTTGTTCTTTAGATGAAAGAGAGCCCCATTTGCAGGGCTGTAGCCTCTCCGTACCACCTGGGATGGGCACGGCTCAGCAGGCCCCCCAATGAATTGTTTAACAGCCACCTGCTTCTGAGCATCGTTCAACCTGGAGGGATCCTCAGAACTAGGAGGTGAGCCCAAGGATCTGGAAGGGGGAAAGGGTCTGGGAAGTGAAGGGAAAGCTTCTGGGAAGGGGGAAGCAACAGACCTAGGCGGGGTGTCAGGGACCAGCTCTGGTCAGTGACTGCCACTCCCCTGCAGTGTGATCTCAGGAAGGCAGGTCTCCCTTTGTGGGTCTGTTTGCTAAAGTGCACATGGTTCTGTCAAGTGCTGGCAGGCACTGCAGTCAGGAGGAGCTGGGAACAGACTTGTCCTTGGAGTAGCTTTCTGTCAAATGCTCCCTGAAGATAAAGGCTTTGCTTTGGGAAAGAAGCCAGGATGCGAGCTGATGTGCCAAGGATCTAGCTGTAAAGCTGGCCCTTCCTCATATTGTCTGTGCTCCCTCCTTAGTGCTCCACCCAGCCTACTATGGAGTAAAATTTCTACGGAAATGGCTGAATGCTCTCAAAGAATTTATCTTGTTTTCTGTGGATCCTCAGGTCACTGACCCCTGAGTTCCTCATGGTCCTGAATGAAGCTTGAGCCCTCTTGGCCTGTTCAGGCTGGGTTGCCAGAGGGTAGAGAATGCCTCAACTCCTGTTATACTGTAGACAGCGCAGTTGTAATGGTTATCTTGTCTGTGTGTAATGAGGTATAGGTTATTCAATTGTTGCTGAAGCCAGAAACCCCTCCCTCCCTGTCCTGAAAGCGTGCAGTGCATGCCTGTCTGCTTCAACGGGCGAACTAAAACAAGCACGGGTGGGCAAACGTGTGGGGAACATCTGGGAACCGCTGCTTGCTGAAAGCTCTGACGTTCCCCACGTCAGAACTTCAAGGCATTCTCATAGCTCACCCTTGCATCTCATGCACACACTATGACATGATCTCCCTGGTACGCCCTCCACCCCCAAGCAGAAGTAAAAAGTTGAGCTACTCCTCAAAATGTGGTCACATAGGAGAGGGTCTCCAAATTTCTTTAAAGAGAGTGGAGCCTACAAAGGGTCCTCTCTGTGCCTTGTGTAGCCCGTGGTGGCTGCCACGCTGCCTCGAGGCCGGGCTTTGTTGATGAAGAATTGGCACCTCCTTGAGCTGTAACTAATTTTTTTCTGAGCCTCCGTCCTTCTGCTTTCCCTTGATAGAGGTTGAAAGGGGCGGGTAGAATGGATTTTCAGAGACTTTTAGCACTGGGTGCTTGTGCTTAGAGAGAAGAGAGCTTCAGAATGAGTGGGTGGGTCGAGGTGGATGGGCACACAAGGGTTAAATAAAGGGGCACGCCACCTGTGCTCCCTGGGTGACTGGGGCTCCACAGTAGTGAAGCACTGTAATTTTTGTATATTCCCAGGAATGGACAGATTAACCCCACTGTACCACGGGTATGTAAAGTCAAGGCTGTCACTAGTGCAGTGACTTGACAAAGGTCATCCATTTATTGAATAATAAGGCTGATATCTAATCCCATCCTGGTAGACACACTGGGGTGGCAGCGGTTGCAGGGGTGGGGAACAGGGCTGGAGGTGGCAGCCTTGTCTGCCTTTGTTTCATTCCTTGTTCTTTGTTCTAGAAACCATGCCCTAACTTTAATATAGGTCACCCAGCCAGATTACCGTGGGGTGTCTGTTTTATTCCCTGAGGTACCTGCAGGAGATCGGAACACCCAGAATCTTAAAGAAACCTCCTACTCTACAGAGCAGGCCCCTCAACTTATAGCTGAGAAAATGCGGGACAGAGAATTTGGGTTGTCCCATGTCTGTTCATTCGTCCAAAGATGATAAGAACTGGGAACCATGTCTTCCTGTTTTAGGTGCTTCCAGTAGTATTGTTCTTGTTAGATGAGATTTTTTCTTTCAGTTGAGAAGTTTGAGATAAATTTAATTTCATTATTCCAGGCCTCTTTGTAGTTTGAAGACTAGAATAGGCTCACAGACTACATAATCTGTGCTTGGCACTGTAACAGGTATCTGAGGCCAGTGTAGAGTGAGCAGCCATAATGTGAGGCCAGGTCATGGTCCTGTAGTAGGCTCAGGACACAAGCCCTATTTCATGTGGGCTTTGCCTCCCAGGTGATCCATGTTTCCTCATGGGTGGGCCGAGACCCAGTCCCTGCACGTGTGGCTGATACATATTCCATGCAACTATACCAGCTCTGGTCCTATATGTTTTCTGTTCTTGGTCTTTCCAACTAAGCTGCTTGTTTCGTGAGTGTGGCTTCCAAAAATGTCGAACAGAATGAGTTGCTGGCACTGGATAATGGGGAGGCACGTGTCAATATCTTGAACGGCACTTGAGGTTTATAGCCAGACCTAAAACAAATGAATTCAACGTTTAAAGAGTGCAGACACGTGACACTTTGCCCAGTCCACATGTTTAGAAAGTGTCATCCAGATCTGCAAAAGGTTATCACAGGAAAGAAACGGTCATTATTCCACAGGACTGGTGGATACAGCTCATAGGAATGAGTAGAAGTAGAGAAGATAGCCCGAATAGAGAGAGGCAGACAGAGCTGTCCCGCAGAGTAGAGGCCACCTGACTGGCTCTTGTTCAAAGTGGGCAGAAATCCTGGCAATAAACAGAAGCCCAGAGTCTTCAACCTTCCCTTTAGATCTCAGATTTCTTGGTTTTTCTTCAGTGAGAATAAACAAGGGTATAGCAGCATCACCCATCTTATTTAGGTCACAAGGCCATAGTATGAAAGGAAGAGCTGTATAGCCAAAAATTTTGGTCGCCAAAAACATGCATTATATATGGCTTTTGTGTATGTACCCTTTAACAGCAATGCCTGCACTGATCAGTGCCCAAGATAACAGGCTAGCCGAAAAGAAGTAGAAATTCAAAATCTGTATGGGCGTGCATGGGGCTGCATACTGTTTTGTCTTCAAGGTAACTAGCAGGTTATGAGCTGGTGTGGCTGGGAGTGGGGAGTTCCCAGGCATCCTTGCTTGCAGGGTTTCGGTCATTCTCTTGGTATAAACAGGCCCAACACTTGCATGCACGCTGAAAGTGTTTTCGACAACCTTGACAATCAAAGGACAGCACCTGGGGAAAAACCCCAGCCCAAGACCTATTGCAGAAGAGATGCTCAATAAATATTTGTGGTCATCTGAGTCTTGCTCTGTCAGCCTTGACTGTGCCAGTCTTTGGGAAAGTTGAGAGGAGAACCAGGCCATCTTAGAGTTGGTGCATCCTGTTGACTCCTCTGACATTTACTCTCATGAATAAATGTTGCTTCCAAAATCCCAAGTGGATAAGGAATGGGGCTGAAGTCTACAAACACCTGAGTGGAAGATACAGCAGGTGTTACCTGCCTTTGGGGTGTGACAGTGAGTTTGTTACAGACACTCTGTGTATTTAGCTTCACTTGTAGGGCTCACTGGGTTATTACTGAAAAGACCCCCTAAACCTGTAGGATACCCAGAACCAGGTGCTAACCCTCCTTTGAAAGATACTACAGAGACATCTCATTTCCTCATGGTGGCAGTGCTTCTGGGCAGCTTTCTCTTGGCTAAGGTTCACATAGCCTTACTCTAAGAAAACACGAGTGTCCCACCTTGGTGTCTCCTAGATCCTGTTCCTGCTCACACAAACTACAGGAAGATGTCAGACTGAATACAGTTTGAAAGAACCAAGAGCTGAATTGATTATTTCTAGATTGGGTTTGCTCTACTTTGAAGGACAATAGAAAACTAAAACATAACACCAGGTTCAGAGCACTGGAAATTTCATGAATGAATGTTCATCTCTTGGGTGTGTTCATTTATCCTTTCAACAAATATTTGAAGCATTCTTAACTGTGCCTAGTGGCATCCTGTCTGTAGAGCCAAAATTCAGTTTCATTTGAAGCTCGGGAGTAGGTGGAAATATCTGGGAGAAACTGGAAACAGGAAATGAGTCTCAGAGCAGGTAGAGTATCCACTGATGGCGGGATAGGGAAGATGCCATTAAAGGGTCCCTGGAGCCAGGTTTGTTAGGGATTTGTAGGATAAGGGAGGGAGATTGGATTTCATCCCAAGTTAGAAGTTTTAATCATGGAGGCAACATGGGTGGACTGACTGACTAACTTGCTTTCTATTAATTTCAGTCAGGATCTCAATCTGTAGTCCAAGATAGTATCAAACTCACAATTCTACTGCCTCCACCTCTGAAGTGCTGAGAAATCATGGATGTGCTTTCATGCCTGGCTGACTCACTGTCTCTGTCTCTTTATGTGTCTTTCTGTCTCTGTCTCTCTCTGTTTCTCTGTCGTGTGTGTGTGTGTGTGTGTGTGTGTGTGTGTGTGTGTGACTTTGGGGTATATGTGGATCCATGTAACTGTCAGCTCCATGATAAATAAACTGAACAGTTCTATGATGGCAATGTGCCTCCTGCCATCCTGCCATAGTCACAAACATATCACCTTGAGCTCCTGGCAAACATAGATCTAATCTCTATCACCATTCTCTGTCTCCACAAGAATCTCATATGCAAAGGCATGTCTCAGTAAAGTGTGTGCTGTGCAACCAGGAGAAACTGAGTTTGGATTCCTAGCAGAACCCTACCACCACCACCATCACTACCAAAAAGAAAAAGAAGAAGAAAGAAAAAAGGCTTGGAAAAGCAGTGTGTGTCTGTCGTCCCAGCACTAGACAGGGGTTGTAGAGAGACAGAGAGATCCCTGAAGTTTATCACCCATCAGTCTAGCTGAAATGCTGAACTCCACGCGCTGTGTCTCTAACAAACAAACAAAACCATGAAGAATGATCTAGGAAGTCATGTAACATCCACCTCTGGCCTGCACACTGGCACCCACACCTGCACATACCTATAGCGTGG
This sequence comes from Apodemus agrarius, assembly GCA_964023405.1. Lineage (NCBI taxonomy): Eukaryota > Metazoa > Chordata > Mammalia > Rodentia > Muridae > Apodemus > Apodemus agrarius. The sequence goes on along the minus strand of OZ030026.1, from coordinate 49,252,615 downwards.
GCATCTATATGCAAACACAGATAGTTTTGGATTGCCAGGACATGATGCACTAAGGTTATGTGTATGTTTGTGAGAAACTGTCAAACTATTTCCCCAGGTCAGCTCAAAGCAATGCCTGAGCCTTCCAGGTGATCTCTCTCCTTGTAAGCACGTGGTAAAGACCTGTTAATTAATTTGACCATTCTAATAGCTGAGTGCTATCTCATCATGATTTGAAGTCCTACAATTTGCTAGGTATGTTGAATATCTTTTTGTGTTTGTGTTTGTCACCCTTATATATCAATTTGGGTAAAATTATCTGTTCAAATCTGTACCTCGTAGTTTTTTTCTGTTTGTTTTCAACTGTGTCCTTGCCTTGTTATTTTTGATTGATGAATAAAAGTGCCTACAGCCTATAACTGAGCAGAATTGAAACAGGTGGAGCATAGGACTCCCGGGCTTCGGATTGGAGGAGAACCATGAGGAGGGAGGAGAGGAAGGTAGTGAGAAGAGAAGATTCCACGGGCTAAGAACCTTAAAATCACGGCCATAAGGGCTGACCAATTAGAGTTCAGAGCAGCTAGGTGGATCATAGTAAGTAAAAACTCAGGTTATCAGTAAAAAAGTAAAATCTAATAGCATAGAGCGTTGATATCTGCCCAGCTTTAGTGCTGATAAAGGCTTGTTATAAATTAAAAGTCACGTGTATCTTTTATCTTGGAATTAGAAAACCCACCTTTGGTTATGAGGTGGTTCTGGTTATTTGAGATTAAATATTTCAACAACATATTGTTGTACAATGGGAAGGTTGGACCCACGGCCCTGAGATTAAGAGTCTCATGCAAAGGCAGGACAGAGATTAAGTATTGCAGCAACACTTGGGTTCCAGTGTGTTCTTGGAAGGTGACTATCAGTTTCACGCCATTTTTTTTTTTTTTTACTACAGTATCTGCCAGGAAAAGCTTAAAGGTTTCTTTCAGCTCATAGTTGTCTAGTGTCTCGGTCCGTCACGGCGGTGGGAATATATGGACGAAGTTGCACATCACACAGACCAGGAAGCAGGAACGAGGACAGACCCAAGCCCGGACCCACCCTCCAAAGCCCACCCCTCGCGACCTACATTAGCTAACTACCCCCACACACACACACACACACACTTCCTAAAGGTTACCCAGCCCCCTTAAAATAGCAACACAAGTGAGAAATAAACATTTAAACCCTGAGCCTATTAGGAAGTGTATTGATTAGGAATTCTCTAGAGGAACAGAACTGAGAGAATGAATGTATATTAAAGGGGGGGGATGTATTTATTCAGGTGGCTTCTATGTGCTAGGGAGTGCAGCAGTGGCTGTCCTCACCCTGGAAAACCTGAGAACCGTGGCACCGCTCAGTTCATAAATGAGTTAGCAGTCCCACCCTGGTCATAAGGGTCTGGAGGACTCTTGAGGACACATTGGTCTTTAGTCCGTATTGAAAGCCCAGAGAAGCAGGACATAAGGGGTGGCAGTAGTGGCAGCCAACATAACGGAATCAATGAATATTGGAAGCCTGGTGGGTAAACTTGCTGGTGATGAGCGGAAACCTTAAGCCAAAGTGGAAAACCTTCCCCGCTGATTTCCTTGGATCTGGGCTGCTGTTAGGAAGTACTGCCCATGTTTAGGGTTGGAATGGCTGCTTTAAATAGCCTGATCAAGACGAGCCCTCACAAGCGTGCCCGGCAGCTTATCTTTCCGTTCAAGTCAACTCAGTCTAGTTGACCACTGAGATCAATTTGACCCTCACAGGGGCGTGGCAGATTCAAACCGGAGCAGTGGATCTAAAGCAAGAGAAGCAATTCGTCATCAACTCCTCGGTTATTAGCACTGACTTGCCTTGGTGAAATGCTCCAAGCAGGAAGTCCACAGAGGGTCTCATGTGCCTTCGGAGTCGAACGTGATAGGGGCTTCAGGGAGGCACCCCCTGCGATGGCAGTGGAGCCCGCTGCATGCGGTGTGAGCAGAGGCCGGCAGAACCACTGGGCGTGGTCCCGCTTGCAGCTTTCCCTCAAGTGCCTGACAGACCCAGCGCCTCCTTTTCGCACATTACCCTTCCTACTCACTGAGGGCGCCAGAGCCGTGCTTCACTGAGCTGTAGCTCCTGCTTTCTGACCCGCGGCCTGGGTGTGAAGGGTGATTTGTATGGGATCATCCGACTCGTGTGTGAAAGCCTGGAAGTGAGCTAGGATTATAATCCCTGTTGTGTGATGGGTAAACTGGAATATAGAAAGATTAAGAGCTGGCCAGAAAAAAAAAAAAAAGGTAAGGCCAAGAAGCAAAGGAGACGGGCATTGATCTGGAGAGTTTTTGCATGTGCTGCACTGGCCTTGGTGAAACATTCTCTGAGGATGAGAAGAGAGAGGGGAGGACCCCCAGCCGTACCCCAGGGAGTAAGGAAACGGTCTCTGAGGACTGTCACTGTTTTATATTACTTGTAAGTTCCCCATGCAGAGACTGTGTCAATAATAATAAATGGAAGGCTTGAGGATCGTTAAGTTTCAGATTCATCTCCCAGCAAGTTCAGATGCTAAGAGAAAGGCTATGGGAAGAGCTTTAGTGATCAAGAAAATAAGACAACTTAAACCTCCCTCTCATGATGCCCCTCCATTTTCCCCTTGGGTGTCACTATTTCTGTGAAACCATGAAGAAATACCCGTCTCAGACAGGGAACCGATGACAGCCCAAAGTAGGATAACATCAGTGTCCAACTTAGTGAACCAGTGGATTCTATTGGAGTTATCTACGTTAGCAGAAATGACTCTCAAGACAACTATATCACCCAACGTAGGTAGGGGGTCATGAAAGCCGGAAACCAGGAGTGCACTACAAAACTAGTGGAAGCCTCAGCCCTAAGGTTTGGCCAAGGGACATGGCTTGGCCCCTGAATGCGGACCCTGGGAGGTGGACCTCACTCTTGTGTACGGCCCCATGTGGACAGCACACAATGGAGCTGGTGGATTTGAGAGAGAGAAAAAAAGAAAGAAATAGGATTTGAAGTTGGGAGGAGGTAAAGAGGTAAGGGTGGATCTGGCAGGAGTTAAGGGAAGGAGTATGTCTAATTCCCTTTCATTAATAAAATGTTAATTTAAAGAAAGAAAGAAAGAAAGAAAGAAAGAAAGAAAGAAAGAAAGAAAGAAAGAAAAGAAGTCTGCATGGATGCGCAGGGGAGCTAGCTGGTGGGAGGAAGCCGAGCCTGCCATTGGCATTTTGGCCAGGCTCGCCTCAGAACAGCGTCACTGCGGCAGCCCGGGGAACAGCTGCCCGGCAGCCCAACCACTGAGGGAGGCTCCTGCCTTGCCCACTAGGGACAGTCACTGCTACTGGTGGGGAAATCTGATGCCGGGACCCCAAAGCTCTACAGACTCTGTTGTTGGACGTCCTCTGCCTTTAGGTGTCGCAGTTCCCACTTGGCTGAGGCAAAGCCGCTTCAGGGAAGTGGAAAGCCGCTTGTGGGAGGGGAGGGGTCTGGAGGCAGTGAGCTCCCGAGGAGAAGAAATCCAGCGGGGCACAAAATTGCCCCTACATTCTTTTTTTATTTATTGAAAATGTTTTTAATGTAGTATATTTTAAGCATGCTTTTGACTCCCATATTATTTTAATCTGTCTCCCCCTATTTCCTTATTTATTTATTTATTTTATGTTTTTGTGTACACATTTCCCTAGTAAGGGTAGAGGTTCAGGCAGCTCCTCCTCTGACCCCCAGGGGGCACTGTTTCTGAGGAAGGAAGGCAGAGCAAGCCGTAGCTGAACTACGAAGAACTTAACATTGGGATCCCAGCAGCCTGGCCGGTCTATGAGGAGGCTTGTGTTTCCTTGGTTAAATTAAAAGTCTTGCTGAGATGTGGCTGCCTCTGGATAAAACCAGGCAGGCAGAACCTTTTCCATCCGATCGCTAGGAATTCGCGGGAATGCACAAGAGACGCTTAGCTACGGGCTTTTTATGTAATGGGACAATTAAAAATAATTTCAGTAAGCGTTATTACTAAGGCAATATGACAGGATTTATTAGAAATTAAAATAAGCAAAGGCAGAGAAATTAACCTCTTTTCTGTGCTTGGCTCTGCCAGTTGGGACTAAGAAAGACTTTCAAGAAGTCTTCATGAGAGCCTTTCATTTGCTGACATTAGAGAAGCTTGGAGGTTAATAGGATATTGGCCCAAAGGGTGAAGCAGAAAGGGGTGGAGCTTATATTCAGGCGCCAACCCATCTCTCTCGGCCAAACCTTAGGGCTGTGACCACTGGGCAGTAGTTCTCCCTCTCTGAGGCTCAGTTTTTTCCCTCTATAAAGCAAGGATAATAAGTTATTATAGAGGAGGGGAAAGACTGTCCCTTTCAGGAGGGTGAGCTTTCACAGGGGTCAAATATCAGATATCCTGCATATCAGATATTTGCATTATTATTCATGACAGTAGCAAAATTACAATTTATGAGGTAGCAGGGAAGTCAACACAACATGAGAAACCTCCTTAAGCAGGTTGATCACTGCCCTCTGTCGTCTCTGGGTCATTTGCCGGGCCCTATACTGTCCAAAGGACAGACTATCAAAGAAAACAGTTTCTAAGGCAATTAGTGCATACAGGCACCTGCTTGTCATCTTCCCATGGTCCAGCCTGAGACCATGGCACTCCTTTAATAAAGGGCTTCAGGGTTTTGTTTTGTTTTGTTTTGTTTGCTCTAAGCTAGCAGTGTGTGTTGCGTTCCTGTCCCGCTAGCAGTGAGTGTTGTGTTCCTGTCCCGTGCTGCTGGACTGCTGCAGCCGGTGGTGCAGGCAATCTTGTGATCACAGAGGATGCATCCAGTCCCCTGCAGTGTTTGCAGCATAGCTGAGCGACGGTGTGCAGTCGGTTAGGCGTCCTCCCTGCATTTTCACCCTCAGATCTCTCCGACCCACAGTGTAGTAGTGGATCACAGCCGCATGATAAAAATCACAAGCTCTTGAATGTGAACTTGAGCAACTCTGAGGGATAAATGGGACCCTGGACCTGAGAACATCTTAACAAAAGAGCAGAGATGTCCAAAGAACTGATAACACAGAGGAAAGGAGCTGAGTTTATTAGGCAGGAAATAAGTGGGAAACTAATAAAAAAAAAAACTAATTAGTTTATCGGGGAACTTCCTGCTGTGTTGTGGGATGGGTCCTAAAGGATAAGTGTTTTCTAGAGCAATTAACTCATATACTTACTGGAGGATATTGAAACACTGACAAAGGGGTGCCCTGGTTTTAGGCAAACAAAAGGTAGAGAGCTCTTTCTTTGATCTTTTTTAACTTCAGCTCAAAACAGTCTTTGTGCCAAAGTTGCATATTCTATTCCCCCGCAACTGTTAGGACTGATGGGTTTGTTACACAAGAGAGACTCGGAACAGGACCTAGCTCTGACTAACCATTAGCTGCTGCTGTCTTCATTGTCACTGCCATCTTCTCATGAGGATGAGGAGGAGCCTGTGGCACCAACCACGCCAGTTCTACTTCAACACACACACACACACACACACACACACACACACACACACCTCACCCACATGTCTCCTTTTCAGTAGCTGGAAGGCAGCCAGCCTGAAGGATGGGAGTGCGTCCCTGAAATTGCAGATGACTGGACCATTCTTGATCCAGTTCCCAGACTTGGCCTTTCCAAGGTGAAGGACAACGCAGGGTTGAGAGGCTGCTGCTTCATCTTAGATGGATGTTACCAATGAACACTCTCTTAGCTCTTTGCGCCAGAAGAGGAGATGGGTGGGTGGGTAGGGTGGCCCACTAGAGTGTCTCAGTGTTTGAAAGTCTCCACTCTGAGAACAGTGCAAGGCTAATGTCCTGGCACATGATGCCCTGGCACAAGTTGTTCAGTCCCCTGAGTCTCAGTTTACCCATCTGTAAAAGAGGTCAGTGATAGTATTTGTCCAAAGGGATTGGGTGAGGTCTAAAGAGCAGGTGCTTATCTTTGGATCATAATCAGCCACTTGGTGGGATGCTCTTTGGTAATTCAGAGATGATACTCCCTATTGGGAGAGAGTAAAATAGCCAGCAGGTATTCAGGAGATCCTTATGTATTAGGCGGGTTAATCTCAGAGGCATATAAACACATTAGCTGAGGACTCCAGAGACTTGTGCTCCAATCCAGCCTGTGCTTCTACCAAACCAAGAGACCTTGAGCAAATCAGTCTGCCAAATTTTCTTGATTTAGTCAGTTTTCTGCTGTCGTAGCAGTAAAATCCTCAGATTTTGTCATCTGTAAAGAAGGGAAATTTATTTGGTCCACTCTATAGGAGATAGAAACGTTTAAGACGAGATTGTTATATGGGGTGAGTTCCTCACATTACATCACAACACAGTGGATGCCAACACATATCGGAAGTCCTGGGGAGAGTGGGTGTGAGCACCTGAACACGGGCTGACCTGGAACAGCCCGCTCTTTCAATAGCTAATTCAGTCCTGCCTGAGTGAGGACCCCCTCATTCCTGAGGGACGCCGCTAATCCGCTGACACAAACATGTTCTATTGGGTTCCACCAACCAACACTGCCCAGTGAGAAATTAATTCTTCGCCACAAGTTTTGGTGGTAAGTGGCCATGCTTGAACCGTGACACACCCTATCAGGAAAACAGCATCCTGGAGTCAGAGTGCCAGAATGTGGGGGGTTCTGGACTGCACAGACATCTCCTCCTGTACCCTCCCCCAATCGGTCAAAGATAGCTTACAACCACCCACAGACCTAGACTCCTCCAACAGAATCCTACTCTGTGTTCATTACATGTGGGCTTGCTCTGTGTGCCAGATCCTGGGCAAGGCAGTGAGACAGAGATCTCAGGTTTTTTTTTTTTTTTTTTCTGGGAGTGCCTAATAGGAAATAGCACATGGTTGCATTGTTATGGGGAACAGTGGATCTGGAACAAAGGTACGGAGAAGGATCAGAAGTGGTTAGAATCCTCTATGAAAGTGGTAATAGAGGTGGGACACGCGTGGCACAGATGGAGCTAGGGAAGAAATTTTCAGGCAAAATGACAAGCACAGGAGCCTGAGGGTAGGTGGCAGTAAGGTTAAGCACCTACTCTCCTAATGAGAAGTGTGTGTGGCACCGTGTCCTTTGTGTCATTGTCATCAGTTGCCTCACAGACACTAGAGAGGGAAGCTATGGCCCATGGTTTCAGAGCATTTATTCCATCGCCGTGGAGAAGGCAGGGTAGAAGCCAGCAGCCCACGTCATTGTAGCCAGGAAACAGAGCAAAAGAAAGAGAATTCTGGGACATGACACAGCCTCTAAGGATTTACCCCCTTATGGTACACATCCACCAGAACCTCTCAAAATAATGTCATCAGCTGGAGATCAAACGTGAAACATTTAATCTTACAAAGGATCCTCATTTCAAGCTGTAGGGAATGAGGTTTCATCTGTTGGAAACACAAAATCAGGTAGTTTTGGAGTGGAAAACGACTAGTCATGGTCCTAGTCTTGTTCTCTCCGATGGTGGAAAAGGGTCAAGTGGGGTAAAATATTGGGAGACTTAGCAGACCGTCAACTGGGAGTCGCAGAAGCAAATGAAGAATTGCATCTGCTGGGGAATAGGACTATGGGGTTTATAGAAGCAAATAAATCCATCTGTTTTAGGTTAGTGGTGAGTGCATGTGAGAAAGGAGGGGAAAGCTTTCAGATCCTCAAACTGCCAACCCGTGTGACTGAATAGGGTCATCCCTGAAGTGGAGAAGGACAAGATGGGTGTGGCAGAGCGTGAGGAGATGCATTTAGACCCGTTTCCTGGGATGCTTTTGACCCATGCCATGGCTGCTTTCCCAAGTGGACTTGCCAACTCCCTCCTTAGACTAGCACCTGGCTTCTAGGAGCATTGCCAATTGGTCGTTTGCCCTGTCCGAGGCAGGGGGCTTCTGGCCAGCAACTGAAGGTGTAGGAGGATTGAAGGCCAAGTGGGGACAGTCTGGCTCATCAGGTAGGTTCTCTGTGTGTGTGTGTGCCTCCATCTGTCTTTCTCTCTGTCTATGTTTTTGTCATTCTGTGTGTGTCGCTGCCTGTGTACATTATTATGTCTCTCTGTGTGTGTCTCTGTCTCTGTGTCTCTGTCTCGCTTCCTCTCTCTCCAAATCTACCAATCCCTAGATAAAGGGGGGAGAGAGAGATACATACTTACATACATACATACATACATACATACATATATACAAATTCTCTGAGTTGAGACAGACAAACATAGACAGAAAGATATCTACATGGGCTCCACACTATATGTGTGTGTGTGTGTGTGTGTGTGTGTGTGTGTGTGTCCTTTTGCAGAAGCATCATGTATATTTTCCAGATGACTGGTATTTTCTCATCATTGCATTCTTTTTATTCTCAGGGACATTACTAGAAATCAGGTCCCATTGTCTTTAAGAACACTACTTGTTTTCTCATTCAGCAGGCTCTCATCGACTCTTCTCAGGGCCTGCTGCTATCTCCAACTCAGCAAGTCCACATGTGCTACGAGTCTTGGTACCTTAGTGCTCAGAGCCAAGCCCAGGACCTTTTTTTTCCCTCAAATCCACAATGATGAGTGTGTGTGTAAGACACCATAACAAGCAGCTTTAGACCTAACTGGTAACTGGTGAGTCGCACCAGAATCTTTCCAGAGGACACAATAAGCTCAGAGAGCACGAACAGCATAAATTCCCAGGCAAAGTGATGGAGGCATAGGGAAGGACATGCTAGAGAAGGAAAACAGAGATGAAACCACCCTGTGAGGTAAAGGAATGTGGCCTCTGTACATGGTCATACTCAACGTGAACACCTGAAAAGCCAGACTCCAAGGGGACTAGGGTGCCATAGTGTCCTGGGATGTCCATGGACCATGGCCTCAGGTCTGCCAGAGCACAAATACTAGTGCTATGAGGAAGTGGGGCTGCTAGAACATCAGGATTGTGACCACCAGAGCTTGGAGTTGTAGCTCTAGAAGACTGGTGATTAGAGTTAATGAGCCAGAGCCCAGCAAGCTGAGTGACTGTATTGTCTCTGGTCTTTGATTTTTTACATCAGTAAAATCGAGGTGATAGCATTTCATACTCAAAGTTGCTGGGAAGTCAAGTCCTATCGTTTGGTCTATCTCGGCAGAACCAGGATCCTAAGCCCAATAAAGAGGCAACCCCATTCCCAGCACAACCATCATCACTTTTATGATTGCCATGACCGGGATCAGGACCTTATCATAGAGTTGTCACCCCCTATTAGTTTCTTTTGTTGCTGACAAAAAGCAATTTAAGGAACAAAGGGTTTACACTGGCTCACAGTGTGGGTGTACAAACCACCACGACAAAGATGGCAGCAGGAGTATAAGGTGGCTGGTCATGTTACATCTGCAGTCAGGAAGCAGCAAGAGATGGAAGCTGGTGCTCCGCCCATTTTCCTTTTTATTCAGTCCAGGAGTCCAGCCCCGGGAAGAGTGCCACCTACCTTTAAGGTGGGTCTTCCCGCCTCATTTAACTCAGTCTAGAAAGTCTCTTGAGGAGGCTTGTTTGGAGAATATTTTAAAGCCTATAAAGTTGACAAGGTTAACTACTAGAGTTGTCCATTGTGAGAGAGCCTTTTGTTTTGTGTTTCTTTACAGTGATTCAAAAGCGATCCTTTCAATGCTGAGCTGAGGCAGTGAGTTTCAATCTTCAGATAGCGTTGGTCTTACCAGGTACCTGTCACATGAAAGACCAGCACCTTTCTCTCTCTTGTGGGGCTGGCTGACCACTTTGGCATCCCATAGATAGCCTCTGGGAACTAGACAGTGGTCTGGAGAAGTCTATTCCCAAATCAGATTTGTAAACTGCAATGAATCAATCCTATGTGAAGTGCCGTGGTTCGTCTTGATCTTCACCTCAGTTAGCTTTAGAACCACTCAGGAAGCACACCTTGAGGTATTCTGTGATGGCATTTCCAGAGGGGTTTCACAGAAAAGGGTAGACCCACCCTGAATGGGCAGCACCCATTTGGTGGGTTGAGTAAAACAGGGGCGTGAACCAAGTGCCAGCAACCCATCCTTCTCTGATTTCTTACTGGGATGCAGTATGGCTAGCCACCACATGCTCCAGCTTCCAAGCTTTTCACACCATGGGGATCTTAGATGTGACCTTCAGATGATGAAGTCTGGATAAGTCAGAGGCAAACTGACATGAGTGGATAATAACTTCAAGCAGGAACTTAGTCCTGGATGTTGCTGCCCAGAGGGCTCTGAGAATTCTTTGCATAACTGTGATTATGTTGCAGATAGCTCAGTCATATTAACCATGTGATCTTGAGAGGATTTAGTAAATACCTCAGTTAATTGGATGCAAATGTGTATGTCCATGAGCTTAGTTTGGGGATCGTTTGAGCCACTTCTGTATTTGAATGTATTCCTGTCAGGGGTAGTTGTTGGGATGGTGGTCAGAAAGAAGCAAATGAAAGGATTTCATGTGACTGATTCTCTCACAGTTTCCTAACACCCTTGGCTGTTCCTCTTCAAGAAGAGGAAGCTGGTGTAGAAGACCACGGATTATACTTTCAAAGTTAAAATCCGTACCGTGTAGTTACTAGTACCCTGCTTTAAGCTACAGGTGGGCCACACTACCAGCCCCACCCACTTTCCCTCAGATCCTTGGATGAGACACACATACGCATTAACTTATTTTTGAATATGCTTTAGCTCGATGGCTGGGCTTTTCGAAGCCTCCCTCCGCGATTGTGCCCTCCTCTTCACTCCCAGCTCAACGCCTGTAACTCTGTCTGCCCTTTGCTTAATTGTCAGGTTACCTTCTCCTTCTTCAGCCCCCTAAAGCTGCCCTCATCTTAGGTATGTTTTTAATCTCCTGCCTGCCACCCCAGGACAGTCTGGGAAGCGGCCAATGGCCCCTTTTCCCTCTGAAGCATGGCGAATATTTCTTTCTCGAGTCTGTTAGTCTGCCTACGGGAAATCTAGAAGTCCCACCTATTTCACCCAGCTCTTTGGCCACAAACATCTCTATTGACCGATCAAGAACCAACTGGGGGATGGGACCTTCAGTGTTCCACACAGATTCCCAATCAAAGCATCAGAACCACTCCCTACAAAAATCTTTGTTTGGGTGCCCGCTGTGCTCTTACTTGTGGAGAAAATGACGCCACTCACAGGAGAAAGGCCTCTGGAATTTGAACTCATCAAAAACAGAACGCACTTTCATGATGATATGTCTGGAAAAGGGCTCTGTGCTCCGAAGGCCCAAGATATCTGTTGGTATCAGTGAAGCAATTCCCTTGACATTTGACCTTTTCTCCAAAAAGTTGACTGTCTCTTTGCATCAACCTAATACAGGCTGTGGGTTCCCTGCCTCCCCTGAGAAACTGTACCCACAGTCTTCACTATATGCTGTTTCTAGCAGTTTTTAAACATGCTAACCAAGGACTGACTCTTAAGGGGGAATGAGGGAGAAAAATAATTCCTTTTAGTGTTCACTCATGGAGCAGGGGACAGAGTGGGGGACAGTGTATGAATCTGAGTGTGTTTGCACAGAGGATTGGCCACTAAATATTGAAGATGGCTCTTCCTCCAAGTATGGTATTTAGTTAGCTGAGATGTGAGTCAGGCACCTTCAGAACTGTCTTTAGTATAATGCATTTAGTCTTCTCAGAAAACAGTGGAGGCAGTTAAACTTTGTCTCTGATGATTTTATGTAGGTTCACCCAGTCAATGATTATTGCCACCCTACTATGTGGAGACCATGTTCTAAGTGCTTAAGATACAGCAGGGAACAGGACACACAGTGGTATCTAATCTTGAGGCACTTGGATTTTTGTCAGTGCAAGCAGAAAGTGGACGATATTTGGACTAAATTGTAGGCAGAATATAGGTGATAATACATGCTGTAGTGTTAGAGGAATCCCAAGTGTCACCACAAGAAGGTAGTCCTCTTACAAAGGGTGACATTTATAAATACTTAAAGGAGATAAAGATTGAGCTGGGCAGGCATGTAGAGGGACTTCCTGTTGAGGGAACAACCAGTATGCAGCAAGCACTCACAGGAAGATTCGATCTGGGATTCAGTCTTTCCCTGTTGTTTAAGATGAGGTAGGCTTTGCATATTCCTCATCTAAATTACCCCTGTAGGAGGCCCAGGTATGTCAGCTCGCAGAGCACTGTGCCAGTAACCTTGGAAGGGCATTGTGAAGAGATGTTGTAAGGAATGACGGGTCTGTTCTGGGTTTCAGTATTTATGAGACTGTGTTAACATTCACAGAACTATCTACCATTTCACTCCCTGTTAACTTAAAAGACAAATATTTTCAAAAGCACTTTAACATCTTTCACTTTGCCTACTTTCATTCCCCAAGTCTGAGTGTTTCTGGCTGTTACTAAAGGTGAGCTCATTCCAATGCGAATTCTGCAGCCTTCCCAACCACAGTGCCTTCCCAACCACTGTTAGGCCCCCTAGTGTTGGCTGTCAAAAAGGAATCTATACTAATGGGACACTAATGATGCCAGGCGCTGTTCAGACACCTTAATTAGTCACTTACTTAAAAAAAAAGAAAAAAGAAAAAAAAGAAAAAAAAACTCATGAGGTAGGCACTAGTCTATCATCTGAATTCTGCAAACAAAAAACCCAAGCACTGTGAGATGAGATCATTTTGCCCAGACATTATGAATAGGAAATAGCAGAGCCCATCAGCTCAACCTTCAGGCTAACTGATTCTGTCAGGCAGTGTCAACACCAGAAGAACGAGACTGTGTGATCTTTAACTAATGTGAGAGAAGCCCTGTTCTGGGAAAGAACCACCATCGGAGTCAGTTTGCTGGATCTCGCAGACTAAACAGGAGGATGGACAAGATAAAAATGAATGGGTATTTGAAACCTATATGGGGGAAAAAGAAGTCAAAATATGAGGTTTATAGATGGATCGCAGAGTGGGAACCCAGGTGCACAAACCTGCCTGATTTCGAGCAAGGAAATGAACTGGAGATTCTCTGAGACATCTGAGCAGATACCTCCTTTCTTCTCTGGGCTAGTCCACTGCGGGATGGCTCCTCACACCCTCGGAGCTCTCCCCAAGTTGATGCAAAGCCTATGACCCTGTGATTGTCCCTCCTCAGGCTCTATTGCCAAGCGGACCTGTTTTAATCTTCTATACTGCCCCCTTTCCACCTCCATCTCAGAATTAAGTTTGCAAGGCTGCCAGCCAAAAGGTTTATTTTGATGTGTCCATTCCTGCCCTCTAGTGGGAGTATGTGGCAATGTCACTGCCTTTTGCACTTTGCAGCCATTAAAGAAAATGCTGGTCATTATAAACAAGGCTGCTATGAACATAGTGGAGCATGTGTCTTTATTGTATGCCGGGGAATCCTCTGGGTATACGCCCAGGAGTAGTATGTGCCAGGGTCCTCTGGAAGTGCCATGCCCAATCCCGCCAACAGTGGAGGAGTGTTCCTCTTTCTCCACATCCTCACCAGCACCTGTTGTCTCTTGAGTTTTTAATCTTAGCTATTCTGACTGGTGTGAGGTGGAATCTCAGGGTTGTTTTGATTTGCATTTCCCTGATGACTAATGATGTTGAACATCTCTTAAGGTGTTTCTCGGCCATCCGAATTTCTTCTGGTGAAAATTCTTTGTTTAGCTCTGTACCCCATTTTTGATAGGGTTATTTGGTTCTTTGGGGTATAACTTCTTGAGTTCTTTGTATATATTGGATATTAGCCCTCTGTCGGATGTGGGGTTGGTGAAAATCTTTTCCCAATTTGTTGGTTGCCTTTTTGTCCTTCTGACAATGTCCTTTGCCTTACAGAAACTTTGTAATTTTATGAGATCCTATTTGTCAATTCTTGATCTTAGCGCATAAGCTATTGGTGTTCTGTTCAGGAACTTTCCCTATACCCAGAGGATTCCCCGGCATACAATAAAGATACATGCTCCACTATGTTCATAGCAGCCTTGTTTATAATAGCCAGAAGTTGTAAGGAGCCCAGATATCCCTCAAAGGAGGAATGGATACAGAAAATGTGGTGTGTGTGTGTGTGTGTGTGTGTGTGTGTGTGTGTGTGTATGTATGTATGTATGTATATATATATATATATTTAATGGAATACTACTCAGCAATTAAAAATAATGAATTCATGCAATTTGTAGGCAAATGATTAGATCTGGAAAATATCCTAAGTGAGTTAACCCAATCACAAAAGAATACACATGAAATGCAATCACTGATAAGTGGATATTAATGAGCCCAGAAGCTCTGAATACTCAAGGCACAATTAGCAAGTCAAAAGATTCCCAAGAAGAAGAAAGGAGAGGACCCTGGGCCTGAAAAGATTGGATCCAGTTTTGTAGGAGAATACCAGAACAGAGAAATGGTGGTGGTGAGGGGGGGTGATTGGGGAATAGTTGAGGGGGAGAGGATTTATGGGATGTATGGTGGGGGGGGAACTGGGAAAGGGGAAAGCCTTTGGAATATAAACAAAGAATATAGAATAAAAAATGAAAAAAAAAAAGAAAAAAGAAAATGCTGGTCACTTAAACCACTTAAACACAAGAACTGTTACATTGTGATAATAGAATTCTTGTGACCAAGATGGGGTATGAGTGACTGGTGGGCAGGCGGTATACACAATGTGTATACGCTGGACAAAGGGGTGGCCATTGTCTTGTATGGGATGGATCAGTGCAGTGTGAGATTTCTACCACACCATGTCAAGTACTGAACAGGTTAGAACACATTCATACTATCTTTCTGGAACTTTCGGAGGTGAAGACTTTGGACTATGGTGAATAGTGTATGACCAAAAAGACAAAACAAAGAAAAACAAGAGCAAACAAACAAAAACCTGAATCCCTGGGTAAGGGATACCTGGGTGAGCTAACAGTCATATACATTTTCCATAGTCTGTGGCTCATATAACAGCCAAACTTGATCATGACCCTTTTCTCTATAACCCTTCTATATAGAATACTGCCACCATTATATTAAAGCCAAACTTACCTTCAGTATACCTGTTTTTAAACTGGTATCTAATCTCCCACTTCTCTAATCTTTTTCTTGTGAAACTGTATTTTACTCCCAGCAGAATGGGCCTTCTTTCTCTGCTTCAGATATGCCAACATCTTTCCAGCCATTTGCACAGACACTTTACATTCTTCATCTTAAAGACCTTTGTCCTATAGTACTCAAGAGATGGCTCAGAGGTTAAGAGAACTGGCTGTTCTTCTAGAGGACCTGAATCCAGTTCCCAGAATCCACATGATGGCTCACAATCATCTGTCACTATAGTTACTGGGATCTGATACCTTCTGCTGGCATCTGTAGGTACCAGGCTCACCTGTAATGCATATACATACATGCAGGCAAACACCCAATGCATAAAATGCAAGAGTAAGTGCTCTTGAAGTATAGCAGCAATGGAGGAACAGGCGCATTGATGCAGAAGAGAGCAGAAAACTCAGAAACAAAGCTGAGCATTCACAGTCAAGCTTCTGAGAACACACAACAGAGAAGGCGTAGCTTCTACAGAAAAATCACTATGGAGACGGCTAACTATGACAGAAAAATGACATTGGAGTCTTGTCTCGTATCATGTATCAATGCCAACTCAAGATGGATAAATCAGTGTAAGACTGAAAATGCAAACAATTAGAAACGCATAAAGAGAAAGTAATCAATTTTGCATTTGGTAATGATAGCTGGGACATGTCTCCCAAATTCGGGCAACATGTAAGTCAGAATGAACAAATGAGATTTCAGCAGAGTGAAAGAAGCAGTAGTGTGAGAAACAGCTAATAAACTGGAAGAATAATTTACAAATATCTATCCGACAGAAGGCTATCATCCAAAAACATAAGAGAACCCAATTCGACAGAAAACAAAAACCTATTCTAAAGATATAAAAAGGCGCCTGAATAGATATTTCTCAAAAGAAGACACACCAAAGATATGTGAAGATAGTGCTACTCACCAGAAAGATGCAAATGGGTACGATGAACACCTCACATGGGACAGAATGATTATTATCAGTGATATGAAGGACAGTGCTGAGGCCTGCCAACGTGGCCCAGTGAGTAAAGGGGCTTGCCACTGAGTTTGATACCTAGGACAGACACTGTAGAAGAAGAGCACTGATTTCTGCAAGTAGTCCTCTGAGCTCCACAAACACATTATGACATGCACATATATACATATCATTAAAAATTATAAAGATAGCCGGGCGGTGGTGGCGCACACCTTTAATCCCAGTACTCTGGGAGGCAGAGGCAGGCGTATTTCTGAGTTCGAGGCCAGCCTGGTCTACAAAGTGAGTTCCCGGACAGCCAGGGCTATACAGAGAAACCCTGTCTCGAATAAAAACAAAAAACAAAAAAAAAACCCAAAAAATTATAAAGATAGAGCCATTAAGGGCATGGAGAAAGGAGATTTTTGTATACTATAAAGGGGAATATAAATTAGTATAGTTGTTATGGAGAACAGGATGGGATTCCTCAGGAAACGGGAAACAGAATTACCATTTGGCCCAGCGGTCTCACTTATGTGCACATATCCAAAGAAATGGAAATCATCATGGCAATGAGCTAGGGATGGTGACTCTCCCAAGATCATTTCAGCATGACTCGCAATAACCAAGGTGTTAAATCGGTCTACTTCCATTGTCCGATGGTGTGTGGCTGGTGATAATGAAATGCTATTAGGCGATTAAAAAGAGGGAAAGCCTGTTGCTTTCCATAGAGATAAGCCTGGAGAATGCTATGTTAGGTCAAGTAAGCCGGGTACAGCAGGACACCAGCTGCATGCATGACCTCAGTCGGGGCGCCCACGAGATGAAAGCACGGAAGTGTAGCATCGGATTAGGGCTGCTAGAAGTCGAGAGAAGGTGTGGAGAGAAATCTAGTGACCTTGATCAGAGTTGCAACTGAGAAGAATGTGTTTCCGTTGTCCATTGTAAGGGCCTCAGATGTTAAATATTAGACAATAACATATTTCATATTTTCAAATTGCCAAAGAGGGGTTTTGTTTTTGTTGTTGTTGGTTTTGTTTGTTTGTTTGTTGTTTGTTTGTTTTTTGGTTTTTCGAGACAGGGTTTCTCTGTGTAGCCCTGGCTGTACTGGAACTCACTCTGTAGACCAGGCTGGCCTCAAACTCAGAAATCCGCCTGCCTCTGCCTCCCAAGTGCTGGGATTAAAGGCATGCGCCACCACCGCCCAGCTCAAAGAGGTTTTTAAATGCTTTTACCATGCAAAAAAATGCTAAGTATAGAAGATAGTATTGTTTATGTGATTTAATCATCCTACACTGTAAATACATACATACATATACATACACACACACACACACACACACACACACACACACATATATATATATATATATATATATATATATATATATATATATATCACATCACCTACCTGGTAAAAATAATGTTATGAAAAAGGTCACATCCCCAGAAGGACTTCCCAGCTGTCCTATTTAAAGATGCATTACTCTCAGAAAAGCCACTCTGGGGCCCATAGTAGTATGGTGAATCATTGTTGGGGTTGACCAGAAGTTTATTAGGAGGCATGCCTCTAGAAACACACCTGTAAACTCAGTTACGTGGGTAGCTGAGGCTGGGTGTTCGAGAGTTCAAGGCCAGCCTGGGCTACTGAGTAAAGCTCTGTCTCAAAACTAAAAGTAAAAAGGGCTTTCCAACAGACAGAAACATTTATAGGAGGCAAGTCTGGCGATTACCATTGAATGCCTACGGGTGTGAGGTTGACCGGTGTTCCCCAAAAGGAGACTGTTAAATTAACATAATCTCTTCAGCTCAAGTCTTCCATAAACTTTTTCATCCAGAAAATTTAAAAGGCAGGCAGTTTGATTCCAGTAGTGACCAGTAGCTTGTTGGGATTAAGCCCTTCCCAGATGATAATCACAAACTTTGGACAGACATTTAAATCAAAATACGTGATGTTTACTAGAGACTTGCACTAAGAAAAGTGCAAGAGAGCTCTCCTTGAGGGAAGGGGGCCACTTCACAGCTGCCCAGGTGAAATGGAGAGATTGACCCAGAAAGCACAGAGAATCTAGAGCTGGGGCAGGGAGCTGCAGTTTCAATGGTTAATCAGTAACTGGGCAGCATATCAACAGGTGGGGCGTGGGGGGTCGTCAAGAGACGTCTCAGTTTCTCTCAAGAGGATCAGCAAGGCTTTGCTCAGACCAATTCGGTTTTTCCTTCTTGATGACAGTTGTCGTTCTGGGTGGCAGTTGTCAGTAACCCTACCTATAAGACACTATGGGGAGAAATACCTCTCTGGAGAACCAGACTCAAAATAATAGAAAGTAATTTTAAACGTGTGGTGTGTGTGTGTGTGTGTGTGTGTGTGTGTGTGTTCATTCTTGTCACGTATAATAGGGGATCATCAAGTGCAATAGAACATCATCAAATTAGATCATATTGAACCATAAAGTTAGCCTCAGAGCTACAGAGGCGACTTTGCTGAGGAAGTTCTTGCCACATGAGCATGAGGACTGGAGTCGGTGTCTCTAGCACCCAGGTGAAAATCCAGGCACAGCAGTGTGTACTAGTACCTCAGGAAGGTGTGGATTGACCGGAAGGGGGTGCAGGAGAACGTTCAGAGGTGACAGGAGCAAATAAACCCTACCCACCCACCCCCTTGTCATTGGACAAAGTCGGAAAATTGTACTGTGAAGATTTTCTTAATTTTACTCTAAGTAAAATGTATAACAATAAAATATAAAAAATATAACAGAAATGTATATCTCAGTTCCATGGCCATAGTCATTGTTCTAGATCCCAAATAGATAATGAAGTTTTAAAATTTATTCCTGGGTTGGGGAGATGGCTCAGGCTCAGCCACTAAAGACACTAAGCCTGAAGACGTGAGCTCAGTCTCCGGTCCCACAGAGGGGAAAGAGGGAATTGATACCTGTAAGTTGTTCCCTGGCTTCTACGTGTGTGTGTGTGTGTGTGTGTGTGTGTCTGTCTGTGTGTGTGTGTCTGTCTGTGTATGTGTGTGTATCTGTCTGTATGTATGTGTGTCTGTGTGTCTGTCTATGTGTCTGTGTGTGTCTCTGTGTATATGTCTGTGTATCTGTCTGTATGTATGTGTCTGTGTGTCTCTGTCTATGTGTCTGTGTCTCTGTCTTTCTGTCTGTCTGTCTTTCTGTCTGTGTGTATGTGTGTGTGTGCGTATGTGTCTGTGTGTATGTCTGTGTGTCTGTGTGTGCATCTGCCTGTGTGTATGTGTGTGTGTCTGTCTGTGTGTGTATCTGTCTGTGTGTCTGTGTATGTGTGTCTCTGTGTGTGTCTGTGTGTCTGTGTGTGTATCTGTGTGTGTCTGTGAGTATGTGTCTGCTTGTCTGTGTGTCTGTGTCTGTGTGTGTCTGTGTCTGTGTCTCTGTGTTTGTATTTGTGTCTCTGTGTGTCTTGCTTGTGTGTGTGTGTGTGTGTGTGTGTGTGTGTGTGTGTTGCATTTATCGTAACGAAGTGCCACAGCCTGTATGGCTTAAGCAGCAGGAATTTATTTTCTCACAGTCTAGACGTCTGACAGCAGAGCACAGCGTGCTGGGTCTAGCCAGGGCCGCCTCCCAGCTTGCAGATGTCCACCTTTTCCTTGCGTCCTTACAAGGACAGAGGGTACCTGTCAGAAGAAGAGTCCTGCTCCCACCCAGGCTGTCCATCGTCAGTACTGACCCGAGTCCAGTTACCTCCCACAGGACTTGTCTCCAAACTTTCTCTCACTGGGGGTCAGATCTTCAACACATGGATTTAGTAGGGATAGCGTTCCTCTCAACTTTCCGCATTATACAGTCAAGAAAGTTTGGAAATTACAAATAAACAAATAAATAAGTGTTACCAGAATGTATCCACTGCTATGATTTATTTATAATTTCTTGTGTTACTTTTATATGGCTGTGCTTATTCATAATTTTGTATTATGGTTCTTTGGTTTTTTGTTTTTGTTTTTTTATTCAGTGCTAGGGATACATCTCAGAGCTGCCCGCATCCGAGGCCCCTCAATCGCTGAGCTGTCTGCCCCAGCCATTTAAGTTTTAATTTATATATTTATTTATGCACTGAATTTGGAGACCACCTCTAGCCTCCTGCTAAGTTATTCAAGCTGGCCTTGGGCTCACCGTAGTCCAGGCAGACCTTGGACCTTCAGTGTAGCTGGGGTTTTTGGCATGTGCCAGCACGAGACTTAGTGTTTCGTCTAAACTCTTTTTTGAATGGACAGAAACAATTCTCTGAGTCACTGTGTCATCCTGTGGTTGAATACTGGGTGGCTTCCCAGCATTTTACCAGGCTCAACAAGGTTGTGATGAATCTCTTTATGCATGAGGTATTGACCTGTTTCTTAGATTATTATTATTATTATTATTATTTTTAGTATAGAATTCCTGAAAATAGGAGTTGTACGCTTTTAAAGCACATCGCCGAAATTACTCTCTAAAAGTGTGTCCGGGTTTCACAGACACGAACCATGGGCCGGAAATGGGCTTTATCTGTTTGCTTTTAAGTGGGAGGTCGTTGGTTCCACTAATGTGCTCGCTGGCTTGTTTTGCAACAGGTAAACAGAGTCCCGTGAAGCCCACTTCCGGTGACGCAGAAGCCCTGGGCTCCTCTGACCCGAGCCCTCCAGCTCCCTGTAGCTACAGGCTGTACTTGGAACATCAGCTGGTTGATTTTGTGTGGAAGGAGGATTCCCGCTCATCGCAGCCATGAACTTCCTCCGGAGGCGGCTGTCTGACAGTAGTTTTGTAGCCAATCTGCCCAATGGATACATGCCGGACCTGCAGCGCCCAGAGAGCTCCAGCAGCTCCCCAGCGTCCCCCGCCACAGAGAGGAGGCACCCCCAGCCCCTGGCTGCCTCCTTCTCATCTCCCGGGTCCAGCCTGTTCAGCTCCTTCTCCAGTGCCATGAAACAGAGCCCGCAGGCCCCCTCGGGGCTGATGGAACCGCCAACGCCTGTCACACCCGTGGTCCAGAGACCCAGGATCTTGCTGGTCATCGATGACGCCCACACAGACTGGTAAGCAGCTGCCGGGATGGGATCTGGATGGGGCGATCTCACCTCTTGGGAGGAGAGAATAGGAAGCGAGTGTTATAAGAGGCTTACCTGGTTTCTGAGGCTAACTGAGAGCAGGAGGAGTTTGTCAGAGAGAAGCTGTATGTCTTGTTTTCTAGGGTAGAATCATACTCATACTGGTAGAGTCATCTGCCAACTCCAAGTCTAACAGCTCCGAAATAAACAACAGAGGCCCCAAGTCTGGAAAGTTCCAGATGTATGCTATAAACATCTTAAAGTTTTTTATATGGAAAACGCTCGCTACGAGCGTTCTGGAGACAGGGCAGGGAAACCATTTGACCTTTCTGAACAAGCAGAGTTTTTCAGCATGAAATACACCTCACACAAAGTTTCCCAAGTTACCTTCTACTCTGCCAAAGTGCGGTTGTTAAGAAGGTACAGGGATCGCCAGAGGCTCGCGTCTCTCCTCCCAACTCTCGGGAACAGCTTACCCACACTTCTATCCCACTTCTCCCACGAGCCTGACCTCTGATACTCCATTGGATGGGGCTGACGAGTCCTCCAGCCTCCTCCAGACAGTAAGCGCTGAAAGCGGTAATCACTCAGCAAGTGACCCGTCACAGGGCACCAGATCAGTACAATCTGCCACACAGAAACAGGTGAGGTGCTCATATGGGTCTGCCTCTCCGGAATAAGTCTCTACCCCAACTTTGTGATCCTGAAAGGGGATAAATATCTCAGAAGACATAATTTACAGTTAAGGACATGAGGCCCAATTATGTAGACATTGAAGCACTATCTCCAGAGGAGAGCAGAGGCTGGGGAAAACAGTTGTTCTGGTGGCAAACCCACGCACAGTTTTTGGGGCAAGCTTATATATGAGTATCTCCAGAACTCCAAAGACTGGCACATGGCCAACACCCAGCACCCCTGGGAAAGTAGACTCAGGTTGGGGGGCAGCCGAGCCTCTGATTTGAAGTCAAAGCTGCTCCTTTACTCACATGCAATCCTAATGTTCAGCAATGCTAAGGTATGTTCAGCTGACTTAAATGGCAGGCCTCGTCCTTCTGATGAGAAGTGACCTCTTTACTCTTAGTTGCTTTATGCCTGAAACTCACCATGTAACAGAGTCTGGATTCAAATTCATGTGGCAGCTTCCTACCCCAGCCTCCAGGGTGCCAGGATTACAGGTACGAGCCTCCACACCCAAACTAGAAATAATCTGATCTTAACATCCAGGGCGGCCACTGTCTGATCCAGTCTGAGTTATCTTCTGTTTTCTCTGTAAGCAAGACAGGCTTGCTTGCGTCTGCTGTATGCTGGGGCTCTCTGCTCTTGGGGCTTGGTGGCTTCAGAGGTTTTGCTTCCAGGCCCATCTGGGGGGGCAAAGCTCCTGCCCATTTACCCAGCAATCAACTGGCTGTGTCATCCTTGCAGTCTCGGTCTCTGTTTACTCCTCCTTTTCCTTTTTACAAGTATATCTGTGTGTGACGTGTGTGCATGTATGTATGTGTGTGCTCGTGTGTATGGGTGCATGCACCTGCATTAACAAATATGCTCTATGTGCAGAGGCTAGGAGCTGACGCCGAATGTCATCCTGAACCACTCCGCACTAATGTAGAGGCAGGATCTCTCGATGAACCCGGAGCTTACCAGCTCTTACTAGATAAGCTAACTGGCTCCGCCGTCCTACCCCCTTGCACCACCAGGATTCCCTGTCTCTGCCTCCCCGGGGCTGGGGTTATAGGTGGCTACCAGGCCTTCCAGACTTTTACATGGGTTCAGGGATCTGACCTCCAGTATACACACACACACACACACACACACACACACACACACACACAAGCTTGCAAGTCAAATACTTTATTGTCAAATACTTTTGCCACTGAGCCATCTCCCCAGCATCTAACCATTGGGCTTCCCCTGTGCCAGTTATCTTAGCTCTCCCTCAGCTATTGTCAAGAGATGGAGACCACGGTGTGGTGTCAGCCAGGACATGCTCTGTCCCGTCCCTCAACCCTCTCCCAGTTATGTAGCTCTCGCGACTTGCTGTGCCTCAATGCGTCACCTGCCTCCCCAAAGGGGCTTTATGGAAGTGGATAGCGTGAAAGTCAATATCAAAGTCCTTGGCTAGCTACCAAGCGGCGTGTAGGCATCCATGCATACTATTGTAGGGACCGGTGGCCCTCTCTGCATGCCATTAACCATGGCAGCTGCACCTCCCGGGCATCCTTGGTCCATGCCCTCGTCCCCTGTATTGTACAGAATCTGCCCACAGAGCCCGTGGGACTGTGACAAGGCACAGTGACCAAGGCTGCGATCCAGCTAGTGTCCCCAGTCAAAGTAGCACTTAAATTTTGACTTGGGTCATAGATCTCCTTAATGTATAGAAATTAGTAGTGAATAAATCTTACGTGCCGCTCCCCTCGGGAGTGGGGGTGGAGACAACGATTTTGGCCTGAGTAGTCAGTCTCTCTACGTGTTGGAACATCTATCACTTGCTTACACTTTAGTTGGGTCCTAAGAACAACGGTGTTTGGTTTCTGTGCCCTTTTTTGGGTAAAATGAAACTGAGGCTCGTAGGCTTACCTGGAAGTTGACTCCATAGTCACTAAATGTTTGTGACTGAGAGACCTCCTACCACAGGCTCACCGGCTTCTCCTTTGAACTCCGTTCTTAAATCTTCACGACCTCTCTAACCTCCCAGCATCTCAGTGGCGGTCCCAGCTGTCTCTAAATTAATGTTCCCTGGCATCCTTGCTGATGGTGGGACACAGCTGTAATCCTTGCACTTAGGAGGACTGTGAGTTCAAGGTCAGCCTGTGCTACATAGGGAGACTGTTTCCAGAACTAACAGCTTGCAGACACCAAGAAGATTCTCAGTCCTGCCTATTGAAGTCTCCAAAAAAAATGCCTGACCGCAGCTACCAAAGTTAGCCAGCAGGTGGCAGGCTAGCCCCACGGTCCAGTGTGTCCTGGCGGAGCCAGTCGCCTCCAGGTCCTGCTTCTCCCCAGATCCTCCTTTGTGTGAAGGTCTCCAGAGAGGAGGGAGTTGTGAAAAGAGGAGAAGCCAGCTCCCACAGCCTCTTCCTTCCCTTTTGAGATGATAATGAGAGGGGCTTCGACTGTCCCGGCTGAGAGTGACCCCACTCCCACCCACCTCACTCCCACCCCCCCAGACTCCCACCCCTACTCCCTACCCCCCAACCCCAGTCCCCCAGCCCTCCCCTGCCCCCAGGGGCACACTGCTGACTTGCTTCCTGACCCTTCTCAGACTCAGCCCTGCGAACTGCCTTTCTCTATTGGTCCGGGGCCAATCTGTCTCATGAGGTTTCCTTGCAAGCAGAGAGTGTAGTGGGAAGCCACGCCTCTTCTCAGAGTCCAGCTGGCAGATTATTTAAACCTGTGGGTCCAGTCACTTCCACCTGAGAACTGGTCAGACGTCTGCTCCCTGGGAAAGGGACCTTGCGTCTATTTTTCCTTAATTTTCTTCCCATCTAGTCCCTCGGGGGCTATACCCTTGGAGAAAATGACACACACCCAGCCCCTCCCCTCCCCCACAGCAACCCTTAACAGCCATCAGCTCCTCAGGAAAGGGTTGGCTCTCGTGGGCACCACCTCCTCTCTCTCTCTCTCTCTCTCTCTCTCTCTCTCTCTCTCTCTGATGGAATGTGGAAGGGTCTGCATGTTCATGGTTACAGTGGTCATGTCATGACAACCCTCACACCCTCCCATTCTGAAACTCCGCAATGCTCCCGGGCCTTGACAGGGAGTGACGTAGATGTCCCGATTATGGATCATCAATAACCATCAGTTGGTGGTGATGCTCATCAATCACTTATTCTCAGCTCTTGCACCAGATATTAATCTTTGCATTCAGCCGGGCGGTGGTGGTGCACGTCTGTAATCCCAGCACTTGGGAGGCAGAGGCAGGCGGATCTCTGAGTTCGAGGCCAGCCTGGTCTACAGAGTGAGTTCCAGGACAGCCAGGGCTAAACAGAGAAACCCTGTCTCAAAAAAACAAAAAACAAAAAACAAAAAACAAAAAACAACAAAAAAAATCTTTGCATTCATTAACCAACATCCCTGGGGGGGGGGAGCCCCAGGCGGAGAACCATACTCATTTATGAGTTTAAACATAAAGATTCAGAAGGCAGTTTGACAGCCTTGGGAGAAACAAGTAGTGGGCCATTCTCTTGAGCCTTTCTTGGCCATAGGCTTTTGATTTTGATCGGGTTTATAGTGTTTGCATTCTCTGAGAACAAACTGAGACACCCCCACCCACCCATCGCCACACACACACACCCCACCCCACCCCACCCTCGCCGCCGCCACCTTTGCTGCAAGGGTTCATGGCTAAACACTTTAAGATGCAGCCTGTGGAGGTGAACCTAGCCATGCCCTGGGTCTCTGGAGAGCTTCTGGCCACCCTCCTAGAGGTCTCACTCGGTCACAGGTCTGTCCTCTGGGATGGGACGAAGGGACGAAGCAGACAGTCCCGGGAACCACAAGAGAAAGCAGTGCGCGAGTGAGTCCGTTTCCAAGCTGTTTCTCGCAGCCTGCTGCCCCAGCGGGCACTGGTTTCCTTACCTAGAATTTCCGGCAGTTTCCTTACCTAGAATTTCCGGCAGTTTCCCAGGCTTCAAGCTTCTGGTCTTGAGCTTGTCTCCTGGTTACCTTCCAGACTAGCATCGTTGTATCCTCTCTGGGGACAAACCAACTTTCACTATTTGATGCCGCGTCGCCAGTCTAAACTTTGTAAAGTCACAATCACGTGGCCCCCTGCTCTGCGCATGTCTTCAGCAGTACACCCTGCTTCGCAACCGAGAGATTCCCTGAGCACACCTCATCTTCGGAATGTCTGTTCCCGTTTCCCAAAATACCCCTCCCTATTATGTTTACCTGGCCGGTGTCTGTTCGTTCTTAGAAGCTTGGATAGGGAAAGATGTTGCCTCTTCTGGGGAGCCACCTCCGACATGAACATCCTGTTCATAGTCGCTGTGAGCACGGTGCTGGTTGCCACCTCCCGGGTCTAACTTCACACGGTCTTCACCACAGCCTTGCGGCTCCTGTCACAGCAGATCGTAACGGACTCTTCCTCAGCTTGCTTTCTCTTCTTTATATTGTCTGGAGCTCAATGCACACTCAGTGCACAGTGGGTGTATGCCACCGTCCCCCTCCCTGTCTAATCGGTTTGACATTATGAACTTACAAGTACCTGACCTTAGTCGTCGGTGGTGCTCCACGCACAGTGGACGGGGTCACAATTCTAATCCACATACTTATGAAATCTTAGCTCTTCATCCCGTATGTTAGAGTCCCTGAAAACTGAATGCTCAGGATTGCTTTGAAAAGAGAAGGGAGAGTCTGAGAAGGCCCTAAATTCAATCCCCAGAACCCCCAAAAGAGCTGGGTGTGGTGGCACACACTTGTAATCTAGCAATGTGGAACTGGACCCAGTGAGATCCCTGGGACTCAGCGGCTGCCCCCGTTCTAGCCTACTTGGCAAGTTCCAGGTTCAGTGAGCGATCTTGTCTCAACAAGAAGGTGGGCAGGAGCTGAGGAACGGCACGAGGTTTATTTACCTCTGGCATCCACAGATGCACACACCCCATACGTGTGCACACCCATGAACAACACCCCTTGCACATGCGCACATACAAAAGCAAGCAGGGAGATAGGTGAGTGCACCAACCAGAGCCCTCGTTTTGAATTTCAAGATTAAAAAGACATTGTTCTGTTAATGAGCAATTACAAAGACGGTAACCTGGTGGAGAAGGTGAGCCATCCTGCTCACGGGGTTCTCTGGAGAGAGAGGAGGGGCCCTGGGACTCGTAGATGCAGATAGCCTTCACCCCAGTGCTCCTCTCTTCTCTCCGTTAACTTCCTCTCAGACGGACTGCAGTTCCATCCAACTGTGACCTGTCTCGTGTCTGCTCGCCCCACCCCCTCCTTGTTTAGTTGACAGATGGAAAGGGCGTCCTTCGTCTGAAGAGCCCCTTAGCCACCGTGCATGAAGCCTAGAAGCTGTTACACCTCATTTGCTTGGCAAGGCACAGGGAATGGTAGCCCTGGCCGAGTGCCCGTCACACTTCTACGTTGAAGAAGACTGAGACTGGGCATCCGTGTCTTCTCTCCCACCCGCGGCCCGCCCACTCCTAAATGGTGTCGCTGTGTTTCTATGCATAGAGCGGCACAGATGACAGAGACGGGGCGGGGGCTGGGGGGGTGGGAAATGTGCAATGATCTGGGAAATTATTGGGCATGACAAGGTAGGAGTGTGACAGTGAGGGATGAACTTGGTAGCACCCTTAAATCCCACTCGCTCTCGCCGGGCATTCAGCTGAACAGAAAATCACCTTGGCCCCCGGTGGAGACAGTTCCACAGAAGTCAGAGGCGCTATCAGTACACAGCATCACACACACACCGCCACTTCCCAGTGCACTGACAGAGGCTGTTGTCCAGGGAACGAAGCAGCAGAAGATCCTCGTACCTGCTCAAGGAAGCCAGAGTGGCTGAGCTTGAGGGGGACATGAGAGCCGCCTTCCTACCCAAGCCTCCCATGCTGGGCGTGAAGGAGAGGCTGGGCAGTTTGGATGGAACAGAAGGGGGCAAAGACGCATAAGAATCGGCAAACGCTGAGGACCGGCCATGTCCTCCTCGTTACATGAATAGCTTTATGAATGGTCTTAGTGTTTCTCCCCATTGCTGGGGTAAAATACTCTGACAAAAGCAATACAAGGAAGAGATGGGCTCTCTGTCCTTATGGCCAACAGCCCCAGTCTGTGACCCATTATACTGGGGGGGGACTTGGGGGGAGGGGCTGGAACTTAAGGTCTGTGGTTACACACAGAGCCCATAGTTAGTAAGAGCCAGCCTATTGGCATCCAGCTTGTTCCCTCCATCTTAAACGGACCAGGGTCCCCTGCCCAGGGAATGGTCCCTCCCACAATCAAGACTGGCCTTCTCACACCGATTAATATAATCGAATAATCCCCGCAGGCGTGCCCAGAGGCACACCTCCCAGGTGAGTCTAGATTCCGTCCATTGACAGTCACCGCTAACCGTCTCACACCCCTCCCACGGTCAGGCTTTGGGCTGAGTGGTTCCCACCCATTCTCTAATTTAGTCCTCCGAATCACGGGGTGGGCACTAATACTATTCCTGGTTTATACGTCAGAAAGCTTTGTGCCCTCAACCAAAGCAGATGTGACTGGCGTCTTGGGATTCCTCGAGGGCATTCGAGGACAAGCCTGGGTGTTGTCATGTTCTCGCTGCTCTCCTGTCTGCACCTGAAGCTCACGACCTCCTGGGCTGCATGTGAGTAGGCTCTGGCACTGCCTACACACACACACACACACACACACACACACACACACACAGAGCGCCTGACAGTTGAGGGAATGGCGACAGAGCTCTCTTTACACCTCATTGGCCAAGCACAGACCAGTGACCTCACCCTGGAGGGAAGTGCCCCACCCCACCCAGGCAGCCTCACCCCGCCAGAGCCCTTTGAGTGGCTGACTGTAAAGGTGCCAGGAGGAAAGGGAGTCCTTGCAGGCATCCAGCCGCTCATGATCTCAGACTGGCAAAAGTGAACATTTTATGAAAACTGTTCTTGGACACATGGAGAACATTCTTCTTCTTTTAAAAGTACCAAGGGAGCTCAGGCGGGGACTTTTCCATTCTTTTTACCTGCTTTGAGATGAAAGTTGTCATTTCCAGGAACCTACGTCAGATGTGTGTCTCTATGAGAATTAAAGGGGATTGAGTTCTAGAGAATTCCAGTCTGGTAGGTGACATCTCAGAACGAAGGCCCATCCGGCCCATGGGATGGTGCCACCCAGAGGCACGTTTCCATGGTGAGTCTACAAGCCGTCAAATTGACAATAAAGATTACCATCAAAGTAGAACTGTCAGATCGAGCAAATGAAAACACAGATTGTCAGGGGAGTGCCGAGTGAATGAGCCTGTACACACTGAAGCATGAGACCGGCGTGTCCTAAACACCCGTTTACTGTTTATTTGAAATTTGGATTTCAGTGCATGTCCACTCTTTTTCTCTCGGGGACGAAGGAAGTATGTGACACAGCAAGAGGCTGGCCTCTGAGATGCCTCGTTTTCTGTTCGGGGAGTCAGATCAGGTCTCCCGACTGGCCCCATCCCCGGAGCACAGCTCTCTCTGACATCAGTAGCAGGGAGGGAGAGAAGCCCAGAAGGACAAGTCTCCAGCCAGACTCCCCGATACCTACTCTCCCTTTCAGTTACGAGACTTGACCAAGTCTCACCTCCCAGCCTCGCGTCCCTCCTCTGTAAGGCAGGACTACAGACTAGCCTTCCTGAGGGGTAAAAGATAATGGCCTGGGTGAGGTTGGTCCTGGTTCAGCCTGACATAATAGGCCCTGTGATGGTAATTGTTATTATCAATTAATTGTAGCTCCTAATTGCTTGTGACTGTAATAGCCCTGGGAGGGTGGGGGAGGGGGAGGCTGCTTGGCATGCCTCTCAGTTCAGCTGGTCGTGCTGAAGGGCCAGCTTCCAGAGGCCCTGGGGGAGGGGTGTCTAGGCCTTGGCAGCCTGGCAGTCATTCTCTGAGTTACAGTGAGCGTTCCAAGTCAGTCAGCTGGCCCTAGAGTAAAGAGAGATGCTTAAAGCATAGATGCACAACTCTGCTGTAGACCCCCCAGATCCGGGGAACAACCCATGCCTGTTGCCACCATAAGGCCCTCCATTGCCTAAGGCAACTGTCGTATATGGAGAACTGTAAGGGGCTTCTGGTGAAATGAAGAGAGGAGGGGGTTTCATAAAAGAGCTATCACCTCCTATTTGCTTTATTTATTAACTCAAACATCCCACCTGACCCCACCTAGGGGGACTTCAGTACTGGACATCGGCCCTGTACCTCTGCCCCGCCCCCAGTATTTCTCCCTGCCCTGGTGTCCAGGGAGAGGGGAGGGGCCTGGGCATTCCCCATCAACCAGTTCTGTTGCCTGGAGACAACTCAGTTTTCCCAGGCCCGGCCCCTTTTATCAGGGAGACAATGTGCGCACACAGTGAGGGCCTTGTGTGGCACCCAAGCCCCTAGCCCTTTGACTTGAAGAATTTTTCAAGTGCTGACCCTTCTTCGTGAGGTCTTCACGCTGTCCAATCCGAGAGCTGGTGTCTCTGCAGCTTCCTTACCCAGCTCCTGTGAGTGAGACGGAGGAAGGGGGAAACAGAAAGGTCGTTACCACCACCCCACTCTTGCAGAATCTTGGGGGGGGGAGAGCTTCACCCTTGGAGCCTAGCTAGAAGATACAAGGAAAATGTCTTTGAACAAAAGAGAACATGGAGAAAGTTCTCCCCTAATTCTCTTTCTTTTTGCTGATTCTCTAAAGAGCTTGACTGAGCCGTGGGATCTCAGGTTACTGTAAAGGGCACCTTTCACCCCAGAGCACCTCTTTCTTTAAATACACCACCATGTGGATGCCTGAAGACCATGTCTCTGCATGAGCGACCCATTAGAATAACTATTTCCAGCTACCATCCTTAGCTTGTTAATATGAGGTCAAGTTCTTCGTAAAGAAAATAAGTATTTTTGGTCAACATAAACAAAATGAGGTCTTACTGGATATAAATGGTGACATTCTCAGAAGGAAAAGAATGTATAATGATTGTAATTCTAGAAAAAGTCGGCCTACGAGGGCCCTCCAGAGAGGTGCATACATTGAACATGCAAACATCAGCTCTTCGTCTACCCTTGCACTTAAAAACAAATTCTTGGTGAAAATTAAGCCTGGCTTAGTCTACTCCTTATCTCTTGAGGAGACTTTGTGACAAAGCCGCAAATGTTGTGTAGAGGAAGGGCGCTTGGTTCTGCCAGGACATGGACCAACTCAATGGAGGAGCCGCTTCTAGACAAGGATTCCATGGAGCAAGCCAGGTTGGGCCAAGAGGAACTGTCACATACCACAGCAGACTCTGAATGTCCAGAATGGAGCCAGGAACCTGCTTGTTGACCACGATGAAAAACCAGCCTCAGAACCGATCAAAACAGAGGGCTTACTACATGGTTTAAATGAATAGAAACAAGATCGCTGGCAGGGCAATGGGAGATGGAGATGAAATTCAGCTTGATAAGCAGAGCGGGCCAGGCACACGTACAGCTCAGTCTAAGTACGGTTTGCTGGCGGAGATCAAGTGGTGGTGGGAAAGGGGTGAGTTTCCCGTTACGTAGAAGATCCCAAGTTTGGTTTGGCGACTCATTTGTGAAAGCAATGAAGGGCTCAGACCCCAACAATCTTACTCTAGAAGGCCTTAGAGGAGGCTCTAAGTTGAAGCGTTGTCTCTTTGCCTCTAGCCTTTGTCTGGCCCGTCTCAAGCCCATGCCTTGTTCTTCTCTGAGGAATTCCACACAGCCTCACCCTCCACAGCCTGGCTTTCCCGCCCAGACCCTCCCAGTGACCTTTCTATAGAGTTCCTCAGAGACCTGCTTCTGCTTGGGCAATAGAGACTTCAGAGCTACTGCCCCCCAGACTTTACCCCACTGGTTACATCTCTGCCCCTGGGCAGATACCAGCCTCATTACATAATGTCTCTCTTCCCCCAAGGCCTGTGGAAGCCTGCCTCTAATGTGTTCCCTTGCAAGAGAGAATCATCTGGCATGTGGGGAAAAGGGATAAGGATTCCTGTCCACTCTTCTGTTGGGTTTTCTGGAGACCTTTGAGAAGTTCAGTACCATGTGAAGAACTAGCTTAATATGGCTCTCTGTGGAAGACACACCAGTCAGTTTGGGGGCCGTGGATGGGAACAAGGGCAGGTGGAAAGAAAACACTTCCCTGTGGTCAGGAAAACAGCCCCTTAGACTCCATGGCAAATGACATTAGATGACTGGGAGCCATGGGGACGGTGTTGGCTGTGACAGCCAGTGTCCCCTCTCAAGGCAGCAATTGCAGGCTACTCAGCCAGCGTGTGCAGTTTGGGAATATAGGCCAGATGTTTCCGAGTTTCTAATGTTCAAGGGAAGCCAGGCTTTTAAAATGAATTCTGAATTTTAAAAGTAAAGGTGTGTATGTGGAGGTGGGGCAGGGGATGACTTCACAGCTAAGAGAGCTTACTGAACAAGCATGAAGATCTGAGTTTGGATTCTCAGCACCCATATTAAAAAGCTCACTATGGTACACACACACACACACACACACGCACACGCACACGCACACGCACACGCACACGCACACACACACACAAGCTCCACCTTTGAAGTCTTAGGCCCTGACAAAGAATAGGCACCAAGTATTGGATGAGCTGATTGGTGGACTAGCGGGGTCACCTCATCAGAACCACACACGCCTCTCACCAGGCTTCCCATCCAAGGCTGGACAGAGAGTTCCTTTTGGACCGAGCTGGATCTCTGAGCTGCTGCACTGATGGTTATCATCCATGTGAAAACCATCCTCCTAGGAGGGAGCGAGCCCTGTGTGGTCTTCATGGTTGATTCTTTAGAGCCTGAAGGTTCTGCACAGAGCAGATAGCCCATCACGGCAGGTTAAATCATGCAAAGACGCCTTCCTGGGGCTATGGGCGGGGCTTGCTGGGTAAAGCGCTTGCAGTACAAGGGTGAGAACCAGAGTTTAGGTCCTGGAGACTCTAGAGAATGAGTGAACATGCTGCCCCTACTGCATGCCAGGACTCGGGGAGGTGGGAAGAGGGTCCCCGCTGGCTGGCTGGCTGGCTGGGCTGGGCTAGCGGAATCCTCAAGCTCTGGGATCAAGTGAGAGATGTCACCTCGCCTCGCTGGCTCCACGGTCAGGTGGATCTGTCCGGGATCCCTGCTCTGACACAGGTAGATCCCGTGTGTGCTCGTCCCCAGGAAAAGAATGCAGTGCCCCCTCCTCATAAATCTTTGTCACACGCCCACCACATCCCGGGGGTTGGGGGTGGGGCCCAAACTAGAGATTTCCCACCCCAAGCAGCCCTAGTTTGCAATATTCTCCTTCCTGCTGCCTTTAATGTGTCAGTAAAGTATGAGGCCACCCACGGAGACAGAACCCTCCTGGAATCTAGCGTCCCCGCCCCCTTCGGAGGGCAGGACCGTGGATTTGATTGATTGGCAGAGTTATTCAAGGAGCTATGACTATGGACATATTAGGGCACTGGGATGAAGCGACCGGTGGAAGACAAAGACGTTGGGCAACGTGGATCCATCTGTTTTAGCCTGAGGTCAAACAGCCAGTCAACAACAGAGACAGTGGGCTCCCCCCCCCCCCGCCACCCCCCAAGGCATCTAGAATTCTAGGCCACCCTTTCCCTTCTCTCTGACACACAGAGCTGTTCTGAGGCAGCTCCAGTCTGAATTAGCCCACCCTTCCACCACTGTCCCCACCCCCCACCCCCAGCAAGAAGGCAGCAGTCTGTGTGGCCCATCAGGAGACAGCCTTCTGACTCCCAGCCAGGCAGAGAGGGATGGACCGCCTGACCCTCACCTCAGCCTCAGACAGCCTGCCAGCCCCGGCAG
The DNA here is from genome assembly GCA_964023405.1 of Apodemus agrarius. Classification (NCBI taxonomy): domain Eukaryota; kingdom Metazoa; phylum Chordata; class Mammalia; order Rodentia; family Muridae; genus Apodemus; species Apodemus agrarius. Next base: position 49,219,121 of record OZ030026.1, on the reverse strand, counting down.
TAAGCATTCCAAAGACTCCTGGGAAGGTGAGGCCTCTTTGAGGCAGGAGCCGCTTGGGTGGCATGCAGCGCAGAGCATTCTGGGTTCCAGGTTGGAATCAAGTCCAAGCCTGACTGTCGGTCCTATACGTCGGACCTCCACACAATGACCCATATAATAATAAAAGGATGTAGAGTTGTGAGTTATGGCAAGGAGTTGCCAGTAGGTGGCGATAAAGGGTCACGAGGAAGATCAGGATGCAGGGACTGGGGAGACATTTCCCTACCTGGCCGACATGTAGGAAGCACAGTCCTGTGCTCTGTCACAGGGTGCTGTCGTGTGCTGTGACTGTTGAGACACAGCTCACAGACTGGGTGTTTGGAGGCAGAGGACGAACTGTAATGTGTAATTACAGGGCAGAACAGTACCATAAGGTAGAGAGTATGAAGTGCTCAGCTGTGGAAGAGCAGCACCCAGCTGGCCTCAGCCAGATCCCAGATCGGGGCGCTGCGAAGGAAAACAAGAGAGCAGATAGCGAGCCGGGCGTGGTGGCGCACGCCTCTAATCCCAGCACTTGGGCAGCAGAGGCAGGCGGATTTCTGAGTTCGAGGCCAGCCTGGTCTACAGAGTGAGTTCCAGGACAGCCAGGGCTATACAGAGAAACACTGTCTCGAAAAACAAAAAAAAAAAAAAAAGAGTATAAAAAAAAAGAGAGAGAGAGAGCAGATAGCACCTATGGTGTCGTCCATGTTTGTAACTTAATAAAATAACATGAAATCAAGGCTGCATTATTTATGTTTTCCTTGTCTCGTTGAGTCTTTCAAATAACTCATAGACATAGGGAACATGGCCTTCTTTTTAGAGGCTGTAGTTGAGGCAAAGGAGGCCCAGTCAACTGGGCAGAACCGGAACTCGAGTCTCCAGTCTTCCCATCCACTCTCCCTCCTCTCTTTCACCATTCTGTCTCTAAACACCAAGGGGGTCGTGGGAAGGCGGAGCCAGGGGACGCCTGTCTTGGTTCACACCTCTAGGCCTCTGGAAAAGGGAAGGGAGGAAGTGGATCCTTACTGAACAGATCTCTCGGTCTCCTTTCAGGTCGAAATATTTTCACGGGAAGAAAGTGAGTGGTGACATTGACATCCGAGTGGAACAGGTATGCGGCGGCCGCTTCCCCAGCTCTTTCCACAACTGCCCTTTTCAGAACTGGAGCAACCTTGCTTCCGTCTTATGTGGTCATGATGAACCAGAAAAATCCTGGACTGTACTCAGGAGTCTCGTTAAGTTCCAGAATCTCCCTGTCCACTAAATTTGCAACCTTTTGGTTTTAGGTAGCATCTGAATCAGGGTTCTCTAGGGGATCCGAACAACAGAACTGGTGTGTGGTGTGTGTGTGTGTGTGTGTGTGTGTGTGTGTGTGTGTAAAAATGTGTAAAAATGGAATTTATTAGAGTGGCTTATAGGATATTGTTCAGCTAGTCCAAAATAATGGCTCTCTAATAATGGGAGGTCTAAGATTCCAGTAGTTGTCCAGTCCATGATGGCTGGATGTCTCAACTGGTCAGTAAATGCTAGGATTCCAAACAAGTAGGCTTTCCTGGCCGTAAAGGAATGGACTTCCCAGAGAGAGGGAGAGCAAGTACTCAGAGTGAAAGCTTTCTTCTTCCGTGTCCTTTATACATGCTGCCAGCAGGTTTGTCCCAAATTAAAGGTGGATCTTCCCACCTACAGAGGTCTGGATAACAGGTGAATCATCCCATTTCAAACTATTTAAATAATAATAATAATAATAATAATAATAATAATAATAAAGAAAACCTCCCATAGGTGTACCTAGCAGTTTGGGTTTTAGCTCATTTCAGATGTAGTCAAATTGACAACCAAGAAAACCCATCACAGATAGAGAATTTTTCTTCAAGGTGACGATGATCAGATGGGAAGTGTTTAATTTTTTTCCCCCCATGGCTGTAAGGCGTCTGCTTTGACTTGTTCTCCTATGGAGTATAGGAGCTGTGTTAGTTACATTCATATTACTGCGGTGAAACATCGTTACCAGGACAGTTTGTCTTAGAAAGCATTTAAACTGACTTGGGATTTCAGAGGGCTAGAGCCCATGATGGTGGAGCCAAGAACTCCCATCTCGATCTTCAAGTAGCAGGCAGAGAACAACACACTGGGAATGAAAAGTACTTTGAAAACTCAAGGCCAGCCTCCAGTGACACACCTTCTCCAACAAGGCCATGCCTCTTTATCCTTCTCAAACAGTTCCACTAACTGGAGACCAAGTATCCAAATATATGAACCTATGAGGGCCGTTCTCATTCAGACCGCCGTAGTAGAAGAGCACAAGTTTGAATCCTGACTCTCTTGTTTCTAGGTGTTGAACAGGTGGTTTGATCTCTCTGTGTCAACATTTCCTTGTGTCATTGTAGCTGGGATTAAATTATTTGAGACATCAAAAAGAGGAGGAATGAGACTACCATCTCTCTCTATTACCTATGCTAGCAATATTCAGGTCTCTCATTTTATGTAGAAAGAAACATCGATTAGGTAAAATAGCATGGGAAATCAGGACTGAACTCTAGACCTCCTGATTCCTGACCAGGGACTCCCGAGTTAAGTAAACTGAGACACGCCTTTTAAGAGCACCATATTCAACCTTAGGAGAGCACATCACAGCAGAAAGCAATGACTGAGCCCTCTCCAGCCCTTCATCTGTCCTTTATTGATAATAGTGGCATCAGCGTGTGCCACTATCACTACAGGTAGGATTGCGTGAGTTAGGGACAAGATGTGTCCTAATCTTCCTCTTCTTCTCTTCCTCCTCTCTCTTCTCTGCTTTCCCCCTTTTGTCTTTCCCTTTTACCTTCTCTGTCCTCCTTTTCCTGCTTTCTCTCACCCTGTCCCTCCTCCCCCTACTGATTCTTGTGCTGATAGTGGTTGAGATGGCGATTATCTCTCCTTTTCCTCCCCCTCCTCTATTCCCCTCCTACTAAATTCCTCAACCACCCTTCCTCCTCCTCCTCTCCTTATCATTCTTCAATGAATAAGAATAAAATCAACTGGAAGAAACAGCATTTGGAATGCAAGAACAGAAATGGCCTATCTCCCCAGCCCCACCCCTTGAACTCTTTGGTTATTTTGATCTCTGTGAGTCAGAGGAAGGGAGAAAACTTCTAAGCATCAAATTGATGGAGTTGGCTTCGTATGAAAACACCTACAGTTTGAAGTTCAGTATGATCCAGTGGTTTTTTTTTTTTAAGTCAATCCAATGTCTACTAATTTTCCTTCCATGGAAAAAAAAAAACCAGACTATTTTTGTTCATTTTACAAATATTTGCCAGTGTCTACTACGCTGGATTGCTCATGTGGATAAGGAAAAAGAAGCAGTGGCCCTGAGCGTAAACAGAAATGACTTTGAGGTAGGAGTGCTCTTTGGGTTGGATTGAAGAGTAGATGGGCTCTCAGTACATGGAGCTGGTGGCATGGACAGCATGTGTGGCTGTGGACCAAGGGCAGAGGAAGTTGACCAGTGCAGGTTTAGACACAGTCTTCTTGTTTGACTCCAATATAGAACTTACTTTCTTCCCCTGCCCCTCTCTCGGTGGAAAGTGCCACCCGGACCTTTCATCTTAGCTGAGAATCTGTACAGCCTCCCTCTGCCCCCACACCTACCCTCCGCCGTGTCCTCTTGACCCCGTATCTTATGATTCCCCAGTCTTCCCGCTGCTGTCCCCAAATTGTCAAGGATCTATCTTGATTGAATTCATCCAAACGTTCAACCAACAGCCTTATATCTCTCTTTGTTTACTAATCTCCACTTTATTCTTCATGCCAAAACCAGAGTGATCTATCTTTGTGTGTGCGCGCGCGTGCAGTGGTGCAGGAGCATGTATCATGCATGTGTAGTGGTCATAGAACCACTTCCGGGGTTCTCTTCCCCCTTGCGTGAGAAAGGAGCTCTGGTTTTGCTGCTGTGCGTGCTACTAGCTGTCTTGGGAGCCTCTGTAGCTCCCTGGGTCTGTCTCTCATCTCTCCTTGACAGCACTGGGAAACAGATGCCTGCAGCTGCACTATGCTTAACATGGGTTTGAAGAATCCATCCTCAGGACCCCATTCTAGCACAGGAACCCCTTTACCCATTGAACCATCTTGCTAGCCCCTAGCGTGATATTTTGAAGAGTCAATGGGGCCCTAGAATGACTTAGCGTCCTCAGAGACTCCCTCCCTGAGTCCCGTCTGGATCAGGAAACTCGGTGGTACTACACTCAAAGCACCTCACTGTATCAGAGTCCTTTAGCTATACATTTAGGAATGGAGTCTTTGCCCAGGGCACAGGGGCCGTGGCTGTTTGGATCTCACTCTGTTGAGTAGCATGGGTCCCAGCCCAAACTAGACCTGAAGGAAATATTTGCAGAATGAATAACTCTCAGATTCCACACATTCTGGCTGCATGTCACTTTCCAAGGGTGGTAAATCACTCCTTCTTATTCTTTCTTCAAAAGTCTTGGTTTTCTGTAAACCGTCTGGCAAATGTTTACTTGCCAACCAACCTCATCTCCTTTGTTGGTAACCCCGAGGTATGCATCCAACCCCCCTTTGTATCTTAACACTGACGTTGGCCCAAGCAGCAGGTACCAAAACTATATGCACGCAGGGATGGACACCTGATGAAGCTGTCATAACCACATGGGAATACCAGGAACACCTCGGGAGTCTGCGGGGGGGGAATCATGATGGGAAATGTTGGCTGACTTAGGCATTCTCGATTCCAGCCATGTAAAGCCAAAAGTAAATTAGTCAGAAAACCAATTAGGATGTCATTTAGCCATTTGTCCCTGGAAGACATTCTTTCTCAAACTCTTGGAATGGCTTGTTTTTGGCCCATCTGGATCAGTGGGTGGGTCACATAAGCAGCCCCCACCCACCCCCAGAAAGTCACACTCATCCTCTCGCACTCTAAAGAGAAGCGCTCGGATGAAAGCCACTGTTTAGTCTAAGCTGGCCTCCCAACGAAGGGCCAGATTAGCCAGATAATTGTACTGTCTGGGCTTTGTTGGACAGAGTCAAAGAGTTAGTTGTGGTTGGCCTAGAGGAAGCCTCCACCCCATCTCTCCACCCTCTTCCCCACAATTCCAAAACCACTTGCCTGGCTGTATGGGAGCCAGGAATCCAAAAGAGAGCTGCTTCCCTTTGCATCTGATTACCCAGCTACAGGGTCCTACTGTGGTGTCCTGGGGGGATTAGAGAGTATTTAGCCAGGGTGGTTTGGCCTGCCAGTCTCTCCTGATTGTATCTGAGGCCAGATAACTTTTCCACAGACACAAGCCACTCCTCTGTGAGATCAAGAGGTAGGGTCTAGGGATGAATAGATTAATGTTAAGTAGACCCACAGACTGAGAAAGTTTTCTACTTGAACTGAGTAGCAGGGAACCCTGGGCCTGGTAAAACTGGATATCAAAAGAAGGGAGAAAAGGATGGAGAGAGGGAGAGAGGAAGACACACACACACACACACACACACACACACACACACAGAGAGAGAGAGAGAGAGAGAGAGAGAGAGAGAGAGAGAGAGAGAGAGAATATGGAGATGAATGGAGATATCAAGGCAGATAGAACCACAGTGCCTTACTCCATCAATGTTAGACAGAAAAGCAGAAAGAGAAGGAAGGTGGATAAGCCATAGGTTTACGTCTGAGCACAAGAGATCCCTCTGCAGTCTCCTTTCCTGAATGATTGAAAGGGAATTAGTTAGATGTGTTTGGACCTACAGAGCCTGTACAGACTGAGGATCTTTTGGACAGAAGTGTTTCAGATTTCTTTTTTTTCCCCAGATTTAGAAATATTTGAACATACGTGATGACATTAATATAGGAGGGAAGCTGAGGCTAAATATTAAATTAGTTTCTCTTTGACATGTAACACATACACTGATAGAGGTTTTGCATAATATTGTTAGTGCGTCTGCAGTTTGATTATGGCCTATTGCTTGAGGCCAGGGATGTCATGGTGACCCTCAAGGACTTTTGGATAGGGAACATTTGGAAACTCGGATTTCTGGATTGGGGGGGAGCTCATCATGTATGTTATACACACATATACGCACCTTCACTAGCATGTATATGGATGTATATGTGTATGCCACAGGTCAACGGGCTGTATCCACCTCTAATTCTACCTTGCTTTTTTGTTTGTTTGTTTGTTTGGGTTGGTGTTTTATTTTTGTTTTTGTGCTTTTGTTTTGTTTGTTTTTTTTGTTTTCTGAGACAGGGTCTCTCACTGAACCCGGAGCTCACTGATTGGCTTGACTGGCCAGCCAATGAGCCCCATCTCTCTCTTCTTCTACTCCTGTCTTTCCCCTCATAGTGTCGGGGTTGTGGGTGTATGCCGCCACACCCACATGTTCTGTAAGTGCTAAGGGTCTGAACTCAGGTCCTTAGGATTGACAATAAGCAGTCTAGCCCAGTGGCCATCTCCCCTACTACCACTTTTATTTTTTGATGCATTCTTTAGTTTTTACTTCGTAATTGTCTATGTATTAACCTTTTCTTAGAATAGAATGTACCGCCAGGCGGTGGTGGCGCACGCCTGTAATCCCAGCACTCTGGGAGGCAGAGGCAGGCGGATTTCTGAGTTCAAGGTCAGCCTGGTCTACAGAGTGAGTTCCAGGACAGCCAGGGATATACAGAGAAACCCTGTCTCAAAAAAAAAAAAAAAATCAGAATAGAATGTACCAGGTGGGGAGCATAAGGTCTCAATCCACTGAGGAGCTATTTGACACCTAGTGGCTAATAAGGGTGGAAAACTCCGTTTTCTACCGAGATGTGGCCGCTGGTAAGTTAGCCATGCTGTAGGGGGTGGCCCTAGACCCAGGCTCATGTCGGCAGCGCTAATGAATTAGACTCAATGGAGGAAGAGGAGAAGGGGAAGAGTAGGAGTGAATACAATCAAAACACACTATATACATACACATACATATATATGAATATCTAAGGAAATATGTTTTTAAAGAATATGCCTTAATTAATAGTAGATATTGACCATTAAAATATGATGAAAGTTCAAGAAACAGATGTCAACAAAATAAAGAAGTGATGTTTGAAGTTAGTTTGTTTGACATTTTGGTCGTTGCTTGGACAGTGCAGTCAACTGAAAAACGATTGGTTGAAATGCACATACAGTGACAGAAGTCAGGGGCCCGCACTTTAGATGAGATAGAGCATATGTGCTGGATTCTGTACGATGTGGTCAAACTGAATGGAGAAGCAATGTGAAGTCCCATCCAGAAACCCAGCTGCCATGAAACAGGATCTCAGAGAGCTAGCTTATTAAAATCTAATGTTTGAGGAGGACACAGCTCAGTGTTTGTGGGTAGAAATGTGGGCTGAAGACTCAGGCTCTGGCTTCAGAGAAGATAGGAACGGAGAGAGGAATTTCAGCTCCACCCTGCCTCAGCCGGGTCGACCATCCACCTGAAACATTTCCAAGGATCAATTCCCTTATCAGAAAAGTGAGGGCAATAATCCCAGCCCCTAGAGCTACACTTATTATACGGACTAAATAGTTAATATATTTAGTGCAGTTTTCTGGAACCCTTGTTTGTGCTCGGTAAGCTGTAGTCACGGTTCTTTCTCTCAATTGGATGCCACTGAAGGCTGCATGATCTATGTAGCATTTAGAATACAAGAAGATGACAATCCAAATCTACCTCCACTAGACATGCTTCCACAGCATTCTAAACAGGTTCTGGTGAGAGGTCTGATGTAGCCCTGGCTGCAACCCGGAGCTCCTTCTGAAAAACAGTTGGAACAGGAAGAGACTGAGGTCTATGAGGAGGAAGAAAGAAGGTTACAGAACTCGAGATGTTTCCAGTGGGTCCCATGTCACTCATTACAAACTCCTGCCCCTTGAAGGAGTGTTGGTACTATAATTTAGCCTTGCGATGACACTTTTGAGATGGGTGCTTTAATTGTCTCCATTTGGAAGATGAAGAGGTGAGAGCCCAGAAACCATCAGCAGCAGTAAGTAATGGAGAAGGGATCTGAACCTGGGTTCAACCTGGGTTCAACCACCATCTTACGTTGTTTCCCTGAGGCTGGAGGTCAAGCTAATGGTTCAGCCCTGCAGGAAGAGAGGTTTCAGCTTTGTAAACAGAAGCCTGGAGGAACACCAGTGTTTAATGAGCTGACCTGTGCTGTAGATAGGGAGGGTATCTCCTGTGCTGGAAAGACTCTGGTGGAAACTGGGCCACTCACAGAGGGGAGGATATTTCACAGTAAATTATAGTTAAAAACCAATAAGGAGTTCCGTAAGTCTCTCTCTGCGGTGGCCTTCCTAACTCATGTGGGCTTGGTGATTTCCAGCTTGGTGTGGGTTTCTGCAGTCTAGTGGATTGTAGGCCAATACAATATGAGTGGGCAGTTGGAGGAAAGACACTGAACAGGAGATTCCGAAGCCTGTGAGTACTTACGGTGGATAAACCACACCAGGACCCACAACCAGTAGACAGATCAACTTTACTTAGGGTGATTGAAGGCTTATAATGTTTTGGGGGACTGAGAGCAGGAATAGCCAGGATGGGCAAAGGTCACTGGCTGGGGGCTTAGGATACCTGGAATGCCTCATCAGCATGGGGAAACATTTGAGGAATCCAAGAGCTGGCTGGACAACTTTAATCAGGAGAAGGGAAATTGATGAGCTAAATGAGGGTACGTGACATTCCTCAGGTAGAGGTGAGTATGCGTAGGCTTAGAATTCCCCACACAAGGTCAGAGGTGGGGAAGACCCACTAAAGAACAGAGTCTCTTATATTGCACAGAGCCCAGAGGCTACCCAGTCATGGTGGACTTCAGCCTTAATTAGCAGAGTTTTCCCACACATGGCATTGTGGGACTGGAGCCAGAAGGTGCAGAAGGTCAACCTCATCTTCAGATGCTGGCAAAATGGATCTTGGAGTAAGGCATGGCTCTATGATCAATGAATACATGGATAGAGTGTTGTGGTTTGGGCTTTAATGAGCATTAGATTAGCTCGTATTAGATGGTGTAGAAGAGATTCGTTCTAATATATAAATATATATATGTATGTGTGTGTATATATATATATATATATATATATATATATATATATATAGTCAAGAAAACAACCGGGTCAGATCATGCTAAAAGGAGGATAATATTATTCTGTTCCAGATTGTTTCCAACTAGAAATGGTAAAGGGTAGGGAAAGTTGAGAAGGCAGTACAATGTTTTTTTAAAGGTGTCTTCTGTTGGGAACACTTCTTCGTATTATTTTGATGGCCTTTATGTTATTATCAGGTGATGGATGATAAAGGCTGTGAGATTGTTCTTGTTAAAAATAACTGAAAAGGTACAAAGTGGCCTCTGGTGAGAAGCCTTCATCTCCTCTTTCCTGGATGATCTCCTTTTCTCCCACATATTAACCATCGCCACATGTTCCTTGGTGGGGGGATTTCTCAGGGAGGTTTCAAATGGACAGGTGTGTGCCAAAAAATGAAGCTGTGATGCATGCTCCTACATGGAACTTGATTTGTGTCTGTTAAAACTCTACTGTTAAACAGACATAACCTAGAATTATTTGTGAGAAGAACCCCAATGGATGTATTTCCTAGATCAGATTTCCCTGTAAACAAGTCCATGGGTGTTGTCTTCCCTGGTAATTGATGTATGGAGAGCCCAGCCTACTGTGGGCGACACCATTCTCTAGACAGTTGATCCTGGATACTTTAGGACAGAAAACTGACCATGAACCTGCTGGCCATCCAGCGAGCACTGTCCTTCCCGGTTCTTGTTAAGTTTCTTTAACTATAAAATGAATTCCTTGCTCCGAAGTAATGCTGTATGCAATATCAAGAAGCCCTTCTATGGGGATCCTCTGTTGATTTCCCTCAACGAAGCTGGAAATGTAAGCCAAACAAGCCCATCCTTCCTGTAGTTGCTTTTTAGCAGAATATTTTACTGTAGTGACAGGAATGGGACTAGAACAGTCAAACACAGAAGCGGTCCTAGCGATTTCAGAGGGGTGCAGTTAATAAGGATTTATTACAATTGGATCAAAAGGGGGAAGTCGCATTACTCAGAGCTACAACAGTCTTCATTCATGGCTGTCACGGCCATAACTGTCCAGGGAGAGCTTGAGCCCACATCCCCACTAGTGTTGTGGGAACAGCTACAAGCTGTCTAACTACTGTTGCGGGCAATGAAACCTCTGTAACTAACTTTAGAAGCAGATGGACTGATGCCTCCTCCCCCACTTCAGTTCCTACATAAATAACTCCCATTGGTAGAATCAAAGATGAATATACGTGACCAAAGAGTGTGGGCCATAAAGACTCGCAACTTTGAGCTCCTATGGTATAAGAAAGAATCTGGAGGGATAGATGTAGGGCTGAGTAGTCACAGTGTCCAACACAATCCACTCCCTTATCTGCCCAACGGGCACACATTGTCTCTCTATTTTATCTGCACTCAGCTGAGCACTGATTTTTCCGATAATTTTTTTTTCCACACTTGTCTCAAGGCAGGTTATCTCTGTGTAGCTCTGGCTGTTCTGAAACCGTGTAGACCAGGCTAATTTTGTACTCGGAAATCTGCTTGCCTGTCCGGTGAGTGCTGGGATTGAAGGCAACATGTTCAGTTGACATTTAATTTAACGTAGAGCGGTCCATGAGACTAAGCGGACAGTGCTATCTCATCCGTATTGCTTAGAATGCTGTCATATGGACATATGAGAATGTTTTTCCCCATAAATTTACTATTGCAGACAATGCTACAGCTAGGTCACTTCCGATTTTTGATAGTATGTCTAGAGAGCTCATTCCTCCCCGTTAAGTGACTCCGTTCAAAATTGGTGCCTGTAGTGGATGCTATAATATATGTTGAAGAATGAAGGACTTGGGGGTGGGGAAGATGGCTCTTCAGTGAAGAGCGTGCACTGCTCTTGCCAAAGACCAGACTTCAAGGCAGCGTGTATGACAGGCAGATCTCCCCCCATATGCTCCGGGATTTGGATACTTGATTCTCAGTTGGCGGCACTGTTTGGGAGAGGTCTAGGTGGTGCCACCTTGACAGAGGAAGTGTACCATCGGAGGCGGGCTCGGAGAATAAACGCCTCTTGGCACCTGCTTGCTTCCCCAGTTTGGTGTTTGCATTTGTGGAAGAAGGTGAAGCCCGTCTCCTGTTTCTGCCACTAGGCCTACCACCTGCTGTCTCACGGCTGTGCCATGATATGGACTCTTATCCCTCTGGAATCATAAACCCGAACAAACCCTTCCTCCTCTAAGTTGCCTTTGTCAGAGTATTTTATCACAATAACAGAAAAGAAATTCATAGAGAGTTCAATTCCCAGCAGCCACAGTGTGTGTGTGTGTGTGTGGGAGCTCACAACTGCCTAAACCTCCTCTTTTGGATTCCATAGGCACTTGCACTCACATGTACACATATATACACATGTGTATGTGCAAACAGGTGCACACTCACACAGGCACAGACAGACAGACAGACAGAGAGAGAATTTGAAAAATAAAAATAAATCTAAAGAAGCCGGGCGTGGTGGCGCACGCCTGTAATCCCAGCACTTGGGAGGCAGAGGCAGGCGGATTTCTGAGTTCGAGGCCAGCCTGGTCTACAGAGTGAGTTCCAGGACAGCCAGGGCTACACAGAGAAACCCTGTCTCGAAAAACAAAAACAAATAAACAAATAAACAAACAAATAAATAAATAAATAAATAATAAATCTAAAGAGAGACAACCTGGAGGACTTTTTCACTTCAGCTGCTAGACTTGATCTCAGAATCTCAGAATAGCCCTCAGCCCTCCTTTGGCCACGCCTGAGGGAAAGAGAGATGCCTGCTCAAGGTCCTGCCTCCTTCCTGGTCGCAGTTACAGTGGATTCTACAAAGGTCCTTGCTCCTCTGTTCCAATGTGAGGCAGCCATGAAGGCCCATTCCCACCTCACAGCTCCCTGCAGCATTGAGAGAGTGACCTCTCTTGAAGTGTCCACGCAGCTCATTTGCATTCTCCGGCCTGTTCTATTTTCCATGGCTTTCCGTGGTGGTGCTCCCTGAAGTGTTCATTCATAAACTTCAGTCAGGCCAGGATCCATCTCAGACCTGCATCTCAGAGGTCTGCAAATCAAGAGCCCATTCACAATGTTGATAGGTACTACATACTTACGTCTCTAAGGAGGTCCTACAGATTATCTACAAGTCTCATCAGGGCTACACGTCTAGGACTGTACTCAAGCCCTCCATTCTGAAGCCCATCCCATGCAGAAACGATCTCTGTTCCTGGCCAAGCACTGATGCTGATCTCTGAGGGACTCCATGACTTGATCTTCCTGTTTGACCTCCCTGTGTTTGAAACTCGCCAGAGCTTGGCATCTCTCTAACAGAGCCGAGTCCAGCCACACGGATCCAGTCAGCCTTGTTTTGTTAATGCAATCCTGCAAGATTTATTTGTTTGGCTTGGGCTTTACTGTGACCTCAGAGGTTCTGTTTTGTGTTATTTTTATAAAAGTGTGCAGGTCTCCATGGAGGCTCTTTTCTCTTCAAATTTAAGAACCAGCTGGGAAATGTGGGTTGGGGTTGGGGCGGAGAAAAGAAAAAGAACGGGTGGGATTCTAGGACTTATTAGTTGAACCGTAACCCATCAGGCCAAGGACGGTCTCTCTCCTTTACCCTGGCATTGAATTGTGTGGGTTTGTAAGCTTCCTGGCTCTACCTGTAGGCCCATCAATTTACGTGGAGAAACTGGAGAAGCGATAACAGTAGCAACAGTAGCAACTACCACTGAAGCACCCAGGCAGAGTAAGTGCCTCGACTTTGTGTGTCCCCTCATTTAATCTTCCCCAGCGACTGTTGCTGAGAGAACTGAGGGTCAGGGATTGTCGGTGAATTCACCAGACATCGTCCCACAGCGTGTAAGTCGGCTACGTCTGAACTCAGATCTGACTTAACCGAGGCAGGATCTTCATCGAAGCGCACGTATCAGGCTAGATGCTGTTCCCGGACATTGTCTTCAGAAGGCATTTGGCCTTCCTCCTCCTGTCTCAGATCCCTTGAGTACAGGAATCTCACTGGACTCTTTTGATCGACTGGATACGTCACAAACTCATATGTGGTGTTCTCCAGCACACGGCCACTCTTTTCCTCACTCACCCTAGTGGCTCTGACCGTTGGGTGTTTCCAGCTCGTAGCTGCAAAGTTCTGCTGTCAGAAGTTCTGTTTGTTCTTTTATTTCACCCCAAAGGTTACAGTCACCCTTGACCTTAGGTACAGATACCGTTGAACCACACCAAGAGTGTAAAAGCCCGCTCTAGAGCTCCATTAGTGGGCTGTGAGTCCCGGCTTGGCAACTTCGTTTATGATCCTGAGGAGTGGTTGGACTTCACCAGGCCTCAGGTTCCTTATATGTAAAGCAGTGGCCGTAGTGAGTACCTAGAGACTGAAATGAGTTACCCCATGGGAAGCCCCCAATGGAGAGCTTGGAGTAGAGAGAATGCTAGTTTTACAATTGAGTGCTTATCCTAACCACCCGATCCGTGAGTAGTTTCATGTGTGGGATTTTCCCCCTTTCTTCTTAGACGATTCAGAGATGGTAAAGACACAGCTTGGTAATTTACCTTTCTTTATGGCCATTACAATTCACCAACACATGCCTTGTCCCCATTAGATAAAGGAGACTCCAATGGAAATTAGGTTAGTGTCCAAAAGGAGCAATCAGCAAGCCCTTAGGTTTCTTGGAGGGTATAAAATAAAAAGATAAAGAGAATGTGTCTCATCTCTACTGCACATTTATTCAAGAGACACTGGACACCTGCTTTCTAGTGGTCTTAAAGACAGCCCTTCAACCTCAAAGAGTTCTTCATCTGGCGACTGTAATACATCATGGGATTTGTTTACCAGAGATTTCCCTGCTGTGGAACATTGTCAGTAAAGGCTTCAGAGAAGCAGGTGATCATCTGGGATTTGGAGAAAAGAATTAAGGGGGGAAAAAATCAATGAACAGATGTGGACATCAGGCCTTCCGGCTAAACACCATGTTTTATTTCTTAGCTTTTCACATATGGAGAAAAGATCAGATGATAGCATGCATGAGAAAGGAATGTTCTGGTTGATTTTAACTGTCAACTTGACAGAACTGAGAGTCACCTGGGACCAAAGTCTCAGCGAGGGAATGTCAACATTTGGTTGGCCTGCGGGCCTGTCTATTGGGAATTTCTTAATTAATCCAGTCTAGTGTGGTCAGTACTGTTGCCTAGACAAGGAGTACAGGGTGTACACAACTGTATAGAAATGGGAGACCGAGTCCAGCTAGCCAACAAGCAACGATTCCTTCTTTTATTTTCTTTGCTTTCAACTGTGAGTGTAGCGGGACTGGCTGCCAGAGCGCCTGCCTTGTTTCCTCATGATGATGGCCTGTAACATGGAATCGTAGGTCCGTCCGATCAGCCCCTTTCCCCTCCTGTGTTGTTTTTAGTTGCAGCAATAGAAGTGAACTGAGGACTGTGGTGATGGTGGTGGAGGGGGGTAAGTCTGGAAAAGAGAGAGTACAGATCAGTCTCTTTCGCAAGTGCTTTAGGTACAAGCTGTGCATCCTGACTGGTTTTGTGTCAACTTGCTATGAGCTAAAGCCATCTGAGAGGAGGGAACCTCAATGTTATAAAAAACCTCCCTAAGATCAAGCCGTAGGCAGGCTTGCAAGGCATTTTCTTCATTAGTGATTGATGGAGAAAGGCCCAGCTCATTGTGGGTGGTGAGATCGCTGAGCTGGTGGTCCTGGGTTCTAACACCATGAGGAGCAAGCCAGTAAGCAGCACCCGTCCAAGGCCTCTGTATCAGCTCCTGCCTCCAGGAGCTTGTCTTGTTTGAACTTCTGTCCTTTTATTTTTCCTTTGATTGTGAACAGAGATATGGAAGTGTAAGCCAAATAGACCTTTTCCACCTCCACTTCTTTCCTGGTTATGCTGTTCCATCACAATAGAAAACCTAACTAAGACGTTGTGCAGCCGAAAAGTGTGTCCTAGAAGCAGCAGGGATAGTGGTCAGATTAGCCTGTGGAGTGATGATAAGACTGCATGTACATATTTCAGTGTATTTTCTCACGGCCTATTTGGGAGATGGACACAGACATGGTGGGTTTGAGGCTGGAGGCAGACACCTAGCATTCAGTTTGCTGAAGGAGACACCCAATCCTTGGTTAATACCCTTAGGCAGGAGGCTCGAAGGTGGATGTTTGTGCAGTGGAGAGTTGACCACTTTTTTCTTCTTAGGACTATCGTCGTACCTGCCATTTCTATTGGAGAAGAGAAGAGGTGACTTGATATTTTTAGAACCCAGAGACCATATTCAGACCCACATGATGGAGTCCAGTGGGCATCGGTTTGAACAAGCCACTCTACCTTCTACATCGCCTTAGCGGGACATTTGCCCTGGGTTGTTCCATTCTGCGTACTCCCGATTACCAGTTTGCTAAAATCCTGGGGCTTGTGACTCCTGCGCATGGCCACACTCCTGGCTCCCTTTGTCCTTCTTCATACCTCTGTCTCAGCTTTGCCCTTCAACTTTGGCTTGGCCACCTCTACATTTCCTGCTAGCCCTACTATTCTCTCCACCACTTAGGGTCCGGCCAACTCTCTGATAAAAGGAGCCCCATAGAGCTTCTCCAGGTCTGCCAGGGGCTACGACCCAGGTGTGCTTACACTTTGGATATGAGCCTTTGCATTCTAGTAGGGACCCTGGGGTCATTCATTAATTCAGGGCAGAACCTATCATGAAATAGCCCAGAAAGCCAGAAGGAGCCAAAGGGACTTCTAAATGCCCAGCAGGGAAAAACACCTTTTAATTAACTTGGATGACTTCACTGCAGAACCGTGTCTGGCTGTTATGCTAAACTGGAAATGAATCTATTACATTGTCTAAGGAATCTCCCGGCCCACCCCGAGCAGGTCTCCTGAGGAAGGGAGTGGGGCTGACACATAAACAGGACTTATGCATGGTAATGTCTGGGCACATTGTTTCATGCTTAGAAGCTGATATCTGAGAATGTATGCTCTACCGTGCCTGTCTCCCACAGTCACAGGAGCTTTCCCAGTGGACTGCTTATGTTGGAATAGAATTCAGTATAAATCAAACCTGGCTTGGGCCCATCCTCAGTGCGTTCACAGTTATCCTTAGAATCTCCGTGGATGGGGTTGCCCTATGATAGCACAGCCACTGCAGCTGTGGAACTGGGCCTACTTGAGGACAGGCCCCTTACCCACATCATTAGATAGATCCAAGCTCACCTCCCTTCTCTGTCTCTTCCTGTCAGTCTGGCATTGTGGGTTGTGAAAGGAACGAACCTGGCATCAATAAAGAGCAGCAAGAAACAGAGCAGAGGCCCAGTATGGGGCAGCTAGGGGTGCCCTTGGGGGAATTTCAAGTGCACCAGGGTGGGCAAGAAGGACAGCGGGCCACTGCGGGTCAGTTCTGTGCTGTCCGCGGCAGTTGCTTTTCCCGGAGCACTCACTGCCTTTCATCTTTCAAGGGCTCCCAAGTCTCCTAAGTTCTCAGACGGAAAACTGAGCCTCCCAGAGATGGAAGGGACCAGATCCTTATTGGTGACCTGTGATGTCTCCCCAGCTGGTAGCTGTCCCCTTAATCCACCTGTTCCCTCATCTCTTCCAGACAAATGGGGCTTTACAGGGCAGTTTTCTCGGGGCCACAGACTGCCTTTCAGGTCTTCTGGCTTTCTCTGTCCACATTGCTAGAACCTTCCTTTCCTCCATGATAACACTCTGTGATGCCGCTCACGAGTTTACGAGAGGGTTGTCAGTCTGTCTGTTTGGTATGGAACTGTACCAACAGTCAGCCCCTCCCCTCCTAAGTCTGCATGCTATCCAGACAAGAAGGAGACAGTGGCCCAACCCTGCTATAGCTGCCAGGAAAAGCAATGGAAGCCAGGGCTTGCACCTCCCCTTCCCGGGGCCAGCCAATTGCCAGGAATCCCGAACACTTCACTCATTGGACTGAATGGGATTTTGATGACTCCTCTTAATTCGCTTATTCTTATACAGTTGCTTTGGTCTCCCTCTGGCTCCCACTGCCCTCTGTGGTCCAGGCTCCTCACAGTCTGTGGGCTGAGGGCCAACCTCTTTAGGCAGCACCAAAGCCCTTCCTACCCCGGTAAACCTGTCTTCCCTTTGCTCTTTCCCTCTCTCTGGTTAGTGCCCCCCCCCGCCACCCCTCCACCCCCCCCACCCGTGGATAATTTTGCAAGAATCAGATAGTTAATTCAACTGGTTTCTTATCCCTGGAAGCATTCACACATTTTCTGTGCCTTGATGTCCAAAAAAGAAAAGAAAAAAAAATGTCATTTCTACACAATGGCTATCAATACAGATGACCACTCATTGTTTTATCCACACCCCAGTCTAGCCATGCCCATGTTTACATCTTTATCCGTCTCTAAAACGGATTCTTCCTTCTTTTCCCCATCCGAACACTAACCAAGCTAAACCCTACTTGGCTTAGGCGATCAGGCCCGTTCTGGAAACTGTTTTATGGTTTCTGATGAGTTCAGAGGTAGACGTTTGTTCTCCTATAGGCTTTATGAAATGTAGTATTCCACTCTAAAAATAGCAGAGACAATAACGAGTCCTGTATATTAAATGTGTTTATAGACATGTGCGCACGCGCATGTGCGTGTAGATACAGACATAGAGAACAGGCCGAGGATGTAGCTCAGCTTGCAGAGTGCTCTCCCGGGACTTATGAAGCCGTTGGCTTCCAGCCCACCACCGCATAAACTGGCTGCAGGCATTCATTCCTGTACTCGGAGCACTTGGGAGGTCGAGGCAGGATGAGATGATGAGGTCATTCTTAGATACATAGTAAGACATGTCAAGAGACAGAGAGGAAAGAAGGAACGCGGTAAAGAAGGGAGGGGAGTGGGAAAGGGCAAAAGAAAAGAAATGAAATTGTGTAGATAGGTAAGACTTCATTATCTAGAACCCAGTTCAGTGACTTTGGGAACTGTTACTGCTGCAGGTGGTAAAAGCCAGTCCACAGAGTCTCAGCAGTGTAGACTTGTGTGTCTGAGGACTCCTAGGGGATACTCCCTTCTGGTTCCCAGTGTTAACTCGCCCTTTATCTCTGGCATACTGGTCTGCCGTGCCTACCAGGCTTCTGTGTGCTTTTGGTTACCCATAATCCTTCCCTGAACTGCCCTCCGTACATATCTTCTGGGAAATAATAGTATGATTCTGGAACTAAGAAGGCTCATTCAAACCATCATTACTATTACATAGTGTTTTGTTTGCGTGGAGGAAATGGCCTTGTGGCCTCAGCAGAGCAGAGGCATATTTGGGGAGTGTGGTGTGGTAGTCAGGGCCGTGCCTAGCCTGAGATGGATAAGGGGTGGGATTCTGCCTTTGCCCCTCTTCACCTACAGGACTTGTAGCGATGGGCTTAGTGTTCTGAGCTTGCGTTTATTTATTAATGGAGATAGCAGGGTAGCCATGTTCGGCATGGATCTGCTTTAGTGAAAATGGACGACACTCTGGATCTAGCCTGGCTTACTTGTGAATGGTGGAGCTAGCAAATGCAGAAAGCATCAACACCCCACACCCGCCCTGTCTCCACACCAGACACGGCTGCTTCATGAATGGACACTCACTTTCCCTTCCTACGGAATGCGGAGAGATGGCAGCAAGGTGGGCCCACAGGCTGGCCAGCTGTGGTCCACACGCGCTTGCTGCTGAAGGACGCTAGACTGTGGATAAAGTGGCTGCGTCTTGAATAGATGAGTCCGGTCTGTAGTTTCAGAATGGGAATGAAGCCAAACCCACTCCCAACAAACTTGAATTCTATTGGGCGTCACTCACCTCGTACTCTCTGACACACCCCGTTTCTGATTCTGACCCTCACAGCTTCGGTGTCCTAAGGGTACGGGTGTCTTGCACCATCATGTTGAGATGAGCATCTTGGAGAGAATGAGAAATAGGGAGGGAAGGGAAAAGAGACAGATGAGAAAGGAAGAGGGGAGAAGGGGAGGAAAGAATAAGAAAAGTGCCGATAAAAGAGGTGAGAGATGGAAGAAATGAGGAGGGTGAAAGAGAGTCGAGAAGTTAGCCAAAGCCGGTCAGAGCAATGTGCTGGGAGTGGGGCATAGCTTGGCCTTCTCCTCTCCTCTCCTGTAGCAGGAGTCTCTCATGAGGAGTGATTTTACATCCTGGAAATATTTCTGCAATATCTGGAGATGTTTTGGTTATAACAACCACAAGGACAGGGGCCAGGGATGCTGCTGAATATCCCGTGATGCACAGAGAAGCCACTGCTACAGAACCAGTCAGCTTACAAAGTCAGGTGCCAGGGCTGAAGGACTCTACCCCAGATCCGGGAACCCAAATGCTACTCCTGAGCCAGAAGCCCAGTGATAGCCTGAGAGCTGACCCTAGGAGTCCGCTTTAGGACGGTGCAGCTTCACTCCGGACAAACCCCACCTTCACTCTCTCCTGCAGATGCCGCATGCAGCCTAAAGACAGAGGTAGGGCGGAGACCTGCAAGATTTTTACAGGGAGAGCCACCGAGGCAAAAGTTTCTGTAGTTCCCTTGTAAGACTCCGTAGCTAGCAAGTTTCTGAGATGGACTTGAAAGCTAAGCGCGTATGACGTTTGGCGCACGCATGCGCGTGCGTGCGTGCGTATATGCATGCGTACGTATGTGTGCGTGCATGCGTGCATGCTATCTCCCAATCTGAGGAGCCCAGCAGGAATTCTGGACTCTACCTGGGATTTCTGCAGGCCACAGAGGTGCGGCACACCCTGCTGGTTTTATAGGTACCTTAGTTTTGTTTCGATTTAGAAAGACGCCTAGAGGACTGTCGTGTAGAAAGATGACGCTGTACTTACAGTCCTCCGACAATAGAAAGCATAATGTGCTCCATGGATGCAGGAGAACAGGGCAGAAACCAGCACGCACCAGAAGCAAAGAGAGCAGTCGGGGCATGGGCAAGACGCCTTATTGTGGCTCTGCAGGAAGCAGCAAGAGAGACAGGGTACTCGGGCTCGGACTGGATGCCTGGTTCGCTTTGGTGAGCGTTGGAGGGTAAGGGGAGTTTTTCCACTCTGGTGGTTTCTTCCAGGTGACCTGGGCAGGTAGGTGGTTAGTTAATTGGAGTGTGATGACCAGAAAAAACAAACAAACAAAAAAAAAACAGGCTCAGGAAGGGGATTGCACTGGGTTGGCTGGATTGCACTGACAGGCTTGTTTCAAGTCAGTAACTTTGTATGTCCAGAGACCGGTTGACTTAAGGACTTGTCTTCACAAGTCGGCATGGCCTCTGCTGTCCATCAGGACATAGAGAAGATGTGGTCATAATGTCTGGACAAGGCCAAACACAGTAAAACCCTATCTCCAAAAGCCAACACACGCATAAAGCAAAAGCAGGGGAGGGTCAAGACTGAATTTAGAACAGTACCCACAACATAGTAAGTACTCAGAAATCAGTATACAATTTAATTCTGCCAAGCACTGTGTTGCATAGCCTTAATCTCAGATCCTTGGAAAACTGAGGCAGGTTGATGACACGAGGTCAAGGTCATCCTGAGCTACATAGTCGTGATGGTTTTTGTCTGTGCTTGGCTCAGGGAGTGGCACTATCAGGAGGTGTGGCCTTGTTGGAGTAGGTGTGTCACTGTGGGCATGGGCTTAAGACCCTCATCCTAGCTGCCTGGAAGTCAGTCTTCCGCTAGCAGCCCTCAGATGAAGATGCAGATCTTTCAACTCTGCCTGCACCATGCCTGCCTTGATGTTGCCATGTTCCCGCCTTGATGATAACGGACTGAACCTCTGATCCTGTAAGCCAGCCCCAATTAAATGTTGTCCTTCCTTAAGACTTGCCTTGGGGCTGGAGAGATGGCTCAGTGGTTAAGAGCACTGACTGCTCTTCCAAAGGTCCTGAGTTCAAATCCCAGCAACCACATGGTGGCTCACAACCATCTATGATGATATCTGACGCCCCCTTCTAGTGTGTCTGAAGACAGCTACAGTGTCCTTCTTACATGTAATAATAAAAACCCTTTGTTAAAAATAAAAAATAAAGACTTGCCTTGGTCACGGTGTCTGCTCATAGCAGTAAAACCCTACCTAAGACAATAGTGATTCTGAGGCCAGTCCAGGTAGACTAACAAGACCAGTCTCGGAAAAAATAAAAGGGGGCCAGGTCATAGCTTAGTGGTAGAGTACCTGATTAGCATGGAGCCCTAGGTTCAGTTCCCAGTATTGATTGGAAAAAAATTTTAATACAAAAACAAATGCATTTTAGATTACTGATAGAATATTTTATAGTTCCTCGGTACCCACGGGAAGTAGCAAGGGCATTTGTACAACTGCTACTTTCTTCGTCTTCATTAAAGCACAACCTTTTCACTTCTTTTTGTCGTTGCTTCTGCTGACATTTCTAATGGAAGAGCCACCATGTCAACCCCTGGTATGACTGACAAGTGCGGACAGGGCCTCCGGGGTCCTGAGGATCAAAAGAGAAGGTTCTGAAAGTGACTTGGGCCATCACTGCGGCTCGGGTGCCTTTGTTTGTTGTTGTTGTTGTTGTTGTTGTTGTTGTTTCAGTTTTAGTTTTTCCTCTCTTACCCTGTTTCTACTGCACCCACTCAGGGTTAGAGGACACGTGTCGGGTGGGAGCTGATGAGGCTGTGGAAGAATTCTACACTCCCGTGATGTTTTCTCACAAGTTGCAAAGTCCTAGAGCTCCGCCGTCGCCAGCTATGGCCGTGCGTTTGTAATCCGTCTTGGGGTTTTATTGCTGAGAAGAGACGTCATGACCGCGGCAACTCTTCTAAAGGCAAGCATTTCGTTGGGGGTGGCTCATAGTTTCAGAAATTTAGCCCATTAGCATCGTGGCAGGAAGCATGACAGCGTGCAGGCCGGCACGGTGGCGGAGCTGAGAGTTCAACATTTTGATGGGCAGGTTGCAGAAGGGGACTGTTCCACACTGGGCCACGGTGGGGCCCGCCTCCACAGTGGCATGCTTTCTCCAGCAAAACCACACTCACTCCAAAAAAGGACAAGCCTCCTACCCTGACCACTCCCTGTGGTCAGACATTCAAACCATGAGTCTACGGGGCCATACCTATTCAAACCACCACACAGTCCCACTGCCGTGCGTACCCCCTACGAATCAAAAGCCAGGACTGAGCCAGATATTGATAACACGTTCATCGATTATAACCCTGTTCATAATAGTCACTGAGCTCCAGCACCTCATTGGTGGAGCAGGATAGAAGGTCTGCTCCTTCCTCACAACATGAACAGAGTTCCCTGTTCCTGCTTCTTGACGCAGGACAAGCTGAGCACAGGAGGGACCTCTTCCTAGACACTGTCCCTTCCTATCTTCGTTGAGGGATCCAGTTCACGTTGGCTCCGAGCCCTACCTGGCCACACCGTACTAGAACTCCTGTGGCCTCTTGAGAAGAGAATGAGTGCCTGGGAAAAGGACCTGAACTTCTAGAAACACGAGTCCCTGCTAGAGAAAGGAAGTAGAGAAACAGCCCATTTACACACAAGACAGTGGCCCCAGGGCCTCCCCTTTGCTGAGCCTCCTCTTAATTTGGAACCATTTCACAGCGGGACCTTTGCAAGGATGACCAGTTCAAACTGAGCTGCTTAATATGCTCGGAGCAAAAAGCCCAGGGACTTGCAAATCGACCTCAGAAAGAGAAATTAGCCGTGTCTTGTCTCAGAACGCCCAATGCCTGCTCCAAAGTAAACACATAAGCTATGCCGGTCGGGAAAGCACAGCCCTTTTTCCTCCTCCGTTTTAGAAACACCATGTGTGCGTTATTTTAAATAGGCGCCAGCGCATGAGGCCCTTTTAACAAGATTGAAAACAGATGGGGCCTTAGGCTATTCAGTAGCTCTCGAAAACTAGCTTGGGACATGCTAAGCCATCCCGTGTCCAGGCAGTGCTCGCTGAGACGCAAGTTCAGCCAGGCCTCTGGGTCCCAGAGAGCGCGTGTCTGCTTCCTGTGGCAGGTGTGCGAGCCAAGGAAAGGAAGTATCTCCTCTCGCCACATTGACTGTGTTTGCATTTGGTTAACCCTTCACCACCGCTGGAGCTGTGGGACGGCTCTGAAATTGAGCAGCTTTTGGAGAGGTGGGATTTTTGCTGGCCTTGGGCAGCCTGGGCAAAGGAGGGTTGGGCTAGTCTTGGTCATCTTGGGAGAAGGGGTGGGGCCTGATGCTCCCAGGGCTGGAAACAGCTGATTGCATAACAAAACATTTCCTGGGGAGATGCAACACACACACATCTACTCATCTGAGATAGGGCCAACAACAGACCTAAGAATGGATACCACCGAAGTTCAACTTGGTGAGATCATGAGTTTTATTGGGGTCATTTACAGGAATACGGGTGAGGAGTTACTTACAGGAGTAGAAATGACTCAGACAGCTGTATCACCAAAGCCCACCCCCGTATGGTCGACAGCTCACAAAGCTAGGAACCTGGAGCATACAGAATAGCCTGCAGGCAGCTCAGCGAGTTGGAGAGTGCCCTTTCCAGGTGCCTCAGTGGTCTAAACTCCTCCCTGGAAGCTTTTTGGTTTCTGCTTCTTTCAAGCAGCTGGACTGGTCTCAGAGTCGTCTAGTTGTGTTCAGCTAGTCTCAGAGGGACTTTCAACTGTCGTTGCTTACATTGGTAGAGAGGGTCTTAGTGTGTCTGGTCAGTTTCAGGGACTTCCTGAAGGTGTTTTGAGTTGTTTTCCTTCCTGCTTAAGGAGTTTCCCTGCAGGATAGAATGTTTCAACTCTGAAAAAACTGGTTAAGTAGCAATATCTCACCATGACCTTCTGTGGCTCAGATCTCTCCAAAAGCTACTGCAGTTCTTACTACAAAGAGGCAGAGCCTTTCTAGTGGCTAGAGGCACTTCCCAATTTAGATATATCCCAGGGAGATGACAGACCTTGTCTCAAACAAACAAACAAACAAACAAAAAGAAAAAAACAAAAAACAAAAGGGAGGTATTTCATGAAGAACAACACCTGAAGTCGCCCTTTGACCTCCACATGCATGTGCATGCACAAGTCAGCCGACCGACACCTCTTCACCCTTCTTCCTGCTTGCACATGTATAGCCTTCTAGAGAAGGACACCATGGTGACTGTACAGCCGCACATGAATACCTAACACCATGTAACCGTAGACTTGAGGTGGTAATTTTTATGGTGCATTTATTTGGCAATGAAACAGATTCCTCCTGTTCCCTTTTCCTGGAGTCTCCCTCCTTAACTGTCACTGTCACACACTGGCACTGGGCTCAGGCTCTCTGACCCAGGGTCACAGCTTACACATGCTCGACCTCACTGAGCATTCGTCATCATGTGTCCCTCCCAGCACTTACCACTCCGAGGGCTCACCCCGCTGGCTCTCCAGCTCCTCAGCCACAGCTGGAGGAGGAACCGAAGGGGACTGTCTCTGGGCACAACCCGGCCACATTGCCAGGGGGCTCCGTAGGAGTAGGAAGTGGTAAAGTCTGTCTTGGGATTACAGGGCTGTCCCCTGTGCAGGTTAGATGGACTGGACGGTAGATGAGACACAGGTTGCCAGTGGCTCCCGGCAGTGTCCTCCTCATCTCGGATAGCAAGGGGAACAAAGAAAGGAGAGGCTGCGTGCTCCTTTTCCCTCCTCACAACCTTGGCGAAATGAAAAATACAAAGAACAGTCATTCTCAAGCCCATGCGGACAAGATGTCCCTGTCATCCTTTCTGCATACATTTTCCCATGTCTCCAGCTAGCTTACGGGAGTAAGCACACGCCCTCACTGCAGAATCCCATCCCAGCTACGGCATTGGCTGCCTCTCACCCTAGCCGCCCTGGCTGGGGTAGACAAGCTAATAACGGCAATCACCTTCATTACCTGGAATTTCTACTGTGGGCCTTTTCCTGGGGAGACACATATAAAAATGTCTGTCCACCTCAGAGGAGGTACAACAGCAGACAGAGTTTCACCGAACTCCAGCTCAGTGAGCCACTGAGCTCATTGGTGTTACCTCTGGGACGTGACTAAACAGCTCATGACTAAAAACCCCACCTCAGCCCAGGCAACAGATCATTCACAAACCTGAATCTTCAGAGCTCCCACCCCAAGTGGTAGGCAGCTCCACAGGAGAGGTTTCTCTCAGCAGCTGTTCAGAGGAGAGGCCTTCTGAATGCAGTGAGTTTCTGAGCCTCCTGAGTCTCCCAAGTTCCCTTTGCTTTCTAAGACGGGACCACATGATTCAGAGGTAACAGCTATATAACAGCACTTGTCTCGGCTTTATTCACTGAAGGCTCAGGGATGCAAATAAACACAGCTGCTGCCTTCATTTTGCAGGCGAGAGAAGGACAAAGAATGGCCAGCTCTTCTAAAGCAGTAGAGCAGGGAAGAGGCGATGATAAGCCGTGGGCAAGGACCACACTGAACTGCAGATCACTGCTGTCTATTTTGGTTCAAATAGTCCAATATTTCCACATTTAGAAATGTTGAGTATTGCCGGGCGGTGGTGGCACACGCCTGTAATCCCAGCACTCTGGGAGGCATAGGCAGGCGGATTTCTGAGTTCGAGGCCAGCCTGGTCTACAGAGTGAGTTCCAGGACAGCCAGGGCTACATAGAGAAACCCTGTCTCCAAAACACCAAATCCAAAAAAACCAAAAAAAAAAAAAAAGAAAAGAAAAAGAAATGTTGAGTATTATCTTATTTTTATCAGTTTTCTTAAATATTTATCGTGATGTGTTTTTATACATTTATCTTTCCCTACCTTTCTTGTTCATTTGCATACTCATACTTATTTACACAAACACATATGTGCATGCATATACACATTCATATTCTCCCCCTCCCCCTCCCTCCCTCCCCCCTCCCCCTCCCTCCCTCCCCCTCCCCCCCTCTCTCTCTATATATATATACATACATATATATATATACATATATATATACATATATATGTGTGTGTGTGTGTGTGTGTGTATTCAGCCCCTGCCTTTCCTGCTCAACATTTCTCTTACAGGGTGCTTTTCCAGTAGGCAAAAGGTACTTTTGATCGCCACACAGTACTTTTGGTCCTGGGCACTGCAGAAAAGTCACAGGTGGCACCTGTAGCTCACTGGCACAAGGCTTCCATGAGATGCCAGGTCCTGTTCCCAGATAGAACTTCCTCTTCTGGAGGATGAGGCAGCTGAGGCAGGGCACAGGTTTTTTCAGAGCCTCTTTTGTCGACAAGATGAACCTGAGCCGGTGGAAAGAGTTCAGTCTCAGATGTTTGTTGAGAACAGTCATAGAGCCCCTGGGCTCTGGGAACTGAAAATACAGCCTGCAGAGGGAAATGGGCAGGAAACAGCCCTCCTGGCTGCACGCTTTGGCACTCTGTCACGTGCTTGCCAGCACTGAGGTGGGAGGAGCAGGCAGAGTGGACAGCCAGGCCAGGCCTTGGCTGACAGATGCCACAGGTAGACGCACTTAGAAGAGTAAAGGTGTGAAAAGGCAAAGAGCAGAGCAGCTACCAGCCAAGGGCAAAGGCTGAGGCCGCCGTGGAGTCTTCCCTCCATCTCGCCAGTCAGTATACACATTAGAACAGAAATCACCTCACGTGAACAGCGGCCGCTTGGCGCAGTGTGAAGAGTGTCCGTGGGTTTGGGTCCCAGGTGACATACCTTGGAAAGAAGTCCCTATCTGTCCAAGTGCCGGCCCAGAGTGGAACTGCCCACCATTACATCGAACGGCTTACCTGGAAGGGAATCTGGGGATGTGTGGGAAGGCGGCAAAAAGAGATGGAGACCAAGACAACGTTGCTGTTCAAGGCCTCAAAGTTTAATGAAGAACTCCAAATATATAGGCAGGGGAAATCAACAGAACCGGTTCAGTTGCCCCGCAGGTGGCTAGTGTTTCTCCAGAGACTGCAGGTCCTTGAAGAACAATGGGCTTCACCTTGGTCTGAGCACTCCACCCTAGGTGCAGGGGATTACGGCTAACGCAGGAGTTCCCGCTCAAAGGCTGGGAGAGGAACTTCACATCGATCGACGTCAAGTTCCTGCCAGGAGGCGTGGCACCCAGTATGGCTCTCTACACCAGAGATCAGCCAAGCTGCCTTCTGTGCAGCCCGTGTCAGTCACCAAGCAACTGCTGCCATTCACCAGGCCATCTCTGGTCACAGCATAGGACAGTGGACCAAAGGGACCCAGTCACTGCACTGTAGAGCTTTTATTTTGGTCATGAGACAATTAATTATTTCATGGAGGTGATCTTAAGTATTGAAGTCTCGTGGAAAAGGCGTTGCGGGAGGGGGGGAGGGGGAAAGGTTACATAAGAAAACTGGCTGTGGAGTCCAGGAGGGTGCTGTGAGTGAAGACCGCCTCCAGAGGGCACCAGTGAGCAGGGACCTGAGTGACCTGAAGATACTCAGAGAGCTTTATGCGGGAGCCAGGAATCTAGGGCTCACTCCACACCTTGGGTGTGGACAGGGTGCCAGTGGGACAGTGGCCATGAAGCTCAAAGGTAGAGGACCAGCAATGGTGGAAGGTCATGGAAACTGACTCCCATGGGACCTATGAGCCACACCAGGCTTGGGGCTCTATACTTAGCCCTTTAATGTTCTTATTGCCAGGGTTTATCCTTTCCACAAGCGTCTTTGCTGTGAGAGAACTTTGGACCTGAAGGAAGGTCCATTCATGCTCCATCCACCCACCCCCCCAGGAGAAATTTCACACCCAGTTTTGTTCCTGGGAGTAAATACATTAATTTTTGTTTGGGGTTTGAATGGGAGTCTGAGGATCATTTACAAATGCCTTAATCATCTCTTGACAATCACCATCACCCCACTTCGGGCCCCTAAGTAGCAAGATGAGCAAACCAACAGTAACCTGCGTGGCCAGCGCTCTCTGCAAAGCCCTCAATACAAGTTCCAGATCCAAGCAGTGCGGCTTCCTACAACATTCTTCTATAGACTTATTTACTTTATGTGCACGGGTGTTTTGCTTGCGGGTGTAATGTGCACCCTGTGTGTGCCTGGTAACTGTGGGGGTACGAAGGGGGCGTCAGATCCATGTGAGTACTGGGAACGAACGAAACCCAGAACCTCTTCGAGATTAACAAATGTTCTCAGCCCCTGAGCCATCTCTCCAGCCCCTCTACTCCAAATCGCAATGCACATATCTCTGGTTAATTAATAGTCATAGGACACAGAGAGCATATGGATCGAAGGGGACACCAGGAGAGTTGGCCTTCTGGGTACCAGAAACTCAAGATGATAAAAAAAAAAAAAAAAAAAAAAAAACCACGGCAGCTGGTACACACAGCTAATAAAACTGGGCTTCGGAAAGAAGAGCGTACCCCGAAACACTGAAGCGCAGAAGAGAGACAGTGAGCTTAATGACAGCTCAGAGCCATGCACCCTAGGGTGCAGTTTAGAAGACAGAACACATACAGCACTGGCTCCATTCCCCTGGCAAGCACAGTCACGGATGTTCTGAGTAGCTGATGCTGGTAAAACAGAACAACAACAACAAAAACCTGTCTATAGAGTGTCACAGTGAATAGGCATTGGGAAAGGCCCTGCTACCTGAGATCTACACACATACACACACACACACACACACACACACACACACACATACACACACACACAAACAGTGTCCATCTCCGCCTTTGTACCTGTCAGTCTGTGTCTTTCTGTCTCTCCTCCTGCAAACCGCATGAATACTAAATCCCCGGTGTGAGGACACACTCTAAGTAAGACTCAAGGATACAAGCTGCACCAGATATGTCTTCACGAACTGACAGGAATTTTCAGAATCTTATCAGCCACCCTTGGATTCCAGACCGATCTGTCTGCCAACATCTTGCCTTTCTCAGGCTCTCTGGACAACATCTCTTTGTGTTGACATCCTCCTTAAGTCAGGCTTCATGGTCAAGTCTGATAGCCGCTACCTTCGAGTTCCCACACATTCTTGATCTCTCTTGTACATTCCAGTCACTCATCCAGTTCCAAGCCTCCATTTCATTCTCTTTCCCATTGATCTGTTGGCCTAATAACATCCTTTCAACATATTATCATAATCACGGCTGCAATCACCCCCTTCCACACTGTCATCACTGTGATTACCATCGCAAACGCAATTATCAGTAAGGAGACATGAATGCCCCCGTGCTTTCAGTCGTATCATCTGCTTGGCTTGACATCCTTGTCAGGTGCCAGTGTTCCTGAGAGTGTAGCCTGAGGCCTCACAGGAAATTGAGTTCATTTGATTTCTATTCCTCTGTGTGTGCACTTGTATGCACACATGTGCTTGTGTGCATACACTGCTCCCTGTGCCTTCTTGGAACAAAAAGGACTCCTTCTGATCTAGGAGGATATAGTAGAGACTTTCTCGGCAGATCTGATTCCAGCTATATGTATGATCTATACCAGAGCCTGGGTATTACAAGGAGCTGAATAAATGTCCTTAAAATCAAACCACTACTCTCTCACCCTCTTCTCCTGCTTAATTCCCCTACATGTGTCTTCTTCCTAACTCCTGGAACCTGTGGATATGTTACCCAAGGAGACATTGCAGACGTGACTCTGCATGGCTACAGTGAAGAGTGTGAAACTAGGGAGTGTCCCAGAGAGCCCGATTTAACCCAGTCTAACCACAGATCACATGGGCCCTGGAAAACATGGAACGCCCTCTGGTAAGAGATAGAATATGTATGAGTGAGAAATCAGAAAAAGTCTGAGATAGAGCAAAACTTATGTTCTGTTATCCATCCCAAGATGGGGAGTGCAGGATTGAGGATGTCACTCAGTTGACAGGGTGCTTGGCTGGCGTGCACAGGTCTCTGGGTTCAACCTTTAACACCGTGAACTGTGTGAGATGTGTATGCCTCTGATTTCAGATTTGGGATGCAGAGACTGAAGGACCAGGAGGTCAAGGTAATTCCTGGCTGCCTCAAATTTAAAGGCAGTACAGGCCGTGTGAGGCCTTGTCTCCAAAGGAAAAGAGGGCAAGGAGGAAGAGGATTCAGTATGACAAGGAGAACACCACAGTTACCCAGAACTGAGTTCTCTCAACATCCTGGAGGCAGCTTTTTCCCTGAGTCTCCCAATCAGAGCCTGGCTGGCCAGCATCTTGACTTTGGCCTTGGGAACACAGAACAGAGACTAGCCAAGATAACCTAGACTTCTGACCTACAGAGCAATGAGATGGGTTTGTGTTGTCTAAACTCCCTAGACCCACAGTAATCTGTTCCAGCATATGAATACAGCGTAGGATGGCACACACACCTCTTCCCCAGGAGTCACAAAGCCTTGGGAGGTGAACCCCACTCCTAGGTTCTACCTCTGTCTTCTGCTGCCTTCACCCACGGGCCCAGTGTCTCTACGACAGATGACATTTCATCATTCCATTGCCCCATTGTTCCATGTCCTCACTTAGACTTTTCTTCATTGACAGTTATTCTGAGTTTTCTCCCTACTATCTGTCCAGAAATACTTTACTGATCACTGTGATTTCATAACCTCTGGCAATGCAGTTCCTAAAGGGAAGTTACTTAGCAGATGTGGGACTCATTGGCTATAGACAGGGTTTCCTAGAGGAGCAGAACCAATAGAGTATATATCTATTATAGGAGGGCATTTATTAGATTGGCTTACACAGTAGGCCTAGGAACCCAGCAGTGGCTTTCTGTATACTGGAGGGGCTGAGAACCTAACAGCTACCCAGCCTGCAAAGCTGGCCGCCTCGGCAACACCGGTACAGCACCAGGAGAGGCCTGGAAACTAACTGAAGAGTTGCTGATGAGTTTGAGAGCAGCCTCATTTATAATAGCCAGAAGCTGGAAAGACCCCAGATGTCCCTCAGTGGAGGAATGGATACAGAAAATGTGGTATATTCACACAATGGAATACTACTCAGCAATTAAAAACAATTAATTATGAAATTTTTAGGCAAATGGTTGGAACTGGAAAATATCATCCTAAGTGAGGTTACCCAATCACAAAAGAATACACATGGAATGCAGTCACTGAAAAGTGGATATTAATTAGCCCAGAAGCTCTGAAAACTCAAGACACAATTAACATATCAAATGATTCCCAAGAAGAGGGAAGGAGAGGGTCCTGGTCCTGGATAGACTTGATCCAGCATTGTAGGGGAGTACCAGGACAGAGAAGTAGGAGGGGGTGATTGGGGAACGGGTGGAGGGAAGAGGGCTTATGGGACTTATGGGGAGGGGAAAACGGGGGAAAGGGGAAATCATTTGGAATGTAAACAAAGAATATAGAAAAAAGAGACACAAAAAATATGATCAAAAGAGCAAAAAAAAAGAACACCAAGAAAGATACAAATACCCATGACTGTATGTTATTAAAGTATATGCTGCAATAGAAAAAAAAGAGAGAGGACGAAGAGCCGAGAATCAGGACCACAGAGGAGGGTAGCAGCGGCAATCACTGTAGGGTAGCAGGGCAATCACTGTAGGGTAGCAGGGCAATCACTGTAGGGTAGTAGCAGCGGCAGTCGCTGTAGGGTAGCAGCAGCAGTCAATGCAGTTGCTCAGTAAGAGGAGGCAGAAGTGGGACACTGCTTTCTCCTCAGACCTCTGTAGTCCAAGGATCGACCATTGAAATGGACCCACTTTGAAAGCTGGCTGTCCCGTTGTTTAATCTTCTCTGGAAACGCCCCCAGAAACATGTGCAGCGTGTGTCCTCCAGGTGATTTCCAAGTCCTTTAGAGTGGATCATCAAGACCAAACACAGCCCCATTCATATTCAAACTATGAGAGTAATAGTTTATTAAAGAAGTGGTTTTGAATACCTACTGTGCGCCAGATCTGACCATAACGCAGTGAGCAATTCTCCATGAAACCTGTTCTTGCTCGGTGCACCTTTCTCATAAACATTGCTGTTATAACAGATTGCCGGGGGTGTGGAGTGAGGGGGGCTGGGTAACTGAAGGTCCCTGGTTGAGAAAGAGACTATATAAAAATGAAAGAGCCCATGGAGATAATTGACTACTCCAATTACGGTTATCCAAATTAAAGATAAGGAAAATTAAAGCTGGGAGAGAATGAGACCATAGCCCAGGGTCAATGCCAAATTGTAGTCTTTAGCTCTAATCCAAAGCTCAAAGCTGAGCTCTCCCCACCTTCTCTCCCTTTCTTCATGCAAATGTCAAGAAGGAGAGCTCAGGTGTCCTTGGCATCAAGGTTGGAAAGCTCTGCCTGCGGCTTTTTAAAAGAATAACAAACCTATGTGCAAGCCTATTTATGCTTTATACAAACCCACCTTCAGATCAAAGACTTAGCACCTACCTTTCGAAATGATGTCTCCAGGTCATATCTTAGGAATGTGTCATACAATTGTTTTCCCTCCTAAGATAAGAGTTCCAACAGTTCTGAACATTTTCCAAAGTAACATACTTACTAGGAGGGGCTGGAGAGTTGGCTCAGCAAGTGTAAATGCTCGCACTCGGAGGCGAGCATGCACGCTCACAACCTTTTGTAACACCAGTTTCAGGGGATTTTTTTTTAATCTCTTCAGGCACCTGTACAGAAGTGAACAAACACACCCAGAGAGAGACATAAAAGTCAATAATAAAATAAACTGTAAGAAACTAAAGGAGGAGCTGGAAAGATGGCTCAGAGGTTAAGAGCACTAGTTGCTCTTCAACTCCCAGTACCCAGGTGGCAGCTCATGACTGTCTACAGCTCTAGTTCCAGGGGATCCAGCACCCTCATACAGCAATCCATGTAAGCAAAACACCAATCCACATTTTAACATATAAGAAGAAATCATCAGAAAAGAAGGAAGGAAGAGAAGGAGAAGGATAAAAAGACAGAGAAAGAGAGAAGGGAGGGAAACACTTTTATGTGCCCTTGGTAGCAAGAAGTAGATAAAAAGTACCTTAGTTTATCACAAGAACATCATCTTATACTTCCAGGGAGGCAGAAAGAAAGCTAAGATGACGATTTTCTGGGAACTGTGCCGAAACTCAAAACTTCATGTAGAAAGCCAAAAGATTTCTTCCAGGCTGTGTGAGCATGGCGGTAATGGAAGATACACACAATGGTCCTCAGTAGAGGGGATGACTCAGTAGTGGGAAGACTCGCTCCCTCACGTAGTCACCCCCCAACCTTTAGAGACAACATCCAGTTGCTCAGGATTGATTGAATATAGCGGATGCTGATGAGCAGTTCTTAATGTTGGTTGAATCGTTGAGATGGCTCACTGCGATAATGAGCAGATATACACAACAGCATAGTAGAACATGCAGGGGCCAGCTGGCCATAACCATTGGGAAGCATCTAACTAGTTTGCTCAGGACAGAACCTTTGATGGCAGCTGGTGGCCTGGTGCTGATGTATTATAGAGTGGGCATATAACGCTTCATCTTGTCTGTATTTTGAAAGGACAGAAGCCTCACCCTTAAATACCTTTGTATTTTCTTTTGTTTGGGTGGCTTTCATCTTAT
Organism: Apodemus agrarius; assembly: GCA_964023405.1. Taxonomy (NCBI): domain Eukaryota; kingdom Metazoa; phylum Chordata; class Mammalia; order Rodentia; family Muridae; genus Apodemus; species Apodemus agrarius. Next base: position 49,185,644 of record OZ030026.1, on the reverse strand, counting down.
ACACTGGTCACTGTCCAGACTCCCTACAAAGTAACACTAACAGAGACAACTTGAAAGACTCCAGGATAGACATAGACAACAGACTAGGATAGAGAATTGAGGAGTAACTGGGCCTGCTGGGATAGGCTTGTGACTCCGGCTACTTGAGAGGATAAGGTCACAGGATCACGAGTACAAGACCAGTCTGTGGACTACACAGTGAACTCGTGACCAGATGGGACTACTTTGTGAGAGCGTATATCAAATTTTAAAAACTAAAAGAGATCTAGATGCAGTCCAGTGGTAGAGCACTTACCCAGCGTATCCGAGATCTGAATTCCATGTCTCAGACTGTCAAGGAAAGAAAATTAGAGTGCCACAAAAGAAATAATTTGGTGTTTGGCAAAGGTTCAAATGTGATCCTACTGAAAAGAGAAAAAAAATAAAAACAAAGCAAAACAAAATACAGTTATTTCAGCAAATGGTGGCAAAAAGCTGCTTAACCAGATGGAGACTGAGCATTAAAACTTGAGCATTAAAAGATATTTCTATGTGGGTTAAAGAGTCAAATGTGATGCATAAAACAACAGAGCTTCCATGTCTTAGGGTTTGTATTCCTGCACAAAGCACCATGACCAAGAAGCAAGTTGGGCAGAAAGGGTTTGTTCATTCAGCTCATGCTTCTACACTGCGGTCCATCACCAGAGCAAGTCAGGACAGGAACCCCCACAGGGCAGGAACCTGGAGGCCAGAGCTGATGCAGAGGCCATGGAGGGGTGCTGCTTACCGGCTTGCTTCCCCTGGCTTGCTCAGCCTGCTTTCTTATAGAACCCGTGACCACCAGCCCAGGGATGGCACCACTTACAATGGGCCCTCCCACCCCTGATCGCTAACTGAGAAGATGCCTGACAGCTGGATCTCATGGAGGCATTTCCTCAAGAGAGGCTCCTTTCTCTGCGATGATTCCAGCTTGGCTCAAGTTGACACACAACAGTCAGTACATTCTAGTAAGAAATATCGCAGAACGTCTATATAATAGGTTTGACTAAGGTTTAGGTTAGGCCAAGGTTTGAGCTAACAATAATAATAATAAAAAAAACTAACTATAAAAAGATCATTAAAACTCAGCCTAACTGTCCTTTGAAAATCTGCACCCAGCAGCTGACTAAAACAGATGCAGAGACCCATTGCCAAACATCGGGTGGGCTCTGGGGATTCTTCTGGAAGAGTTTGGAGAAGCATTGAGGGCTCTTAAAGGAATAGGAACTTCACAGGAAGACCAGCACTCAACTAATCTTCCTACGTGGGGGCTCTCAGAGACTGAACCACCAACCAAAGAGCGCACTCAGGCTGGACGTAACCCCAAGCACGCGTGGAGCAGATGTGCAGCTTGGCCTTCATGTGGGTCCCCCAGCACCAGAGCAGGGGCCACCCCAAGAGCTGTTGCCTGTCGGTGGAATGTGCTGCCCTCACTGGACTGTCTTGTCTGGCCTCAGTAAGGGAGGATACGCCCAGCCTGGCTGAGATGTGACGACGTGCCAGGGTGGGGGGCGAGACCCAGGGGAGCCTCCAACCTTTCAGAGGTAAAGAGGAGGGGGACAGGAAGAGGGACTGTGTGAGGGGGTGGGGACCAGAAGTGGGAGGCCGCAGTCTGGGGGACATGTATACATACATACATACATACATACATACATAATTTTTTTAAAGTTCATTAAATTATACTATATGTCTACGTGTGTGTGTGTATCTATTTATAGTCTCATTTTACACAACAAGAACAGGCAAAATACATTTTCCGTTTGTAGAAATCCGGCAGCAGGCATCTCAGGACTGAGGTTCTTGCAGAAAGGAAGCAGTTATCCTTATAATCATCTGAAATAACTGGCTGGAGGGAGTTTCCTGGAGGCAGAGAAGTGTGGGAGAGCACGCGGAGCCCAGGAGAACCACTGTGGCTAGAACTCACGGGTCATATATAGGAGAGGCTGGAGCTACCCAGAGAAAGGAAAGGGGGTCCAGAAGTCGGCGGACAGTGGCGCAAAAATGAAATAAGTGAGGCTGGAGGACAAGGGGGATGGGACAACACATCAAAAACCCGTAGGCTCAACACTTGTGGGGCGGACGATGGAGGTCGGGGCACCCCATCTGTTAGCTGTGCCTCAGGCAGACCCCGCTCTGCAGGCTGTGTCAGTGTCAAGGGTGGATCCCACTCAGCAGGCTGTGCCTCAAGCGGACCCAGGTGGGATGGCAGTCAGATCCGACTCAGATGAGGGTTAGTGCAGGGCTCCAAGCAGGTTAGTTTTGGGGCCCCTGAAGGTTTCCGCAGGGAGGCGGGACACAAGTTCCACAAAGCTCCTCCAGACTGAGGAGCAAGGCCAGAGGTAGACAGTGGTGCTCAGGGGACCTGGTGCCTGCCACTCACCGGTTCTACCATTTTTTTTTTGTTGTTGTTGTTGTTTTTTGGTTTTTCGAGACAGGGTTTCACTGTGTAGCTCTGGCTGTCCTGGAACTAGCTCTGTAGACCAGGCTGGCCTAGAACTCAGAAATCCACCTGCCTCTGCCTCCCATGTGCTGGGATTAAAGGCGTGCACCACCACATGTGTTCTGTTCACTCTTACTGAGACAGTGAAACCGGAAAAAAAAAAATCATAATTGCAACTCTTTACAGAAGCCTGTGTCTCACCTGATCGTCTCAGAAATTTGAATCATCACAAAACCTTAAGGACAGATATTATTTGTATTGCTATCTCTGTTTTACAGGTGTTAAAATATAATATCCAGAAGGACTAACGAAAGCCACTGGCTGATACGTTGAGTGGCTTACATATCCATGTGACTTCTGGAGTACACATGAATTTGTACCACGAGGCCTCAGGTGTAGCATTTTTTTTTTTAATTACATGAAAGGCAATGGAAGGCAAATTTGCAGTTAAAATGTTCATTCACGCAGGAAACTTAAGTTATTCTTTAAATTTTTGTGAAACAGGTAACTGCTGTATTACAGAGACAGGGATAGATACAGAAAGAGACTATACATGTTTATAGGCAGGAGTCCATGTGTCTAGTGGAGATGGTGGAGCAGCCCCCTGACAGCACTGACCTTTGGAGATCTCCTGTGGCTTTGCATGCAATGTTGAAGTTGCATTCGTTTCTCAGTCATTTTATTTGTGTCCTAGGGTTGCCTTGGAAAATTTATACAAACTGGGAGAGTTAATACAACAAACCTCTCCTAGATCTAGAGGTTAGATGGTATACATCAGATTTCAGCACTTCCTCTTGAACCCCTGGCTCTAGGGAAGAGTCCTCATTGGCTCCCTCTGCCTTCTGGAGTATCCTGGCCCTCAGTGCTCATGACTACCTCATTCTAGGATCTATCTCCATCTTCACATGACTTCGACCCCCTCTGTGTCTGCTTTTCTCAGGGCTTGTCACTAGAGTTAGGGTTCACTTGAATCCAAGACAATCTCGTTACCTTAGTTAAACATCTGTGAAAAATCTGTTTCCTAAAAGGGCTCCCTAAGGTACCAGAGATTGGGACTTGGGTGTGTGTTTCTTGGGGATAACATCTGATCTACTGCAGTCTCTATGGGAGCAGTGTGATTCTTCCAAGGTGACCGCTGTTTAAGGTCCTACGGCAGGGACCAGTGAGCCATCTCGATGGAGAGGGGGCTTGGGTACCTCTGTGTTCATTTCCGGTGCTGTCGATGTATTAGATAGTTAAATACCGAGCATCTCCCTTTCCTTTGCTGCCTAAACTCTCTGTGCTACAGCAGAATCCTGCTGCCCTGTGGCTCAGGCATTCACCTTCCTGAATTTTTGAATTGTTTATAATGCGTGGTTTGGAAGTAACTCCAGAAATTCAAATCCGAAAAAGACCAACCTCTGACTTTTCTATGGAACCCCGAATGTGTCTTCAATCCAGGACTTTGTTTTTTCCTTTGGGCAGCAAGACAACCCCAGGGTCTACACCCCACTTGGCTCATTCCTTTCCTTCACAGGTCTAGTGACCCGCTCCCCTGTTTTGCAATTTCCTTTGAACTTCTTTCTCTGCCACACACATATACTGGCTTTTTTAAATTGTCTGTGATGCTGCTGGTTGAGCGATCTGGAGCTGAATTTAGAAGGCATCGGGCATAATCGCTATGCCACTACCACAGTTTACCAGTGTGGGCTCATTAGCAACAGTCTTTTCTTTCCACCTTGCCACAACATGATGAGGTTATTAATTAGAGCAAGAGGCATAAGTGTTCTTGCTTTCCCTTACTACGGTCTGGAAAGAGGGTCAGGCCCTTTGTCACAGTTCCTCATGAATTGTTCCAGAATGATACATTTAGATCCTTACAAAGTGATATTTTCCTTCTCTAAAAACTTGTGCTCTTTGAAATGGCGTTTAGAACCCAATATTAGTAACTTTTCTGTTGCTGTGCTAAAACACCACAACCAAAAATGGCTTGTAGAAGAAACAGTTAATTGTGACTTACTGTTCTAGAGGAATGAGAGTCCATTAGGCAAGGAAATCCATGCAAGGAAGACATGGCCAGAGGCGGGCCAGATGGCCAGAGCAAGAAGCTACGAGCTCACATGCTCAACTGAAAGCATGAATTAGAGAGGAGACTAGGGACGACGTGAGGGTTTAAGCTCCTCATGACGGTGACAGACCATGATTGGCAAGGCCACGCCTCCTAAGCCTCCTCAAACAGGTCCAAGTCTGTGCCTATGAGTGACAGTCTCATTCAAAACACTACAGTTCCCACAATATTCAAGCATTAATGTGGCCTCGTGCAGCCCCAGGGAGGGGCAGTAGAGGGTAGATGGTCAGATGCACAGTCCCTTGGAGCACACTTCCTGGGGTTGAATCCTGAGCTTTGTGACCCATTGAGTGGCATCCCGCTTATGTCTCATCTCTCTGCCTCCATTTCCTTATCTGTACAAGTAGATTTATGTGTGTGCAATGCTTAGAACAAAACCTTGCACATAGTGAACACACACACACACACACACACACACACATATATATATATATATATATATATATATATTCACACACATACACACACACACACACACAGTTACTTTGATTTACTATATCCAAATAAAAGCTTTTGAGCCAGGCAATGGTGGCGCCCGCCTTTAATCCCAGCACTTGGGAGGCAGAAGCAGGTAGATTTCTAAGTTTGAGACCAGCCTGGTCTACAGAGTTGAGTTCCAGGACAGCCAGGGCTACACAGAGAAACCCTGTCTCGATAAACAAAAACAAAAAAAAGCTTTTGGTTATGAATAAGGCTGTGATCACGACAGTGGGCCCTTGGATCTGAGACTCGGAGGTTCCAATGTGATGTGTCCATCATGTGATCCTGAGCATGTTATCTGCCTCTCTGAACCTTAGCTTCCTTTTGAGGAGGGAGATAAATATTCCATGTCTAAGTTTGAGATGAGGCCTGGTTGTGCACTGGATAAAACACGGAAGCATACGACAAACAGGAATGTCCTGTACTGGTGGTGTTTGACGCCTCCTGTTTCTGTTTTGCTTTCCTCTCCAGGCTGAGTTCTCCGAGCTGAACCTGGCGGCTTATGTTACGGGAGGTTGCATGGTGGATATGCAGGTTGTGAGAAATGGCACCAAAATCGTGCGGTAAGCAGACCTGAGGCACAAAAGCCGTCCGAAAAGTGTATATCAGAAACCTGACAAAGACACCTCCACGCCTGCCTGCCTGGTGCCTGTGGCCCCCATCAGGTGACATGTATACAATGTCCCTGTCCCAAAAAACCTCCACAGAGCCCTGCATGCCCTTGTCATAGAAATGATTAATGATGTAAATACAGGAAGCAACTGTGATGTTCAGAGATACGGCTTAGGGTGAAGGGCATGACCTGGGGCTGTGGAGCTGTGACCTGTTCTGTCTGCGGTGGAGCTGTGACCTGTTCTGTCTGCGTTGGGTTCCTCTTGCTCTCTCTGCCTCAGGGTCAAGCTGGTGAGAGCAACACTGCAGCCAGGGGCTGCCAACGTTTCCATGGAACGCATGCGCGTGCCAGTAGCCCATCCAGAGTGTAAAAGGCTAGCGGGAAGAACGGAACCCTTCCCAGGAACCCAGCAGACTAAGCACTCAGAAAATCCCCTCTAAACACAGCAGGACGAAAAGTCCTGGTTATCGGACGTTCCAGAAATCTGTGTAGGACGTGTGCTGAGCTGTACAGGAAACCAGGGAGTTCTTTGGAAGTCAGAAATGACAAGTATGTATGCACAGGAGAGATAAGAATGCCATAAATGCTGTCCTATGTGATTAGACTCGGGGGGTGGGGGGGGGAGATGCACAGGCTAATTAATGTGTGAGGGTCTATATGGTCAAGAGATGGCTCAGACCTGGACAACTAGGAAAAGCAGAAAATCTGGTGAAAAAGAATATATATATATTCTTGTCAAATGTATTGAGCTGGGGAGAGAGTATGAGAGTTCTGCAGGTTAAAAACAGCCTCTGTGGGTAAAGCTGGGAAAGCAGTGGCGTATGGTTGGGGAATCTGGAGTGATGGACGAAGGTAATCACCTACTGCGTGCTTTCTTAGCGCAGGAGAGACAGTGTGTGGCTTCCTGTTTCCAGTAACATTAGGCCAGTTCATATGAGCCACCATGAAAAACTAGTTTCCAACAACTGTAATGCATAAGAGCCTTCCAGAGAGTTGGCAGAACAATAATAATCACCAGGGAGAGAATAATGAGACAATGGAAACCAAGAAAAATAAGTAAGAACTGTTACTATTTGAATGTGAAATGTCACCCTCAGGCTTCTTTGAACATTTAGTCCCTAACTGGCGGTCCTTTTTACAGGAGGTAGCCGAGTCTTTGGGACACGAGGCTAAGCTGGAGGAACTGGGTGATCGAGGTGGGCCTTGAGGGTTATGCCTGTCTCCAGTCCTTCCCAGTTCCCTCCGTTCCCTGATCAGACACAGGGCTGCCGTGCGTCAGATGTGTGTGTGCTGCCACCGTCATGGGCACACTACGGCCATGCCTTCCCCATGACGATGGCTGAAATCCCTCCGAAATCTGATCCAATAAAATCAGTTTTTCCTCTCTTAAGTAGCGTCTCTCAGGCTTGTTTGTCACAGCGAAGGGAAGAACAACTAACACAAGTACAAAAGCTACCATGTCTCTAGACTGACTATGTGCTACATGTCCCAGTACCATTAGACTGACTATGTGCTACATGGCCCAGATTAGACAATGGCTTTGACAGGCTGGGAAAGGAAAGGGGGGAAAAAAGTCAACCTTCAGGTACACTTGTATTAGAGGGTATAATGGTTCATGCCTCAACACACACACACACACACACACTGAACTAAGACCTCATAGAAGTCCACCTTCAAGGTGAACATGAAACCAAAGTAGCTGAGCCCTCACAGATTGAACTGGGTGAGGCTTAGGAAGTCTTTGACATTAGGCCTGATGCCTGCTCGTCACGAGCATGTCAGAAGCATAAGATCGCCATTTATAAAGGAACACACTTTCAGGCTGCGCTTCAGAGAGAGATTTATACAATGGCTAGCACATGGTTTGAATCAGCTAGCACTGGTGCCAGGAATTAGCAGAGATATGAACAGTAGGACCACAGGAGCTAAGCTTCAGAGAGACTGGATGTAGCAGTCGCCAGACACCGATTAGTGAAAGGGAAAGTGATGTATATATCAAGAGGCAACGAAATATTCTCTGGAAAATATTCGCAGAGAGCAGGGATCTATAAAAAGTAAGCATTCTGGTGTGAACCTGTGCAGATCTTGTGCACACTGTCACAGTGTCTGAGAGTCCCCGCATCAGGCCTGTCGTGTCTGGAAAATGCTGCTTCCTTTGAGTTGTCCACCAACTCGGGCTCTTCCAGTCCTCCAGCCTGTTCTTCCTCGTAGACCTTTAATCCTTGAGAGAAGGGAGGCCCCTCTCCCTCTGTATGTTGTCCAAGTGTGCCCCCCCATGTTAATTACCGTCTACTGCAAGAAGAAGCTTCTCTGATGAGGGTACAGTGGTGCACAGATAGATCCATGAGGAGAACATTGCGTCATAAGGAGTCGTTTTATTGTAATGTTCAACTAGCAGAATGATTGGACTAGATTGTCCCCCCAGGATTCATCGTCTCTCTCTACCTACTTTCAGATTCTCGGCCTCATTAGAAATGTCAGGGTAGGACTTCCATGTCTTGGAGCTGGCCTTAAAAGGGGAAGTGGGCATAAAGCCCCACCCCCAACCAAGAACGTATTTGCAATTAGTAGCTGCTGGGAAAGGAAAAGTTTGTTTCAGTGGAATGATACTGGGTGGTATTGAGCATACCACGGGCCAGGCCGCATGCTCAGTAATTAATAGTTAACCAACACGAAAGTGACTCCATGTTTTTTATTGTTTGGTTGATTTGGTTTGATTTGTTGTTATTGGTGGTGGCGGTATGTGTCATTTTTATGTGTGCTTCTGTTGTTGGTGTTGTTGGTGTTGGTTAGTTTGGTTTTGTCTTTTAAGAGAAAAAAAGAATACAAATCTAGATGGTCTGAAAAGAGGAATCTGGAAGGTGTTGGTGAAGGAAAAATACGACCAAAACACATTATATAATAAAAATTTAAATAATGTTAAAAATTAGAACTTCTAGAAATGGAAAACTGTACTAGCCAAATGATTGACTGTGATGTATTTAACAGCATACTAAATACAGTTGGAAAAGCATTCGTGGAATTAAATGAATTGGCCTGAAGGAGGGAGAGAGAATGGAGAGCATTTGAAATGCGTAAGAGTGGGCTAGATCTCAGGACACACTGGAGTGTTCACTTAATCATAGGGTCAGAAGAGAACTGAAAACAAAAAGAATGGACCAGAGGCAGTCGTGCAAAGAATGATTCCTCCAGCATAATATGCCAGCCAGAAGTTCAACTCGGTTTAATCCAGAAAAGAAAAAACAATTTACACTGAGACCTGCCCATGTAACTATAGAAAGAGAAAAAAAATCTTAAGAATAAGCAGAGTTAGGAAGGTAAATTTATTTTATTGTAATTTCAGTGATGGCTTTCAGAGAGCCATGGTAAGGACACCTTCAGGGCAGTGAAGTTTTGGCCAAAACTGGAGTGAGAAATCAACAAGTCAAAGAATGCCAAGGATCTCCTGCAATGATATGGAACTAGGAGATGCAGAGCTGACATATTCTTCCCCAGAGAGAACCAGAGCTGCCGACATGTTTATTTGTATGTCTGCACACACACCCCAACCCTAAGAGGATGGATTTCTGTCATGTGAACCTACTATATGTGCCAGCTTTTCTATGGAGTTATCAATCATAGAGCTTCTCAAATCGCAGTTCATGTACCAATCTCCCTATCGTCTTGTTCACACACAGGTTCCCATGTACTAGGTCTTGGGACAGGAATCCAATCCCCTAGGTGTTGCTGGTCCTGTAGACTAAAACTGGAAAGTGACGATTTGGATCATCTCCAAGAGGATGGTGGTGGTAAAGAAAAAGGAGAAGGAAGAAAGGGGGGATGAGAGAGGAGTGTGAGCAGGAAGAGAAGGAGGAGGAGGAAGACCAACCATACCTTGAAAAACCAAGGCTTTTTCCTTAAAAAGAAAAGGAATAAGACCTTGCCAATAAGACCAAAGCTCTGGGTCCAAGGATCCCACGAGGCTCTTACTTTGTCACAACTACTTAGTTTTCTTCTTACTATGACAAAGTTCCTGACACAAGCAACTTAGGAAAGGAAGGATTTATTTTAGTTCAGGGTTTAAGAAGGACTATAGTCCATATATTCCATCATGTTGGAGAAGGCATAGGAGCACAAGTGTGTGGGGACTGGTGACATTGTATCCATATCTGGAAATAGAAAAGATAGGAAGTAAAGCTTCAGGATCTCGAGGTGTATCCCTAGTGACCCACGTCCCTTACTGAGGTCCCCCATCTTCTAGTAGGCATGACAACCCTTTTGATATTGGAATACAACTTTGCCATTTACAAAATTCCAAAGAACGACATCATTGATCTACAAACAAATGAACAAACAAACCCACACATACAAACATCTCATAAGGTTTGTTTTACTTGAAGGTTTCTAATGCTGTAATAAAACACCATGAACAGAAGCGACCTCGGGATGAAAGGATTTATTTCATCTTGTAGCTTGAAGTCAGTCCACCATCCAGGGAACTCAAAGCAGGAACCTGGAAGTAGGAACTGAAGCAGAGGCCAGGGAATAATGATGTTTCCTGACTTGCTCCCCATAGCCTGCTCTGTCTGTTTTCTTATACCAACCAGGCCCCCGTGCCCATGGGTGTTTTATGAAATGCAGTAGTATAGTGCAGCAGATGGGGACACCTCAGCTGCCCCATGCTGAGAGACCTAATATAAAGAAGGTTTATTGGTGGGAAGGGAAGGGGACCTGAGGAAGGGGACAGGGGACAGAGAAGGATAGAATGATAGAAGAAGAGAGAAAGAGGAGAAGAGGCTAACTTGGGGCATATAGGAAGAGGTGGAGGGAGAGTAGGTGGTATATATATATATATATATATATATATATATATGTGTGTGTGTGTGTGTGTGTGTGTGTGTGTGTGTGTGTGAGAGAGAGAGAGAGAGAGAGAGAGAGAGAGAGAGAGAGAAAGGAGGTAGGATGGGGTTCAGTGTCCTTATATGTCTGGCTTGTACCTAGTAGGGGTTGGGCAAGATGCAAGCTGTTTCTAAGCAACTGTTGGGCAGAGCCTAGAGGAATTCCGGACGTGCAGCACAACCCAGTGCCGGGGTCCTTCCACATCAATCACTTATTAAGAAAATGCCTATCAGGCCTGCCTACAGGGCAGTCTTATGTAGGCATTTCCTCAACCGTGGTTCCTAAATGAAAAACAGAACCCAAAAAAAAAAGAAAGAAAGAAAGAAAAAGGAAAAGAAAGGACACAGCTGCTCCTAGGTATGGTGGAGGAGAAGGTTTATTATACATATGTGGGAGAGCATAGCGAGACACAGAGACATCTGGGAGAGTCCAGAGAGGCCATGACACAGAGACATGTGAGGAGAGAGGGGACCCAGGTGCAACAGCCAGAAGACTGAAAGGTACAAAATGAGTGGATGACCAGAATGGTTGGATTATAGCGGGAAAATCTAGGCTGGAATGTTTAGGGTAGAGGGCTGGAATGCCAGCCAGGAGGGCCCTGAAACAGGTAGGGACTGAGGAATGCTGGGAGAACCTGGCAGCCAGGTCTTCTTTGATATATGGTGGTAGGTACAGCAGCCTTTTGTCTCTGTTTGAAACCTCATAGTTCCCTCTTCACAGGTAGCTCTAGAGCTTGTATCAATTTCACAAAAAAACAAAAACCAAACAACACCACCCAGCCAGGCCAATGCTATCAGTAAATTTATAATTTTATGTTAGACCATATCCACAGCTATCCTTAGCCACACATGGCCCACCATTGAGACAGGACTGTAAGACTTAACGTTTTCACAACCTTCCAAAACAGCACCATTATCTAGGGGCCAAGCATTCAAACACGCAAGCCTGTGGGCCCAGAAAGGTACCCACAGGCTCCTGCAGGCAGCTAGCTCAGTCTAGTAAGTTTGATACAAGCCCCAAACTCAGTCTGTCTAGAAAGTATGCACTGACCAGGAAGCCACGGCTTGATTTGCAATATGACCTGCAGGTAGAAAGCAATGGAATCTTTCTTATCCATGTGAAATAATGACAAGCCCTCACTGTGCTCTCCCAAGTCGGAATGTTGAGCTGTTCTCTTGCCCTGTGGTATCTCACACTTCGGTGTCATACTGGAAATGCCAACAGGCATTTTGTGCTGGGGCCATAGTTCATTATACTTGTGAACAGGACCTATAGCCAGACAGGTTAAGCACCATCTCTGGGTGTGTCAGCAGGTATCTTGCTGGCAGACAGAGTATAAAAGATGGGATCTCACTAATATGGGCAGGCACCATCTCATCACAAAGCCCAACCTAAGAGCCCACGAGGCAAAGCTGAGGTTGTCTTCTGGACCTAAGGCATCCACATTCTCCTGTCCTCTGTCATCAAAGCTCCTGGTTGTCAGGGTTTCACATCCTAGGACTTACACCAATGGTCTCTCAGTTCTTGGCCTGACGGGTAACAACACCATTGGCTCTCCTGTTTCTCCAGACTCCACACTCACCCCGAATCAATCCCAACACTATTCTCCGGCTCACGCATGGCATATTGTGGGACTGCTCCATGATCGCCTGTGCTAGTCTTTGTAACACATTTCTGTTGCTTCTGTTTCCATGGAGATTTCATATTCCAAGAGAGCAGGATGGTGGCAGAGTAAGCCCCTGCTAGTCTTCATCCTTCATCCCTTCTGTTCTGAGAAACAGCACCGAGATGGTTCACCGTATAGCTTGTAGTCAGCCCATCATCCGGGAACTCAAGGCAGGAACCTGGAAGCAGGAACTGAAGCAGAGGCCAGGGAACAATGATGCTTCCTGACTTGCTCCCGATGGCTGGCTCTGTCTGTTTTCGTATACCAACCAGGCCTCCACGCCCGTGGGTGGTGGTGTGTTTTATGAAATGACCCCCTCTCTCCTTCATTGTCTGGGCAGTGTGTGCAGTTGATAACACGTGTCCAGCCCTAGACTATTGGACTGTCACCGTGAGATTCAAGGAAAGACAACAGGACTTTCTCATGAGACCTTTTCTAGAGTTCTTGGTTAACGTTAACAGGCACGTGATTTCCGCAGGGGGCACTGAACCGTTGGGTATGTGTCCAGAGCTGCTGAGCTGGCAGGGTGAGTGCCTAGGTTGGCCGGTGGCTCTCTGTCTCCCTGAGTGAACGACATGCCAACCATAGAGCCAAAGCAAAGGAGATCACAGCCAAGAGAGACAGCGGCCTGGTGATGTTACTCAGGACCGGGTCCACACTCTTCCCAGACTTGAGCCAAGAACAATCCCTTTTAGTGTAAGCCAGCTTGAAGGACACATACAAAATTCATGGACTTTTATTTATTTAAAAAACACTTTTTACAGCGTCTCCTATGGGCTAGGCAGTGTTCCAAGCACTTAACATATATTAACTCATTTTATCCTTTCAACAACCCCAGAAGGTGCGTGCTATTAAATCCCAGTTTTATAGATAAGAAGGTGGGAAAAACCCCGAGAGAGTTGTGTAATGGGATCCAGGTGTCCAGCCAGGGAGAGGTGGAGCTCCGCCAGTCTGACTCCAGAGCCTGTGTGTGGCATCTCTGCCCCGATTGCCCCTCTTTAGCAGGAGGGGGAGTGTTCCATTATTAAAGAGGTGTTAAGTTCCCCGTTACGAGTGGTGCGTAAGAGGACAGCTCAACAGCCGTTTGAAACGAAAACATGGGAAGAATCCAAGAAACTGACCTAGAGACTGGGTATCGGGGAAAGGCCGCTACCACTTACTGCTGGACCCCTGGGCCGAGTACGTCATCTAAAATGTGATCTTATCTATTCCCACAACCCCATAGGATGCCCCAAAGAAAGCAAGAGGGCAGTGGAGCTTGGCAGTCAGAACCCCAGACTCTGGAGCAGCCTGCCTGGGTAGATAGCCCTCTTCAGCCTAGGCAAAGGCATCGTGTGACCATGGGTAGCACATTCTCCGGAACACTTGATCCTGACAACTCCTCCCGGGAGTTCAGCGAGGAATACACAAGAGGGTGTGTGCTAATGCCTCCGCTATGTCTAGACCAAAGTAATCTTTAAATCAAATGCTGCTAGTTATTATCATAGCCCATTTGACAGAGGAAGAAGTCAAGTCAGAGCAGAAATTCACCTGGAGGCGTGGGATTGCTTGGCTCAACGTGAGATTTCTAGAGCTTGGCAGCACTTGAATCTGGCTCAGGCCTCGGAAGCAGCGCCAGATGAAGCCACGGGCATCTTTAACTCCTTTTAGTTCGCTCTGCATTCCTCATAACATCTATTCCCACTGCTCCCGTACCAGCAAGGTTGGACCCCAGATATCTTTAGACAGAAGGCAGCAGGAATCTGAGATCTGGGTTAGTTGTCGCTGTCACCATGACAAGATACCTAAGTTTAATCCACTTAAAAGGAGGCAAGGTTCATTTTAGCTGGAGGTTCCAGGCGTTTTAGTCTCTGATCGCTTGACCCAGGAGTTTTAGGCATGATGGCATCCAGAAACTCTTTGTGGACATGTGACACGGAAGACATTGTCACCTCAGGGTGCTGAGATGAAACGAAAGAGAGAAAGAGATAAGAAGAAACCAAAAATCTTAATTTCCTCTCATGGCACGTCCTCAGTGACCTGACTCCTTTCCACTAGGCCACACCTCTTAAAGATTCCACCAGGAAGTGCCCTGAGAAAGCTGTTAGGATGTGACCTTTAGGGCCAAATCCAATCCAAACTCAAGCAACTTTTCTGTGGGGTCTGAACAAGGACAGCTCATGTGAGTAGAGAGCGGCTCTCATCCAGAAGTCAGACCTGACCGCCTACCTCCGAGCCTGCACTTCTTACCTTACAAAGCACTAATACAGCTCACGTGGCTTCTGCAAGCACCGCGCGAAATAGGATATGGACGAAGTTTATTTATTCCGCCAATATTTGTTAAGGACTCACTACGCCCTGGGCACCATTTCTGAAACTAGACATTACATCAGGAACTGTATGAGACAAGGGACAGAATTCACCCCCTTCTTGGCTAATTTAAAATAAGGACTTTAATGAACGTGTAGTATGCAGAGGAATGCGTGAGACTGAAGGAGCAAACAGGGGAAAGGCCATTACAGGGAGAGCATCCCACTCTGGAAGCCCTAACCCTAAAGTTCAGAACTTTTAGAGTACTTTGATGAGTGAAAATTTACACACTGTGTACTGGCTAGTTTTGTCTGTCAACTTGACACAGGCTGGAGTTATCATAGAAAAAGGAGCTTCAGTTGGGGAAGTGCCTCCATGAGATCCAGCTGTGGGGCATTTTCTCAATTAGTGATCAAGTGGGGGAGAGCCCCTTGTGGGTGGTACCATCTCTGGGCTGGTATTCTTGGGTTCTATAAGAGAGCAGGCTGAGCAAGCCAGGGGAAGCAAGCCAGTAAGGAACATCCCTCCATGGCCTCTGCATCAGCTCCTGCTTCTGACCCTTTCCTTCCCAACTTGCTTCTTGGTCATGATGTTTGTGCAGGAATCGAAACCCTGACTAAGACACACTGTAAATGTGTTTAGTGCACAAAATTATGAAAAAACTATTATAGCACAGTACCCCCCAAGGCTACTTATATCATGTGTATATAGAATGCAAATGAATTTCGTGTTTAGATTTGAGTCCCATTTCCAAGATATGTAAATATGCAATACATGTAAATATTCTAAAATCTGAAAACATCTGAAATGCAAAACGGTCCAGAGCACTTGACGTGAAAGACACAGAGCTCTAGTCTACTAGCTGAGCAGATAGAGTCTGTAGTTGAGCATGAGATGCCGTGCTGGGCCCGTGGCTGCAGAGCCTCTTCCAGTGCCCGCCATGCCAACGGAGGGTGGTGCCATGATACGCTGTGCCAGACAGAAACAGACACGTTCATCGCTGAATGTCATGATGTGTACAACAAGTTCACAAAAAGCAGTAGTTTCATTGACTGAAATTTGCTAACTAGTGTTGATTATCTTGGTAGTTAGCTAAGGGAAACATGGATCCTTCCATTCCGATCTCTGTCTGTGTGTTGTTTGTTTGTTTATTTATTTGTTTGTTTGTTTGTTAGTTAATCTTGTATCTAGCTACATTGCTGAAAGTGTTTATCAGCTGTAGTAGCCGCCTGGTGAAATTTCTAGGGTCACTTATATGTACCATCATATCATCTGCAAATGATAATACTCTGACTTCTTCCTTTCCAGTATGTATCCCCTTGAGCTCCCTCAGTTGTCTTCTTGCTCTAAGACTTTATTTAAATACTATATTGGATAGATGGGGACACGATGGATAGCCTTATCTTATTCCAGGTTTTAGAGGAATTGCTATGACTTTCTCTCCATTTGATTTTATGTCAGCTGTAGTTTGGCTGTAAATTGCCTTTATTATCTTGAGGTGTGTCTCTGTATCACTCTAGGACTTTTATCACAAAGGAGTTTTGGATTTTGTCAAAGGACTTTTCTATATCTAATGAAATGATCATATGGGCTCTTTTCATTTTTTTTTTGTTCAGTTTGTTTATATGGTAGATTGCATTTACTGATTTTCATATATTAAACCACCCCTGAGTCTCTGAGATGAAGCCTACTTATCGTGGTGGATAATCTTTTTGACTGTTCTTGGATTTGATTTGCAGGTATTTTATTATTAAGTACTTTGGCATCAGTGTTCATAAGGGAAATGAGTCTGTAATTTTCTTTCTTTGTTGAGTTTTTATGTGGTTTGTGTATCAGGAAAACTGTGGCCTCATAAAATGAATATGGCAATGTTCCTTCTGTTTCCATTTTGTGGAATAATTTGAGGAGTATTGGCATTAATTCTTGTTTGAAAATCTAGTAGAATTCTCTTCTAAAACCATCTGGTCTTGGGCTTTTTTGATTAGGAGACTGTTTTACATTATTTATTTATTCACTTTACATCCCAATATCAGCCCCCTCTACTCCCAACCTCATCCTTTCACAGCTCCTTCCCTCATCTCCCCCTCCCCTTCTCCTCTGGAAAGGAGAAGCCCCCCTTGGCATCATCCCCACCTCCGGATATTAATCCCCATAGCACATGAAGTCATTGCAGGACTAGATACATCCTCTCTCACTGAGGCCAGACATGATGACCCAGTTAGGAGATTGGGACTCATAGGGAGGCACTGGATTCAGGGACAGCCTCTGCTCCAGTTGTTGGGGGCCCCACTTGATGATCAAGCTGCACTTCTGCTACATATATCTATAGGGCCTAGGTCCACACATGCTTGCTCTTTGGAGGTTCAGTCTATGGGGAACTCTCAGGGTCTGGGCGAGTTGGTTCTGTTGGACTTTCTGGAGAGTCTCTATCCTCTTTGGGTCCCTCCATGTCCCCAGTTATTCCACAAGACTCTCCAAGCCCTATCTGTGAGCATGGGTCTCTGCATCTGTTTCAGTCAGCTGTTGGGTGGAGCCTCTCAGAGAACAGTTATGCTAGGATCCTGTCAACAAACATAACAGTATCATTAATAGACTCAAGGATGGGAGACTTTTAATGACTGCTTCTGTTTCACTAAGGATTATGTATCTCTTTAAACTGTTTTTCTGATCTTGATATTATGCTGACAAGTAGTACCTCTAGAGAAAATTATCCTTTCTTTTAGATGTTCCAATTTGATGGAGCACAGGTTTTCAAAGTCTGCTTTTATAATTCTTTGGATTTCCTTAGTGACTGCTGTTAATGTTCCCCTTTTCATTTCTGATTTTGTTTATTTGGATATTATTTTTCTGTGTTTTAGATAGTTTAGACAAGTGTTTTTCTATCTTGATTTTCTCAAGGAACCATCTCTTTGTTTCATTGATTTGTGTTGTTTTTTGTTGCTGTTCTATTGATTTCATTCCTCAGTTCGATTATGATTTTGCTGTGTACTCTTTCTTGGACATATTTACTTCTTTTTGTTCTAGAGCTTTCAAGTGTGCCATTATATTGCTAGTATGAGATATCATCATTTTTTCTTGTTATATAGGCACATAATATTATGAATTTTCCTCTTACCACTACTTACATGGTGTCTCATTAGTTTGAATATGTTGTGCATTCATTTTCATTGAATTCTCCAAAGTCTTTAATTGCTTTTTCTATTTCAGTCTGGACCCATTTTTTTATTCAGTAGAGAACTGTTCATTCCCATGAGTTCATACACTCTCTGTTGTTTCTGTTGCTATTGATATAACCGATTGAGAAAATGCCTTACAGCAGGCTCTCCTGGAGGCATTGAGAAACCGAGGCCCCTTCTCCTCTGATGACTCTAGCTTGCGTCAAGTTAACACAAAACCAACAAGTATTCCCCTAGAATGTCTTACTTTACAAGCTATATTCACTTCAATTTTCCAAAGTCAATTTTTGCTAATTTATGAGAAATTCATATGTCAATGAAATCTATTCCTACTTCAAATAAAGATTTTCTTTGTGGTTAATGAGAAAAAAGAGACTTAAGAATGTAAAGTTGTAGAACCTTAGAAATAGGGGCTGGGATCATTTATGGCAGAACTTGTTACAATCTGAGGGAATATTAAATTTAGGGTTATCAGTATCTTCTCAGTTTATATAAGCTGTTTAAGACATATTATTGGCTACTCAGGCATTTGCTAACTGTTCAACATCAAACTTTAAAAAAGTTAGAGAAGTAACAAAATGATAAATAAGGAATATTTGATAATCAAGATTTATAAATTTTTAAGGTCTACTCGGGTTCATAGTAATATTTGTTTACTCTTGTTTTTGTTCATGTTGTTATGCTATTTGGATAAATTAGTCATATCAAGAAACTGTGCTATTCTATTTTGATGTTTAAAGTAGTTCAATTAAATCTTCAACTCAACTTTTTTTTTTTTTTTTTTTTTTTTTTTTGGTTTTTCAAAACAGGGTTTCTCTGTGTGGTCCTGGCTGTCCTGGAACTCACTCTGTAGACCAGGCTGGCCTCGAACTCAGAAATCCTCCTGCCTCTGCCTCCCAAGTGCTGGGATTACAGGCGTGCACCACCACGCCCGGCTTCAACTCAACATTTTAAGGCTCAAACTTAACATGGATAAAGCTATGGAATCCTAACCTCATATAATCTACTGACTTGTAAAGCTATGGAATCCTGACCTTAGATATTCTACTGACTTGTAAAGCTATGAAATCCTAACCTTATATAATCTACTGACTTGTAAAGCTGTGGAATCCTGACCTCATATAATCTACTGACTTGTAAAGCTATGGAATCCTGACCTTAGATAATCTACTGACTTGTAAAGCTATGGAATCCTAACCTTTTATAATCTACTAACTTGTAAAGCTATGGGATCCTGACCTTAGATAATCTACTGACTTGTAAAGCTGTGGAATCCTGACCTCATATAATCTACTGACTTGTAAAGCTATGGGATCCTGACCTCATATAATCTACTGACTTGTACACTGTTCACTTCGGGACACACTTTATTTAATCTCCTGTATGCGTTTTTAAGTTTAAGCCTAAATTTAGATATACTTAGTAGATAGGTGGTCCTCAAACTCTTCAGAGATCTCCTGAGTATGGCATTTAAAATGTATAATAAAAAGGGTTTCCCATAGTCAAGAGACCTACCTGTTCCTAGCAGGACCCTTATGGTCTGCAAAGAAGACAAATGGGGCAAGGTGACTCCACCTGGATGGTGATGACCCTAACTACTGGGGGAAACTGTCCCATGCCTTGCCTGCTGCCAGGGCTCTGTGCAAACTAGAAATTTGGGGCTTGATTGTCATGCTTTGCCTGGTCAATTTTCCCAAGATCCTCTTGGGACAAGGTCTGAGACCTAGGCCTGACAGGCAGAGGCCTTGCTGCTCTGTATGACAACCAAAGATTAAACATTGTCCTGTGTGATAGGCAGAACCCAATCATGCCCCCCAGTGAACCGAGAAAGACTCCTGGAGCCTAAGGCAACCCATTTTAATAACAGGATATCGCTGTCATTCTAATTGATACATAGACCTTCAGATTATACTTCTAGCTATAATGTATCCTTCTCAGATCTCTGACAGTATTGTCTGACAGTAGCTTTAACAACAATCATGTTTCCTTTCTTTCTTTCTTTCTTTCTTTCTTTCTTTCTTTCTTTTCTTTCTTCTTTTAGTCATATGATACCACTATTATAGTCACAAGCTCAAGATTTAAAATTTCCTTTGGTTGTCTCCTAAGTACAGACTTAAAAATTCTTTCTCGCTGTGCTTAAAAAACCGCGTCTAATCAAATATCCAGCACTCTGTAAAAAGTGTTAATGCTTTTGACTCAAAATCACTCATGTGTCCCTGAGCTTTTTACCATGATTTCAAGGCATAAAGCCTTTTCTACAATGTGGATTTCAGTACAGATTACAAATAGTGGTGATACTAACATGTCTAAAACTTTTATCTTTTTTCTTTAATATAAACTTAAAAGAAAAAAAAATCTTGTAAGCTTCAGGAAACTGACTTGGACTCAGCTCCCACAAGTCAAACGGACTCCAGATAAGTATTCCAGTCAACCAATAGCCTAAATTTCCCACCTACTGCCCGTTCCTGAGGGTGGGATCGCTCTCCCTTTCCCTGGTCTTAAGACTCCCCTCTTCCAGCTGCCAGGACCAAGGGCCTAAAAGTTTCAGATGTACACCCAAGGTAAAAATGTCCCCCTTAACTCCTTAACTTTCCCTTCTATCCCCACTCTATCTGTCCCAGCTATTCAAATCAACTACAGACTCCTCCAGTGCAGGCTTCAGGTGTTTTCTCTGCATCCAGGACCGCTTCAGAGCAGCTGGTCCAGCCTCATCAACTGCTGCCTGCACGCCCTGGCTCCAGGTGGTCCTGCCGAGCCCTAGAGTAAGGGAGCCAGCATCTTCTTCTCCCCAGACCTGCATTCCGGCTTTCCTCCCATCCCACTCAACAAGGATGGCCTGACATCAGCAGGAAATCGGCATGGAGAGCTCTTCACCCAATAGCAACAAAAGGCCCGGATGTTACGGTTCAGCCCTGGCCTGAAGTGCCTATTGAACTTACCAAAGCAGACACTGGCCACCAGGTTCTGGCATTCCTCTGCCCCTCCCTGACAGAGCCTACCCAACACGCTACCCTCAACTCTCACTCCGGTGGGCAGGGCTACTCCTCCTTATCTAATCCAATCTTTGTGGTTACTCCTCTTGGTACCTTTGGGCTCCTGCCTGCTACAGCTGGTTTTCCTGCTCTCAGCTCTCCCTTCCCATCTCCCTCTCTCCTCACATGACACAGCTCAGCTGGTCATGTCCACGCTGGGCCCTCCCAGACGCCCCTGTCATCATCTGTGCTCATTCTCCTCCACCCTACCCTAGGAGCAATCGTGTCCCGTTCCTTCTCATTTATTTCTCATTCCCATTTATAGATATTGTTCACATTTGACTTTATCACGGAAATCTTATTTTCTCTATCTGTGGTGATTGTAAGTTTTGCTGAGTTTGGTAGTCTGGGCTGGCATCTGTGATCTCTTCATAGTCTGCAGCACACATCTCCCCAGACCTTCTGGCTTTTAGAGTCTCCATTGAAATGCGAGGTGTAATTCTAATAGGCGTGCTCTCTTAGTTAGGGTTTTACCCGCTGTGAACAGACACACCACGGCCAAGGCAGCTCTTATAAAGACATTTAACTGGGGCTGCCTTACTGGTTCTGAGGTTCAGTCCATTATCATCATGGCGGGAAGCATAGTAGCAACTAAGCAGGCATGGAACTGGAGATTAGAGTTCTACATCTTGTTCAGAAGGCAGACAAAAGACTGGCTTCCAGGCAGCTAAGAGGAGGGCCTCTCAAAGCCCACCCCCCAGAGTGACACACTTCCTCCAACAAGGACACACCTTCCAATAGTGCCACTTCTGGGCCAAGCATCTTCAAAGCACAACGCCTGCCTTTATATGTTCCTTGGTGGTCTTCCCTTGCAGCATTTAATAATCTTTCTTTGTTCTGTGTGTCAGCATTATGTGTTGAGGGGACTTTGTTTTCTGGCCTCTGAATGCTTCTACCTTTATAGGCATTTCCTGCTTTATGTTAGAGAAATTTCCTTCTATGTTTTGTTGAAATAGTCTCTGGGCCTTGGAGCTTGGATTCTTCTTCTTTCTCAATTCCAATTATTCTTAGGTTTGGTCTTTTCATAGTGTCCTACATTTCCTGGAAGGTTTTGTGTTTTTTGTTTTGTTTTGTTTTGTTTTGTTTTGTTTTTGGGTCTGGAACTTTTTAGACGTAACATCGTAACATCTTCTTTGACTGATGTGTCTGTTTCTTCTATATTGTATCCTCAATGTCTAAGATTCTCTCCAGTATTCTGTTGGTGAAATTCGCCTCCATAGTTTTTATTTAGATTCCTAAATTTTGTTTTTCCAGAATTCCCTCAGTCTGTGTTTGTTTATTGGGTTAGGGTTTGGAAGGGGGTTGTTTTTGTTTTGATGTATGTGGTGTGTGTGTGTGTGTGTGTGTGTGTGTGTGTGTGTGTTCCTGGATTTCTTTAAGAAATGTATTCATTTCCTCTCTGGTCTTCTTCGTGTGCTTCAGCTTTGTGGGCCTGCTGTGGTAGGATAGCTAGGCTCTGGTGGAGATGCGTTTTCCTGGTTGGTTTCTTAAGCTGGCATCTAGGCATCTGAGTTTCGGGTGATTATATGGTTCTATGTCCAGGGTGGTCAAGAATGGGTGCTCTGGAGATCCACAGTTGGCGTAGATGGGGGAGGGTGGGGCTGTGGCCTTGGGTCTGCTGGGGAACCAGAGACCAGGAAGGTCTGCTGGTGGCCTACCTGGCCTTCGGTCGGGTGTGGTCTCTTAATGAGTTTGTGAATTTGCCTGAACAGACTGGCTCCAGAGCCCCAGAGGTCCTCCTGTCTCTTTCTTACCGGTACTGGGATTGTACATACATGGCGCAATGCCCAGCTTTTCTTACGTGGGTTTTGGAGATCAAGCAGATACCTTCCTGGCTGAGCTATCTCTACAGCCCAGAGTGAGTTATCGCTATAGCCCAAGTATTCTCTACTTTATGGGGTCCTGATAGGAAGTGTACCCATTCCTGGTGTAGCTGAGAAGTTCATAGGCCCAGCTTTTCTGATGGGACTTTAATCATATCATAAATCATAGGTAAAATAGTCCCAATTTACAGTATATTTACATTTTCACATACATTTATAGGATAGAACCCATTCTACTTTTAGGAATAAATTATCAGTATTATTTATCAGTGTGCACCTTGTGGGTGGTGTGTACAGACAGTGTTTCTCATGTGTCCGCTATAGTACATTCTGCCTCTCTGTTTCCATTCGAATGTCTGTTTGGCGCACAAAATTACAAAAACATACTGTAGGAAATGACCTCCTGGCTAGTTGTGTAACGCATATTTGAAATTGTTTGAAATGCAAATGAATTTTGTATTCAGAGCAATTAAATACAAAAGGTGATTTAAGATGGTGTCTCTCGGGACACATCACATCACAGGAAGTCCACTGTTTTATGCAGTATAAGGTCACTTAGAACAGGGCACAGCCCGATGCCACAGGTAGGCATGGTGGAGAGATGCTACCACTCTCCTCACTCTGCCTTCCAGTCACTAGCCGGGACCGTGCAGAAGCCAGAAAGTAGTAGACCAGGGTTGATGCTGCCCAGAGAACTGGGCTTGCCGGGGCTCAGAACAGGGCAGGGAGGAGCCGGGCAGGAATGGAGTCAGTCTAGAAAAGAGAGTAACTTACAGACTCTTCCGTGGACAGCCTCACGAAGCCGCTGCTCCTGAGGTCAGACTCTGGGCTCCGTTTACAAGTTTTAATTGATAATTTAATCATCAGTCTTTGCAGTCATTAAATTCTCATTCTGCTCTCTGGCCAGCGCACAAAGTGCAGGTCCGCAGGCCGGGCGGCTCAAGGTGCTTGGAACGCTCAAATCGGTCAGCTCCTAAGGAAATCCACTTGTTTCATTTAGAAAGCAGAGCAGGGGTCAGCTCAGGGCATGCTGAACTCATGTTCTGTGGACGGCAGTCTCTTCTGGGCTCAGACCAGAGCCTGGCTCCACCAAAGAGTGAGGAAAGGGGGCAGCCGTGTCCACCCAGACAGATGGAATCGGAACTCGAACGGGAGACACCAAGAATGCAAAACACCCAAGGAGACAGACATTAATGAGGCCCGAGCTCACTATGCCCAGCAGCTCTGGAGTCTGGAGCACCGGGCAATTCTAAATCACAGGCAGTCCTTCAGACCAAGTGGCTGACAGTGGGCACCACTCACGAGAAGGCCCAGACATCAGAGAGTGGGGACCAGAAGGCACCCGAAACCAAGAGCTCGAGGAAAATCTTCCAAGGTTTTCAGATCCCAACACCCCCATACTCCACCCAAGCAGACTATTTGCTGGGAGGTCGTGTAAGGCAAGAGAGAGATGCTTGAGTCTGTCCTAGCTAGACGAGGACAGTTCCTAAGATCATAAAGATTTCAAACTGCCTCTCAGAGTTGTCTGTGTGTCCCCATTTTGTGGACTGGAAAACTGTAGCTCTGGGCAGGAAGGAAGAGCATTTTGTCCAAGCCACCCCTCTTTTTTGGTTCATTTTTTTTTTTTTTAGTAATTATAGCTGAAGAACAGTACTAAATATGGTATATAATTATAATTCTTTTTTAATTATATATTTTCTTTATTTACATTTCAAATGTTATCTTCTTTCCTGGTTAATTCTCCAAAATCCTCCTATCCCCTCTCCCTCCCCCTGCTCACCAACCCACCCGACTCCCACTTCCCTGTCCTGGCATTCCCGGACACCGGGGCATCGAGCCTTCACAGGACCAAGGGCCTCTCCTCTCACTGATGTCCTACAAGGCCATCCTCTGCTACATATGTGTCTGGAGCCATGGGTCCAAGTCTCTTAGTGGTAGAGCTGGAGTCAGTTAGTGTCCAGCCTTCTCCAGCTCTATCCTGGAACTCCAAACATTCCAGCAAATAGGGGTGAGGATGACCAACAGACTGAGGAGCTGAATTTGATTTGGGAGCAGAGTGTCTCTGTAATCCTAGCACTGGGAAGTGAAGATAGGGGATCCCTTGCTGTCCAGCCAGTCTTGACTAATCAGCAAATTCTGGGACTCACTGAGAAACCCTGTCCCCAAAAATAAGGTGGTCAGTGACTAAGAAGCCTAGTATCAGCCTCTGGTTCTGACTTGCACGCCACACACACTCATGCACAAACACACACATTTGTATGAACAAAATACCTTTGCTACTTATTTGACATTATACTTACTCGAAGCGTTGAATTTTAAACTCCAGATGTTCATTCACTGAGTGAATATTGAATACCTGGGACAGAGTCTGCAAGTATGGCCCAGAACCCAACTTCCCTGTTAAGGCACCTGTATGTGTGTGGGAAAGTATTCTCACTGACTCCTCTAAATGGATGGACACCCCATGAGCTTTCCCGTCTCCCACTCATTCACTAGTAGACATAGAGGATATAGCTGTGAACCAAACAGCCCACACGCTGATATTTAAGTTGTGAATGTCCGAGGCGGACAAGCACAGAGGCTTCTCCCAAGAGCTGACTTAAGCGGAACAGAGATCAGAGTGAGCCCCGTGGCTCTGCAGGAAGAGCCTCAGCCTCTCATTTTAACTGTGTGTGGATCCTAAATTTCTCCCCCACCCCCACCCCCACCCCCCAGTATGTACAGAGTCCAGGGCATCACACATTCAACCTAGGTACTCTGTCAACCGAACTGTAACGCAAACTGTCTGGGGCACAGTCTTTCTACATGCTAGCCATGCGTGTAGACACACTTCTGTCAGCGGAGTCCCCTCACCCCCTCGTTCTCTTTCCAGTCTGCCACCAAACGTCCCCGTCTCCGTGAGAACTCGCCAGACTGTAAGCTCCCTCTCTAGGCCAGTGACACTGTCATTTCTTTCAGGCCTGCATGTCTCTGCCTGAGATGATGGATGGGTAGACACCCCTGGCTTAGGATAACACCGAATATGCTAATATAAGGTAGTTGTAGATGTACTATAGATACACGTAAGATATGCTGGAGCGGAGTTCCTTGCAGTGTTTCTAGAGCGTGAAATCGGGTAGACAGGGAGTCTCTCACGTCCCCATTTTTCGCCCATCTATCACCTGTCTGCTTTTCAACACCATGTGCTTAGTGGATGTGGAATGCGCCGGCCCCTCCTCCACACCCAGGTGTTCTGCTCACAGCTTGTCCTCACAGACGTGACAGACTCCTGGTGGGTAGCTGCCACCTGTTTTCTACATCTCCCCTGGACTGAACTGTCCCTGAGCACCCCGTTAGAGACAGCTTTTCTGAACTGTAGCCCCAGCTCCTGGCACACCGCCTTCCTTAGCTGATGTCAGTCTACAACCAGCTGGCAGTTCCCGCAAAATGACAGTCTCAAAGTTTGTAAAGTAAATGACTCTCTGAGAAAACGTGACTGCAGTTGGCACCAGGTGGGGGTATTCGACGAGACACCACACTTGTGACTGTGCGAGGGCATACGGTTCAGGGTCAGAGGCTGGCATTGTGAGGTTCAGTGTAGACGTCTCAGAGGGAAAAAGGCCCCTTCACTCACAGCCTTGACTGTTATGAGCAAAGTTGCACGAGAAAAAGACATTGTGAGCTTAGAAAGGAAAGCCAGGCCTGCGGCCCAGCATCTCCACAACACTTACAGACCTACCACAGCCGTTCCCACCAAGCACGACAGCGGCTTCTGATTCCAGCACCACAGAAAGCAAGGGAACCAGCAGAAGAGCTGCTGCCCAGAACCAGCCACGCCCCACACTTTCCTAGTGATGTAGTCGATGTGTTTCTTTGTTCATGATGTCTTAGGGTTTCTATTCCTGCACAAACATCATGACCAAGAAGCAAGCTGGGGAGGAAAGGGTTTATTCAGCTTACACTTCCACACAGCTGTTCATCACCAAAGGAAGTCAGGACTGGAACTCAAGCAGGGCAGGAAGCAGGAGCTGATGCAGAGGCCATGGAGGGATGTTTCTTACTGGCTTGCTTCCCCTGGCTTGCTCAGCCTGCTCTCTTATAGAACTCAAGACTACCAGCCCAGAGGCGGTACCACCCACAAGGGGCCTTCCCCCACCCTTGATCACTAATTGAGAAAATGCCCCACAGCTGGATCTCATGGAGGCACTTCCCCACCTGAAACCCCTTTCTCTGTGATAACTCCAGCCTGTGTCAAGTTGACACACGAAACCAGCCGGTACAGCATGACGATTTCAAGATACCAGGCCAAAGCAACCAAAGGAAGGAGGTTCAGTGCAGCACAGTGATAACCTGTGGCTTTGCGAGGGAGCGAACGGAGGCCAGCCACGCGGCATCCAGTCAGAGAGCAAATGAGGCCGGATTCATTTTAGCAATGGTAATGGCGTTACAGCAATAAGAAAAGTGAACTCTGGAAAGTTAGAGCAAACTGGGGGCCTCTCCATAAAGCAGATATGATGCGGCCGACTCTGCAGACTTGCTGAGACGGTTAAAACAACTGGTATGTCGGGGGCTGGGGGCGATGTCCTTGATAAATTAGACAGTAGTGTTTGAGGTTGTGTGTTCTATTAAATGCTGTTCCTCTGGGGTGCTTCTTTGTGTTGCTGATCAGTGATGTTTCTGTGTCGTCCAGCCCGGTTGCTGGTATTGTGGAATCGATATCCTCACCTCACCCTCTGTAGAATTTTTCCTGATGGTTCTGCAGTGCCTGGCAGTGCTTTGGGCTCTCAGGCTTAGATGACTTGCCCTTCACAGAAGAGATGGCTCAGTGGTTAAAAGCACTAACTGCTCTTCCGAAGGTCCTAAGTTCAAGTCCTAGCAACCACATGGTGGCTCACAACCATCTGTAATGGGATCTGACGCCCTCTTCTGGTGTGTCTGAAGACAGCTACAGTGTACTTACTAATAATAAATAAACCTTTTCTTTTCTTTTCTTTTCTTTTCTTTTTTTTTAAAGAGAGACTGGCTTAGAGGGAGGCCAGTGTAGAAGGGAAATAAATATGGGGTATCCAAATGTCCTGATTTAATTTCCTCTCTGTTGATAAAACAGCCTGGTAAGAAACAACTTAGGGGGAAAGGGGGATTTATTTCCACTTACAATTCCAGGTTACAGTCAATCATTGTGGAGAAATCAAGGAAGGAAGTTCAAATAGTCTCATCATATCCATCATAGCCAAGACCCCTGAGGATCTTTGTTTCTTCCATTGCTATCTCATAACAGTGTAACAGTTGTCCTCAAATCTTTGAGGTCTAACCTCGTGACATTTTATTTTATTTTGTTTTGTTTTGTTTTGTTCTATGGGTTGAAAATCTGAAGCAGAGCTTGGCTGGATGGTTCTTCTGCTCGAGACCCCGTTCCTTGGGGTGATCTGGTTAGCCCGTGTCTTTGTAGTTCTGAGAAGCCCCCTCAGTCTGCCTTCTCACTCTCCTGTTCCTGGGCTCTCATACGCGCTTTTGCCTCTGCATGGCCGTGAGCCTTTCCGGTCCCGGTGGGCTGGGCCTCTGCGATGGCAGTCGGTTTTCAAAAGAATAAACCACACAGAGGTATCTGTCCTAATTCCTTTTCTGTTGCTGTTACAAAATACTCTGACAAAAAGAAGCATAATTAGGGGAGGGGAGACACTCAGCTTCTGACTCCGGGTCGCAGTCTGTTGTAGTAGGGAAGTTGTTGGGGGACAGGAACCTAAAATTAGTCCCATCCACCGTCAAGAGCAGCGGGAAACGAACGGACACTTGCTCACCTGCGTGTACCCAGATTTCTCCACTGTGGACAGCTCAGGACCCACTCACTAGAGAACAGCTCTGCCCACCGTGGGCTGTGTTCTCCCATGTGAATTAACTTAATTAAGGCAACCTCCCATCAGCCAACCCAATGTTAGTAACCCCTTATTGAGACTCTTCCAAAGTGATTCTAGGTTGTGTCAAGCTGATAGTTAAACCTAACCGTCACTGTATGGAAGGTCGGTGACAGTTACATAGCATTACTTTTACACTCTATATTACTTTTTTATCATATTCTGGTATCTACAGGTAGGCAGAGGGCAAATCTAAATATGAGAAGATCCCATCTCTTGATCAAAGTAGCAAAGAATTTAAGAGGCCCTACCTTTCCATTCCTTCTCTACACAGTAGCCACAGATGGACTCTCTGGACGCTGTTACAGAACCAGGTGTTTGTTTAGAGCCCTCTGGGGTCTCCTTTCTGCCCCCATAGTGATGAGCAAGTGAGGAGTATGGGCTGCCAAGCTCCACGTATGCGGGTTCTACAGCCTCTTTCTGTCACCGTCCAGCACGCGCGTCCCTTGGCTGGCATTCACGAGTCACGCATCTTCTCTCCAGTAGTCTTCCTCCGTCCTCCCCGCCCCCTTCACCCGGGGACCTCTGCCACACTTCACTGTGGCTCTTTCCTCTCTGCATTTTGGATGTTCTCCAATGTTCCCGTGCGCTCCAGAGGGATCCTCTTCCCAACTGGGGCCTCTGCCCCTTTCTGCTCCCTGTTCTAACAGCCCTCACCTCTGCTGCACTGTCTTCTCTCTCTCTCTCTCTCTCTCTCTCTCTCTCTCTCTCTCTCTCTCTCTCTCTCCCCTCCCTCCAGTGCCAAAGCATCATCAACTCTTGAAGGGCAGATTTGGGGTCTGTCTTGTGACTCACTCCATCCCTAGTGCCCAGAACTAGGGGCTGGTACCATGGTACAGGATGAACAACTTGTTCTTACAGGCTGTGTTTGGGAATTCTAGAAGGCCCTTGGAGATAAAGATCAAGTTATGTTCCTCACTGCAGCACTGAGCTGCAGCCCACAACTGTTGGTTGAGAGCATGGTTTAAACCTTTCCCCTTGCTGGAAGTTCTGAGTAGAATCTGTGTGTGTGTGTGTGTGTGTGTGTGTGTGTGCGCGCGCGCGCGCGCGCGCGCGTGCGCGCACGCGCATATGTGCACACATGCCTGTGGAGACCTGTTCTTGTTTGCTTTCTGTTACTGTGATAAAGTAAACATCATGAACCAAGGAAACACGAGGAGACAAGGGTACATTTGGCTTACATTTCCAGGCCTGCCCTAGTTAATGTTTCAGTTGTTGTGATAAAATACCATATGACCAAAAGCATCTTGGGAGGAAAGGATTTATGTGGCTTATAGTTCCATATCACAGTCCGTCATTAAAGGACGTCAGAACACAAAATTAAGGCGGGAACTGAAGCAGAGACCATGGAGAAGTGCCCTTACTGCCTTGCTCCTCGTGGCTTGCTCAGCCTCCTTTTTTAACAGCATCCAGGATGGCCCGCCCAGGGATGGCTCCACCCACTGTGAGCTGGGTTCTCCCTTATAAATCACCAATCAAGAAGATGCACCAAGCCCCAGGCTTGCCCACAGGCCAGTCTGATAGGGGCATGCTCCCAGTTGTGGTTCCCTCTTCCCAAATGACTCTAACTTGTATCAAGTTATCAAAACCCAATGAAGACATGAACAGACCTCTATATTGGAATTTCTTAAGATGAAACTTAGGCCTGGTGTGATAGTTCAGTCTTATAAGCATGAGGACCTGAGTTTAATTCCAACAACTCATGTTAAACATCCACAGAACAGCGATGGTGTGCGTACCTGTAATCCCAGTGCTGGGGACACACAGACAGGCAAGTCTCTGGGTCTGAGAGATTTTGTCTCCACAAGGTGGGCAGCACACAAGGAGCCAGGGCTGAGGCTGTCTTCTGGCATTGTACTGGTTAGTTTTTTACTGTCAGTTTGACACAGCATAGAATTACCTGGGAAGAGAGACTCTCAATTGAGGAGCTACCTCCATTATACTGACCTGTGGCCATGCCTGTAAGGGTTTCTCTTGGCTGATGATGGATGTGGGCTGACTCGGCCCACCGAGGGAGGTATCGTTTGTAGGTAGAAGAGTCGTCTGTTCATGTCTTCATTGGCTTTTGATATGGGGTCCTATGGAACCCAGAATGGCTTCACGCTTGCTATGTAGCTAAGGCTGACTTTGAACTCCCGATTCCCCTGCCACCAACACATGGCTGCTGGAATTACAGATGTGTGTCACCGTGCTGTTTTATGGGGCACTAGCATATTGATTCCAGGACTCCGTGTATGCTAAGCTTTGCTCTCTACCAAATGAGCCTTATTCCAGTCTTAAAGTCGAGTTCTTACTGTTTGCCGTGTCATCCAGAGAGCTACATTCACCTCCTCACTGAATCTGCAAACCCCCTTTGGGGATTTCAGGTGATAAGCTTCCCTCCCGGCACTGTCCTCGGAGACAGAGGTTCTACAACTCGCCTGCAGCTACCCAAAGAGCAGGTGAGCCAGGACTTACTCCAGGCCTGCCTTGTTCCAGATCCATCCTGCTGGCTCTGGTCTTTCGTGCTTCATTCCCGCATGCTCGGTCCAGTTCTCCAGTTAACCCCTGCTCTCCATTTCCTGGTTCTCTTCCGAGCCTGTGTTCTCACTGACATCAGTATCTAACGTGAGGAATGGATGCAAGGATGAAATGGATTCCTCAGA
This sequence comes from Apodemus agrarius, assembly GCA_964023405.1. NCBI lineage: Eukaryota > Metazoa > Chordata > Mammalia > Rodentia > Muridae > Apodemus > Apodemus agrarius. The sequence goes on along the minus strand of OZ030026.1, from coordinate 49,154,586 downwards.
TAAAACCCCAAGCATGGTGCCTGGTGTCTGATACGCTCTCTAGAAGCTTTAGCTGCTCCCGAGACTTATTTTCCACAAAGTATTCAGACTCTGAGCTTGGGGACCATCACTCTGATAAATGTCTCTCTGCTCTGTCACCAAACAATAGCCTACCTACCTTTCTCTCCTTCCTTTCTTCCTTCCTTTCCTTTCCTTTCCTTTCCTTTCCTTTCCTTTCCTTTCCTTTCCTTTCCTTTCTTTCTCTTTCTCTTTCTCTTTCTCTTTCTCTTTCTCTTCTCCTCTCCTCTCCTCTCCTCTCCTCTCCTCTCCTCTCTTTCTTTCTTTCTTTTGTTCTTTCTTTATTTTTTCTTCCTTCCTTCCTTCCTTCCTTCCTTCCTTCCTTCCTTCCTTTATAAGACAAGATCTTAATATATAGCTATGGTTGCCATGTAACTCCCTAAGTAGACCAGGCTGGCGTTGAACTTGATCCTCCTGCCTCTGCCTCCTGATGCCTGGGGCCCTACAGGTGGTTGGGGATGTTGACTGCCCTGTTCTTGGGTCAGGGGGTTAGCAAGAGCTTGTCACCATTCTAGTACTGTATGGTGGTTGTGATGTAGTTTAGGGATCCCTGTTTGTTCCCCATATGACATCGTGGCTCTTGGCTCTGGTCCTGCTCGCTAAAGCAAGCCACAAGGCTAGCTCTCATTGCCATCTATGGTGCTGGCAGAAGGCTAGCAAGACAGGCTTCCTGAAGCCATTCTGGGTTCCATATGACTACACGAACACACACACACACACACACACACACACACACACACGAGGCTTGCATTTGGCTCCTGTTGGTACATCTCCCTCTGTCTTCCATATTCAGTTCCCAGAATGCACCTGTTTGATCCCTGGCTGTCTTTTTTTTCTCACCGGGTCAAATGTATTCTCTCCTCGGGACTTTCCGGTAGATATCGGAGATGGCAGAAGACACTGGTAGTTGTGGAAGGCTGTCCAGCGTGTGTGCCAAGGCATTCAGTACCATCCGGATGGGGCAGAGCGAGAGCCATCTGACTGTATCCTTTCCCCTTAGATCACAGAAGTAACAGCCTGGAAAAAATATATCCGATAGATCTGGTGTGTCGACCAGATACTTCTCTTCTTGCGCTCTTCTTTGCTAAGATGCCCAACCTTCTCCCCTCTCCTCTAAATACAAATCACCATCAACCATCCGTGACTCCCTTTTCTCCTAGGCTTAGAGCAACTCAAGCCATCACTCGGACTAGACGCCTGACCTCCAGGGTCAAGAGCCAAGTTATTTAGGTTGGGAGACGTAGCAGACCTGAACTCAGGGTCTCCCTCTAATTCACACACACGCCCCGACACTTGCTTCATTTCTCGGAGTTTCATAGGACAGTGCTTGTCAACACTGGGTATGATACAGGCAGTCCTGATGAAGTCCTTGCCTCGTGACTGCCCCTATGCTGAGGACTTTTATAACAGTTACTGCCTTTGGTCCTCTGAACAATCAAGTTTTCAGAGGAAAAAACAGAGACGCTGCTGTGTCCGAGGTCACACAGCTGCTGAGTCAGCGAGGCTGGGATCTGAAATCCAGGTGCTGCACCAACTCAGAAGTTTACAGTGGAGGACTGCGGTTCAGCCTGGCAGTTGATGAGTCTGCAGTTCCTGCTGTTCCCAGTGACGACGCGGCCTACCAGGAGCCCACGTTTCTGAGTCCCTTTTCCCACACATGGTCCTCTAGTGTCTGAGCCCAGCACTTGTGGCGATTGAGGCTGGCTTGCGTGCCCCTCCTCTCTCATGCAGATCCCAACAGGTACCCGTCCCTGTCAGAGGGACTGCCACTCCTCCACACTGGCTCGTTCTCTGAACGTGATGGCAGGTCAGGCCTGGGCCCAAGGGTAAGGAGAGCTGACAGGTACCCAGGGTTCCTGGGATCCATCTGATAAATGCTAAGCCAACAGTGTCTGGAGATTCAGACCAGCATCCAAAGACAGCTGGCCACTTCCAGCTGGGGTGAGGGTGGGAAGAACAAGCGGCTTCCAAGGTGGAATCAGAGCGTCTTTTAAGTCTTTTAAAAGCTGGATGAAGACATTGTTTACTCGAGGCCCTGGGAACGAACACAAAGATAAAATGTGCAGGACGAATCTGCACTCCCTCAGCAGGCAGCCCGCTGAAATAATCAGAGTCGTCTGTGTGCTGTGAGGCTTCGCAGACACCTGCCTAAAGCAAACTGTATTGCCCAGACAGGGGTCTGGGATTCAGAGAGGGGAAGGTGCTTGTGCAAGGCCTCGCAAGTCGTGTGTTTTGTAAAAGCGGGTGATGGGGCTGATTCCCCAATGCTCACTCTTATGACTAAAGCTAGGTCTTGAGGCTGCGACCCTGGCCTTTGGGGTCAAGGACAGTGCCGTTTAATCTGAATGTAAGCTGGGCAGAAAAGTTGAATTTGAGGTATGTGTAAACACAGGTTTAGGGGTGCTGTCTGCGAGTCCATCCTGCTAAAAATCAATAAGGTCCCCATCCTTGTCTGTCATTGTGGACATAAAACAGATGTGCACCCTATGGCTTCCTGCCTATAGAGCCTTTTTTTTTTTCTGACAAAAACAGACTTGAACCAAACGAGGCCTTCATTAAAAGTCTGATTGCTTGGGACAGCCTGGGTTCAAAGCTCAGCTCTGCCCCCTACTGGCAGGGTCGATTTTACACATGTTATGGAAAGTAATTGGACATTCCTTTCCCCTTTATAAATGGAAAGGAGACTTTCCCTTATAGAGTGGTTGAGAAGCATAGAAAGATACTTAAAGGCTCCTGAAGAACAGGATCAGGCACCCACGATGGATTCGTCCCAAGGGCAGAGTGTGTGGATAGCAGTCGGGTCAGCAGCGCCTCTGGGCCACACATGGCACTAACTCAGTAAAGAGCTGGGTGTGATTCCAACACTCAGGAGGCTGAGGCAGGAGGATAGCAACTTGCAGGCTAGTCTGAACTACAGAACAAGCGCCTGTCTCAAAAATAAACGAACAAAACCAAGACGCCAACCAAGTCCTTTAAAGACCCTCTATTTGGCATGAGTTGGCATTTGAGTATTTCATGTTTTCTCTCCCTCTGATAAACAGTGTTTTGTTTGTGATCTCAAGGCAGGATCTCACTCTGTAGCCCTGGCTATGCTGGAACTCTCTCTGTGGACTAGATTGGGCTCAAACTCGGAGACCCACCTTTCTCTGCCTCCCAAGTGCTGGGATGGGCGGCGTGTACTACCACACCAGCCTATGAATGTGTAGCTCAGGCTGGCCTCTAACTCATGTCCCTTCTGCCTCCCTTAGCTCTGGGCTTTCTGCCGAAGCGCTGTGCCATAGCTCGCTGATAAAAATTTGTTAAGTGCATGCAGCCATTCTATGGGCATACGTCGTTGGTTTGTTTTGTTTAAAAAAAAAAATTTGTTCTAAAATATTATTTAGAAATTTTGGCGCCCAGCCTAAATTCCATGCCCCGAGGTGAACGTGTCACTCCTAGCCCCGCATGGCCTGAGCTCTGGCGCCGTTCCTGGCATGCAGCAGTCATTCTATCCATGGTGGTTGACTGTGAGAACCAATAAGAGTCGCTTCCAGCACCTAGTGGGTCTACAACAATGGAGCCCCAGGTGTGGGAGTCAGACCTCCTAAGTGTGCAGCCCTACCCAAGCATATATTGGATGACTTCTTAAAAGTTTTATAGCTCTGTGTTTTGATTCCTTGATATGTAATAAGAAGCCAATGATAGTGTCTGCCTCTTAAGGAGAATGGGGATTTTTTTCAATGACGTCGAAGAACCTGGGACTCACAATAAGTACAAATAACCACTGCTACCATCTCTGTTGGTTATTCCCCTGGGGTCAGGGCTCACTGATGGGCAAGATGGCAGAAATCAACAGGAAGTCATGAAGGAACGAGAGGAACTAGAAAGGGCAAAGGGGTTTCTGGTCCTTACATTTGGGTGAGTGTGGCAGTATCTGACAGTGTGGGTGGGGTCCCAGCGTTAGCATAAGGAACTAGCAGATGCCTACCCCTAAGCCTGTGTTTAATGGGAAGTGCTGAGTGGAACCAGACCCGCAGAGAGAATGGGAACAGAGGTCTGGGACTTTCAAACCTGCCCATTGGTTCCAAACTGATGTCTCAGTTTCCTATGTGAATGCAGCCTGGAAGGTACTCCCTCCCATGCACAGATGGCTGGTTGGTTGAATGAATGAATGAATGAATGAGTGAATGAATGAATGAGTGAGTGAATGAATGTGCAGGATGATGTGAAGTCTTTCTTCCCGCATTCTGAAAGCCCCTTCTGGTAGCCTGTGCCATGCACTGCCTGGGACCTAAGTACACACTACAAATTGACCAGACAGTCTTTCCTTCCAGGGCATGGCGGACATCTTTTTCATTTCTCCCGGGCCCTGTAGCTTGAAAAGGTCCAGGCCAGCCCTTCCTGCCTGGTCTTGGAATGGCTCTGCTTCCAGCTGTACATACACCTCCGAGCCTCTGGTCTCGGACACCAGGCTTCTCAGCTAGAAGACCTCAGCTGGGCGCGTGGAACAGAGGCAGTACGGGGGAGGGTCGGCTTCCTGCCACTTCCCCAGTACCCCACTTACTCCTGCACCCCCTGTGTAGAGTACTGTGACGGTTACTCTCCTGTTAGTCGGAACCTTGGGGTCAGGGCTTCATGCCCACAAACCTGTGAGGCTCCTCTTCCGCAGGCCTTGAGAGTGCAGCCCGCACGCGGGAAGGCTGAGCTTCCTAGGCTGAGAACACTGCGCATGCTCTGTAGACAGCCTCAGCCTGGGCAGCTAAGGTTTGAGTGCGCATGCTCAGTAGATAGCCTCAGCCTGCGCAGCTAAGGTTTGAGTGCGCATGCTCAGTAGACAGCCTCAGCCTGCGCAGCTAAGGTCTGAGTGCGCATGCTCAGTAGACAGCCTCAGCCTGCGCAGCTAAGGTTTGAGGTGGCAGAGCCCACCTCTGTTCACTCACCTCTTTCCTTCCTCACACCCAGCCTCCGTGCCTCCAAATCTGGACATGTGTTTTAATACCTTGGGTGTGAGCCTCCATGCTAGAGGATAGATTCCATGTGACCCAGGGTGACATGTCAGGTCCCTGGCCACTAGATTTGCTTACTGCATGCTAACTTTGTGGACAGCAACCACAGAAATTCCAAGCACTCTTTTAGTAATAACAAATAACAACAACAACAACAAAACCCCCTCTTCATTCCTTTTAGGACTAATGAAATAACATAGAAAGTGGTTGACTTCTGAATTTCTTTGGGGAGGGTGGATCAAATTAGAAAATGCAAAGCCATTAGTTCCTGAGCCTACTCCACGCAGCTCCAAGCCACAGCTGCCACTGGGATTCCTCATCTGGACTCGCAGCAGGCCTAGAAGACTGTTCTGGGCCTCTCCACCTGGGCCGTGATTCGCAGCACTGGATGGGGGGGGGGGTGTCAGTGAATTCATCCCATACAAGACAGGCTCTGTCCTGACCGTGGGTGAGTCCAAGGCTGGCCGTGGCGTATAAAGATAGCGCTGTGTTTATAAAAAGATAAAAAGGAGAGGAATATGTTTCAGTGGAGGGATAGTCGGGTGTGGGGGAAGGGGGTGCCTAGGTGGGCCCATGCTGAGGCATCCCTAAACCCTAAGGGACCAGCTACATGGTGTAATATATAATAGTTTATTCGGGGAATGGGGAGGGGCGTTGAGAGGGTAGTCAGTTGTCTTAGTCAGGGTTTCTATTTCTGAACAAACATCACAACAAAGAAGCAAGCTGGGGAGGAAAGGGTTTATTGAGCTTACACTTCCACACTGCTGTTCATCACCAAAGGAAGTCAGGACTGGAACTCAAGCAGGTCAGGAAGCAGGAGCTGATGCAGAGGCATGGAGGGATGTTCCTTACTGGCTTGCTTCCCCTGGCTTGCTCAGCCTGCTCTCTTATAGAACCCAAGAATACCAGCCCAGGGATGGCACCACCCACAAGGGGCCCTCCCCCTTGATCGCTAATTGAGAAAATGCCCCACAGCTGGATCTCATGGAGGCACTTCCCCAACTGAAACCCCTTTCTCTGTGATAACTCCAGCCTGTGTCTAGTTGACACACAAAACCAGCCAGTATAGTAGTAGAGACAGAGAAAGGCAGAGAGGAGTAGGGAGGTAGAGGCCGGTCATAAGCGCCTGGGGGGGGGGGAGGGGAAAGAGGACAGGGGAGGAAGAAGGCAAAATCAAGGGGGGAGGGGACCAGCAGCCCCTTTTATAGCGAGTCAGGCACACCTGGCTGTTGCCAGGTAACTGTGGGGCGGGGCCTAGACATAATGCTAACAGATAGTCCCACTGTTTTTCTGAGATTTTGCCTGCATAAAGGGATTCTTTCCTGATTCTTTAAAAGAGCATAGATAGAAAAACAAAAAACAGGGTCTCCTACTGAACCTGGAGCGCAACCATTAGGCTAGCCAGCAAGGCCCTAGCAGCCTTTTCTCCCATTCCCCTGCCAGAGGGGATTACAGTTTTGCTGGAATCTCAGTTTACTTGAAGACTGCCCAAAGCATTCTACTCATCCAGTTGTCCAGAATATAGTCATATGGCTTGCACCCCCACCCTGAGGCATGCTGGGAAGTGTAGTCCAGCTGGAGCCCCTAAAGGAAAGAGTTCTAAATAAGTCCCTAGACACCACCATGCACTGAGCTTTCAACAAGTTTCCTTAAATAAAGGTAATGTGGTCTGGGTATGGCCCAGCTTGAGCCACAAATCAAGAGAAATCATTAATGTCACAGAGCCTGGCAACAGTAAACACAGGTTTAGGGAAACTGTTGTTGACTTCGTGCCTTCTTCTGAATGCTTGGCACAGATCCAGGGACCTAGTAGGTGCACAACAAACCATTGTGCTCCTGCGCGGCTTCCCACCAGCCTCCTGAATGCGAGCCTCGCCTCGGCCCACTGGTGCTCCGTTCACACACACATCTTTCTGACAACTCACCCACTGCCATCAGTCACTGGCAGTGACCCCTGCCAGCTGTGAGCTGGGACACAGGAAGGATTTTCTCTGTAGTCGAGACATCCTGAAAGGGTCGCTGGAAGGCTGCCTGCTGGAAGGCACATTCTTTGCAGCCTGGAGGCCGACGGTAACCAGGAGCAGACTGAGGGCCACATCAGCCAGTCATGGAGAACGCCGCTGCTGCATGGGCCCGTGGCTTGTGCCTGCAGTCTTCTGGAAACCATCCCTAACCCAAGACGCACTATCACTCTGAAGGAGAAGGGAAGGGCCCCAGAAACACTGCCAGAACTTGACTGCTAAATTGAGCCCCGGTGGCACAGCCTTGTGACCCCAGCTTCTCAGGAAGTTCTGACAAGACAACGGAACACTCCAGGCCAGCTGGGGGAAACTAGGGAGCCCATATTTCAAAATAAAAAGTAAAAAATAGGCCTGGCAGCGTAGTTGAATGGTGGAACACTTGCTGAGTGCCCACGAGACTCTAGACGCACTTCCTAACACCTAAACATCAAACCAAACAGCCCACCTCGGTTCTCAGTGTACTCAGTTCTTGATATAGACAGGTGGGTTCTTTGAAAGATGAGGATGCGGGTCCCCTCCAGCGTTAGCAGTTTCTGTTTGCAAGCCTATTAACGTAGCCTTCAAGACAGGCTTATGAGAGAAATAAAATTATTACTCCAGCTTCACGGAGCAGAAATTGGGGCACCAAACCTTCACTGCCCTAACCCAGTTTGTGCCACAGGACTGTTTCCTCGTGGGGCGCAGTCTCTGCCGTTCACCACAGTCCCAGACACGGGGACGGAGGGTCAGTGGTTTCGTCTACAGCACGGAGGGCTTGTCGCTTAAACTCCCAAGCTGACCAGGACCGTTTAAAACCGGGACCTGTCACATTCCAGCTCTATAAGGGGACCATCACTCACCGCGCTAAGTACCAAATCCCCATTTTCTCTTTTGTTCTCCGACTTCTCTAAGACTGTGTTGAACCCAGGCTACTGCTGTGAGGTCTCCGTCACGATGCCCAGGTGCCGTTTCCTAACAGAAATGATCGCACTCCCACAGCAGATGCCAACAACTGGAAAACGGGAGCTGAGATGGCTCCAGTGACTGTTGGCACTCAGAAAAGGAAAAATTATTTTCCCGATACATGTTTGTGGGGTTGAAGCCACGAAGGGGGTGTGTGAGGGTCTTCATGTCCATCAGGCCCAGCCCCGTGCGGCCCCATCTCAACATGCTCCCGTCTCGACCTCAGCACAGTGCCCTGTAAATTCTGCCGTAGGTCTTGATCAGACTCTGCTCATCCACTACCTCAGACCCCTGTAGCCTCACTCAGTGTGAAGCCTGGCACACAGAAGGCCTTCGGTCAGTGTCAAGTGTCTGTTCACTCTGTCCTTCGAGATCACAAGAGCACAGATGTGGGAGGCTGCGTCCTACTGTGAGCCAGGCATTAGCACCAGATGCTGGCCAAGAGCAGCCTGGCCTTCCTGAGGGGACCCAAGTCACCCAAGTTCACAGGAGAAGAACTCAGAGCATGGGGCTATCTGTGTGCTCACACAGAAGGTGCGGGGAAGTCAGGGCAGCCTTCCCAGTTCCCCTCCCCTCCCCCACTATCTTTTGTTTTCCCCTTTTTGAGTACTGGGAATTTAACACAAGCAAGATACATCCCTGAAGATTTTTTTTTTTTTGGTTGTCCACATGCCTTTGTCCTACACACACACACACACACACACACACACACACACACACAAACACTGCATCATTCTATCAATAGAGTCTACCATATTAGTTACTTTTTTTTTAATATTTTATTTTCTATATTCTATGTTTACATTCCAAAGGCTTTCCCCTTTCCCAGTTCCCACCCACCATAGTTCCCATAGTTCCTCTCCCCCCCAACTGTTCCCCAATCATTCCCCCTCCCCCCTCGGTTTCTTTACTAAACTAGATGCAATCTTTACAGGCCCAGGGTCCTCTCCTTTCTTCTTCTTGGGAATCAATTGACTTGCTATTTGTGTCTTGAGTATTTAGGGCTTCTGGGCTCATTAATATCCACTTATCAGTGATTGCATTTCATGTGCATTCTTTTGTGATTGGGTTAATTCACTCAGGATGATATTTTCCAGGTCTAACCATTTACCTACAAATTGCATGAATTCATTATTTTTAATTGCTGAGTAGTATTCCATTGTATAAATATACCACATTTTCTGTATCCATTCCTCCTTTGAGGGATATTTGGGCTCCTTCCAATTTCTGGCTATTATAAACAAGGCTGCTATAAACATAGTGGAGCATGTGTCCTTATTGCATGCAGGGGAATCCTCTGGGTATATGCCCAGGAGTGGTATGCCAGGGTCCTCTGGAAGTGACATGCCCAATTTTCTGAGGAACCGCCAAACTGATTTCCAGAGCGGTTTTACCATTTTGCAATCCCACCAACAGTGGAGGAGTGTTCCTCTTTCTCCACATCCTCGCCAGCACTTGTTGTCTCTTGAGTTTTTAATCTTAGCCATTCTGACTGGGGTGAGGTGGAATCTCAGGGTTGTTTTGATTTGCATTTCCCTGATGACTAATGATGTTGAACATCTTTTAAGGTGTTTCTCGGCCATCCGAATTTCTTCTGGTGAAAATTCTTTGTTTAGCTCTGTGCCCCATTTTTTGATAGGGTTATTTGTTTCTTTGCGGTCTAACTTCTTGAGTTCTTTGTATATATTGGATATTAGCCCTCTGTCGGATGTGCAGTTGGTGAAGATCTTTTCCCACTTTGTTGGTTGCCGTTTTGTCCTTCTGACAGTGTCCTTTGCTTTGCAGAAACTTTGTAGTTTTATGAGGTCCCATTTGTCGATTCTTGATCTTAGAGCATAAGCTATTGGTGTTCTGTTCAGGAACTTTTCCCCTGTGCCCAAGTCCTCCAGGGTCTTCCCAAGTTTCTTTTCTAATAGTTTCAGTGTGTCTGGTTTTTAAGGAAGTAGTTACTGTAGCAAAATACCTGACACAAGCAAGTTAATAAAGAAAGGGTTTACCTTGGTACAGAGTTCGAGGATACAGTGTGTCTTGGTGGGAAAGGCAGGGAGGCAGGAACTTGGGTGGCATTGTGTCCAGAGGGATGGCGGTCAGTGCTGTCTTTCTCTTTTATATGCAAATCCTGGACCTCAGCCCGTAGGACGGCTGCAGTTAACCATCTGTAGTTCCACTCTGGAACTCTTTCTCACAGACATGCCCAGAGGCTTGTCTCATAGATAATTCTAGATCCCGTTAAGCTGACAATCAGTATTATTCACCTCTGAGAAGCTGGAGGGACAGTGGGGTACAGGTCACCCCCATGTATCTAGAGAAGACGTGACTTGGAACCACTTAAGCAATGCTTCCTATAGCTTTCAAAACCACACACACACACACACACACACACACAAAATAAGAGCATGTGTCTTCTAATTCTTTCTCGAGTAGACTTTGACGGGACCCCAAAGAGTTTATCAGTAACCCAGGACCCAACCCTACCACTACGTGTTGGAGGGTGAAGTCATATCTAACTGGGAGAGCATCTGTCTATTCTTCCTTCACAGTTATGGAAAACACTTTGCTGCTGTGCATTATCATTAATTTCATATTCCAAGGCCCAGGTGCCTAGTATCTTTGACTAGCATACCATTCCGGTCTTTCTACCTCTGTGTGTAACTCTTCCTTAAGAGCAGATGAGGTCTGAACTAATTGTCCCTTGTAAAGAGCTAAGTGGATTTTAATAAAAAACTAAAGAGACGCCCCAGCCCCTTCCTCTGCTCCGTCCTAAATGTAAATCTTTGAAGCATTGTTGTTACGTGTGTGAGGATCTTGTTCCCAGCCAGGGACGAATTCCCAAACCTCCCAAGAGACTGGCCTGGATCCCAAACTCCTGTGTAACAGAACAGGCTTCCCAGGCCTGGCTGGGCCTCTGGTCTCACCTAGATTTCTAAGCTGCTCCTTTCCTCCCACAGGGTCTGGTCCACATCCAATTCTGCTTATGTTCTGGCATGCAAAGATCCCTGGAAGTAGTGGCCAGGCACAAAAGGTCACATGATGACATGAATGTGTCATTTTACTTTATTTAGAAATAGATACACTGGTGTGCCGGGAAGTTATGGGGTGTGTGTGTGCATATGCATGCACATGTTGGAAATATAAATGGATGCGAAATATGTTTGGTCTTTGGTGTGTGTGTGTGTGTGTGTGTGTGTGTGTGTGAGAGAGAGAGAGAGAGAGAGAGAGAGTGTGATTTTTCTGGTGGTCCAAATATCTTCATACACACATACACACTTTGTTGTGCTATTGGATATTTTCCTTTAAGTTGGATTCCAATGTATTTCTATCCACGTAGGGAGACATTTGGACCCCGGGAGACTAATTGGACACAGTGACCACCTCACCCTCCTCTGGAGGCTGTAGAAGGCCTGACCTCCCACCGGTGTGTCTGAAGCCAGACCTAGAGACAGAAGCTCTAGGAGCTGAGTTGGGCCAAGAGCAGTGAGAAGGAGCGGGGTGTGCTAATTTTAGCATCTATGATGGACAGCAGCTGCAAGATCCTCATACCCTCCCCTGGCACACGCTTGGCTGTGTCCTCAGCCTTCCACCCTGCGACAGCTGGTCAAACACAGACACTCACAGACCTCAGATCGCAATGAAACGTCGGAGGGCTCTGTTGCCTTAAATAGAGGCGCGGGGCGTGTTTTGGGAGGCCAGGTCTGGCAGAGCCAAGGACCTCAGCACTTGTCCCTGGAGGATGCCCAGGGCTGGTGCCACGTAAGAGAGCCAGGCTTCATTTGCCCGCAGTGTTAGTAGGCAGACGTCCTCATCAGCCTCCAAATGAGGCTGCGCTTCCACACAGCCCTCTGGCTCCGGTCCTGGGGCTCGTTCCTGCTCCACCCCAATAGTCACCTTCTCTTCTGCTTCTCCTCTCTCCTCTCCTTCAGGCCTGGGGCTCAGGACTGACTCTTCCCTTTTCTTCTTTTAATCACTTATATAGCAATGTGTACAGTACAGTATATAAGACACATTACCACTGAACGCTTATGACGTATGAGGCAGGCACTGATCGTACCCGCTGGAGAGGTGGGGAGGCTGAGACACGCTGCAGATCAATGATTGATCGAGGCGTGCACAGCCGTGCATGGATTTTGCATGGGTGTTAGAGATCTGAGCGCAGGTCCCCCGCGCCTCCATGGAAGGCACTTGGCCAGCTCCTGGATATACTATTTCAGTGTCACTTAGAAATGAAATCTGCATGATTCTGTAGAGGACTCACCAAGTACGCTTCGTAGAGTCTGGGATGGAGACAGGCAGGTGCCTGGGGCTCGTTGGTCAGCCAGCCTATCTCAGCCACTCTGCTCAGAGGAAGTGGCTCCAAAAAATGAGATGGAAACCGGGCAGTGGTGGCTCACACCTTTAGTCCCAGCACTTAGACGGCAGAGGCAGGTGGATATGTGTGAGCTTGAGGCAAGCCTGATCTACAGAGCAAATTCAAGAACAGCCAGGACTACCCAGAGAGACCTTGTCTCAAACAACAACAATAATAATATTATGGAGGTTAATCCAAGAAGACACAGGATAGTGACCCCTAGCTTCTGCAGGCATCATGAGCATACATACCAGAACACAAATGGACATATAAGAATATATGCATGCATATCACACACACACACACACACACACACACACACACAGTACCAAAATATTTGTTTTATTTAGTGTCTATTAAATGCCAGTCATATTTCTTTCACAGTATTATCTTAAAACACCTCTGTAGATGGCAAAAAACAAATCTTAAAATTTCAACAAATAATAGGCAAAAGAGATATCAAAGCATAGCCAGTCAGTTCATGAAGCTATACCAAACGTCACTGAAAAAAAAAAAAAAAGGACAACAAAAGTTACATTGAGATATCGGATTTCAGAGATGGATGATTCAAACTATGTGTGGCGGTGCACAGTGCTGGACTCATCTTCACCGTGACAGTCTGTGAAATGTTGCACATTTGCTCTGGGAAACAACCTAATAGGTTTTCAAAGATATTTTTCTGTGTGTGTGCCTGCATATATGTATGTAACAAGTGTGTACCGATACTTGTGTGTGTGTGTGACTGGTGCCTCTGAAGACCAGAAAAGGGCATTGGATTCCCTGGATCTGGAGTCAGAGATGATTGTAAGTCGCAATGGGAGCTGGGAAACTCTGGGGACTTCTGCAACAGCAGCCAGAGCTCCTAACTGCAGAGCCATCTCTCCGGCCTCCAGCTTGGACGATTTCCTACAAAGTTAAATATGCATGTAGCAAAAGATACATTCTTTTTCAAGATTTTTCCTCAAGAGAAATAAAATATGCCCACTAAGTGATGTGTATAAGAATCTCTGAAACAGCCGGGCGGTGGTGGCGCACGCCTTTAATCCCAGCACTTGGGAGGCAGAGGCAGGCGGATTTCTGAGTTCGAGGCCAGCCTGGTCTACAGAGTGAGTTCCAGGACAGCCAGGACTACACAGAGAAACCCTGTCTCGAAAAAAAAAAAAAAAAAAAGAATCTCTGAAACACCTTTATTCAAAAAAAAAAAAACAAAAAAAAACAAGCTGGACACAAAGCAGATATCCATCAGCTGGAGAATTGATGGGCGGAAAGGTGGCACATCCACATGACAGGGACCTCTCAGAGGCAGGACAGATCAGAAGCACTGGAGGGGGCTATTTGCCTTCCATGTCCAGTTTGGCTTCTCCAAAACACCACATACTTGTTTGCTGGCTTATGTGGCTCAGAGTCCTGGGCAGGCTCAGCTGGGTTCTCTACAAGACATTGACGGGGATGCCAGCAGGGGCTCTGCTTTTATGTGGCCTGGCAGGGGAACTGTTTACAGGATCATCTACCTTGTTGAAAGAATGTATCTCCTTCACCCATGAACTGAGGGTGCGGTCCCTAGCTGTTTGAGAGCCCAAGACTTCTGTCCACTCCTAGAGGCCACCCTCAGCTCCTACGAACCACACTCGACTCATAAAGGTTACTTTTCAGGGCATCCAGGTGAACTGCAGGGCAGTTGTGTATCTTACAGGGAAGTCATACTGTGTATCTTTCAGGGAAGTCCTACCACTAGACACAATCGAAAATAAAGACGCGTGTCCATGCGTAGGGAAATGAAACAATCCCCAGGATCTGCTGTAGCAAAAAGTCACAAGGATGCACAGGAGAGACGTAAATCCGCAGCCATGGAAAGCATCCCGAGCTCACCGAAGGGACCGCGAGTCTTCTGAAACTCCCCGCTCTGGCTATAGTCACACGTCATTCAACGAAGAGGACATTGTATTAGTTATTCTTTTCTGTTTCTGTGACAAGACTCCTGGCCAACGGTGTTGAAGGAAGGAAGAGTTTATTTTGGCTCCTGGTCTGAGCGGATGCAATCCATCATAGTGAGGGAGGCACCGCAGAGGTAACAGGAGTGGCTGGTCACGTTGCACCTAGTGAGGAAGCAGAGGGAGATGGATACCAGCACCCAGCGGACATCCTCCCGGCTCCTTCAGCCCCGACTCCAGCCCACGGAGTGGTGCTCCAGCCCCTTCAGAGATCTTTTCTCCTCTGTCACACCTTTCTGGAAGCATGCTCACAGACACTCCTAGAACTGCAGCGCCTAGGCGATTCTAAATCCGGCCACATTGACAGTGGACTTTGGACTCGGTCTGAGAACCTCACCATGGACAATTATGGCAGAAATGACATACCCCAACATTCTAGATGTACCAGCCACCCAACATGGCCTCTCGCTGTAGCACAGAGATGCTGCAGTGAAGAGGAGATATGTAAGACAGCTGAGAACTGTCTGCATTTTACTCTAGTAAATTTTGTCATGACTAGAAGGGCGGCAGTGCAAAGCAGTGAGTGTGAAACCAGCGCCATAGCCATCTGTTAGCGTGGTCAAGTGTGGCGTGTGTACCTACTGTACCATGCTCTTACGAGCCAGACAGTGCCGCAGGCATGCTGACATTCACACTGCCACCGAGTCCTGGGTAATGTGCCCAGCTCCAGTGTTAGCATCCCTGTGATGTCATGAGTACCGGATTTTTCAGATCCACTGATCATCTTTGGTGTGGGTCAAGTTTGATGACCTGAGTTTGTTCCTTGGGAACCATATGATAGAAGGAGAGAACCAAGGCCACCGTGTCTGTCCTGTGACTTATGCATGTGCGTGGTGAGTATGTGCATACATACACAACATATAAATGCAATTTTAAAAAAAACTAAAAACAGTTGTGTGTGTGCTTGTCTGTATGTGTGCTCACACATCGGTACATGTGTGTGGTATTGTGAAGTTGTCAGAGGACACCTTCAGTGCTGACCAGTTTGTCTTTGACATGGGGTTTCCTGTTGGCCAGGGGCTCGACAATTAAGCTAGACTGACTGGTTCCCCAGATCCACCCGTCTGCACCCTGGCACTGGCATTACAAGTGTATACCATCATACAAGCTTATTTATAGGTCTGGAGATCAGTTTCTCCAGCCTCCCACTAGGATCGCTCCCACACGTGGCCATTGACTGTCAATCAGAACATCTGGGCATGAAGGAGGAGGAGGAGAGACTGGATTAGAATCATTTTGAAGGCTCCTTGAGGATTCCAATGTCTAGCAAAGACAGAGATGCCTTTTGCCCCTATGCTGGAAAGGATGGACGGATCTATCAGCTGCCAAACCAGCAAAGACGCAGCTCCAGGTCCATCGGGTGAGCCTGGATGGCTTTCTTCAGAGTTGTTCCTTCCTGTTCTTTCTTTGATGGGCATTCAAGCTGGAGGCAGCCAAGAGCCTGTCTTCAGGAGTTCCTGTCCGCAGCGTAAGGTGCATCTGGAAGCGTTTATGGTGGGGCCTCTGGCTGGGTGATGTCCTGAGAAATCACTGCCGTGTGTTTCGGCGGGGCGGGCGGGGCCCACACGCGTTCTCTGCCCGCGCACAGTTCCTCTCTGTGCTTCCTGGTCCTTGCCCTTCCCTGCGCCTGCTGCTCTCCTCATTCACTGCGTCTCTGAACTCTTTGCAGTTGGCCATTGGCAAGGCTCTAGACATGCGGATAGAAAGCCAGTAGTTGACCCTCCCCAAAGGAAGAAACTGAAGACGGCACTACAGCGAGGATGTGTGTACTAGGGGCCGTGGTAGGGGCAGGGAAGGCAGCAGCCCAGAGGAACCGCGTTTCAGAAGAGGGAAGGGAAGGGGGGCTTCTGAGAAGAAACGGTGCCAACATGGAATCTTTTTTCCATTTTAAACATCCGCATACATTTCAGAGTTTGAGATCGTTTTGAGTCCAAATAGTTGAACATGAAGATTTGATTTTTTTTTCATCATATTTACTGCAGATCCCTTAAAAAAACAACTCAGAGCTTGTTCAGACTCGGGGAACACACTGGGACCTATTCAAGAGACAATAATACATGAGGTAGCTCTACCCGGCTCTACCGTGTGATCACAGAAACTCCTTACATCCTCTGTGCCTCTGACTTATTTAAACGCCAGGGCTGGTAGTCTGCACCTGAAATCCCAGCACTCAGGAGGCAGAAGCAGGCAGATGGTTGGAGGCCAGCCTGGGCTACATTGTAAGGCCTTGTTGTTAAATTTACCTACCTCAAAGGGTAGTTTTCAAGAACCAATAAAGCAATAGTTCTTAAGGCAAGAGCCCAGCACTTCAACAGACATTATGCGCTGACCCCCTTGGGTTCAGGGTTAACTATGTTGGGTCTGAACATGTTCCTGCCTATGTTGAGCTTTAACAGGGACAAACGTCCACCCCAGACCCCCTCGAAGACCCCGTGCACACCTGTCTTTGTGCCGAGGCAGATAGGAACTGAAGGGAGCTATACAGTTGGCGTTGACTGCGCGCCAGAGTGGACCCACTCTATTCTGAGGTCGTGGGGTGAGGACAGGAGGTGAGCTCAAGCCTGGGAGGGAGGACGCCATGCTGAGTAGACTGCAGGAGTGTCATCTGTGCCCTCAGGCCCTTTCATTTATGGACTCCACATCCCAAGCTGCCCCTCTCTGAGGAAATGCTCAGGGTATGTTTCGATGGTTCCCTTCATAAAACAGACAAGGACCCATCTTGTTTCTCAAGAGGGAAGTTGTCCCGTGAAGAAGCTCACCATGAGGGAAGAGGGAAAACCTTGGGACGTGGCAGGAAGGATGGGCCAGATGAGGGTTTGGCCAACATGGAAGCCTTGAGCTCTGGGCACCAGCATGGGCTTAGGGAGAAAGGCGGATCTTTCTAGAATTCTATACCCACTAGTGTGTGTTTTCTGCGATCGAGGTACCGAGTGGTCCCAGGCTAGATGGTTATTAACCTCCCAGCGGCAGTCATGTGACCTGTCAGCACAGCTCTCCGTGGGAGAAGGCTCGGGGCATCCATCTCCGCTAGCTTCTGTCTCCGCTCTCAAATGTGTGTCCTGTCACTCCGGGGCAAAACTATTATTTTTTTATCTCAAAATGGTGTCCCCTCCCCCCTACACCCATGTATATCTCTCACATCCGTTCCAGCCAAGAAGGAACAGCTGCTCGGAGGCCCACCTCTCATCAGCTGCCTTATCTCCTGGATGAATAATTCCCCGGCAGCAGTGGCCTGGCAGGAGGCCCACAGTGCTGCAGGCTGCTGACAGCCCTCAGAGCTAAGGCAGCTGTGGGGAGAGGATGGGCTGCCCAGGACCCACGTGGGTGAGGCTGTCCTCCATCTCTCCAAGCCTAAAGGACCCGATTTCCAGGGAGCCTCATCTCACAGCCTGACCAGCACACCTCAGAACCCTGCTAGGGAAACAGAAGCACTTCAGACATGGGTCCTGCTCCTCAAGAATGGGAACTTTGTATGAAATGCGTATAGCGTCATAATCTTGGAATATATTACCTAACCCAGGACTCAATTTTCCTTATCTGCAAAATGGGTTGAAATGCATGTTTTATCAACACAATGGATCCTCAGCTCAGCTATGTGCGAGCATTGCATCCAGAGTGCAACACACTTTAGTACACACTGTACATGCAAAGCCTTCCCAGGGCCTTCATTATCACCTTGAGCAACTGCACCCCCAGACAACTAAGAGGCGAACACCTCTCCACATCCCCTCTCCCACCTGCTAGAGAGTCAGTAACAGACTTCCATGGCAGTAAACCAGGCCTCTTTTGGCAAGTGGCATTAGTTATGTCCCAGGTGCCCATGTGAATCACACCAAGCCCCATATCAGCCAATGGGATTCTTTCCCTCTGTTTCTGTCTTCACCACTGAGTCACACGCCTCCAAACTCAGCTCTGGGTTCCTCCTCTAGGGACCCCAGGACAGGGTAAGCACCCATGTCATGAGGTTTATAAGGAGCCAGCCCTGGGCCGGCATCCCCAGTGAGTCCTGGCTATTCCTAAAACAATCCCGACATGGCGGGCTGCAGCCAGGGACATAGACACCAGGGGCAGAAGCTGAAAGCTAAATTCTCCAGTTGGAAAGCCCAGGAAAGGCTGGCTGACTCCTCACCCAACTCTCTACCCGTGTCCTAGTTAGGGTTTTATTCCAGTAAGGAGACGCCATGGCAACTCTTAATCAGGAAAACATGTAATAGGGGATGGCTTCAAGTTCCAGAGACTTAGGCCATTATCATCGTAGCAGGAAGCATGGCAGCGTCCACGCAGACACATCTGGATCCTCAGGCAGCAGCAGGAGACTGTGTGCCACAGTGGGTGTGGCACGAGCATCTATGACATCAAAGCCCACCTCCACAGTGACACACTTCCTCCAACAAGGTCACACCTCCTAATAGTGCCACTCCCTATGGGCCAAGCATCCAAACACACGAGTCTACAGGGGTCATACCTATTCAAGTCACCACAATCTACTCCCTGGCTCCCATAGGTTTGTTACCATTACATAATGTAAAATGCATTTAGTCCATTTAGTTCAAAAGGCCCTGTAGTCTTTCACAGTCTCAACAACGCTTAAAAGTTCAAAGTCTCCTCTGAGATCCATGCAGTCTCTCTCTCTCTCTCTCTCTCTCTCTCTCTCTCTCTCTCTCTCTCTCTCTCTCTCTCTTTTTTGGTTTTTCGAGACAGGGTTTCTCTGTATAGTCCTGGCTGTCCTGGAACTCACTCTGTAGACCAGGCTGGCCTCGAACTCAGAAATCCACCTGCCTCTGCCTCCCAAGTGCTGGGATTAAAGACGTGCGCCACCACCGCCCGGCAGCCATGCAGTCTCTTAATTGTAATTCCCTAAAATATCACAATCGAAAACAGATCACGTACTTCCAACATACATCGGATTATTACACTATATGCATCACCAATACGAAGCATAGGGAAGGGGGCACAGTGAGGAAATACTGGGCCAAAGCAAGTCTGAAACCCAGACGGGCAAACTTCAGACTCCGCAACACCACGTCTGATGTCGAAGCGCTCTTCAGATCTCCAACACCTTTCGGTGTGTGGACTCTAGCACACTTCTTTCTCTTGGGCGGGTCCCAGTCCCGGTCAGCAGCTTTCCTCACCGGCTCCGGCATCTCTCACATCCTGGGCCTCCATGAGGGGACCCTCCTGCCACACGCACCCGCCCTCAGCGGCACCCCTTCGTCTCAGAGGGGGGCTCCGTAACCCCTTTCTTCTATCATTGACCCTAAAGCTAGAACCACATGGCCAAACTGCCAACTTCTGCTGCTTGCTGGGGCTGGAACACAGCCCCTTTGTCCAGTTACATCTTCACCAGCATTCTGATTTCAGAGGTTTCCATCCTTGCCTAAGCTTGCCCGACCTGGATCTTGCTCTGTAGACCAGGCTGCCTCTGAACTCACAGATATACTTGCCTCTGTCTCCCGAGTGCTGGGACGAAAGGCGCGTAGGTGCTGTCACGCTCAGAGCACGGTTCTTTCATTCCTTTTCACAAGACAGAAGTTCGGCAGTGAGGAATCCTGCCCTGAGGTCACCACGCCATTTATTTCCTTCAGTATCTTTAATCTGTTCCTCTCATCTTGAACACAGAACTCTGCTCTATACCTTTTCCTGGGTCCCCGTTCTCTCCTTTAAACACACCTTTGTGTCTTTTTTTTTTCCTCTCAGCTTGTTACCTTTCGCAAAATCACCCATCACAAGCGTGAGCTTCAGTAACTACACAACCAGGACAGACACTTGACTGTTTTGAGACTTCCTTTGCTGATGCAATTAATACAAATCTCTTCACTTCAGCCTCGGCAGACTCTTCCGACAAGGGCAAAAGAATCAGCCACATTCTTCACTAAAATATGACGCGATAAATCTCTGGGCAACATACCGAAATTCTTCTCAGAACCCTCTGAGCCACGCCCCAGAGTTCAAATCACCCTCAGCGCCACTCTCTTCCATTCTTCTACCCAGTGTGGCCCGTTAAGCATTACTTAAAGAATTCCAATGCGTTCCTAACCCAAAGCCCCAAAGTCAACATTCCTCCAAACACAAGCAAGATCAGACCTCTGACAGCAGTGCTCCAGTTCCTTGAAGAGACATCTTTGTTGTGTTTATAAAATGATAGAGAGAGAAGGGTTTGGCGGAGGTGTAGACGGGTATGGAGAAAGGGGTGCCTGGGAGGGGCCGTGCAGAGGATCCCTTCCCCCCACACACCGAGGGACCAGTCACATGGCTATAGGATAGAGTTTATTCAGGGCATGGGGAGGGCCGTTGAGAGGGTCCTAGAGACAGGGAAAGGCAGAGAGAGAGAAAGAGAGAGAGAGAGAGAGAGAGAGAGAGAGAGAGAGAGAGAGAGAGAGAGAGAGAGAGAGAGAGAGAGAGAGAGAGAGAGAGAAAGAGAGAGAGAGAGAGAGAGAGAGAGAGAGCCAAGAGAGAATGCGAGAGAGAGGAGGGGGCCAGCAGCCTTCAGGCACACCTGGCCATTGCCAGGTAACTGTGGGGCGGAGCTTAGACAAAATGCCAACAATCATGACCAAGGCAGCTCTTTTCTTTTCTTTTTTTTTTTTTAGCAAAATATCATTAGGTTTTGTTTTGTTGATACTTTTTTATTACATAGTAGTAAGATTTTTATTAATTTTTAAATTATTTTATTTATTTACATCCCAGCGCTGCTCTGCCTCCCTGTTCCCCCTCCCAGAGCACTTCACCCCCACCCCTCCGCCTCTGAGAGGGCGTTTCCACCCCTGAGCACCCCCCCCCCCCCCGGGCATCAAGTCTCTACTACAGGATTAGGTGCATCCGCTCCCACTGAGGCCAGACAAGGCAGTCCTCTGCTACATGTGTGCGGGGGTGGAGGATGGGGGTGGGGTGGGGGGAGGGGGGCCCAGACCAGCCCATGAGTGCTCTCTGGTTGGTGGCTCAGTCTCTGGGAGCTCCCAGGGCTCCAGGTTAGTTGACACTGTTGATCTCCCTATGGGGTCGCCATCTCCTTCAGTCCTTCCCCTAACTCTTTCTTGGGGGTCCCCCCCCACCTCGGTTCAATGACTGGCCGTGTACATTGGGAGTAGCTTGAGCATGGGACACCTCAAAACCTGCCCGCACGGTGACACACTTCCTCCAGAAAGGCCATACCTACTCCAGTAAGGCCACACCCTCTCATCGTGTTACTTCCTGTGTGCCACACATTCAAATACATGAGTCTCTAGGGGCCAGACTTATCCAAGCCACCATAACCAGTGAGGAAAGAGAAGAGCCGAAGGGAGACATTACATCCCCAAAGGCCCTGCAAGCCAAGGAGAGTGGAGGCTGGATGGGCCTGATTTTTCCATTCTTTTTGGTATCCGCCATCTATCACTTTTTAATGTTAATTTTCAGTTATTTCGTTTTTTCCGTATTATATGCACCAGGACACTGGGGAGTGGAGTCGTGCCCATCTTGCATCTATTTTGACATGGACCTTACGAATGTCTGTGTGTTCAGCAGCTGCTGCGACCCAAGAAAGGTCACAGACACCAGCTTTGTAGCCCAAATACACAGCCCCAGAAGCATCTGGGTATCGTGGGTTCATGCTGACTGTCCCAGCACTCAGAGGCTGAGACAGGAGGATTTCTACAAATTTGAGGCCAGCCTAAGGTATATAGTGAGTTCTAGGTTAGCCCAGGCTGCCCAGTGAGGCCTTATCTCAAAAACTTAAAATAAAATTAAAAATAAAACCCCTAGGAAGGCAGAGACTGGTGAATCATGGAGACTCAGTAGATAGCTAGCCCAGCCTCATTCATGAGTTCCAGGCTAATGAGAGCATGTCTCACAAAACACCCTAGGTTGACCTATGACCTCCACACACAAGTGTACATATATACATGGACACACACACACACACACACACACACACACACACCAGCAATTCTCAATGGCTCTTGTTCTTACTTGATTAATCTTCCATGTCTAGTTTCTTAAAATACAAGGCTATTAACAAGCTCTTCATTATAAGGTCATCTTTTTTTTCTTCGAGACAGGGTTTCTCTGTGTAGCCCTGGCTGTCCCGGAACTCACTCTGTAGATCAGGCTGGCCTCGAACTCAGAAATCCGCCTGCCCCTGCCTCCCAAGTGCTGGAATCAAAGGCGTGCACCACCACCGCTCCGACTTATAAGGTCATCTTGAGGATTAAATGTAAGGATACTAAGGATAATATCATTAAATGCCTAGAGGTGAGTCCTAGTACAGAGGAAGTAAGTTTCCTTACTGCCTGCCTTTAAGGACAGACAAGATGGGCGAATCCTGACTGGATATGGAGCTCCACAGGGCACTTGGCAACATCTGAAGAAACTTCTGCTTGTCTTGACCGAGCACAGGTTTGCAACTACATCTAGTGGTTAGAGGCCAGGAAGGTTCCCTAATTTCCCCCACTGCATGGGAAAGCTCCCAGGGAACCCAGGGAGATTGGGAATCTAGCAGCTGCAAGAGCTGGTTGGTGGTTTCTCTTCCAAGAGCTGCGTGACTCTGGCAGCTTCTCTAACAGATCTGTGCCCTAGTTTCTTAATAGGTCTGGCATATTCCTTTGGAGGCTGAAAGGAGAGAGCTCAGTCTAGGATTCTCTAGTAGAGTAGCAAGAATTTGAGATATGACAAGAGCAAGCCATCGATCAGGGGGGGTTGACAATGTTGCGGGAAATATTAAAAATGACGGACAAGTCCCTGCACTCCGCCAAGCACCGGCAAGCCACCTGGCTCCAGTGGGGTGGACTCAGCTCAGCGGCCTCTGGTCCAGAGCTCCCAAAACATCTGTACCCCACTTGCTACGTTCCCTGGATGAGCTGCTGCCACGACAGCCCCACGCGATGACCACCCACCCTTCAGTCAGCCACCACAACACCCAGCAGCCTGGTCAAACCAAAAGTCTTGACCAGATATATGTATCAATAAGTTCCCAGTTCACAAGATGACCATACGATAATTTCAGAGGCAATTGATAGGTGGCACACGCCTGTAATCCCAGCACTTGGGAGGCAGAGGCAGGTGGATTTCTGAGTTCGAGGCCAGCCTGGACTACAGAGTGAGTTCCAGGACAGCCAGGACTACACAGAGAAACCCTGTCTCGGAAAAAAAAAAAAAAACAAAAAAAAAAAAAAAAAAAAACCAGAGGCAATTGATAATGACCAAAGCTGCCCACCTAGATTAGACAAGTCATCCCGATTATTCTAGCCTTTATATGACTATTTAAAGCCACGCAGAATCTGACTCTCTTTTCTTTCCCCCCCTCTCCCTCTCTCCCCTCTCTTCTCTGTCCCCCTCTGCAGCTTTTAGCTCTGCCTCCCTTTTCCCTGTCCAATCACAGGCCTCCTCTGCACTAATATTCAAACTAATTGGACAGGAAAAAAATCCTGCAACTGACAATTATTTGTGTGTGTGTTTGTGTGTGTGTGTGTGTGTGTGTGTGTGTGTGTGTATTTCATATGCACATGTATGTGCGTGTGACTGAAAGCTAGAGATCACCTTGGGGCAGCATTCTTTAGGTGCTGCCTACCTAGTTTTTGAGACAGGGTCTCTCATTGTTCTGGAGCGTCAAGATTCAGCTAGGCTCGGGGGAGGGGTGCGAGCGTGAGCTCTAGAGACCCACCAGTCTCTGCCGCGCCAGTGCTGGGATGACATGCGTTTGGCATTTTGAAGGGATCCTAACGTAGTTTCACTACTTAGAAAGGTTAACAGCATTCGAGTGTGGAAGGTAATAAGAGTGGAAACATGGGGACTGGAATCAAGTGGTACAGTCTGTTATGCCCAACTGTCTTAACAATAAAACAAGGCCAGGGTCTAGATGGGACTACCATGGTAGAGACATGTTTCTTGCTTTCTACCGGTTAGTTTTCATTTCTGTTGTGGTGGGGAAAAAAATACTGACTAAAAGGAACTTAGAGGAGGAAAGGGTTTACTCACCTTACACATTTAGGTCACTGTCCGATTCTAGTTTCGTTCTGGAACTGTGGTCATCATACATTCTGACGCGAAGCAACTCGTTGAGGAAAGAGTTTGTTTGGCTGACAGATCTAGGTCACAATATACACCAAAGGAAGTCCTAGCGCGAACTCAAGGCAGAAACCTAGAGGGAAAGGGGGGTTGGGAGTGGACAGGAATAACACGGTCAGCTGCCTCAGTCTCTCACTCGCCTAGCTGTTTGTTTATTGTCTTTGTTTAGTTTTTCAAGACAGGGTTTCTCTGTGTGGCCCTAGCTGTCCTAGAACTCAGTTTATAGACCAAACTGGTCTTGATTTCTCCTACCTCTGCCTCCCATGCTGGAACTAACGGTGTGTGTGTGTGTGTGTGTGTGTGTGTGTGTGTGTGTGTGTGTTGCCAGACCTGGCTTCATCTAGCTTTTTTTTATTGCCAAAATCCACCTGGTTAAGGATGGTTCTCGCCACCGTGGGCTTGGCTCTCCTACAGTAATTGATAATCAAGACAATCCCCCACAGACATGCCCAGAGATCAATCCTACCTACAGAATCCCTCAATTGGGATTCTACTATCAGTGATTCTAGGGTGTGCAGATGTGCAGCTATCAATGATTCTAGGATGTGCAGATGTGCAGCTATCAATGATTCTAGGGTGTATCAAGTTGACAATTAAAGTGAATGCAGACAAGTCCATTATTTCAGGAAAGTCAAGGCAGGAACTTAAACATATCTATGATCAAGAGCAGACAGAAAACAAACACATAGATCTTTGTTTACTTGATGCTCAATACTCTGTTCATCTTATCTCCTCCTTTACAGTTCAGACCAAGCCTAGGGAGTGGTGCCACCCACAAAGGACTAGGTCATCCTACATCACTTAACTATCATGAAAATCCCCCACAATCGTGCCCTTTAGGGGAATCTGGCCTAGATAATTGCTCAATCAGGATTCTTCCCAGGTAATTTTAGGTTGTGTCAGGTTATCCGTTAAATCTTAGTAGCATGGTCATCCATCTGCCCACCCATCTACCTATCATTTATAGATACCTGACCACCAGAATCTTTTGTTAACATCAAATTATAAGGAAAGAGGAGTTCTTCAAGGAATACCTAGTCTCCTGCTGACTTCTCATCCCTTCACCAAATGAGTAGTTTTCCATTTCTCCTTCTAACCTGTCATCTGTCAAGGCTTCACTGATGAAATGGGTTCTCTTTTTAAATAGTTTTATTCACACGGTGGTGCACATCATAGAGTTTCCCATAATAAAACATCACGATTACAGCTTTTTTTTTTCATTTTCGAATGGAGATAACCTTTTATTTAACAAATATATTTAATTTTATTTTTTATTCATTCACTTTACATCCCACTCACTACCCTCTCCGAGTTACCTTCTCCCGCAGTCCTCCCCCCATACCCCTCCCTTCTCCTCTGAGTGGGTGGGGGCCTCCATAGATATGCCCCCACCCTGGTACTTCAAGTCTCTATGGACAGCCTTTTTTTATTATTATATGTAAGTGCACTGTAGCTGTCTTCAGACACTTCAGAAAAGGGCATCAGATCTCTTATGGATGGTTGCAAGTCACCATGTGGTTGCTGGGATTTGAACTTAGGACCTTCAGAAGAGCAGTCAGTGCTCTTAACCGCTGAGCTGTCTCTCTAGCCCCTAGCCTTTTTTTAAATTCTGCATATAAAAATGTTTTGTGTTGTTTTATTTTACTATTTATGTATTCATTCTCTTGGTATCCTGATCACTGTCCACCCTCTCATTCCCCCTCCTTCCTCCCCTTCTCCTCTGAAAGAGTGGAGCCCCACCCCTACCCCAGATGCTCCACCCCTGGCACATCAAGTCTCTTCAAGGCTAGGCTCTTCTTTTCCCACTGAGGCCAGACAAAACAACCAAGTTAGGAGAACAGATTTCACAAATAGGCAACAGCTTTTGGGATAGCCCTCACTCCAGTTGTCTGGGGCCCACATGAAGACCGAGCTGCATATCTGCTACATACGTAGGGGGGCCTAGGTCTAGCCTCTGGATGCTCTTTGGTTGGTGGTCACTCTCTAAGAGGTGTTTTATTTTAAGGCAAATAATAGATAAAGAAGATCCAATTTCCTATTTCCCACTCCTCCCCCTTCAAATCATCAGGTTAGTGTTTTGGTGAATGTCTGTCTATCCATGTTCTTCTGTATTGATGAAATGGGCTTGTTGTATAATAAAAACATGCACATTAATTTCCAGTGGATTTTCATGAGTATAGATATTCTCTACTTGCTGGGTTTAATATTTGCTATAATTTTAATATAAACCTCCCCCAGTCCATGTGCTAGTAATAAGAGATGGGGCCTTTGAAAGTAAGCAAAGTCTTTAGGATGCACCCCTTACCAGTAAGATTAGTGTCCTTGTCAAGATATAGAGCGCCACCTTACTCCTTCCTACTGTCCCTGGTAAAAGCGCAATGAGAAGGCCAGGCCAGGAGCTGAAAAGTAGGGTTCTACCACTCACTGACTCCTCTGCTTCCTTGACCTTTGATTTCCAGCCCCGAAAGCCTTAAGAAATACGTGTCTGTTGTTTATAAGCCACCCAGTCTGTGGTATTTTGTTACAACTCCTGGAATAGACTACTGCAGGCCCGCTGTTTGGCAAGAGGAGCATGTAAGTCTGGATGGATTTACACAGAAGAACAAAGTAAGCCAGAAAAGCCTAGAAGCTACCGGAACGGGAGAATACTACAGGGCTCCCCCAAGGAAACAGATTATAGAGACTGTGGATGAGCGTGTCACAGGCTGTGTGGCTTAAATGACAGAAATGTATCCGCTCCTAATTCTGGAGGGTCTACGTCTGAAGTCAGGGCATCTGGTCCTCTGGAAGTCTCGGGGAGAACAGTTTGTAGCTTCTCAAAGTGGTCAACAGTCCTTGCAAAGTTCTGGTTTATAGACTCTCATTTTCATCATTGATTCCTTTATCATTGCTGTTTATAATCTCTCTCTCTCTCTCTCTCTCTCTCTCTCTCTCTCTCTCTCTCTCTCTCTCTCTCTCTCTCTCTGGTGTGTACGTACATAAGTATATGAATAGTTTCCTCTTACTAAGGCAGCTGTTATGTCCACTCCGTTGTCATGTAACCTCTTAGCTCAGTGACCCTACAAAGACCCTATTTCCATGTCAACCCACCTTTGCTGGTAACAAGGACCACAGGTAGCAGGGATCAGAACTTTAACCTATGCTTTGGGGAGACATGATTGAGGCCAGGACAGGTAGAGAGCCCAGGTAAAGGACGGAGGAAGAGGATGGAGCCAATGACGAATTCTCTGACATGAAACAAAGAGGAGCCCAAAATGATCCTGAGAATAGAGACACGGAACCCGCTTCCCTCAGAATCCCCGCCTGTGTTTTTATTAACCTCTAAGTACTTCAAAGCTCTGAGATTCATGAGAGCAAGCTCCCCATGAGCCCCTTCTAGTCCCTCCCCCACTGGCGCATGTAGCTGTCAGCTTCCCCGTAGGCCCCACCAGCCTGGCTGCAGTATCCTGTTTTCTGCTCCTTGCCAGATTTCTGGTTGGTTGCCACCTAATTCCTTTTGAGCCTGGACTAATTTCTTGCAGTCCTTAGGAAGCATTGCTAATTCTCAAGTCTTCCCATCTGGCAGGTCCATCCCCACCCACTGTAGAGCATGCACGTCTCCTGTGATTTATACTTGCAGCAAGATGGCAGCATTAGCATGAACCTTAAAACACAGAGAGAGAGAGCCCTGATGTTCAGATCTCCCTCCCTCCCATTTGCTGGCTTGTGCAGCTCCCTGGGTTCCTGTGCCCTAGATTGTACACCAAAGCTTATGTGTCTAGAAGCCAAGTTGAAAGGGTTCTGGGAAGTATAGAGACAGTCCATAATAAACCTGGAGTTTCTCTGCCGGCGTGCATATAGATCAGAATGTCTGGAGCCTTCCCAGGCCTGGTTAGAAACAGATATGGATGTGATGGACCAGGCTGTGACCCAAGTCAGCGCGATGGTCCCTTTAGCCAGCTTAGAAGCTGTAGAACAAGGAACAGTTGCAAAATCGGAGTGAAGCAGCTGAGAAGGACGAGGTTGCTGCTCATTAGCTGAAGTCTCAGGCAAAGCCCTGCCAGAACCCGTTCCTGCTACTGCAAGGCCTCACATAGTTTAAGGATTATGACACTCCTCCAGGGGTTCAGGGCGACCGAGGCTTGGGCCCCCTGCCTCTTGACTTTGCCCCGAGCCCTCAGTAATCCCCAACAATGTTCCATCTGTCCTGTCCTTACCATCTAATTACCTGTCACCCTCAATTTCCCTGGAGTACCGACAGCCACTTCTAAGACATATCTGGGTCCGAGAGCTCACATACAAGTTTAAGAGGGAGATAAAAAGGAACCCCAGCCAGAGTCTCCAGCGCTAGCTTGTGTGGGGACTGTCAGAGATCCTGCGAGGGCATGAAAGGCACAGGACTTGATGGGCTCTGCAGGAGAGCAGGGACAGAAGAAAGCAGCGATGGGCTGGCCAGGGAATGACCATAGTGTTGGCCAACGCGCAGCCCTGGCGCCACTCCGTACGTCTCTGTACTCCAGCCACAGAATTGGTTGCAAACTTTGCCTCTTCGTCCCAGTGTTAAAGCCATGTTGATGGCAAAATGACACAGATCAATGGAAACCGGGCAGAAAAGAAGACCTCATGGTTCCCTTAGCTCAGAAGCTAAAGGTGCCTTTTGGCCAGGCTCTGTGGATGTCAGGGACTAAGCAATCAAGGGCAGGGCCTTTGTCTCTGTACCATACAGACCCTACAGACATCTGTCCTGCAGCAAATGGGATTCTTCCATATAGAAAAAAAGCAAAACAGAAAAAAAACAAAAACAAAGATCTCCATCAGCTAACTTCTTAGGTGACCACTCCTTTTCTCCACAGTTCGTAGACAGCAACTCCAGGGGATCTGATGAGGCCATTCTTCGTGGATTCCCAACCTTAAGATCAGTTCCTGCCACAGTAACACGGTTCACTAACACGAAGGAATTTGATCGTGAGTTCTGTCTGCCAAAAAAAGGGGGAAAGAGGATATCGTCAGATTAAAAGGAATCCACAACACTCTTTCTGCTACCCGGAGAACCCTTAAGTCCCTGTCTGTAGGGAAGCCCTGCTTCGTTTCCAAGATCTAAGCTTTTCTTCCAAGATCTAAGCCTTTCTTTCCCTTTTACCCTGACCTGCCTCAGGAAGAACTGAACACTTTTTTCAAGGCACGTAGCCCTGGCTGTCATGGAACTCACTCAGAAGGGATGGCTGGCCTCGAACACACGAAAATTGCGTGGGATTAAAGGTGTGCACCGCCCACGCCTGTCCCTTGAACCGAACACTCCCGGGGACGCCCTGGTATCTCGTCCACGCCTTTGTCATGGCACATGCTCTTTTGCGTTTGCTTGTTTTTAATTTGATTTATGTTTGTTGTACACACATACACGCACGTCCCTCATACGCTGGATGTGAGACCCTTAAGAGGTCACAGGCGTTTCTTCAAACACTCACATGAGTATACGCATATTTTGACGATAGCCACTCCCTCCCCCTCAGTCCCCTTCCTGTTGATCACATTCATCTTCCCCAAACCAGACACCCTCGCTTCAGCTCTCCCATGGCTCCTGGTTATATGCATCTATGTGAAATCTGTGATCCTCTAATGAAAGAAAACACACGGTTGACATCGGTCCTTTCAAGTATCACTTGTTTTGCTTGAGATAATTCCGGGTTGCATCCACTTTCCTGCAAAGGACCTAATCTCGTTCCTGTCTATAGCTGAATAAAACTCCCTTCTGCACTCATCTGTTGCTGACGCCTAGGCTGATTCTGTAACTTGGCTATTATCTGAGAGAGAAAAAAAAAAAGTGTTTGGAATTTGTCTGGTGTCTCCATACACAGATTCTTCCTGGGCTGCCAGTTCTATAACTTGGGATTCTTCTCCTATCATCTTGGTATCTTCAGTGTTTGGAAATGTCTGGGGAGCCAGAGGCTTGGATGTTTGGAGGGCGTGGGGGCTGTCCATTGTCTGGCTGAACAAAGAAACCAGCGTCGTGGGTTTAAAGGAAGCCGCTACCTGCTACTGGTCACTAATCTCTCTGTATCCCTGGGAGCTTTAGAGGGAGGAGCCTGTGCGGTCTGTGTAGCGGCGCCTCTGCCTGTAGACGGTAGCACATGCCTGGCCAGCCCAGTACCTCATTTCAGGGGAAGTACTACCCTTCACTCACTGGATATGAGAATCGTGAGAGGTCAGGGAAAGTCAATTTGAATTCCTTGGGATTAAATTTTTCTCGTTGGGACTGATATCCCTCCATAAATACGTAGTTATGAGGGCCACTTACAATAGAAAACCTGGAAACCCTGACCATCAGATTTCACTTCTGCCCTGTGACCACAAGAAGGAACTCCTTCCTCTTCGCAGCGGCCGCCCCTCCCCACGTTTACTGTTTACTCATTTCTTCTTAGGCACGCTCTCACCTGGCCCTCTTCTGGCTTCTTCAAGCACCGTGTCCACACACACGCAACCTGTCTACGTTCCGCTCCCCATAGACACATACTTAAAAATAAAAAATCAAATCTTTTCTTTAAAACACTAGTCTAAGCCGGGCGTGGTGGCACACGCCTTTAATCCCAGCACTTGGGAGGCAGAGGCAGGCGGTTTCTGAGTTCGAGGCCAGCCTGGTCTACAGAGTGAGTTCTAGGACAGCCAGGACTGCACAGAGAAACCCTGTCTCAAAAACAAAACAAAACAAAACAAAACAAAAAAACACTAGTCTAGTCTTACAAGCTGGCCTGGGCACTCTCTCCCTAAGCAGTGGGGTTTGACTGTATTTTCTCGATTGTGTCCCTATTCTGAATTCTTCACACAGCTAAAGAAGCTAGGAAGAGAGCCAGCATGAGACCTCTGACCACGCCCTCAAAGTGGCCTCACCCCTGGCAAGACACCGAGTCCACTGCCGTTATTGTCTACGAGGGAGGCCACCTGCTAGGAAGGGGTCTTGCCTAACTACCTGGCCCCTTTCTCTACAGCAAACAGAGTCAAAGCAAAAAGCAACATCTGATAAGATAGACCAGGGGAAGTATGGGGCAAACACATTTATATGCCTTATAAAAAGATGCACCTAGTAAAAATATCACCACACTTGATAGCAAAAGGGCTATGTCCTTATTGTATAGATGCCCTGTGAGGAAGCACAGTGGACAACCACAGTTTTTAAAACGGAAAAAAAAATTGTGAGTAGAGTCATATGAGAAAGACAAAACAAATGATTAATTTTTAAAAGCACAATGTCCAGTAACGGAGACATGCATGGTATCTTTTGGGGGATGTGACGCAGCAAGTTGAAACTCTGACTGTTCAAGAAACTACAGGGTTATGAGACCTGATGGTTACAGGCCTGTTACTCCAGGTACTTGAGAGATTAAGGCAGGAAAACAAGCTCAAGGCCAGCCTAGGCTACAGGGGGAATTCAAGACTAACCTGGGCACCTTAATGCTGTCACCAAGGGGGGAAAAGCGGGGCTGAGGGACATGGTAAGGTAAGGTAAGGCATGAACAGGCTCTGGATTGAGTTCCCAGGACTGCCAAGAACTACAAAACACTCTGTGGTGCTGGCAAAGACGTTGAGAGATGGAAATTGGGAAAATGGACCTTGAAACCACCGTGAAGGGGAGGTGTCCTTTAGGGTCAGTGTGAGGGACTAACCAAAGGAAGAAAACAAAATGCTTGCCTAGAATGTGGCAAAGCCCTGAATATGATTCCTGACCATGGTGGAAAGGAGGGATGGGAAGAAAAGGAGACATAGGAAGAGGAGGGGAGGAGAGGGAAAAGGAAAGGGGGCGGGGAGAGAGGAGCTGGGGGAGGAGAGAGGGAGGGAACACGGAGAGAAAAAGGGAAGAAAGGAAAAAGAAATTTTGTTTGCGAGGGTGTTTTGGTCCTAGAGGAACTATTCATATCAATGCATTGTGTAGAAAATTCCAGAATCATAATGGAGAGAAAGCATGAAATCAATTATGCGTATGACTACACGCCACGTACAGTAAAATAAATAGCCGGATCAAAATGTGTATGTAGAGATTGTTGGGAATTTTCTCTGCATTCTGTTCAAATCTCTGGCAATTTGTTTGCTTCTTCACGCATTCCATGGGTCTTTGGGTAAATCATGTCAGAGTCGAAAGACGGCTCTGCTGCGAGTGAGAGCCATCAGATCCCTCCTCCGTTCTAAGGGCCCGGCTGCTCTCACTCCAAGGTTCTAACTTTAACTTGCCTACGCTAAGGCTGACCGTTCCTGTAAACACACCGTGAGTCAGACCGCCGGGAGACAGGCCGCGGTCTGATCTGAGTGGCCCGTGGAGATAAGTGACCATTTAGCAGAAAACACCGGGGCATTTGCTTTGATGGATGCTGACGGTGTTCGCGGTCGTCTCCACCACACCTACCGTCCACACACCTTCCCTAGAAGCGCCAAACGCTAGAGTGTCTGTTGAGAGCCAAGGTCAGCATGACTGGAGACACATCTGCACTGCGCACGACCCTTTTGTCTCTCCTCAATGGTAGCAAGTCCTTCCTCTCTGAGACCTATTTAATTTATATTTGAATTATTTTTAAAGAGACCATACTTAAGTGAAGTTAAGGATGTGACTCCAGATGTGAGACAGACAGATCCACGGCACCGTGTTGCGTGTCCACCCTCTCTGCCCACTGGGGCTGGTTTTCTCGTGTGTCTTAGAAGTGAGGAGTCCAAAAATAAGTTGGCCTTGGACAGTGTGAATGGAACACGGTCGATCTGCCAAGAGCCAGGATATGGCGTTAGAAGCATAAGGACCGGAGAACCAGTAATCGGGTCCAAAGGCATCTTTCCTGTTCATCAGCTTTGTGGGTCAACGGAGTTAATTTCTCAGAGAAGCTATAAACTGGGGGAAGGGCATAGCCCAGCCCTTTCCCAAATCTGTCCATTCATCAGGATCCTGTCTTCAGAGGAGCCCAACAGAGGACCTAGTTTGCTACTTTCTAGAGGTTGCCGCTTGGAAGCCATAAGGCCATTTTGGTCAGACGTCTACAAGGAGGAAGTCGGGGTACCGGTCGGTGGACAGCTATAGACCTCACCCTTCCACTTACTTGCAGCATGTCTCTTTTGAGACAATTATGTATCTTCTTGCATTTTAGGATGTACCCCTGAGAAATGGGAGCTGATAGCATCCACACACAAGGGAATACATATAATTCTGCAAGCCACTCAGAACATAGTAAAAAGTTATTCCGCTGCCCAGTTATTTAAGACATTTTCCCTGGTTATAAAAAAGAAAAAAAAAATTTGGGAATCTAGGAAACAGCCTAAAATCCAAACACAAGAAAGCACCTGTTCTTTTCAGGTCATTTGGTTTATAGTCGCGTGGCTGTGAGTTTTACCCAGCCCTTCCTGCCCCTCCCCCCTCCCCTGCCGTCTCACCTGAGAGCTCTTTGGGTAGTAGATACACAGGGTCAGGTCTATAACCAGCAAAGCCTTGGTTATACGGCCATGTAATCTCACTGCTTTCCCCCTCTCTTGGCAGGTCATTCAAACCTGACTTCATCCTGGTTCGGCAACATGCCTACAGCATGGCCCTGGCTGAGGACTACCGGAGCCTGGTCATCGGCCTGCAGTATGGAGGGCTTCCTGCGGTCAACTCTCTCTACTCCGTATACAACTTCTGCAGCAAGCCTTGGGTGGTAGGTGACAAGATCAGTCCATCTGGAGGGAACTTGGAGACATGAGGTGGTCCTGTAATGGCCCCATTTCCCCAACACAGGGCCTCACCTCAGCAAGGAGGAGACGCTTGTTTAAACAGCTTAACAAACAACTTGAGCCGAAGCCTCTTCAGGAAATGGCAGCCTTGCAAATATCATGTGTAACATTATGATGCAGGATCACGTTATAGGAATATTAACCTTGATGAAGTATAGCTCAGTTAATACAGTGCTAGCTAGGCTCAGTCTCCACTGCTTCATAAACCAGATGTGGTGGTGGATACCTATAGTCCCAGCACTTAGGAGATGGAGGCAGGTTGGATCAGACAGGGACTTTCTTGGCTATGTACTAAGAGTTGTAAGCCAGCCCAGGCTATGTGAGACCCTGACTTAAGCAAAGACATATATTACCATTTTTTTTTTAACATTCTAGCATAATTTTCTTACTGTTGCTCTTCAAAGTTATTAAGCACTTATTGAATGCCAGGAAACTTCAGGCGGTACCCATGCTATCAGTGTAGTTGATGATGGACTCATTCCTCTGTCCTAGAAAGGAGGCGAACGTTCCGGCTGGATAAGAAACCCTGGGCTCTCGGGGCTAGTGAATGGTGAAGTCAGACCCTGAAGCCCTCTTCTCCAACTTAGCACCTCTTTCTCCCCACGGAGTCCCTAGATTCGACCATTCTTTTGCTTTACTCAGGTTTCCACTCAAACATCATCAAAAATAAAGGGTCTTCCTAAAATACCAGCCCTCCTCCGTTCTCTCAAACATGCCTGTCCCTACCTGAACCCTGTTAACCCACAAATGGGTCTGCAACTAAATGACATCATTCTTTTTTTTTTTTCTTGTTGTTGTTGTTTTTCAAGACAGGGTTTTTCTGTGTAGTCCTGGCTGTCCTGGAGCTCACTCTGTACACCAGGCTGGCCTCGAACTCAGAAATCCGCCTGCCTCTGCCTCCCATGACATCATTCCTATAGCTACCCTCTATCTCCCTTAATACAAGCAGTATGTGCGCACGCACGAGAGAGAGAGAGAGAGAGAGAGAGAGAGAGAGAGAGAGAGAGAGAGAGAGAGAGAGAGAACACACATACACACACACAAACACAGTGATGATATAGGAATGTCTGCTGCTTGATCTTCTATTCTCCTGGAACAGTCTATTAACAAATACAACAATTATGCCACCAGTCCTATGATACATACCTTGATACCTCTGGGAGAGGGGACAAAAGCAGCTCAGAGATGTAGAGAAAATGCTATGAAATGCCCCAGCTCCCTGGTCTACCCCGTTTTGGCTGCCTGCCTGTCGTCACCACAGAGGGAAGGGCACTGATTACTCTGGACCCTGGAGCTAGATTGCCCAAGGCCAAGTTTCTCCATTTAATGTGCGCCCTCAAGCAAATTCATTAACCTCTCAGAACTCAGCATCCTTATTTTGAAAAGGCTGATAACAATAGGTCCTTCCTGGTTTTCGGTAGGGGCATATAAAGTGTTCATAATGGTGGCTGGTAGATAGCATACCACAAGGAATGGGGACAACTGCTGCCTCTTACACATGGACTATGACCATGCTGGGATGGCACTCAATGTTTGTTGAATGACTACTTGAAATACATGGGGATAGTCATGGCGACAGTCATCCTGGCTGTGGTCTCTTGGTGTCGTCAGACTCATGACGTCTATGATTTGAGTACCAGGAGAAGGAAACAGTCCATAGTTCTGATAGCAACCTCACTAGCATTCGCTATGTCCTGAACTCTGCCCCAACGCGCACATCCTAATAAGCAGGTATCTCTACTGTACAAAAGAAGAAACTGAGGCCCACAAAGCTGGCAGTAAGTGCCGTAGCTCTTCTCCGTAACCCATGGGCTTAGCTGTAAGCTGCACTCACGCCCTGAACTCCAACTTCCTTGCCTATAAGAGGAATGATACCCACACACAGAATTTCTTACATTTCTGAAGTTCTCCAAGAATGACTCTGTGTTGTGCTGCACACTTGGGCGATTTCTCACGAGGGCCAGGAACCCAGTGTAGAGCAGGAACTTTCTTAGCTTTTTCATCTCTCTGTCTAAGATCTTAGCATTTGCCTGGAGCAAAGTGTGTCTCCTGGTCTGCCCACCAGACACCTATGTTTGTAGAATCCGAGCTGTTGTTCTAGAATCTGCCTGTCATTTCCCTTTGCTTTCTGAGTAACTAAGATCCTTGGTCCGGCCTTTTAAAGCTCACGAGGACCGCCCTTTGCCTGCTCTTTAACCATACCCTGCACCTGAGGCCACAGCCATGGTGGCCACTGAAGGCCTTCAGAAACAGTGGTCTCCTTGACCCCAAGAAGCACCCTTCTTTCTCTTATAGCATAGGTCCAGGGAGCCTTCATGATGTCCCCCCACTCTCCACTATGTCCCCAATCCCCCATGCTTCCCACTAGCATTTCCATAACATTCCAACTTTATAATGTACAATTAGGCAAGTGACATTCAGAAACCTACAATGACCCCTGCTCCTCCAGGTCTCATGGCTAGTAAACGGCAGTAAATAAATTCTTAAATTTGAACGAGAGAGTCTGGATTCTGATTGAGTATCACAAAGTGCCTACAGTGCTGTCTCTACCTACAGAGATAGGCACTGCGGGCAGAGGGATGGCAGGACTCCCAGACGGCTGGACTGCGGGCAAGGACCTTGGTGTGACATGGCTGAGAACACAGTTCTCAGCTAAGCACTTGTAAAACGTGGTTGAGCTGTAGCCAGTTACCTGCTAACCTGCTAGGTCAGGGGCAAGCAAAGGGGGTAAAGAGAAAGTGGTATCCAGCTAAGGAGGGTGGCTTTTAATCCTAGTGGTGGACAGCAGCTTCAAGAACTTATTGCAGGGTAGACACTTGAAGGCCAGGGTTAAGTGGGTGCCTGGGCCCTAGTGGGCAGCCCTGGCTGGCTAATGATCTCTTCTCCTTTTCTCTCCCAGTTCTCTCAGCTCATTAAGATCTTCCATTCCTTGGGCCCTGAGAAGTTTCCACTAGTGGAGCAAACATTTTTCCCCAACCACAAGCCAATGGTGAGTGCCTTTTTAATTCTGCTTATCTTTATAACGTCGGATGGCTTTACGTGTCTATCTATCTCCTGAGTCTCTATGGGCAGCTCAGGCCTTGATTCCGGGTTATCCGGACTCCACATAGGAGTCCCCGTGTCCTGTTCTTGTGGGAATGTCTAGTGTTCCTTGAGGAACCCTGGGGAAGATTCAACTTCTCCAGGGTCTATTCCGGCAGTAGGACAAGTGACAAAGGTACTTGGCATTCTGTGAAACTCTGTTAATTGTTAACACGTCAAGGCACACCTTGAGCTCTCATCCTGGAGCCAGAGGTAGAGGTCTAAAAGGAAAAGGTATTTTATGGTAAAATGTTATCCCCAGCACTTTTCCTGGGACCTGGTTTCCACTGAAATTTGAGTAAAAACTATGTTACTTTATTTGATCTGATTGTTCAAGAGCACTGTGCTTAAATGCTCGATTTCCTTTCCTTGGAGTGTGTCTCTGGGAGTCGGTTGGAGCCAAGCTGAGAGTCTGTGGCTTCACTACCTGTTTGGAAGGTTTAAGACTAATTAATAACTTTCTGAGTTAAGTTGGAGAGTTCTGTGTCCACAGCTAGAGTTTTGGTAGACGTACTCTGAGCTCATGGACTCAGCCTACGACATCTGTTTCTGTGATTGATGCGCGATCAGTGAATTTGGTCAAGCCGGGAGTGAGGGTCTCAGGGAACGAGCGTAGGGTGTGCTCACTCTAGCTCGAGACTGGTTGGATTGTAGAATCGTAGGCTCTGGCTGCTGAGCTGGACTGGCCTGAAGGCACTGTCAGGTAGGGCTGCAGGCTTCAGCGGGAATGATCTAGCCAGTCAGAGCTTCTCACTGATTGTCCTATCTACTGTATCTACAACCTATCAGTCACAGAATCAAGGATGTCTGGTTGGTGTGAGTGCGTGTAAGTAAGCCTGGATTATCAATGTAACTGAAATGAAAGCAGCCAGATTAGGAATGAACTTTCTAGATGTCTGCCAGGGCCTTTCCAGAGAGGATGAGCAGAACCAGGAAAGACTCACTTGGAATGTGGGTCTTCTGGCACCATCTATGGCATGAAGGGCCCAGATGGGATAAAAGGAAATGGGGGAGGACTGGGCTCAGACATTCTGTTTTATGCTTTCTGGGCGACCATAGCGAAAGCTGCTGGTCCTACCATGGCCCCCTAGATACAGTGAACCAAAGCTTTTGAAACCAGGAGTCAAAACAAAATAAATCGTCCCCACTGTAAGTTGTTTCTTTCTGGTATTTGGTGACAACAATGAACAAAATCTGACTACAGAACACGTGTACCTATTCTGAGAACAATCAGGATTTGCCTTCAACGTAGCTAATGATTAATCACAGACCAGTCTACTGACTAGATTTTAGGCAAAAAATGTAATCCCCTTGAGAGGAGCAGAGCCATAGTGCAGTTGGATGAGAGTTCGTGCAGGTGTGTATAGACCATTGCGCCTGGTGTAGGAGGGGCTCTCGGAGC
Source organism: Apodemus agrarius (assembly GCA_964023405.1). Lineage (NCBI taxonomy): Eukaryota > Metazoa > Chordata > Mammalia > Rodentia > Muridae > Apodemus > Apodemus agrarius. The sequence goes on along the minus strand of OZ030026.1, from coordinate 49,116,004 downwards.
GGAGGACCTTTCAAACAACAGTCAGACGGGTGGTGTGCAGTGCACTGGAGCTCACTGAGTACTGGCGGTGGCTCATCAGTGCCCTAGGGACTCAGACATTCCTGGCAATGCCGAGTAGGAGCCTCACTTAGGATTTCAGGTAAACCATCGGCATTGTCCAGTATGACTGCCGGCAGGTAAGCTTACGCTCCGTCATCCGCCACGGGATTCTCAGGAAGAAAATAAGGTCTCGGGACGAAACCCCCCACTTAGTTAGGGCTGGATTAGCAGGCATAAGGCATTAAGAATACCTCTCCTGACATCGGTTGCAAAAAGGGGGCTTAATTGAGATTGCCCAAGCTATAGGCATAGGTGGAAGGCGATGAGGGCAGGGCTCGGAGGAAGACAGGCAGGATCCGCTTGCAAGATCCTCTCTGCCAACAATTATAACCTCCCCCGACAGGACACAAGAAGGCAAGAGACAGCGGGTGTGTGATAGAAATAAAACCACTTTACTGTTTAGAATAATGGACACACTATAAAAAGTGAACACTATGCAACATTACAAGACAATATACATTCACGGAATATAAAATTCATAAATAACATGGAGGAAAACTGTAAACAGTGCTACAAAATTTAGCAACAAATACATTCCTTCTCGCTGGTGTTTTCTCTGGCTGGTGTCTCTCCATCACTACTGGGCTTCAGCACAGCGGACTTGCTAGAGGAAAAGTCGACAGAGAATCTAAGGTACCCCCTGTCCCCAGAGCGCGGTCATTTCCGCGGGTCCTCTCCTCCTCAACCCAAACAGCCAACTTAGATCTACTGAGACCTCTCTCTCTCCTGCCTTCTCCCATTTCACTCGATTTCTACCATCAGACTTTTTTTTTTTTTTTAAGTTTCTCTGATACAAATATTAAAGTGATTTTTTTTTTAACTTTAAGTAGCTGGGTGCCAACAAGGTGAATAGCACCTTGATGTGAGGCAGGGAAGAGTCATGCCTCCTGGACTCACATGATCTCCCAGACAGATCTATTCCCAAAAGTCACTGTGTCCTTTATCGTTCAAGAAGCACAGCATGATACAGTGTTTATATGGCAGGGTTAGTCCTGGAGAAAGTAAGACACTGGGGGTCTCCTCAAGCTCCAAATCCGGGCTGTAGAAGAGGGCTAGCCTGGGCAACAAGAACCTGTGCAGAGCAATCCCTTGGCCGGGAGGCAGAAAAGATACCTAGATGAGACCAAGAGAGCTTGGAGTCACAGCTGCCGTGGCCCTGGACTGCAGAAACCATGGCTTCCTGCTTGAGTGGGAGAAAGGTCTTGGAGAGTGGGTGGCAGATGACCTAGGGACAGTCAGTACAGGACAAGGACATGAGTGTACTTTTGGTTTCTGTTTTGTTTTGTTTTTTCTTTTGTCTTTTTTCTTCTCCTTCCCACCCTTAGGATTCCATGGGGAGGAGGCCGGAGGAGTCTGTTTCTAGCGCCTTCCATTTCTTTGAATCTCCGTTCTAGCTGAGTGCTTGGGTCCCAGTATTCTGTCCTCCATTCTACTGTAGAATTTGAATCAGGGAAAAAAAATGGCATGTGGGTTTCTTTGTTTCTTTTCTTCTTCTCTTAGACACAGTGTACACACGACAGCCTACACATGGCACATGATTTAGCAAAATAAAACATTCACGATATGATTGAAATACCAAAGTGTCTCAGCTACATAAATGACTTTAAATTATACAGTAAGTGAACAGGTGAAATAAACAAAGCTATAGCTTATTGAAAGCTTAAAAACCGCTCTCCAATGATGGGACTTTACAAAAGACCTTTCTTTGCCCAGGACTTCTCACCAAGACCTCAATAGCTAACTGGGGGCCCTTGGCTCTGTCAATTGGTTTTCTCTTCAGGGGCCTCAAACTCAGGCCTCACCTCAAGTCTTTCCATGTAGGAGGGAGGTGATTATCAGGGATGGAGAACGGCCAGCGACCTCTTGGAGAAGATGCTGGGGTGTGCATACGGAGGGCACTTGAGCAGGGCAGATCTGGAGTGCCATATCAGGAGGCTCTGAGGTTGAGACAGACAGCTTCCAGAAGTAATCCGGAGGTTCATCTTTAAGAACCACCTGGCTGGCTGACCTCAGCTCCTCCTCCCTGCACACCATGGAAAGGGTGGTTTGTGCCTTCCTTCTGCCCCCTGTCAGCACAGGGGAAAGTTGCAGGGTAAGGAAATCAGCCAAGAGGACACTTGACACCCATCTCCTGGTCTATCTTCCTGCCCTGGACAAACAGTGGTATGTGTGGGGTGGGGCAGACTAGATCTCTCTCTCTCTCTCTCTCTCTCTCTCTCTCTCTCTCTCTCTCTCTCAATTGGTAACTGTGTTTCTTAAAGTGGAATGAAAAAGATATGATACTAAATAGAGGATAAATACCCCATAATTTGACAAGAGACAGAGGGTAGCCGTGTTAAAGACCTTACCATCTCCAACTCTGGGCAATACGCTCTCACCTACTATTGCCATTGCAATGTTGACACTAAAAACTTAAAGTAATCTTATTTAATAGGAAAATGTATATTGTACTTTTATTTAAAAAAAAAAATACAACCCAACGGGAAGCCTACAGTCGGACGGCAGAGCCCGGCTCCCTCGGTCACCAGCCATGTTCATCCTGTGAGGTGAACAGCTCAGGAGGCGACGGTCACCCAGTACTGAACACTGGGGAAGAAGCGTATGCGTTCCCCAGACCCAGGAGAGGAGTCATGTCGCTGACGGAGGGTGATGTGCCATTGCCCCCTTTCATGAGAAGGTCCTAACTTAACACTCCCCTGCCGTCAGCCCAAGCCAGTAAGGCAGTCAAGTGAAGGGCACCCTGAACACAAAAGAGAATGAAGGAGGGAGATGAAGGGTCAGGTAACCCAGTTATAGGGACAAAAGGGTGCTGCGTGTGGTCAGAGTTTCAAATTTTAATTCAGATAAAAAAAAAAAAAGTCAACTTGGAATGTCACAATTTCCCATCAAATAACAAAAGAAAAGAGATTAAACTATTTGCGTATTTAACAGCATTGAATAGAATTCTGTGTCCTATAAAAAAAAATTAGCTCATAATCCCCTGCGGGTATATGCAAATGTATGTATAAACACGACCCCTAGATGAGCTAAACGCTACTTTGGAAATAGTATTCTCTACCCAAATCTACTTGACTGTATCTGTGGATAGTGTCAGGTGCGTGTGTCTCCAGCTTACGTGCTGGCAAGCGTCCAGCCAAACTTCCCCACGAATTCCCAGGAGACTGTCTCATGGGAGGCAGGAGAGGAAAGACATTCCTCTCAGCCCTTTATCTCAGTTTCTGTACAGACGGGCAGGTTGCCTGCTGAACCCAAGCAGATGGTTAAGCCTTTGCCAGCTCAGAAAGTTCTGTTACTCTCGGATGCTTGTTCCAGGATCTGAAACACTGGGTCAACCCAAGTATCACAGGGCTGGGAACCCGCGTGACCCACTCCTACAGTGTGTCCCTTCCCTCCCTCACTCTGACACGCAGACACAGACAGACTGTCTGATCCAGACACACAGCTGTATATCCTCCGTGTATAAGGCCTTTCAAATACCTGGCGTCTGTCTGCTTGCTGTCCTTGGCTGATCGGGAAACAGTTGGACTTCTGCCAACTTCCTTACCCATGCTTCCTGTGTACGGGATGAAGAAGTGTATGAGGAAGTGGGTCTAGGGTGTGGTCAAGAGAGGAAGAAGAAAGAAGAGTAGCTATGAAATGCCCCGATGGGATAGATTTTTCAATTTCTGTTTTCCTAAAAAAATATAGATCCTATATCATGAAGAAGAGGTGTATACATGACTTATTCTTTCCGGCTTGGCACCAGAGATTCCCCAGTTGGAAATGGGTGATGTCAAAACCAAAAAGAAGGGTGAACGGGCGGGGCCGGGAAGGTATTTCCAAATCAACTCCATAGACCGCAGAGACTTTAAATGTCCCCAGTGCTAAATTTGCGAGAAAACAGGCACTAATTTCATTGTCATCATCTGGGAAGGGTTAGTGTCCGGGACGCTCAGCGGGATGGGAAGGAGGTGAGGCGGAGCAGGTCTGGGTTCAGGGGTCTGTGGCGTTGCTGATGCTCTTGTCTGGGGGGGCCCATCCTCGGTACCAGCTGCAGTATCCGCCCTTCTGCCGGATGCAGGCGTAGTGTTTGGACTGATAGCCAGGGTACCCAAAATTGGAGAGCATGTCGGTCCAGAGACACTCGTTCTTGGAGGTCACAAAGCAAGGTAAGTAATAGCAGGACTTGATCTGCAACAAGACAGGCGAGCCGCGGTTAGGGGACTGCACCATGGCAGGGCCACCCTGGGTTCAAACCTGGGGAGTCCCTGCCCTCCAGTGCTGCCAGAATAACCCCAGCTCCAGGCGTGGTATCTCTAAGCTTCTGGTCCACTTCTAAATCCCCTCTATAGATGACTAGAGGCTCAGAAAGGGTAATAGCTTGTTCCAGGTCACACGGCATCTGAGTCCCAGAGTAGATGTGGAAAGAGGAGACTACCACTGTTGTAGGGAATGAAAGAATGAAAACAATAACAGTCGTGCTGGAGAGATGGCTCGGCGGTTAAGAGCACTGACTGTGCTCTTCCAGAGGTCCCGAGTTCAATTCCCAGCAACCCCATGGTGGCTCACAACCATCGGTAATGGGATCTGATGCCCTCTTCTAGTGTGTATCTGAAGACAGCTACAGTGCACTCATATAAATAAAAAATTAAATAAACAACAAAGGCATAGAGTTTGGAGTTCAACTGCCCTAGGTTGGAAATCAGACTCAGCAAGCTATATAACCCAGGATCATATGCAAAGATCTCTGAGCCTTGACTTCTTATACAATGAAATAATAGTGATTAAGAACACACGGGATGAGGATGAGGATGAGGAGAGAGCGCGTCAGCTCCCTCATGACCTTGTATGTGGGGAAGGGCCTGGGCCTGGTTGAGTCAGCTGTCAGAGCGGACCCACTTACAACAGCTTGGCAGAAGGCTCCACCCCACCGAAAAGTTCTTGTACCTGTCACTGCCTCGAACCGCAGGGAGGGGCCGGGATGCTGAGGAGCCCTCCTAACCCTGCGGCTGCCAAGCAGGCACCATCCAGGCAGCCAGCTCAGAACAAAGGCATTCTTCAGAGCAGTCCTGCCTGCCTTGCCCCAGGGCAGCATTCCTTACCGATCCCCCCCCCAGCCCCGACAAACAGACTGCCTGTCCCAGCGGAGTGGCCACCTGCGCCCCTAGAACTCACCTTGCAGTTGCAGCCCAGGTGGTAGCGGTAATTGAGGCCCTTTCTCTGGGACAGTGTGAGGTGGTCCCACCGCTCCACGAAGTTGCACAGCCCTGTGTACATCTTGCCTTCATACACTCGCCCTGGCGTAGGATAGGAGGCAAGGGGGTAGACATTCTGTTAGATCTCTCGACTGCCAGCGGCAGGCACTGACCGTGGGCTTGAGACACCTTCCCCGACACCTTTAGACATGAACTCTGGCCCTGTTTCCCAGATGATAATGGAGCTTGAGAGAGTCAGCATTCTGCTGAAGGCCTCAAAGGCATCGGGTCTTAAAATCCCTTAGGGTTTTGTGTGTTGTTATTACGACAAGAGCTGTCGAAGAGGCAACCTATTTCTAGCTACGCTAAAGCTGGGATGCCGTGAGATCAGGACACACCCAGATGCACAGTGTAGCCAAGGCTGCCAGGCAGGCCTGGCTAGGCAGGCCAGACCGTTCACCTCAGGAGCCACGTGCCGTGTCTGCAGCCCCCAGGATGGCACTGGCTCAAGCTTTGGCGGGCCCACCAGAGCAAAGGAGCGTGTCTTGGTGCTCCTGTGGACGCTTACCTGTCAGCAGGTACTGGTATTTGTTGACTTCTAGCTTAAGGCCACAAAGACTTTCCGAGGCTTCCGTGTGAATGTACTGCACGTGGGGCATCTTGCTGAAGCCTCGGTACATCTGTGGGCAAAAGAAAGATGATCGTGAGAGTGAGCCCCAGGTCCAGTCAGCACGCTGCCGGTGTAGTGTTTGAGTTTCCTGTTCCCCTGTGCAGCCGGACAGCGGGAGGCTATGAACTCGCCGCCACGCAGCCCCCTGAACACGCAGGAGGCTATCTATTCTTTTCCCTGGGCCAGGATAGCGTCTTCCTATCCAGCCATGTGCATGTTCTATCCACCTGCCCCACCCCACCCCTCTACCTACACATCTGTGCATCATAGATTCAAGGCAGCTACCCTGAAAAGCTCCCAGGGGGACAGCCAGCCAGCCAGCTGGCCGGCACACGCCATCTCAGTGATAATGCTGGTGTATACAGCAACGTTCTTCCTCACAGGATTCTCACAAGGGCCCTCAGAGTAGGTACTAAGAACTCCATTTTTAAGTGGGGACACTGATGTAAACTCTAGTTGGCCAGAAGAGGGTGAACACAGGCCAGGCATTGTCTTACATTCTTAGTTTTCTGAGCTTCTGACGTGGCACTGAGTTTCTTTAATCAAGGTAAAGCCCATACGCATGGATGTGAAGAAGAAGAAGAAGAAGAAAAAAAAAAAAAAGCAAAATGTCTCAATTAAGGATATCGTTATTACTAGGTTAAACCTTGTAAACTTCATCTGCAGCATGACTGAGCAGAGTGCCTGCGCCCCTTGGGAACTTTAGAAGCACAAGATGGTGTGTTTCATGGACAATGTGCCAAAGGCAATATGGCGGGAGAGTGGACAGAGGGCAGACTCTCTTGGTAACCTTTCTATGATGTGTAGAATGGCCACAGCTACACAAGGCCAGGGTTAGTGACACTGTGGGTAGGTTACTGCTAGACAATCTAGCCACTGAATGCCCAGAGCCTTAGAGGCAGGAAGGAGCCTTGGTCTCACTTTACAAGGTTCAAGCCTGAACCTTGGTCTCAGAGGCTTGTCTATTGTCACCCGATGGGTAAACAGCAGGACACAAAGTCCAAGCAAGATAACCCCACAGTCTGTCCTCTGTCACTATCTCCCTTTGCAGCCTTTGAAGCTTAAGACCCGGGGCTCCTGCAGCAGCAGAGGCTTCTTCAGTCTCTCATGCTCCTGTGTGGGTCCTGTGTCACAATGTGGCCTGAACACCTGGCTGTGTGACTTTAACAGAGACTGAGCACATTCTGTGACTCCAGAGTCCACGTGTGCTTCACAAGCCCCATCTTCTGAGGCCACACTGTCAGCTGTGAGCCAGGGAAGGTAGAGGGGGATACTGAGGCCTGGCCTAAACCTTACCTCTCCAAGGGCCTTGAGTGTCTGGCTGTCACTAGCTCTACGCTAAGAGCTGTGCAATAGAACAACTCCTTAGCATGCATTATTAGTTACCCAGGTCATTAATCCAAGCCAGTGTACCCCATTGTGCCTCACAAATACCCAGCTAGGCCTGACGGGTTGGTTTTTTTGTTTTGTCGTTGTTGTTATTGCTATTGTTGCTGTTCTTGTCCTCACCTTCTAACAGGCAATTGGCTAGCAGAGGCAGGTGGTCCACAGGACACAAGGCTGCCTGTTCATAACCTAGAGAGAGGCAGACCTCTGCTTGTTTACGGAGTGTACTGTCCCGTTGGCATACCCTTCTGAACCTTTCTGCTACCCTGGGGCTTTGCAACAGAACAAGTAACAGAACATGGGGTTCAGTTACACCATGGGGGAGCGGACCAGAATGAGGACGTGTTTGTTGCTGGATGATAGCGCTCGCCTCCGAGGGAAACACATTTAAGGCTCTTGACGTGCAGAACCATGGCGGTGGCCTGCAGAGGACAAGGCACACTGACTTCCGCGCCGGGTAAACTGCTCACACTGTTTCAGGTTTGGGTAAATATTTCCACTAAGCACTTAGTGGATGACAACACAGTAGGTCTCAGCGAGGGCAAGATAAGAATCTTGCACCGTAAGAGTCTCGGGCATTGGAGGACAATGGCTTCCTGTGGCCTGGAGGTCGAGGGGTCTTGCAGCTGGAGGAAACCCCACTGGCGCTCTTTCGCTTCGACAAACCACTAAGGAAAGGGTCCAGCACATTCCAACTGCCCGTCAGATCTGTCCTGCCCCCAGTCAGGACAAGCAAAGCACATGACCAGCACATGTTCCCCTGGAACCCTCCTGGGACCAACCGGGACATAATGTCCCCCACGTGCTGTCCCTTGCAGCCTGCCTGAAAGCTTGTCTGGGCTGCACAAACAATAGCCCCTGGCAAAACAAACCATTTTCCCATGGTCCTGATGGGAGATAAAGGCCCCCACAAATGACAGAGGCCACTTCTGGAAACTTCCACCTTTGCACCACAACTTGATCTCAGCTAATCTCTAAGTATAAGTTTACAATAGGCTCCTGCAATGTCCTTAAGACCTCTGCCCCTCTGCCCCAACCCACACACACTGTAAGGTCTATGCGCACTTAAGAAATGCCTGAGAGAAGGCCAGATACCCTGGTCTTCTCATGTCTCTGTTTAGCCCTGCTCCAGGATTGATTACCAGGCTTCTGTATCTGACGCTCTGGAATAGACTAATCCGCTATAACAGCCCTCCAAGGGACCAGTGCCAGCCTCAGCAGCTGGAATCCCAACACTTCTGATACACCCTTTGCAGGTTGCACACCTCTTAGATCACGTACCAGCAAACCCATCCTGACCTTTAAGTCCCCCTGAGGCAGGAACTAGACCTGAGCAAGTGAGGGGAACCCCCACAGTGGGTAGAAATGAATAGTCTGCCCCAGGCCCTGTACTTTGTTAATCTCCTTGTCCCCCAAGACCCGTAGTCAAAACCCCACAGTGGCACTTTCTAGTCACTTATTGCATACCTCTCAAGTGTTTGTGACCTCACCACTAAGAAGATAAATATGGAGCTGTTTGACAAACATGGCATGAGGCTTAGCAGGTCACTTGGGGGACTAGAATATGCTCAATCAACGTCGCTTACTAAAGTCATCTAAGCGTTGCGACAAGCGCAACCTCTTCTCCCCGTCTCACAGCCCAATCGGTGCTGAGCACGGGGCAGCTGCAGAGGACTGGGGTGATTGGACAGACGCAATTCCTACCCAGTACCTGCTCTAACATGCAAGCAGATGGTCCCTCTAGCTAAAACGGCACTCACGGGTTATGTGTGTCGTAACACAGGGCTGGGAAGGCATTAGATACGGCTAATGAGGAAAGCCAAAAAGCAGGGCAATTTGGGGAGTCACGTCCACCTCACCGACGTGTACGAGGTTTCCTCCTCCAAAGAAGCTCCTGTTAACACCTTTTGCAGGCTGACCACCAAGAGCCACTGATGCTTAGGAAAGGTCCCCTAATGCCTCAACCTGAGTCTGGCATCCGCCCTTAAGATGCATGACTCTGACCATACCATCTCCCATTGAGCCTAATCAGGAATAAGTGAAATGACTATATTGAGCACCCAGACTCCCTGATTCCATGAAACCAGCTGAAGAACAGAGAGTCTGAGAACAGGCTAGCCTGGGAGTGGCTACTGACCGGCTGGTGGGTGAAAGCTGTGTAGCCTCCAGATAGCTCCCACTAGTGGGCGTGACAACAACCAGGGGCGTTCTGCTGACAGAAAGGCCTCTGGTCACTGGGCTTCTAAGCCCGGAAGGCAGGAAGGAAGGCAAGCCGGTTTGGGAATTCCTGCCTACCCTCTCAAAGTTCTTGACAATGGAGGTTGTTCTACCACAGGCAGGAGAAGGCCCTCCCCTGTGGCCAGAAGCTCTCACTTTCCTTTCCCCACGGCCAGAGGTTGCAAAATGGGGCCTGGGGGTCCTTCATACTCTCCTGGCTTCCCGCCTCCGCCCACTCCCACCTCCCAGCTGTCTGGAGACATAAGGTGCACTCATGGCCAAGCTCAGGCAGCCAAGGGCAGCCGGCCAGGGCTGACTCCGAACATTACATAACGGGGAGCCTGGGATTCTTTCCAGAATTGAAGCCAGAGCAACAGGTTCCACAGAGTGAGTGCATCGAGCCTCAGACCTCAGCAGGGAATAAAGAAGCCTGAAGGTCAGCCTCTAGGATAGCCGGGCTCCACCCAGGAGTGAGTCACCCCTCACTCCCAAGACAAGCCTAACCTGGGCCTGAACGCTGGTCGCCTCTGAGGATTTTTTCAGACCCGTGGGTCTCGCCTCCATCTCCTTCATTAGACGGGAGGCATTCTCCAGGTCCTGCCTGCTACGTGTCAGAAACACCCCACCCCAGCGTTCCAAGCTGCAAGGGTCGGCAGTGAATCAAAGGGCAGGCAGTTCACATGGCCCATCTTGGAGTTGTGGCTGGTCAGTGCATGCATCTCCTCCCCTCCAGTAACTATCATCCCAAAGTAGCAAACTGCCTGGTGGGTTTATAGGCGGCAATCACAGAGGTCTGCGTACAGCCAGGCGCTTAAAGGGCACAGGGGTAGGAGGACAGCTGAGTTATTCAGGCGGAAGCCCCAGTCCTTCGTACCACTAAGGCGGAAGTAGGGGCATTCTTTCAGCAGCTACTACGGGCTCCTGCTTAGAAAGGACACTACCAGCTAGGATGTCTGAATAACGAGGGCGCATAGAGTGCTAAGCCCAACCCCACACTACCAACAGATCCATCGCCGTGGCCTGGGAAAGCACTGGGCCAAGGTCCATGAGCTCTTTAAGAGTAGCAACAAGACCAGGACATGGGTTTTCAGTGTTTTCCTTCTGATAGACTTCCCCGGGGCGGATTGGAAACGGTAATGTGCTGGGTGAGCAGTCTGATGACGGGAATGTGTTGAGCAAATATTCCTGATGAACTATAATGCAGAAAGGGAGCGGAGCTGGGAAAGAGAATAAGTGTGCTCAACATTTAATCAACGTGGAGGGGAGGGATGGACGCCTCCCATGTAGACTTAATGCTTTCTCTGTGGGTACAACATGGCTCTCCTCACAAGGGCTCCTGGGGACCATAGGGTCAAATATGAGGATCTTAGAGGTGTTAGACTGGCCAAGAGGAGGCCGGTGACTAGACTGAGGTCTCACGGCTATCGGGTAACAAAGCTATCGCCGTCTGGTTCCTGATTCTAAGGCTCAGCTTCCTAACTGACGAAGACCCGTGAGAGACTCTACCTGTGGCAAATAGCCACCATGTCATCCTCCTGCCTCAGCAGCTCCCTGGAGCTGGCTGGGTATTCTTCACTGAGCAAACACACATTCCGGTTCCAACCGCTTGGCCTCCCTTGGCCAAGACTCTTCTGGCAGACTCCCCAAGTCCCTCCTGGGGCCAGGGATGAGGTCACTCACCTTCATCTGCTTGATAGTATAGACCAGAGTGCCGAAGGGCCCCTCCTTCACCAGCTTCTTTCCCACCACTTTGGCCCGGATCACTGTGGAGAGAGCAAGAAAAGAGAGGGCTGGGTTTAGGATGGTCTGAACTGCACCCGGAAGGGGCACGTCTGTCTTACCGATCCCCTGCCTCAGCAGGAGCTCCTCGTGCCCCGACTCATCCACAAGGATGTGGTGAACCCCAGCTCTCGTAGCACCACAAGCCAGCATTCTGATTGTCCCAGCATGCCCAGAATGAAGCCAGGAATTGCAACCAAGTCTAGGTCTGAGGGGGGGGGCAAGGAGCGGTCTCCATCCCAGCCCCACTGTTGTAATCCAAGATACATAGGAACGTTGAATTCTGGCTTCCTTTCCCAAAGCAAAATGAACGGTCGTACATATTCTTTGAACCGAAGCCATGAGGTGAAGCAAAGCCGGAGAAACACACCCTTTGCCTGTGATGATACGGAGCTTCATTAGATAAATGCTATTAGATCATCCTCCTTAGCACCGACGACGGGATGATCGCTGCAGTAAGCACACTCGGTGCACAGCGACCACAGCCGGCCGTATCAGCCGTTACTTTCTCAGCTGCCCCCCCACACACACACACAAACAATGTACGCTGTCTCCAGACATGCAGAGAATCGGCATCGTCCGACACTCCCCGGTGAGACTTGTCTCATCGACGAGGAGGAATTGACTGAGATGATTAAGACGCTATTCCTTCTGTCTTTACTAGACTGTTTGTAAAAGACACCCCTTCCCTCCAAAGTAGTCTTGAGGGGTCTTTTAAGTGAGCTTCACAGAGCAGCAATCAATCAGGTATTGAAAGGGGTGGGTAAGTCATCATGTGCGTGTCTGTGGGGGAGGGGGATCGCCCAACTGTAGGAACTCACGGGAGGCGGGAGCCGCTGAGGGAAGACCGTGGCAGCCGAGGCTCTCCTGCTAGAACTTTGCAGGGTGGAGGCTTTTTTTTTTTTTTTTTTTTTTTTTTTTTTTACTGGCTTTGAGCCACACTCTTTAGCGCTAAGGTGTTATCAATGTTCCCAGCTCAAGATCCTTCAGACATGGGACAAACACACACCACATTCCAACCCACTCTTTGAGTAAATATAGAAAAGGTACTTGTTGAATAGAATACCCCTTATGGATGTAAAAGGGTATTACACACACACACACACACACACACACACACACACACACACACACGAGAGAGAGAGAGAGAGAGAGAGAGAGAGAGAGAGAGAGAGAGAGAGAGAGGCCTTTATTCTGCTAGGTTCCTTATTTTCCCTTGTAAATATCCCATAGTGCCTCTTAAGTTTTGACTCATATCTTTGATTTAAAAACATCTTCCTGAGGAACCAAGTCCCCACTCCCCAGTTTCTTTACTGAGCCTGAATCCCACATTGGTGGTTCAGACATGAAAGCTGAAGTAAAATGAATGGACAACTCTCTTTCTAGATCCTTTTTTTTTTCCCATCCCGGCAGCACAGAGCCCCAGGCAGAGCCAGCACTAGAGCTGCTGCAGTTGAGAGGAGACGAATGGCCGTTCCCAGGTCTGCTGTAAAAGCCAGACGCTGACAGGGCGGCAGAACGACCTCCCCAAGACGCTGGCTGCCTCCATTGCTTGTGTCTCCTTTAGCAAGACCAGCAGTAGCCATCTTCCCAGAGGCCCCGGAGGTCTCTCTCATCTACTCTAACCTTAGAGGCACATGGGAACAGCCCAGCTGCTGGGTGGAAGGCAGGTCCGCCTGGACATGACAACTGATTCTCAAGGAAGTAAAGTGACTCGGTTCACCTGCTTCATTTACTCAGAGGTGAACTCGAGAGTAAGGCTTTGCCTGAGGGGAAAGGGGAAGAGGGATTCTTTTTTTGTTTTTTTGTTTTTTGTTTTTCTAGACAGGGTTTCTCTGTGTAGTCCTGGCTGTCCTGGAACTCACTCTGTAGACCAGGCTGGCCTCGAACTCAGAAATCCGCCTGCCTCTGCCTCCCAAGTGCTGGGATTACAGGCTTGCGCCACACCACGCCCGGCTTGAGGAATTCTTTTAAGTGGCAGCATCTGGCCTTTCCTGGCTTACAAAAACCTCACCTTGATTTGGACAAAAAATTTCTTAAGCAAGCCTGCCCTGTAAATCTGGATGCTTCTGGAAGCCTCTGCCCATAAGGTCAGCCAAATCTTTTCTTACCCTGAAATGGCCCGAGCTTGGAACCTTTGCATCCGGGAACAGTTTAGAGAAACCACACTTGAGTTTTTTGTGCTCGGGGTGTTTAGATCCCGCCATTGCTGTGTGGACTCACTACAGCTCTTTCCCCTTAGATCTCTCTGGCTTTCTTGGCCCAATGCCACTCGCATGGATTACAGGTGACAGACATACTTATAAATAGTGGAGAAACACCATGAAGGCCTGGGCTTGGCAAGAGTCAAATCTAGCGCCGCATGGTGCTGTGTGACCACAGGGGATTTCTGAAACCTCTCTGGGCTTTAGTTTCGTAATGCGTATAATGAGAGTGATGATAGCGGTCCTCAGAAAGTTGCTGTGAGAGCAGAGAACAAAGACCAAGAGCATCATGGGATCGACCCCACACACCATACACCTTAGCTCGCCGACAGTAGCATTGCTCCCACCGCCAGAACCTCATTTGATACCTGCCTACCCATAAGCCCTGTCCGCTAAGACCTGTCAGCATTCCACGAGATTAGGATAGAGGAGAGATTCCTGGCTGGGATGGAAGTGAAGGAAAGCTCATCAAAATACCTTGTTTTTTAAAAAAAAAAAAATCACAGAGAAAGGTGAGGGAGCACACGTGGGGTGGCCGGGACTAGTGTGCCTGAGGCCTTGAGATTGAAGCCCCTCCCTCATCGTCAGTGTCCCACCTTGTCACTGCAGACAGCCCAACAGTGACCTAGTGTGACAACCTGGCAAACAAGACGGTCACCGTGGTCCAAAGAGATGGATGCAGGAGCAGAGCCCGGCCAGGGTAGAGGCTGCACCAGTATTTTCTCTACAAAAACAAAAATCTCTTGAAACTCGGCTAAAATTAAGCCGCATCCTTTGCTCCCAAATAGAGTCTGAGACCCTCCAAGTAAAATGACGCCCCAGCCCCAAATCCACCTATTCGGCTGGTGAATAATTATAACCCCCATTTACTTTAGTTTGTCCAGTGCAACTTGGATGCATGTTACTCTGTACTTTTCTAATTGGCAGTAAGGTTTTCCCCGGAGGCAGTCAGTGGCCCAGGCAGGGGTCACGATGAACAAGGGGCCTCCAAGACTTCAACAGCAACAGAAACCACGGCTTCGCAGCTTGGAGCTGACAGCACCTCTAACCACTCCCCTCTGCCTTCAAAAGGCAGCTGTGACATGGGCCGGGCTGGACACGGGTTCTCTTTATTCCTGCCGGAGAGTGACCATGCCCTACTCTTCACGCCATGTCCTCCAGCAGCTGAGGTAGCCTGGCATGGCCTAAACTGGTGTCTGGAAGCACAACTGCTTGGTAGGGGCGATGGCATGAAGTAAAGACCCCATTTCCCGCTCCCACAGCCCGCAGTCTAAGGGGGAGACATGGCGGAGTGCAACCCCCGGAAACGAATCGCCAAGAGACGGAAGTGCTGCCGGAGGAGACGGGAGGGAGGAGGCGGGGCCTGACTCAGCCCCGACTGAGGCTTCTTAGACTCTGTGGTCTTCTCTGCTTCTGAGGGCATGGAGAACAAGACACAGGAAGAGATTAATTAAGGAGTCGATAATGTTTCAACTTACAAGTTCCTAAGAAGAAACCCACTAGAGGCTGGGGGTGTAGAAGGAAGATGGAAGACTTACCCAGAATGCTCTGGGCTCAATCTACAAACCCCAACAAGAAAAAGAGCAGGCTGTGGGTGCCTGGGAATCGGCTCACAGATCCATAAATATCTGTGGAGTCCTCAAATATATCAGAGAACTGGGGAAGTGGGTATACCAGCACATCTCTGTAGAACACCACATTTCTCCCTTGTAAGACGTTTTGGAAAGGTTGGTAAGTGTTTGCAAAACCAAGGCAGACAGAGGACAGCTCTACCAGCAGATAAGGTCCTTACTTTCCTTCCTCCCCATTCCCCAGCCCCTGGTCCTAGCAGTGTGAACCCCTGCTGCACAACCTTTCAACAGGAATAGTTTCAGGGCAAGCCAGCAAGCAGATGGCTGGCATACCTCTAGGAACCCCATATCTGCTGTTAATCTGCATATTCAGAGACGGGCAAGACACCCCGCAGCTGGCCCGTGTCTCTCCCCACAGCCTTCCACCCCTGCTCCACCAATCTAACCACCATCAGTCAAACAGACCTTTGTTCCTCTGGTCTGATGAACGGGGTTTTCCTACTGACAGGATGGAAGGATGCATAATGGAGATCACCTATCTCAGGCTCCCGCCAAGGGCCTCTGCACCCCATCCATCCTCTCCAAGGAGCCACGTGGCTCTGTGAGCCTGTCCAAGAAGGGCAGAGCGGGGATCCCTTGATCCGCTAGCTGCCCACCCACTGGTCGGCCGTTCCTGGATCTCTTTGCATCGCACCTGTAAGTACAGTGAAGGAGGGAAGCTAGGGCGTATCTTTAGCAACGGCCATCGGCAGACCGTGCCTTGGGTGCCAAGCACTGTGTGTGCGCTTCCCCGTGTTCCCCGCTAGGGTGATGCCGTAAGGTGGGATCATTATACCTGTCATCAGTACCTACTGTGCAGGTTTGCATCCTATTGTGGCGGAAAATGGAGGGTTCCCCCCCCACCCCGCCCCGAGAAAGAACACTGCCATTGAGTCTTTGCAGAACAGTTCAGAACTGTACCCTGCACCCACTGTCAACCCTAATGGGTTTAGAGAAGACTCGTACTTAGATGGGAGATGCCTGATATGTCCCCAGTCTTGAGGCTACTCTTCACACATTCATTCATTCATTCATTCATTCTCTCTCTCTCCCCCGTCCCTCCCTCCCTCCTTTCCTTCCTCCCCTCTCTCTGATTAGTAGCAAGAACCTACAAAGAGTCACCATCAACAGATAACGGTAAATCATTTGCTTAGTTTACTGTGCTTCCCCAGCACAGGACAATGTGTGTGTATAAAGTACTCTGCAGAATGGAGCAGAGCAGATAATTCAGAGGCAGGGGGCTGGACAGCATTTGCAGACTTGTAGCGCTTCTGTAGAACAGAAACCTTCCCTGAGGCTACACGGCACCCTCCTTCCCTCAGCCCCTTCCAGGTCATTCTTGGGAACCTGTTGCCCCTTTGGGGGACCCTTGATGTAGCTACATATGAGGACAGGGCAGTAGGAATGAAGAAAGAAGCCTAGAAGCTCCTGGGTTCCCCTAGTTCTCAGCCTTGTGGGCGCCATGCTCCCAACCCCTAAAAAATCCCTGTAAAATGGCTCAAGCCAGAAGGTCAGAGCAAAAAAAAAAAAAAAAAAAAAAAAAAAAAAATCTCTAGGGAATCAGTGGTGGTAGCCTGAGATGACAGGAGGCTCAGGCACCTTGGTCCTGTCACTGCATGACCTCCTGTAGGCCACTTCCCGTCCTAGCATCCAAAGGCGGCCCATGATTACCAAGCTCACAGGTGCTCTCCCTCCCAGGGGGACTTGGGTTTTTCTCCTCCCCTCATCAAAGCCAGTTTTCAGAACTGCCCGCACCATCCAGGAGACTCAGTCCAACCCGTGGAATGGTGTGTTCCTACTTAATCATTCTCTCACTCACAACTGTGGTTTTCTACGCAGCCCGTGCAAGTGACAACGCCCACCCGCTTGGAAACCCCATTCTGGAACTGATAGGACTTTCCTGCCGTTCCGCGGCGCTCACACCTGATACTCTGCTGAGCTGTGTGAGGTACAGCTCAGCCAGCGCTTACCCTGTGCTAGGTTCGCACAGCCTTACCTCACTCCTGCATAGCTCCTTCCGTCACCTATGTGCTACATCCTGCTCAGGCTGCCCTCCCTACTCCCCCCTGCAGCCCTCTCCCCAAGTCCACAGTCCCTCTGCTAGCTCTAGCTCTCGCCTCATTGTGTTCTGGGTGACACCTGCCATGAGGTCACCTGTTGGTTGATCAACTGTATTTTCTCAATAGAATGTGGGCTCCCAAAGCAGGCTCTTTGTCAGAGAACCCAGGAGGACCTGAGACATCACAGGCTTCTAATACATGTGTGCCCAATACACTGAGTTCAGTGTGATTTCCACACACACAGCACCACACACAAAGAGGATGACTTAAAGATAGATAAAGTAACCCTCTCGTGCAGACTGGGGGAGATAGCCAACTCTTCTGAGCTTTCAATCCACCAGAATGGGATAAGGGCAATTCTCAGTCGGTAGGTCAGGCAAACATCTGTCCACCCACCACTGACGAAGGCCTGCGCCTGACCTGGGGAATACTGAGATAAATGAGGCTCCAAAGAACTCTTAAGTCCCAAGGCAGGAGAAACATACAATGATAGGAAAAGCTGGCAAACACAGAGGAAGGAACCAGGGTCACAGCCCCCCCATGACACAAGAGAGCGGAGTCAGCTTGGGGGAGGGACGTCAGAAACATCTGTTCTGCGTCCATCCTGCAGAAGACACCTTGTTTGGTGCATCTGAAATGAAAGGAAGCAGAAGTTTGGACCAGACTTTTCGAGGAGGGGGAAGGGCGGGGAACCGGCTGGGAATGGAGCAGAACTACAGCTGGCTCCGTGTTGAGCCTGGGCCCTCTTCCCACTTTCCAGGAAGACACCCCTCCTTCCCTGACTCCCCCCAATAGGCACTTCCTACATCCTATCCTGGTTCCCCAGGGCTCTTCTCCCTTGTCAGTTTCAAAGGCCCCTTTTGTTGATGTCGAAGCCAAGGCCAGACGTTATAAAATGCACTCCCCGTCAAGATAAGCAGGCTCCAGTTCAAAGCCGGTCCTGACTAACTCTTTCCGTTAAGTAAAAATATTAATCTTGGTTTTATTTAAGCAGGTTTTTTTGGCAAGAAATGAATGCCTGCGGCTAAAAATAAACCGGGTCCGCACACGCTTAGAAAAATCTGGAAAGCTGCAAATCATTTCAGCCCAATTCCATCTCGGGGAATGCCATTAAACCTCCCCACCCCAGAGCTCACGGCGCTTGGTACTTGGTGGCTGGTACCCTCCTCGTGCTTCGGGGTCTCTGGGAAAGCCTGGCCAGGGATGCTTGGTTCTCAGTACTTGGGCCTCTAGCAACAGGAAAAAAGGATCTGTGCAGGGTCCTGTCTTGTAGGCACTGTGAAAGTCGGCTTGAGCCGGGAACCAGGAAACAGCCCCTGTTGACATTGTTTGTGTATAAAGTAAAGGGGCCATGGAAGGGAGGCGAGAGAGTGCAGGTCCTGGAGGTCAGCTTGCACAAAACTTGGTCACCCAAAAGGAACAGAAAACAAAGCCCCCCAGCGTGCTCCTGCTGTCCTATTCACAAGGATGACCTCAGTGTGACACTCTTATGGCAGGGGTTCTCAGCCTCAGGCATCTTCTTAGGGTTTGGATTAATGCACTTGCTTTTAAAGGCAGCCGCCCTTAATTGTTTCCTCCTGGGCCACTGGCGATTTGAGGGAAAGATGTGCACCATTTTGCCAAGGACAGGGCAAAAGTCCTAAGGTGGCTGGTTCCTGGATATAGAGTTGACTCGGGTGGGAGCAAGGACCTCAGATCTGAGGAAGCCTACGGTATTTCCATGGTGTAGGCTTGCGAGGCACCAGGAAGGTGACGCTTGGGCTTCTACTTCCTTCCTGTGCATCTGTCTGCACACCGGTGTCTTTCGAACTGAACCGCTGCCTCCCCCTGGGAAACCTGTCTCTGCAGGCAAGGCTACTCCCAGGCACTCTCTTCTGCTCCAGGGCTCTCCTTTTCCTTCTGGGGGATTGCTCTCATGTGATGAGTTCCTTGGCACTCACAGCACCCCTGGTAACCAGGTGACAGGTACGGCCTGGAGGATCAGCGCTCAGCATCAAGCCTACAATGCAGCAGGTTCCCAAAAGTGTTTGCTGAGTGGATGAATGAGTGAATGAATGAATGAATGAATGAATGAATGAATAAGGCTGGGAAAGGTAATGTAGGGTAACAGAAATATACAGGATTGTTTTCTCATCTACTCTTCTGGAGTAGAGAGTCAAGAGTCCTGGTTCCTAAAAGAAAGAGGAAGAGGAAGGAAGGAGGAGGAGGAGAAGAGGAGGAAGAAAAAGAAAGTGAAATGTGTCCAAGAAGAGACCCTTGTCCCAAACAGGGAAGGTTCACACTCCAAGAGAAGTGAATCAGTCAGGGGATGTGGCTACAAGAGGCCTCAGGCAGCCTGCTGTCTCGGTGGGGGGCTGCACTCAGGCCCCATGAAAGATGAGAGACTCAGACTCAGGAACCAAAAGAAAGCTCCCACTGAAGCTCTCCAGGCCTGCCTCGGCCGATTCCCCCCGGCAGCAGCCTCAGCAGGTCGGAAAAGCAGCTTCAGCCGCTCCTTCAGGCCACCTCCCATCCGGTGGGTTTCAGCCCGTTTCGCTGTTTGTTTTCCTCTCTCCTTCTTCGGACCCCTTCTTTCTCCTCTTCTGCTTCCACAAGCACTTGGGGCTGATCTGTGACCTGCTCAGGGTTCATTCAGAAGGCTGTAACGCACTGTGACCCAACACCGTGCCTTAGAGACCCGGCAGTAAACGGGTGGACGGGCTCCTGTCTTCGGGAACCTTCCTTCTGTCCCATGAGACAAGAACATGGACGGAGACGGGCTCACCACTCTCCACAGGCTGGAGGGGGCACCTAATCCAGCTGCCATCTGACAGACGAGGGCCAGAAAGGACAGCCCTGTTGGCAGAGGAGTGGATAAAGGTAAAAGCCTGCAGACTAGAGATCTCAGCCTGCAGAGGAACAGAAACCACTGCCTGCGATGGGACTGACCTTCCGGAAGACAGCTCTCAGAACACGTGCTCTGGGTGCGCCCTGCCCAAAGCTCTGGGACGCCTCAAGAAGCTGGTGTGTGTCTTACATACCCCTCTTTGTATCAGACCCACAAGGGGCTCCTTCCACTTTGTCACCCCTTGCTGATGTTTAAAGTTGAGATTTAACTCCCCCCAACTCAAACCCCTTAACCTCCAGGAGTGGCTTTGCTGTGGGGGTCGGGTTGGTCCTCTGAGCTGTGGACAGAGAAGATCTGGTGTCTAGGGTGCACACGGACCTCTCCCAAGCTCAGACGCACCCAGGGTTCAGGACCGCCCACTTGCTCTTTGCCACTGGCTCACACTTGGCAAGGGGGCTTGGACCCACCCACCCACCCACCCCCACCCTCCCTCCTGGGCTCCAGCCCCTTCCCATGGGCCCATGGGAAACTATCCCACACAAGTGGCCACCAGAATAGCAGCCTGGTCTTCAACCACAGCCCCTTTGAAGCAGTGCCCAGAAAAATACCGTGCCCTCCAAAGGTTCTCAGAACACTGAGCTTTCGGGCCGGGCCATTTCTGAGAGCAGAACAGCAGGCAGCATCTCAGGGGCTGTCCACAGCGGTTGGTTTTCTTTTCTCCTAATTGGGATTTCGTTAGCTAGAAAAGCTGAGGGATTCTGGGAGAGGTCTAGGAAGTGGACCACCATTAAACCAAGGGACCTCCCCTCTGCACACCAGACCCGCAGACTGCGATTCTGTTCCCAGAAAGCACCGGGAGGAGCAGGAGATATTACTGTGGTTTGAGCATTCAGAAATGTCTGCTTTGTTGCTCGAGTGTATACAGTACAGACGTTACGACACTCTGGTATGACTTTAGCACGTTCTTTGGGTAGCTTCTCAAGGAGTCGTCGCTTCCTTCGGCTTTATCTTCTACACACCAGCAAGGTGGTGAGTAGCTAGTGGAAGTAGCTCGGGGGAAACTCACTGGAAATAAGTGTTCCTGGCCCCAGCCCGCCAGCTCACAACCCCCACACCCAGGGCACGATGGACACTCAGGTAGAACCGGTATGAGAAAAACTCTTAAGTGTGTAATCTCTAAGATGGTTAATCAGAAGCAGCTATCATGGAGGGTCTGAAGGAATGTCTGAGATAGACTCCAAGGGCCTCTTCAAGTCCCACCTACTAAAACACACTAACCGCTGCCTCTTCTGGTCATGGTAGGTAATGACAGAATGATAAAACTAACTATTTTGGTATTTCTGAACCATTTCCCCCAGCCTGGTCAGTGTAGCTGAAGAGGAGAAGGATCAGTGAGAGAGGGAAAAGAGTATCTATTCCATAAACATCGCTACAGGACCCACAGTGCCTGAACCTCTACACATTCAGCAGATACCTCCTGATGGTCGGTTACACGCATGCCACGCACTGTGTCAGATCACCGTCAGAAATGCAACAGAGAGCTAGACACACTCTTACAGATACTATAACTGCTCCTGAAAACTCATTGTAGTATTTTTTTATTGGATACAGAAAAGGGAAAAAAAAAGACTCAGAGGGGAGCTGAGGAACTTATCAGAGGTTATGCAACTAGAAATTAAATACAGATGTGCCCAGCCACAGAGCCCGCCCCGTTTCTATTACTCAACAATTAGCAAACGTGGAATGCACAGCCAAAAGGTCAGATGCATCATAGATGAGGAACGAGGGGAGATTGCCAAGGCTGAAGACTCAGGGAAGGGCGTAGGTGAGCCCCTGCTGCCGAAAACGTTAAGGAGGGGATCGGCTCCTTCAGACCCATGCAGTGTCTAAAGACTCTACCGCAAACTGGATCCAGTTTCCAGAGGCCATATGGATTCATTCTAGCTCCTAGGATGGTTTCTGGTTTTATGGGCCGTGCAGAGTGTACTTGTTCCCACTAGTCAACAGCACAAAGGCACTCTGAAAGAGGGCCGATGTGATACACTGGAAGCAAGTCTGACCACGCCTTATTGTGGGACACTAGGGTCCCATAACCTAGGGCAACTGCCTAGAAAAAGCATCCTCAAAACATGCGCATCACAGAGCACTGCTCCTTCCCACCTTTACGGCATAGTTGAAGTTGGTGTTTTGCCTCAGTGGACCTGAGTGACGTGCAGCTTTTGACTCTGCCTGTCCACGGGAAGTGGTGTTAATGAGGTGAGCCTAGCCACCTGCAGAAGCTTCTAGATGCCCCCAAGTGCAACAAGACAGAGCAAAGAGGGACGCATGTCCAATGCTGCGCTAGCGTTCGTTTCTAATAAGCAACAGGAGTGCTGCAGCCGAATACATGTAGCCTAACACCGACCCAAAATGCCAGTGATGAAACCTACTGGCTCTGAGTATGTCGCTCACTCAACACCGTTATCAGCTAGAGCAGGTGCCGGCACCTACATGCACACACTGCACGATCAGCGCAGAGTACTTTATATGGACTGTCCCATTCTGAGCCTCATTAAGACCTCGTAGAGTAAGTGCTGTCCTTAGCACCATCTTAGAGCATTGCAGCTTATGGGAGTAAGCGATTTTTCCCAAGATCATCAGATGAGGAATTGGGAAACCCAGCATGTCAGTCCAAGCAGCCTGACTCTAAAGCCCCTGTTCCTCCTCTCCAGGCCACACTTACTTAACCTTCCAGAAGTGCCAGCCTAACCAGCCGGGAGTTGGACACTCGATGGACCGACAGGACTTCCAGGGTCACTGAGAACAACTTCCTTTAATGTTCCTGCCATGCCCATCCCAGAGTTAGTCTGTACAGTGTGAGGCACTGCGACCTAGGCCAGGCCTTCCTGTGTTTTGACTATTGTATTATCTCTCTGTGGTGACCTCCTCCTAATTGGTTGAAATGGTGGGCGTACACACATCAGAAGAGTGCTTGTATTCTCCCTAAGTCATTGTCAGGAGAGATGTTGTCAAAGATTCTGAGGGTCCCTTCTGTGCCCCTGGCCGTCTTTCCCAGTCTCCCATCAGCCTCTTCTCGTTTCCATCCTTCAGCTCTAACTGCCATGGCAGGGGATGAATGCAGACTTCCTAGGAAGACAGTCTGGGAGGAGGGGGGAGGGGGAGGGGGGGAGGGGGAGGAAGAGGAGGGGAAGGAGGGGGAGGGGGAGGAGGGGGAGGGGGGAGGAGGAGGAGGAGGGGGAGGGGGGAGGGGGAGGGGGGGAGGAGGAGGAGGAGGAGGAGGAGGAGGAGGAGGAGGAGGAGGAGGAGGAGGAGGAGAATCCACCAGGGCACAAAGTGGGAAAAGGCCAAAACTTCCCTACTCAGGATGATTTTACTTGTGACCATTCAACCTAAAACGACACCATTGTCTACTTAAAATCTTGAGTGTGGACAATTTGTAATGAGGGTAGATCTTAAGTGTTACCACAGCAAAATTAAACACTCATCACTATCATCATCATATCATCATCATCTTCATCTAGTGTTTTCAAAATAGATTCTGCTTCCCAACTTCTGGTGTGATTTAATGAGTCTTCCTGTTATTAATACAAGATCAGAGGATAGGAAGGTGAACCTTATACAAGCACTGAGTGGCAGGAAGAACCCCCGGGGTAGGGGCCCTTGGGAACTAGATTCATTTCCTGTGTGAGCTTTGCCTGCATTGACAGATCCTGCCCTTCTACATGAAGATCCAGTTGGACAGCCATACTCCATCGTCCCTTACGCTCTCGGGGCCCCGCCTAGCTTACTAGCCCTTTGTATTTCTTATTTAGGCATTTTCTTCCCTTCAGTTAGATGTCCTTCTCATCAGTCATGGTCCACTGTGTCATGTACATTGTGCTCTGTAGAACCCTACTTCTGAGCGTTGACGTCACTGGGGTGTGTCTGGCCTTGTCCTCTTGGCATATTCCCCACCTCGATGGTTGGAACTTTTGTAGACTTGGGGTAGAAGGGAGTAAGGACTGGCCCTCATCAGCTCCCTGGGTCCTTCTGCCACTCAGAGTGGCAGAGACTATCTGGTAATGAGAAGTAAGGCCCATGCTGGTTGGTCATGGTGCTGCTAGAGGCTGTGTGGAGAAGGACTTGGAGTGCAGTGATGCTAAGACCTCATGTCTCCTTGGGCCCTTCCACGTACCCTGTGGACAGGGACACATCTCCATCACTGCTCCCCCCAAATAACACAACGTGGCTGACTTGTTTGTGATGCTCCTGCCCCCCCCCCAGAGAAAGCTGCTCTGAAAACAAGCTGGCTCCCTCCACCACAGCCTCGGCCCCTAGAGGGACAGCGGCTGCACCAGAGTCACAGGGACCTCAGTCACAGGTCCCAGCAGCCTGGACCTGGCTTCCTCACACCCTTGCCTTAGAAGTCTCTATTTACGAAAGACAAGGAAGATTAAATTGGTCTCACTTTGAGAATTATTATTTTTTCTTCATTTCCATGGTCTTTCCCACCCCTATGCCCTTGGTTGGATTTTTCTTTCTTTCCTTCTTTGTTTGTTTGTTTGTTTGTTTCACTATTTTTAAAAAAGCAAAACATATACAAAACACTGTCCAGGCTGTGAGTAGCAGCTCACGATGTTCTAACTGGATCCTCGCTACACCAGTGCAGCACATCAGCAGGATGTGCAGGAAACACCTTGTGGAATCTGCTGGGAAAGCTGGAACAGAGGGAGGTGTGCGCTGCGGGGGGGTGGGGGTGGGTTCCTGGGCATGGCCCACTCCACAGGAAACAGGAGCAGGATTCCCAGCCCTGGGAGTCACAGATGGGGGCTGGGGGGGCAGCTGTCTCTGGTGTTTTCCAGTGGGAAGCCCTTAAATTTGCTTTATCTATTTCCAATTACTTATAACTGATTGCAATACAAGGAGAGAGAGAGAGAGAGAGAGAGAGAGAGAGAGAGAGAGAGAGAGAGAGAGAGAGAAGAAAAGAGAAGAGAGATGAACAGGAGGAAAATTGGTAGCTTCTAGGCATCTCCTCTTGGAGATTTAGCAGCCACTCTTACATTGCGAGGCAATGCGTTGTTGAGGTCAAGTATATAAGGTCTTAGGGGTAACCTAGAACTGGGGTTTGAATCTGTATTACAACTTCTATGACTGTTCTCTCTCTCTCTGTCTCTCTCTGTCTCTCTCTGTGCGTGCACGCGTGTGCATGTGCGTGTGCGTGTGCGTGTGCGTGTGCGTGTGTGTGTGTGTGTATGTGTGTGTGTGTGTGTGTGTGTGTGTATGCGTGTGTGTGTGTGTGTGTGTGTGTGTGTGTGCGCGCGCGCGCGCGCGTGTTGAAGCTAGGACCTTGCCCATGCTAGGCACATTCTTTACCATTGAGCTGTATTCCCCAGCCCTTTCATAAATAATTTCATTTCGAGACCAGATCCTGTCACACACGGCCTTGAACTTAGATTCTGCCCGCTTCCACTTCCCACGTAGCTGTGGCCATAGATGGTCTCTCAGGCAGACCATTTACCCTTGGAGTCCTGAAGACGGAAATGTGAAGAGAGGCTTCCTCTGGCAGCAGATGGGGCCGCGTGCAGAGAGCAGCAGCCAGACACTGATGTAGAGGGAGTCTCCATCGGGTCTCTCCCAGGGATCAGGGAACCACATGAAGAGGGAAGACTGTGGGAGTCAGCAAGCATGGAGCACGGAGGGGAGCACAGCCCACTGAGTCAGCTTCCCAGGGCCCACACGGGCTCACAGAGAACGGAGTAGCAGACACAGGGCCCTCATAGACCTGCCCCAGGTCCCCTGCCTGTGTTCTGGCTGTTAGCCTAGTGTTTTTGCGGACCCCGGGAGCGGGTACATCTCTGACTCTTCCGCCTGTTTGGGGGACCCCTTTGCTCCTGTTGGACTGCCTTGTCCGGCTTCCATAGGAGCCCATTCGCCTTTTCTTATTGGATCTTGTTTTGTCCTGGTCAGCTGTTGTCTCTTGGAGGTTTGCTCCTCTCTGAAGAGCAATGGGGGAGAGGGCTCTGAGGGGAAGGGGGATGGCGTGAGATGGGGAGACAGGAGAGCTGAGAGGAGCGGACGGAGGGAAGGCTGTGGTGGGGATGTACTGTGTGAGAGAAGACTCTATTTCCAATTGAAAAAAGGAAAATTAAAGAAAGAACATGGAGATGCAAATTCACACCTTATAGGGGGTGTGAGAACTGAGCTGTGGGTCAGAAGGGAAACAGCAACGTTAATTATTTCGGAAGAGGCTCCCTTCCCCCCCCCCAAGGCCGTGAGGAAGCTAGAGAAGCCGTAAGCAAGTGAACCGATACGGTCTCAGAAAAGAGGAAAGGAAACGGAGAGCGTGAGCTCAGCCAGACATGGGCACCGCAGGCTCACGGCCCGGCTGCCAGCCTCTCCCCTCGTGGAACGGTAGCTGCCCCACTTACTGCCGGCCAGCACATTTTGATTTCAGGTCAGGTAGAAGCACGGGACGTTGGCTGGTATCCGTCCAAGCAGACAGTGCGGGGGGAAAAGCCCAGCAAGCGAAGGAAGGAAGAGGAAGCGTGGATACAAATGCTAACTTGTGATCGAAGTCTTCCGGGCGGCACCTTGGTCCCTCCTGGGAGTGGGGAGCATTTGGATGGATCCAAAATAGTATGTTAGTGCATGTGCTGAACCTTTCCAAAAACCCGCCCTCCGGCCACATTGTGTGTGTGGGTGTGGGAAGCCAATCCTGATAATACAGAGTTAGGGCTGACAGCCAGAGCTTGGCAGGCCTGCTTGGGCCAGGGTCAGCGGCCAGAGCCAGGCATTGTTCTGGCTAGAAGGAGGGACAGCCAGTGGCCAGCATTCTGTGGGAGGTGAAAGCCAGACCCAACCCCAGACCAATTAGGGTCTGATGGAAAGCAGGACCACTCTCTATGAACCAAGAGGCCGGTGCCCTTGCAGCTATGAAGATGCTGGCGAACAGGGAGCATCTGGCACCAGTCATCTCCCAGAATAAGAAGCGAGCCTGCAGAGGGGCGCGCACGTGAAAAGCTGAGGGCCCGAGGGTTGGGCTGTGCCCCACCCCCACTCTATCTTAGTCATGATGAGCTGCCAGGGGGCACTGGCTGGGCAAAGAGGGGACAGGTTTCTCTGCTCCGCCGACGGGTTGGTGACAATCACAGGCAGGTCTTTGGGAATCAGCAGGAAAAGTCATGCCCAGCGCCACCTGAGCATCTGAAAGGATGCTCAGATCAAAGGCAGCACCAATTTAATGTTCAATTTAGTTCCTGCCTCCGGGGCTTAAGCCTGGGGTCAGCCAAGTGGCTAGACCTCTAAACGTTGCCTAGCTGGAGTTAGCAGATCCTGTTTTGTACCTGTCCCGTTTCAGCAATATACTAGGAGAGGTAGATTTGGTGACATGTGACTTGACATGTTTCAGTCAAGTCTACGTCTGTTACAAGGAGTGAACAGGTCGTCTCCAACCCTCAAGAATACCCCTGGAGCAGTGGAAAGGTAGAGGCCAGTTGCCCCAGAGATGCTGTTTTTATCCTTCCTGATCCAAAGGGGAATGGAAAAGTGTGGATGTCTTCAAGAGACTGACTTCCCCAGGAAGTTCAATGTCACTCCGGGCCAGCACCACTCCCCTCTGGTGGTGCCAGCACTGAATCCAGTACTCAAGTGTACCAAACGTGGAGAAGAAAGGGAGTATGTTGTTCCTCCCAGGTCCAGCCCAAAGAACATGTAACGGGTAGACCAGAACTCCCAGACTGAAGTGAGTTACCTTCTAGAACTTGTTGAGGAGTTGGGAAGCCATAGGAGAGCTTTGAACAAGCCATTGCTGGCGAGCGACTGACATTTCAATAACTTGATCTGGCTACATTTTGGAGCTGGATTGTACCGGGTTGGAGTGAAAACAGGGAAATGAATAGCCATCATGTCCACCCTTTCCCTCCTCGCCGTCTAAGGTCACTGTAAACCTCACAGGAGATTTCTCCTAACGCCCAGACAAGCACAGAGGCACAGCCAGGGTACAGATGGTCACATGTTTGAAAATCCATTTGTGCGAGTCGGAGCTTGCAGGGCCTGGCACGGGCCAGCGAGAGCCATGCTCCAGTATGGACGGATTTCAAGGAACCAGGGTAGGGTGGCAAACTCTGCCTGCCTGAAGCAGCTGTCCCAGTCCACACATTTAAACAGGGAGCTTTGGGTGAGGCCACGCCTGGCTCTGCTTTTGCTGGTGGTGCTGGACTGGAGTAAGATAACACCCAGCGATGTGGCGAGGCTGATGCCAGTGAGAAACCATTTGCTGAGTGCCTGGCAATGCCTGCCCCCCCAGCTGGCCTCCGTTTCAGGACTAGGAAGAAAGCGCAGGGAGCTGGAGATCAGGTTAGCTAGGGGTCTGCAATTCCAGATTCCTACCCTCCACAGAGTGAACTGACCCAGAAACCCCCACACCCCTAAGGGAGCACACCCCAGCATCATGGGTCCCGGGCTTGTCTTTTCACTGGGGTATGGAGCGCTGGCCTGCAGGCTGGAGCCTTGGGTTCACAATTGTACCTCTAGGCTCCCACAAGCGGAAGGAGTGTCTGTGACAGTAGTGTCTTAGGGCTGTCAAGAAGGAAAGAGAAACTCAGTCAGAAAAGAATGCTCAGAGCCTTCACTCACTTGGACACCTCCCGAGTGCCCGGTTGGGGTTTAGGGGCAGACACCTTGGTACTTAGTAAATATTTGCAGAATCCAGCATGATCTAGAAGTTTCATGCCTCTAAGATACTGTATTATCTAAAATGCCAGAAGACAATAGCAATTAATTCAGATGACACCGGCTGGTGTCAAACAAGGAGAGAACTATACATTCCTCAGGATTTGAATCATGTGTTGGATCCCGAGATTCGCTCACATTTTACAAAATGGAATGACGGTATCTGTTCGTCCCGCTGTGGTCACTGATCTGCAGTCCCCGTGCCAACTTTCTAGTCCGCTTTCTGTTCCCTTGCATTATTTCTTCCGTATAATGATGCGACTGTGCAGAGGGACGGCAGAATGAACATGGCATGACTAAGATCCGTCATTTGCTGGATACCTTCGAGATTGTTTCCCAGACCGACCCAACAATCCCGCACACACGCAGACATGGTTTCACCTCTGGAATCACACAGAACACGTGTGTCGGTAATCTGTGTTTTCATTCCAAACATTCATTCATTCATATGTTTCAACCCCAAGAGCCTGTTGGAAGATTTTGTAAAGATCTGTGATAAACATCTTGTATGAATGTCTATGTAAACTCATGAATATACATACATGAATGTTTATAGGCTTGTGTATATACATATCCAATGTACCCTGGCATCTTCCTTGATTGTTTTACCTGGACCTAGAAGCTATCTCCTATCTTTAAACATGTCATTTAGCAATCCCTGAATCCAAGTCTGTGGGCTTACATCAGCTGATGCCCCCCACCTGCCAAGTCCCAGGTTCACTTGCTCCAGTCGGGGTCAGTGGGTTCTCTGTAGACATCTCAGGGTGGCATGTAGCTAAAAGGGCGTTTGACACAGCTCCTCAGATCCCAGGAACTCACGCTTGCCTCCAAAGTCCCCCCACATGCAGCCCCTGTCTCTCTCCCACAGAGGCCAGCTGGTGACAAGCTTTGAAGGAAAGCCACTCTGTCCCTTTGCTATTCCTTGTGGATCTGCAAGACCCCTTGGCTATTTCAAAGTTGGAGGCATTGTCCCAGGACAGATGGGGGGCCACCAGGAGTCTATTCATTTAGGTCACAAAGTCACAGCATGAGGCCACCTTCCCAAACAAAGTTCCTTTCTGCCTTCCTGATCCTCTCTGCTCATAAGAAACCTCTGCCCGTAGTGGGCGGTTTTAGTATGCTGAGGGCGCAAGAAACATCCCTTTCAGAGTTAAGGCAAGCTGCCCTCTCTTCTCGCTGCTCAATCACAAAGGCAACTGCCCGAAACATTGGGCCTTAAGTGGGAATGGAGGAAATGGATGTGGGTGTCTCTTGTGAAGGGGGCCGTGCTAATTCAGCCAGTGAAAGCAGACCTTCCGTCCTGCATGCCCCCGACCAATCTGAACTCAGCTATTCCTAAAAGTATTCTTATTATAATACATGCTGTGCACTGTGTAATACACATGCATATATGTATATATCCTCCATTTTAAAGATCAGTTTCCCCAGCTTGTGATTCCCAAGTATGCTTGCTCTAACAAGGGGTCTCGTGATGGCCGAGTTAAGGTGAATTCTCCACCCAGCACAAAGCTGTCTTGCATGGTATCCTTTCTGCTTCCTCCTCCTACACCCAACTGCTTAATTTAAGGTGCTCAACAACATATATATGAGACAGACAGTGACCTTCACTGTACAGGCATAGAGAGAGGTAGGGCTCTTGGAGTGAATTGCCCAAGATGTCAGTGACAATGGGGGAGTGGGGCATGGGATTCTGTCAGGACCAGGTCTTTTCACTCTGAATCCAGAGTGTCCTCCCGGCCCCCAGGTGGCCTCTCACTAGCCCTTTGAGAGCTTGCCAAGTTTTCCCTGGCCCTAGCCAGTCACCATACTGTCTGCCCAGAACCCAGCCCCCAAGGTCCCTTGTGTATTTTTTAGAGATACTCCGCTTCCTCCACCAGCCGCCCCTGCTGGCAGGTTTTCACCCTTTCCCAGGACTACCCCCCTCTAGGCCTGGGACAGCTTTAGACCAGTCCACAGGACCCTGGCTACTTCTAGACTTAGACAGGGAGGACGCTCAAAAGTCTGGTTGCCCTGACTCTCTTTTGGCAAACTCTCAGTCACAGAGCTGGCCCATTTGGGAGAGAAGCAGAGGCAACCTGCCCACCCACCACACGCCCCCACAACCCCACAGGAACATTCCATTTGGAAATCTCTTGTGGAAGATCCCACGGCTCTCTCCCTTTGCGGGTGTCTCAGAGAAAAAGCCACACAATCTCTGGGTCCATGGAGTAATTAGGGCTCTCAGGAAACATCGCAAAATCTGAGAGTCCCCCGGGATCTATATAGAGTAACCCCCCAAAAAAGCAGACTGTGCTGGCTTCCACCGACCATAGAGCCCTCTACCCACGTGCAGAGGATCGACGGAGTAAACTTCTGTTGTTCTTTTATCTGATTATAAAAGAGACACGTCAGTGCTGTGAAATTTCATTTTCTGGAAAATACAGGCCAAAATGACAGTCATCCAAAACTACACACCTCAGGAATTAACAGCATGGATATTTTGGAAGATAGACATCCTTACTTTTCTCTAAGCATCCATAGACACACATTCCTGCCTTTTATTATTATAAAAAAACAAAAAAACCAAGCTACTATTACTCAAAAGTGCCCGAGGATAGTCTTGTGTTCATCAACAAAGAAACTACATCAAGCTACTTGATGGCTCTTTGGTAGCCTGCTCTGTTAATAATTTTTAATTATAATTTATGTATATATATATTTACGTAATTATGTAAAATATTATTTTATGAATAAGCTCACAATATTTAATAATATTTAAGAGATATCTCTGTAGGAGACATTTAGGCACCACCCAGTTATTGGACTAGAGACGCCATTGTTGGTTAAAGGGCACACATGTTTTAGGAGCCCTGGATGCATAGTGCCAGGATGACTTGCCCAGTGGGGATAATACTTCTCTCAGCAGCAGCCTGCAAAGGTGAGGCCCATATCCGTGAGGATGGAAAAGATCAAGTACCAGGATTCCCCGGGCGGCTCTGCCAAGTCCAGGGGCATCATCTGGAAATCCCCGAAGCAATCGGCACCTGTAATGAGCCGTCTGCTGGGAAGTCGGCAGAGGGTGGGCAGGTGGGAGGAGATCTAGCTTTTCTTTTTTTTTTTTCTTTTGCAGGTGCAGAAGTAGGTATTGAAAGACAGGAAGTATCAAGGGCCACCTGAGGCCCTTCTCTGTGTGTCCCTAAAAGTGTCTCTCCACCGACATGGGGTGAACAGCGTGATACACTGTGGAGGGGTGCTATGCGGAATCGGAATCGTCATCATAAACACCCAGGAAGGACTCTAACCATGGGAGGCCCTCTCTTTTCCTCCCCATGTAGCTAGCGACCTCAGGGAAGAGTTTCCCACTTCCCGGCTTGCATTGCCCTTGAGAATTTCTCGTTTCTGTCACTTCAGAGCCAGGCCTAATTCCAAGGCACTGAATCTTGCATTCTGTGCCCACCATTTGCCTGCTTTTGATCTTGCCTCTAGAATCCTCCCCCCTCCAGGGTGACACCAAGCCTTTGGTAACTTCCCTTGGTACCGTCGATGCGGCAGAAGGCTGTAACGGCTAGGAGAGAGGAAGCACTTCTTCAGGAAGCAAAGGCACACTTATCAGACGCTGCTTTAGCTCAGCATGTATGGAGGGCCCTGGTCGTGGCTGCCATCTTTCACCTATGACCTTCCCACCAGCCAGTCCTGAATTGGAAACGGGACCCTTCCACACCTTGTCACTGGCAGAACCAAAGGCCAGAATTCACACTTTACTCTCCCGGGTGATAAAAGGCAGCGTTTGGGGTTCCATCTCAAAGGTCCTCCATTCTCAGTTCATCTTCACTGTCTCTCCCAGTCACTAGGCGGGGCTCTTCATTATCACGATTATTAATGTCTGCTGAGAGTGCGAGTGAGTTAGCTTGCCCGCGGCATTCCAGTACATGCCTGCATCTGCACTGGGGAGATCTTGAGTTCAGAGCGGGATGCTCTCTAGGGCAGAGATGTGTGGAAAGGAAATGATGCTACCTGGATTGCTCGGGTTCGTCATAGTTGGCCCAGGAACTTGGAAGCTGATTAACATCTTGCCCCCTTTCTTCATCGCCTATGCCATCAGCACTGACAACCTTAATTAGCAGGGTTTGGCTTGTCCCGCAAACAATAACCATGCTCAGAGCTTATCTTCCTTCTCCTTCCAAGAACCAGTATCTGTGGACATGGACTTCCCACAAGTAAGCAAGACTCTGGGGTCCTCCACCCCGGGAACATGTCCCAAGCCCCGGGGACCTCTCCTGAGAGTCAGGGTCTCTGAGGCTTCTGGAAGTAGCCAGGTTCTGGTGATGTCCTCTGAGCCTTTTGTGTTAGGGAAGGAGGTGTGTGATGGAAGCTAGAAATTCTAAGTGGGAGTTGAGAAAAATCCCAAGCTGACCTTGGAGATTTGCCCCCATACAGATAGGCAAATCAGATCCCCCAGGAAAAACATGCCAATGACCCGGGTGTCTGTTGGGCCGTGGATGTATCGCTTTGGTGTGTCAGACCACCATATGTTGCCCGAGCATAGAGAAAGTGGGTGGTGAGGCAAAGAGAAAGCCACAGACTCAGAGGAGACAGGAGAAAAGGGAAAGGAGGTGGCCTGTGGTCAAGCCCGGAGAAAAGCAACAATGGCCTTGAGCACAGGAACCAGTTGCAACCTGTATATCGCATGCCACACAGAATGATGCCTTCAAGGCCCTGATTCCTCTGGGACTTGGTAGGGTAGGGGAAGGGTGGGATCAAGCTGATGGTTTTCCCTTGGGCCACAAGCGGAAGTGGAAATCAAGCAGAAAGCACTGTATAAGAAAGTCGGTGCCTTCTCTCACACAGAAACTTTGTGTGTGCTGCACGTTTGGAAGCCAGAGACACAACCAAAAGGAGACAGGTGCCTTGGGTATGCCTGGTTAGTCACCCAAGCTGGAACTGTAGAGGACGCTGGCCAGACCCTACACCAAGTAGGGAGACAGGAGGAACCCCTTAAATGTAGGATGAGAGCAATATCATAAAGATGTCAGCGCTTTGCCTACGCCCGGAACATAAGAGGTGTTCAGAAAAATCTTCATTCATGTATTATCAGGGCCTTCGACACGTACACCCAGCCACACGGGAGGCATCCGGACGAGAGACGGCCCCCTCTCATCTAGTAGTCAGAAGACTGACAATGTGTCGGTGGCCGAGGAAGAAGATGGGAAGTGAGACACAGCCTCTTCACGTGTGCCCTCCTCACACATGAGGCCAGGCTAGGGTGGGAGCAGAAGCCCTCAGCTCCTGACAAGCCTGGCGCGCGGTCCTCTGTGTGTCCCGAGATGCCTCCTCTTTAAGCCTCTCTCCAGCTCTTTGGCTGAGAGACCTGTAACAAGCAGAGAGGCAGCTCCTTGCCTGTGTAACTCAGCACCAGCCCGGGAGGCCACAGATCCTTTCTGTGTTTGCTCCCTCACACAGTAGTGGAAAAAAGTGAGAAAGCAAAATCCCCCCCCCCTGTGCAATCCGAAACCCCATGACCCCCTGACTAAGTGGTAGGATTCAGCTTTGCCCTGTCCCCAGTCCCCCCCACTTCCACCTGGGTCACCGACACTCAGACCAGAGGCCAGCCTGGGGGTTATTTATAACCATGTCAGAGGAGGAGGAGACAGGAAATTAGGAAGGGGTGAGAGGGAAAGAGAAACATAGCACCCAGGGACCCACTGGATTGGAACCTTTGGCCTGCCGGACCCGTGTGACTGGCCACATGGGTAGGGAATTTTCCCTCCCCAGCCCAGGCTAGTTTCATGGGCCCTCAGTGCTATCTGCAGTTCACTCCCCCTCTCCCCGCCCCATTTCTGTCCTATGCCATCATCATCCTTATCCGGGGTCTCTGCCTAGAATGGCTTGGGGATTTTGTCTTCTTCGGACAAGTTAATGCACAGGAGCTAGGGGCCATCCGGGAAGCCGAGGCCCTGGGAAGGGGAGTAGGGCTCAAATTCCCAGCCGCTCCCAGCTGTTGTATGCCCTGTATACGCAGTGACTCATAACCGTCAGCGCTCAGGTGCTCAAGACTTGATCTTAGCTACATCAAGGGGCCTCTGAAGAGAGGTATTTCATGCAGAGTTACACGGCGGTGGGGACAGAGCCAGGCTTGGGGCGCTGAACCCGTTTGCAAACCACTGTGCTGCCCCATGCGGCCCGCAGAAATTCTCTCAGGGTAGAAACACGGATGTCCGTACTCACAGGTTGAAATGTCCAGCGTGGCTGTGCTCTGAGCCGTGTTCACAGTGCCGGAATCCTAGCGGACCAGCCCGAGTTCTCTCAGCCATTGCTTACCAAACCACCAGGGCCACTGCTCAGTCAGCAGACCCATTTACCTCAGAATAACTTAGGATAAAGTTAGGGTCCTTTGAAGTTGTTATATTTTACTTGGAACTGTTTAATCCTCACACAATTATTGCCTAATTCTTTAAGATCAATGTCCTCAAGATTACAAATGTCCTTGGGGAGAATGTCTAAAAACTTTTATAAATTGTATTATGCGTAGATCCCCACATGTACTGCTATCTGTAATAGGATCGTGGATACAAGCGGGGGTGGGGGGGGATAGCACATCTGGGCGTCCCTTTGATGCTCACAGCCTCTGCCCACCAGATCTGAGCCTGGGACCTCCAATACCTCCCCTACCACCAACTACATTGTTCTCCTCTGAAGCCTAAAAATCTAACTCACTTACTTGGTTTTACAGCTTGGATCTGGAACACACACACACACACACACACACACACACACACACACACACTTGTCCCTACATCCACACTATTGGAATGAAACCTTCTAACAGATTGGGGCCTAAAGGGAGGTCTTACATTCTTAGAGTCCCGCTCTTGAAGGGAACCGGGATGTTCACGTCCCGCTCTTTCTGACTCCTCAGCCACTAATAATTAATTAAACAGGCCACCTCTGGCCCGCACACCGCCACAGAGATGTTCTTATTTTGTTACCAGAGACCCAGAGCAACAGGTCCAATTGACTGCGAACTGGGAGCCAAAGGAAATAATAACTTTCCTTAGTAAGTTGATTAGTACAGTTATTCCGTCGCAGTGAGGGAAAGTTGACCGACACGCTAATTTAAAAATCTGATAGCCGGGCGGTGGTGGTGGCGCACGCCTGTAATCCCAGCACTCTGGGAGGCAGAGGCAGGCGGATTTCTGAGTTCGAGGCCAGCCTGGTCTACCGAGTGAGTTCCAGGACAGCCAGGGCTGCACAGAGAAACCCTGTCTCGGAAAAAAATAAAAATCTGAGTGCCTCAAACCCAGCCAAACGAGTCCGAAGCTCGCTCAGGGGTCACCATTCCCTCCCCGCCTTTGTCTGGGGCCTCTCCAGAGTGCTAGGATTGCAGGTGTGTGCCATCACTGACAGCCCAAAGTTTCGATGACCCCAGGAAGTTATTCTTGTGTTTCCCACCCTCAAGGCTAAGTGGAAGCATGGGAGAAGCAGAGTGAACCTGTCTTGCCTGGCGTCTGAACTATAAGCTGTTAAGAAAAAAAAAATTAAGTAGTTGATGTAATGACAACTGAAGTCAGTAAACGGACCTGGTCAGCAAAGAGCTCCGGCCTCCGTGGAACTCAGATAAGCCCGGGGAAGATGTTCTTTCTAAACAGAGCACCATCTTTCTGGTACCATACCCGGGCAATGACCCTGCTTCAGTGCTTGAGTGTCCCTGTAGTTCACCCACATTTATTGAGCAGCTACTAAGTGTGACGGCCTGCGGTCAGGAATACCAAGCGATTTCCAGGCAGCAGGGCTATTCTTAGCTTTCTGGTGTCTATTTAAGGAGTGTTAATCCAGTCCACCTCCCCCCTCTGCAATTAGACACATACCTCCTTCCAACCTTATATGTGCTGAGCTCACCCAACTGCCCCGACTGTGCAGGCAGGGTAAACAAATGTGCCTCTCACTCTGCGGAACCTGGCTGGGCATTCAGTCTTCCTGAGCCCGCGTGGCCCGAGAACCGGCCAAGCCCGGTGTGAGAAGCGTTCGCTCTGCCTGGACCCTTCGAGAAGTTCTGGAGGTCAGAATCTTCTCAGCCGTAGCGCACAGTTGGGGCAGGAACCGGAGTCTGGAGTGGGCAGTTAAGAGCTCGTGCGGGGTGGACCTCCCCATCCAAACATCCACACCCAGCATTCTGATCTAGGCTGACACGTGACATCATCCAACCTAGACAATGTGATGGCATCAGATCCCAGCTCCACCTTGCGTGAGCCAAGGTTAACGTGTAAGCCCCACTCGCCCGAGAATAAGATAACTTCCTGGAATGCTGGGACCTGTAGTTCTTGGAAACAACCAGCCACGTGTTTTCACTCCTATAAACAAGCTCGAACCGGCTAGATCAGGTGTGCTGGATTGGATGTAGGTGGGAGACAGGTAGGCAGGCTATACGCTTGATCCCGATTGGACCTAATGGGAAATAGGGTGGATTATGGGTTTTTCCTTTGTAAACCTCTGTGAAACATGACTTGTGGCCATTCCCTGGGAACCCAGGGATAGACCTGGCCAGAGTCTATCTTCCTAGCCAGTATTTAATTAAAGAGTGCTTGAAATTTGGTTCAGAGTTGTGGAACCGATCTTTCTACTGCCACTTTCAGAACAAACAAATACCTATCAAGCCCCTTCCAGCCTCAGTATTCCCACCTATAAAATGGGATGATGGTGACAACAATATTAGTTCCAACTATGTAAGTTTACAGCTAATAATAGAATTTATGTGCGTAAATATATAAAGTTAATGGGACAGCGGTTGCTTTGATACTTCTCTCTTCTGGCTCTCAGTGCTCTCATCTGCGGCACAGGAATAAAAGGCCCTACCTCTTCAGGTGGAAATACGAGTCAGAAGTGAGAAAGCATGAGTAGATGTTAGCACATGAAAATGAACTGATATTATTATTGTCGAATATTATTTTTACTCCAGATGTATCTCTAAATCCAAATCGCTCCACCTCTGCTGACCTAGTTTCCCATTAGTCAAACGAGAAAACTGAATCAGATAGCTCCTACCAGGTCACCCAGGACACGTGCTTCCTCCCTGGGACTTTCACGACCTGACGTCTCTTACGGCCAGATTGAGCCAGGAGCTTCTGAACCAGCCGTGGTTGGCCCAAATGCACCCCCACCTTCCCCACACCCCTGCCGGCAAGCGGCCGGATATTAGAGGGTTGGGAGAATACGCCTCCTATTCAAACGGCATTTTGGCCTGTACTCTCTTACTGGCATGGCGGCCCTTAGACACCCGAAATGCAGCCACTTAGAACTGCCGTGCGTTGAACATAAAAACATGCAATGCATCTTGAAACCTTCACTGCAAAACCGGAAAAATCTCATAAGTAATTTAAAATCGACTACGTGGTAAAATGATCATACTTGGGATACATTAGGTAAGTATAGCAGTAAGGCGGAATACTCTTGCTTTTTCGATTTTATGAAGTGACTACTATGAGACAATTTTAAAAGGAATGGGAGGTCCTCCACGCTCCTCCCTCGGGATGGTGCTGGACTAGATCCACGCTCCTCCCTCGGGATGGTGCTGGACTAGGATGTCTTCCTGCTTGGGAACGAACTATCACTAGGAAACTTTTCAGAGTGAAACTCAAAGGAATGTGAACTATTTGGGGTTAAATTTTAAAAACCGAAATAGGGAGTCGGGTGAGGCGTTGAGTTTTAGGAGTCTCTAGGGATCTCCTGTGGCTTAAAGGGGCCTAGATATGTAAAACCTGTTAGTCTGCCAAAACATGCTTTCCGTTGCCTCAGCACCTGAACGCCGATAGCCACTTTGGTTTTCATCCATCGTGTGTGTGTGTGTGTGTGTGTGTGTGTGTGTGTGTGTATCTGTGTTAATATTCGACAATATCAATATCTGTGTGTTTGTGTGTATGTGTGTGTCTGTATGTGTGTATGAGTATGTGTGTGTTTGTGTGTGTCTAGGTGTGTATGTGTGTGTGCTTATGTGTGTGTTTGTGTATGTGTGTGTTTGTGTGTATATATGTATTGTGTGTCTGTGTGTGTATGTGTATTTATGTGTGTATGTACATGTGTATGTGTGTGTATACGTGTGTGTATGTATGTGTGTATGTGTGTGTATGTGTATTGGTGTGTATGTGTGTGTGTGTACACGTGTGTGTGTGTGTGTGTGTGTGTGTGTGTGTGTGTGTGTTGAGGCCAGAAGTTAATGTTGGGTGTCTGCCTCAATGGCTCTCCACCGTATTTTTTGAGACAGGTTCTTTTACTCAGCCTGGAGCTCAGTGGTTCACCCACACTGGCTGCTCAGCAAACCCCAGGCATCGCATGCACACTGCCTCGGGCCTGTGACTTTAAGATCACACCATAATACCACTTTTCCCCCTGTGGGTGCTAGGAATCTGTGCTTCTGAGCACTTTCCTGCCGGAGCCATCTCCAGCCCCCTTCTGTTGTTTTCCAGGTTGATCACTGATGTTTAATACAGCAGTTGTTTCTCACTGCGCTGGCCAATGCCCAACACGGCAAAACCTGACACTGTCTCCCTCTTCCCCCACCACTCCCAAGCTGAGGACCCTATTGCCATAAAGACTGGATGCTTGCTGTCTTTTTCAAACATCCTCATTCATTCATTCATTCATTCATTCACCATGTCTTCACTATGTGCATGCTAACATCAGACCCCGAGCCGGTGAGTAAGACCCAGTTCCCATATAGGGGAGGCAGTAAGACTATATCATAACCACGAGGGTTGGTATTTACCAAGCCCTCCCTGCAGGCTAAGCCGTGAGCCAAGACTGTCGCTTCCATTATCTCAGTGAATCCCCTCCACAGCCCTGTGGAGCTAAAGGTCTTCTTGTACATTTGAGGTAACAGATAGGAAAAGCAAGAGTGAGATGGGCAGGCTTGCCCAAGACATGCAACCAGCAAGCAATAAAGTCACGATCTGAGGCAAACCGGTTAACACCACAACCTGCACTCTTCACCAGCTCAGAAA
The DNA here is from genome assembly GCA_964023405.1 of Apodemus agrarius. Lineage (NCBI taxonomy): Eukaryota > Metazoa > Chordata > Mammalia > Rodentia > Muridae > Apodemus > Apodemus agrarius. Next base: position 49,076,299 of record OZ030026.1, on the reverse strand, counting down.
CTGGGAAGGCCATGGTACCAAGAATGTAAGCTGTGAGGAAATCATTTTGCTTTAAAAAAGCCACTGGCCATATTCATTCTGAGATCTGAGAACTCAAAGGTTACTCAAGAGGTCACCAGACACAAGGTCACAAGAAACCTATAACCTATATAGCTGAATCAGTGCATGTATTCATGTGTGTGTGTGTTATTTTACATTGTGCATGCATATGCATGTGTGTGTGTGTGTGTGTGTGTGTGTGTGTGTTATTTTACATTGTATTAACACTTAAAAACTAAAGTTTCACACTAGCACGTTGGGGTTTCTAGTTTATTACAAGAACCTAAACATCTGGCCACAATGTCCCCTTCCCAAGGGACATGGATTTTCCAGTTCATCACAGTTGCCACCATTTTCTTTAGCCTCCCTGATACCAAGGCAAAGAAGAGGTACTCAAAGCCATCACAGAAATATTTGGGGACAAATGTGGGAAACAAGAGACTAGAGACCCTTATATGTTTGGTTGATAGGAGTAATAGTCTCCTGTGTTTGATATTACAATGACCCTCCTTTTCTGGCTGGTCCCTGACAGCCTCAGATTTGTGACCTGAACTAATTAATTACAAAGAAACCCAAGCTGGAAGTTAATGGGTCAAAGGGGACCTGGAGCTCACAGCCACTTACCCACCAGAGACACAGGCTTTTCCCCATCATGTCTCTCTACGCAGATCTGTAACCCAGGCAGCCCGTTGGGTGTTGGGTTTCTCACAGATCTCAGTCCTTTGAGTGTCTGTTTGTCCTTCTTGGAGAGGAAGGTAGAATGGGCTTGCTCAATGGTCACATGTTTGGCCTGCAATGTCCAGACTTTCTCTCTTGGAGTAAATAAGCTTGTATGAAATAATTCCACTTTTAATTAGAGTAAATAAGCTTGTATGAAATAATTCCACTTTTAATTAAAGGTCTATATCTAAGCTGGTCTTCCAGTGGGAAAAGTCTTTTCTGCAGCTTAGAAGGCTTCTTACCAAACTGTCCAGCAAGCAGTCAGTGATAGACCCTGAAGTGACCTCGATTCTGAATTCTAGCCTGCAAGGAACCAGACGTGATCCAACAGGGAGTCTGGTGGGCACACAGATCACTGAGGTTTGCTCACTAGATGTGTTTTCGCTGAATCCTCACCACATTCACAGCCACAGAGAGTCTGGTCTGATCTTAACAGACCATATTTCTAATGAAGCTCCTCCCTTCAAAGCCTGTTATTGGTGGCATTAGGTATTCCATCCTGAACTCCGCTAGAAAGTCCTCCCCACGGAAACCTGACCCGGAATACTGACACGTTGTCATAAGAAGTAACATCCCTGCACAAAAGAGTAGACAGTCAGTCCTTCGATTCTCCAGGTGAGATCAATTCCTGGGGCGGGTCATACCACCAAGGTAATTCCAGAGTCAGATGACAAACTGGAGGCAGACCTCAGATCTTAGGACTGGAGACCAGTGATCTCGGCATGTCAACACACAGGAAGCATTGGCTCCCTAGACCCAAGCCGGGCCGAGACAGGAAGAACTGACATGCCATCCGAGTTTAGAATCACCAACCAGTTTCCAGGTCGCTCCCTTTGGCTACTCTAGTATCTCCTCCCTCTTTCTACCTATCAGAAGGAAGTGTGCTTAGAGAAGTCCAGATGGGGAAGGTCCATCCCCTGATCCAGGAAGAGCGTTGGGCTTGGTCTTCCGAAGGCGTGGAGCCTACTCCCTCTACATCTGCTCTACAGTGAAGCTGCCTGTCTGCACCAACCCTCAGTGCCGACAGCCATCCGGTGGGAACCATGACCCTCCGGTCACCCTGCTTTCTGCATCCTCCTAAGAAGGAACACTGAACAGTCATGGGACCAGTGTAAGAGAGCTGTGTTTACTGAGTCCAGGAGGAGGCCACGAAACAAGTGAAGAACACTGAATGTGGGACAGGGGAGGGAGATCAACTATGAGTTTGAAACTGAGATGTGCTCATTAGATGTCTATTTGCATGTGACAATGAAAATATCCCATCTCCCCCCAGAGTCACACTTCCCTCAGTAAACATACAATGAGAATACTGGTATACATACATATATATATATATATATATATATATATATATATATATAAAACACAGACACACACACACACACACACACACACACACACACACACATTACCCAACCCATCTCCCCCAGTTTCACCGATGAGGTAACTAGACCCCAAGGCGGTCAGTCTCTCGCAGGATAAAATGCACATGCTTAACCAAGCAGCTTCGCTCATGAAACCTTACCATGACACTTTGTCCCCTTGCCATTTTCCTAGCCTGGGTCTCACGGGGACCTGATAATCTACACTCAACAGACTCCTCTGCAGGTAGCCAGGTCGCCTGGGTCAAGGCTTCCATTCCCGGCAGGATGGAAGCTCTGAAGAAGTTGGGGTGAAGAGGCTATCTCCCCGAGGACACTGAAGATCTGTGCTTGTAGAGGCTTGCTCTGTTCAGGACTACCCCCCTCACTCCCACCCCCTCACCCCCTCACCCCTTCACCCCAGGGCTGTTTGCCACTGGCTGAGCTTTCCCTTGGCTCACTGAAGCCAAACCGTTTTTCGTCTCCTTCCGTCCTTTCTTCTGCCAGGTGGCACAGACCTAGTGATACTGGAAGTCCCTAGTATCCCAGGGTGAATAACAGAGAACGATGTGACATTAAATCCGACCTGCATCTTGGGCAGCGGAGAGTACCCCTTTTGCGGCAGCCGGGCTATTTCAGTCCTACAGAGGCACACTTTATTAAGCAATAAGACCCCTTCGTCCCACCACGGTTTGGAGACGTCTCGTGGCCTCCTGCCGTATGCTAGACCCAAGCTTAGTGTGATATACTGATGGTATTTCATACAAGCAACCTGCAAGACCCAGACCACATCCTCAAAGGGTATCCAACACAATGGGACCCGGGAACCTCTCCACCAGCCCTGGACACGTCAGGCATAATGTCCGTGAGGTAACAAGGTCAACGACCTTACTTAGAGGTCTGTATGTTCTCTTAATACTTCAGTAGGCCAACCGCAAACCCAAGCATCCTTTGGGCTGCGATTAATTAGCATATCAGCCATGTCCAACTTGAACCTGCTAGCATCGCGGCAATTTTTGTTTTAAACTTCCTGTTTAAAGGAGTGAGAATAGATACTCAATACAGGAAGCTGTGAAACAGTGCCCATTGAATGAAGAGCGGACTTTTAAACATTTTTCAATATCAAGAAGGATGGAGTCAATAAGAGGCAAAAGATAGCGTTCTGGGTTCGAAATCAGGGATTTGTCACGTGGCTTGGTTCCACTAAGAGCTCCAAAGGACTAACACTCTGATGAAATCAAGGACAGCAGGGACCAGAGAGGCTGCTGAAGCGAACTGCCCTGAGTGTTCGTTCCAACAGTGTGAGTCACAGAGACCAGTGTGCCAAAGTTGTAAAAGAAGGAGAACCTTCCCTGTTCCAGAGAGCTGTGTTTCTTAGTCTACGGGAAAAGAGACCCTAAACCTACAGCAGAGAATGATCCTGAACACAGACGTTGGGGGGTAGAGCTTCAGGCTGGGCTGTTTCGTGTGTGATGTTTTAGGCAGGTAGTTTTCCTTCTTCAGCCTGAGTGGGTGGGTGGCAGCTGGGAAGGCAAGCCTCCACTTCACAGAGAACTGCTACACAGGTAAGGGGCTCAGCCCGGGAGCCGGGTGTTAGTAATTGTGACCTCAGTGATAGGCCTGGTCAGGGAGATTCTCGTGTGTTTGCTCCGCTGGATGTTGGGGCTAGAATTACCACATAAACAGAGAACAAAACAGGTGCCTCCTCCTCTCGGTGGCGATGCACAGCAGGAATGTGGTTCTTGCTTTGGGATGATGCCCTGTGGGCGTGCCTCATGCGGTTCCAGAGGAATTGACTCTTAGTAGAAACAGTGTCCTGCGGGTTTGGAGATGGTGGAAAACGGGACCGAGTGAGACCCAGAAAATGAGAAGTTCGTGTCCTGGATGTATGATGGGAGGACCTAGCACGGGTCAAGAGCCAGGTAGAAAGCAGGATCACCAGGAACGCAGGAAAGACCAATGAGGAGGTGGGCGGGGCCCATTATTGGTCCTTACAAAAGCCATTTTATTGTACTTTATCCCGTTAACCCACTGAAGAATTTTAATCTGGATGGTGGAATCATTTCTTTGTTGGTTTTTTTTGTTTTTTGAGACAGGGTTTCTCTGTGTAGCCCTGGCTGTCCTGGAACTCACTCTGTAGACCAGGCTGGCCTCGAACTCAGAAATCCACCTGCCTCTGCCTCCCAAGTGCTGGGATTAAAGGCGTGTGCCACCACCGCCCGGCTGGTGGAATCATTTCTTAAAACAGTTTTCAGAATGTCAAGAGCCCGGAGTCTTTCTCTGCCAGGCCCACTCTGCCTCAGCTGTTTATACCTCTGTCCTTGTGGCCATCCTATTTCTCCACCCAAGCGCTATCCAGATGCAGCAATCAGTGCAGGAAGCGACAAAGGCATCAGTCGGTCTTCTGGCTGCCTCCTGGAGCCCAGCCAGGGAGACAAACCCTATGCCCCGATTTCACATACACTTTTGAACCTGAGTCCATGCAAAAACCACAGTCCAAACAAGTTTCGAGTAATGAAAAGCACAGTCCACATGATAAAAGCAAAAGCCTACAGCCACCTCCAACTAAAGTAGCCCCGCCACAGGTCAAGGGCTGGGGCTGTCCTACTACCATTTAAGACCTACTTTTGGTATTAAAAAAATGATCCCATTAACTTGGCCTAAGTGGCCTTAATTTTGTTCCCTTTCAAATGGGTAAAAGGACTGGCCAAAAGCAGAAGTCATCAGAATACCAAGAAAAGGTCTAAAATTGTTTTCCGCCCGAGAGAATCCCGAATGTACCTCTAGCACAACACTATGATATCTCCTCCCCCTCCCACCCCCGCATCTCCCACCATCTCCCACCCCGCCCCCATCCTTCTGGTCACACACCTAAACGGACAGAGTCAACACGCCGCTCTGGAGGTGGACTTCGGCAAAGATCAAAATACACAGTGTCCTGCCTTCCCACCAACACTTCCAAATGTATGCTCGCCATAGAGATTTCTCCATGCCCAGAAGCAGAAGATAATACAGTGACTGTTTATTCCAACATTCTTAGAGGGATGAAAGCTGTTAGAAGCATTGCTATGCATACATAGGGAATATCTAAATAAAACGATGGTAGATCTAAAGGGATATTATATTCTCCTAGTAATATCACCACATACAGCAGTATAAGTGTTACATGGTCTAGTTGGATACACCTGAGAGGTGGGCTACCTGGGTTTAAATACCAGGCTCTGTTATTTACCTGTTATAACACTGAACAGCTTACTTAATTTTTCTGATCTTCAGGTTTTTTTTTTTCAGTGCAGATGATAATAGTACATCTGCCTCGTAGGACTGTTGAGAGACTTGAATGAACTAATGCATATTAATTATTTGGAAAGATGCCTAGCACACCGTAATCATTCTATCTTAAAACTCAACACTGGGTTTTGAAAGAATATATAATCTTATGGAATGCTAATGAAAGACTACAGCAATCTACATGTATAGGTATATCACTCCCTAATATACATGATCGAACAGAAATGATGCCAAGGGTACTCCGGTATTCAGTCTTCTAATTTCACAAGGTTTTAATGAAGAATAACTTGTGGAACTGTTCCTCAGATGATGATGTGAGGATGCCTGGGGAGAAGAGAAGTCAGTGCTGCTGACTGAAGCGGTGATAGAAACGACTTGCTCTTTCTTTGATTTTCTAGAGGTGGGTAGTGAAGATAGGGAGGTGGATGGATGGATGGATGGATGGGTAAAAAGATAGACAGACAGACAGACCGACGGATGGATGGATAGAAATGAATGGACGATACATACACCCATAAGAACACATCACTGTAAAACTTGAAGCCTAAAGTCATGAATACGAATGGTCTGAAAAGCTACAAATTAGTTGTGTCCTTTCATAATGAGGAGAGTGAAGGCTGAAGGGACCCACTAAATGCCTTAAACACAAAGCCAGCAAGATGCTGGGGTTGGCGGGGGCAGGGAGGATCTTAGCCCAGCTGTGCCCTTCCCAAGGTCCTTCCCCTGTCCCACATTGCCTCTAGAGACCACCCCAGAGTGGAATGTGACAAAGGTGGTTAGAAGGGGCCTTCAAGTCCCGCACAGGCTAACGTGTTAAAAGCCAAAAGGTACTAAAGTGGCATTGTTTTTGTTTTTCATTAACGAATCTGTTGGAATGCGCCACTCTCAGCAGCTGGGCTCAATGGCTCCTGCTGTGCCAGCAAAACCACAGCCACTTCACAAGCCACATTCTAGTCTTGTCGGTCAGGGGACTGGAAAGGGGGCAGATCAGTCACAGGGGCACCTTCTCCACCCACCGGGATCCCAGTCTGCCACCCTGCCTCACGCTCCTCTCATCCACCCCTGACTAAGCACGAGGAGCACAGGGAGCACGGGGAGCACGGGGAGCACAGGTGGCTCCCCTGGGAATCCCTGTCTCCTACAATCATCCTGGAAGTTTGGATTCTATCAGCCTTGCTGTTCGCTGGTCTTAGTCACCCTTTCACCTTGACCTAATAATTTTGAGCGTCTTTTCTGGTTTTAGCAGCCAAAGAACATAGGAAATTTCATTGTTTGTTTGTTTGTTTTTTTTAATGTGTGTTGTTCCGTTATAAAACTATAATCAATTCTTCCTCGGTAAACAGGATATTTAATTAAAACTGCTGGCCCCTTTAGCTACCTTCGAAGTCTGCAGGAAAGCTTTCCCAATCCAGATGAAAATACCCTTCTTCCCTTTCATTTTGGATTCCAGGGGCAAGTGCCTGCCTTAGGGCGTCAGAGGCCAGAGAAAGATGTCAGAGGCCGGGGGGAAAGTATCATCCTGAAGACTGAATGCATGCCTGGCCACCGCCGGGTAGCCTTGCAAGACCTCATTCAGCCTCAGTATTTTCCACCTGAGAAATGGGTGTGATACCACTTACGGTTGCTGGGGAGTTAAGATAGCGTCTCTGACGTGCTCGCACCCCAGCACAAGTCTGAATGCTTCCTTCCCTTCTCTCCTAACAGCAGTCCTCCTCTGGCCAGGATTCTCCATATACCATTAGCATCAGTACACATGGACATGCACACTAGCACGTATACACACACACACACACACACACACACACACACACCAGGAGGTGGCTGCAAATTTTTCAGAGTCCTGTAATTTCATTTTCTTTGTGTCTGTTTTCCTGTGGGGGTGAGAGGGCATAGGTCACATTTCTCTACAAAAGTCTTCTTTACGAAAACCACTTCTGATGCTGAAAGAACACGCCCCGGCTGTGGTCCCTTTCAAAACAACTCATTGATATCACGGCTGTTCTCCGAGGCTGGCAGCTGCCCCTCCCAGGCCCAGGGCTGACGCCCCTCCACGCCCAACAGGCCACTGCCTAACTACTACTTGTGAATGGAGACAGAGAGAAGGGTTTGGCCTTCTGAAGCAGAATTTTCTCTACTACTCCCATCTCTGCAGAAACTATACACACACACACAACACACACATATACACACAACACACATACACACATACACACACAACACACACATATACACATATACACACACAGAGACACACACACACCACACATACACACACATATACACACACCACACACATATACACACATACATACACACACACAGACACACACATACACACACCACACACACATACACACGCATATACACATACACAGACACACACACAGACACACACACAGACACAGACACACAGAGACACACACACAGACATACACACACACAGACACAGACACACAGAGACACACACACAGACATACACACACACAGACACAGACACACAGAGACACACACACAGACACACATACACACACATACACACACACAACACACACATACACACACACAACACACACATATACACACATACACACACAACACACACATACACACACCACACACACATACACACACAGAGAGACACACAGACGCACAGAGACACACACAGCCACACACATACACACATACACAGACACACACACACACAGACACACACACACACACACACACACACACACAGTCACAGACTCACACACACCACCCCACTCCAGTTTTCAGAATGCTCTGAACGTTTCCCATCCTTTCCTGAGCTGAGGCTGCCAGAGCAAACTGCCTGGCCAAGGCTGCCTGCTTCCTTCCCAGTGCCCTCCCCGCCCCCGCCCCCGCCCCCGCCCCCGCCCCCGCCCCCCACTTCTCCAGTCAAGGATTGGACAGAGTCTCAGGGGCAGGGACTGGAAGGGAGAAGGCCCCAGGTGAGCGGCTGCTGCCAAGTCCCTTTCTTTGCCCACAGTGCACTGATAAGTGTCTAGGTAGTTTGTCCTTCTAAACACTTAGATAGGGTGCAGGGCCTACGGTTGCCATAGAAACACCTTTTAACTCCTCCTCATCCAGAAGGTTGTACCAGTCCCCTGGGCTTTGGAGAAGAAAGAGAAAAGAGACACCCGTGGATACAGAGGCAGGGAGAGGGAAGGCCATTTTGGTGTGGTGATTGGGGGCTTCCCACGGGCCGAGGTGGGCACGGTGTGCCCCTCCCTGGCCACGTGGCTTCTAGCCAGGATGAGAATGCCGGGAGGGTTCTAGAAGAGGAAAGGTGGCAGGCTGGCGTGAGCACGCTTCGGAGCTCCGGTTTCCAGAGGACAGTTGGGAGCCATCTACCGGTGGCAACGGGGGGTTTGCTGCTGTCAGGCAGGTCACCAAGCCAGCAGGCCACACCCACACCTCCCATTTTTAAAAGCATTATCTCATCTCTTGTGCAGTGCACCAAACTGAGGGCTAGTGAGTCTGGACCCCGGCCAGAGCAAGAACAAGATTCTCTCTCTCTCTCCTTTTTGCTACTACTATGTTCTGGGTTTGGCATATTTCTTGGTAATTTAACTTTGTTCTAGGAAGCATACTAAGGGGGGGGGGAAGCTCTTTCTTGAATAAACCCATAGAAATTACAAGAAGCTTTGTCAGTCCAGACCTACAGTAGGACCTTTATGGAAGGAACCAGCTGATTCCAGGAGAGCCCCCTGAAGCAGGCTCTGCTGGTTCATGATGTCAAGGTACAAACGCACCTCGGCTGGAGACGAGAACCTTCTCTCCTTTCCTCACACTACCAAAGCAAACGGAACACACCCAACCCATTGCGAAGCTGCAAAGAACTTGTGCCACAGTCTGCACACCCAGATTCTACCTGTTGGCTCGGAGGCCAGGACCAAGCTCTAGGCTGAGCACAACCAGACCGAGAGAACTAGTGGACAAAGTCACAGGCTGCTGAGAGAGGACAGGCCAAGAGGAATCTGGGTGGGGGCCCTCAGGGGAGAAGGGAGAAAACTTTCCCAGCCCTCCAGCAATCCAAAAAAGGATGCTTCCAAGCAATCCATAAAGCCAGGGGTTCTCCCCCCCCCCCCCAGGGACAGGGAAGGGTGTGTGTCTGCGGGTCCCAGGAAACCTCCAAGAAGGGTGACTGCAGGGTCACACAAACACCCTGGGCTGCCAAGTGGACTGACCTGACCACCACAGCCACCTCCCAGATCCCCCACCCCCTCCCCCAGACTGGCCTGACCCCACCAGCGCGGCCTCTCCTGCCAGGTCGCCACCCCTCCCCCCTCCTCACCACAACACACTTGCAGAGTAGAATTCCTCACTCAAGACCCAGTGGAAATTTCCCGTCTCCTTTATGACCATACTTAAAACACACACACACACACACACACACACACTCCATTCTTCACTGACTCGACACTGGCCAAGGGCAGCTCCCGAGTCCCACCCCTGCCCAGCAAACACACGGCAGGGTCGTTGGACCCAAGAGCTTTAGGAGCTGGAGACACAGTGAGTTTCTAGTTTCCACTCCCCGCTGGGGCCCTCCAAACACTAATGTCCCCAAACACTCTTCAGGCGATCTGGACAGTGGGTTCTGCTCCTAACCAAGTCTCTCTAATCAGCACAGTCTCTTTGAGACCATCGCCACAAACCACAGAGACCTTTGGCATCTTTGCTCTTTGGGTGACAAGTCTGCTTTCTCTGTCATTCACTCTCTCCCTCCTCACATACATTCAGGGGAAGAAGAAAAAAACTTTACTGTGAATTTTCACAGCTATATGGGAAGTGATTCCCTCCCGCCCCCCCCCCCCCCGCAGTCACCTCAGGCCAGCTATCAACACGCAGAAGCAGTTCTCCCAGGGAGGAGGGGAACCCCACAGTTTTCTCCGGTTTATTTTTTTCCCCATCTCCCCTCCCCCCTTTCCAGCCACCCAAACTTGGCAGTCAAGGAGCCCCATTAGCACTTGCTGGGATCGCCTGCAGCTAGTCTGGGTTGGATCTCAAGGAAAAGAATGAAGTTCAAGGGCGCGGGAGATAAGCAATCTCTGGACGCTAGGAGTTTTCCCCCACAACTCCACCCGCACAGGCAACTTGTAAGGCGTGCTCGAGGTCCCAGCACTTCGAGCGTTCCAACTTTTCAGAACCTCCTCTCACCCTCCTCCTCCAGCTCTTTCCCCTTCAAGGCAACGGGGACATTTTGTAGATATCAAGCGGGGACCTCGTTCACGCCTATCCGTCAGAGACCACTAGGCCACGGTTTGGGTTCCCTCTGCAAGGCATCTCCCCACCCAGAGCTCAGGGAAACTGAGCCCGCTCAGCTCGCAGCTTTCCCGGGGCCTCCCGGAGCGCTTACCGATGTCGGAGTTGCAGAAGGCATCCTGGGGATGGCTGGGCGAGCATGTGCACGCTTCCGCGCCCCAGTGCCCAAGGCTCCAGCAGCTCAGGAGCACGACAAGCCCGAGCCAGGGAGTCATGGTAGCTGCTGTGGTCCGCTGCGGGGACTGCCGCTCTTGTCTTCAAAGTTGCCGAGCGCTAGCGCGGATGCTCCGGTCCGAGCTCACTTGCTGGGTTTGACCGTGCACTGTGCACGGTGAGCAACTCTGAGCTCCGGGGAAGCGCCTTCCAAGTAGCCCGGCGGGACACGACTAAGTGGCCAAGGGTGACTGGAGCACGAGTCCGCGGAGCCCGCGAGTGGCCTCCGGGAGAGGGATCGGGAAGCGGAGAAGCGGGAGAAGAAGCTTCTTGGCGCTGGCGGCTGCCCGCTGCCCACTGTGAGCAAGAGTCCCGGGCTGCAGAGTGATATAGGGGCGCGAGGGGACCCAGCCCCTCGGGAGCTCGGGTCCGCCCCCTCCGACCAATGGCAGCGCCGCATTACCTCATCGGCCCTCCAAAAAGGGGGCGGGGCCGGGGGGCGCGGGGCTACAGGGCGGAGCCGGCCGGGACCGTTCAGATCCTTATAGGGAATAATGCAGTTGTGGGCACGTGAGTGGGTGGGCTGGGCGCGTCCTGGGCCAGTGCGCGCCGCAGCGACGTCCCACGGCCCCTTCGCCCTATGCCCACCGGACCTCTATGCGCCTTCGACTCAAAGAAGGATTCAGGCCCAGCCATCCAGCCTGCCAGCACACTCCCTTCCAAGGGCCCCAGGTGGCCCGCGCCCTGAAGTCCTTGACCACGCCTCCTGGAAAAAGTCAAGAAGGAAGCCTCAAAGAAAAAGTCACCTTCTTATCTTTCCTAGAGAGAGCAGGGAGTAAGGGGAAACCCCTAGGCAGATGACAACCGCTTCTCCCACCCCTCACCCTCAACACATTACGCCTCTGCCTCTGTGGGATGGCTATGATAATCGTCACTGTAGGTATATGGATCAGTGGAATTATTCAACAGACACTGTTCCGGGCGCCAGGCAAGCCCTTGCGACCAGGGTGGATGTGCTAGTACGATGAGGAAACTAGAATAGTTGGAGACCTATGTTAGAATGACTAAGAGGGCGTTGTTTTCTGTGGGACAGTAAAAGACGTGACATCATGCAAGAAGAACATCCAGTGCAAAAAGGCCTGGCTCTTCTCTGAAGGACAGAATTTAGGGAAAGGGGGAGTCTGGTAGCTGGTCTCGCTGGTGGCAGACAGCAATCTCTCCTTCCGCAGGAGAGAGGTAAAGCAGTCTGAAAGTGGAATAAAACCAGCGCCTGGAGAAAACTACCCAAGATCATAGAAGGCTAACTGTAACAGGGATATTGGTAATGTTATTACCAACCCATTTTAAGTAACATCTTAATTGGTGTGTGTGTGTGTGTGTGTGTGTGTGTGTGTAGGGGTACTCAAGCTGTTGTTGTTCTGTCTTTTAATACACAGTCTTTCTAATATAGCCCAGGCTGACCTTGAACTCAAGATCTTCCTGGGTCAGGCTTCTAACTGTTAAAGTTACAGATGTGTAGCCCTGTACCTGGCCTAAGCTATCGGTTTTTAAAAGCAGAATCCCTAGGTGAGGTAGCCCAATCACAAAAGAACACTCATAGTATGCACTCACTGATAAGTGGATATTATAGCCCAGAAGCTTGGAATACCCAAGACACAATTCACATATCAAATGATACCCAAGAAGAAGAAAGAACAAAGTATGGATACTCTGGTCCTTCGTAGAAGGGGGAACAAAATACACACAGAAGGAGATACAGAGACAAAGGGTAGAGCAGAGTCTGAGGGAAAGATCATCCAGAGACTGCCCCACCTAGTGATCCATCCCATATACAGTTATAAAACCCAGACACTATTATTGATGGCCACAAGTACTTGCTGACTGGAGCTGGATACAGCTGTCACCTGGGAGGCTGTGCTAGTGCATGACAAATACAGAGGGGGACATTCTTAGCCATTGAACTGAGCACAGGTTCCCCAATGGGGGAGCTAGAGAAAAGACCCAAGAAGCTGAAGGGGTTTGCAGCGCCATAGGAGGGACAACGATATGAACCACCCAGTACTTCCAGAGCTCCCAGGGACAAAACCATCAACCAGATAGTACACATGGAGTTACCCATAGTTCCAGACACATAGGCAGCAGAGGATGGCCTTGTTGGACATCAAAGGGAGGAGAGGCCCCTGGTCCTAGAAAGGCTCCATGCAGCAGTGTAGGGGAATACCAGGACAGGGATATAGGAGGGGGTTGATTGGGGAACAGGGGGAGGGGAGATGGGTTATGGGATTTTCGGGGGGGGGGGGCGAGAACCAGGAAAGGGGAAATCATTTGAATTGTAAATAAGGAACATATCTAATAAAAAAATAGAATTTTTTTTTTTTTTTAAAAAAAGCAGAATTCCACACTCCATCATCTCGTGTTTACATACTCCTTCTAGTCGGGAACAGTGAGAGCAGGTGTCCTGTGTACATTCCGGCTGAAGAAGCAGGCCCAATAAGGGCTGCCCCCCACCACTCTCTTGCTGGCTCTTCTTACCTAAAGAGACATACATCCCCGGACTTGTATCTTAGCTGCAGAATGCTGAAAACTTGTAACAAATGAGGAGAATCCAAGGGAACCCCTTGGATGACCCCCCCCCCAAGAGAAGAGACTCAGAGGAACATGGTAACATTATTTCTGACTGCAGGGCCTGTGTTTAGGTTGTTTTGTGTTGATGCTGTTATTTTGAAACAGGATCTCATTATGTAGTCCAGGATGACCTTGAACTCTCAATCCCCCTGCCTCCGCCTCTCAAATGCTTCCAAAAATCCCCCGCCCAAGCACTCCAGCTATGCAGAAGAGAGCCTAGCTCGCACATCTTCCTGTCCTACCCCCTCCTCCGCTCTGAAGCCCTTCCCCTCCTTAATTCTGTTTCGGGGCTCTGATCTCCTCTCTACTCTTCCAGCCCCATCTCCTGGAATATGATTATATTGTTTCCTTTCCTGACGCGCTGAGGCCAGGCCTCAGCTATTTGCTGGCCATTGCTTTTTTAGCCCTAGGAAAGTCCCAAGAAACTTGAGTGTAGACAGTAGCCGGCAGTCACTTGAGGCCCTGAGCCATGGACACTGTTGGTTCCCTCTGAGGAACCAGGGTGAATGAGGGCATGCTTGGTGGAATTTGAGAGATCCGTTGAACCTTGCACCGTGCCAGTCATGTGGAAGACTTTAAAAAGGGTTTGCAGACATAATCCCCTTGGGTTAAACATCTTAAAGGCTAGAGGCCTCTCTCTCTCTCTCTCTCTCTCTCTCTCTCTCTCTCTCTCTCTCTCTCTCTCTCTCTCTCTCTCTCCTCTCTCTCTCTGCTTTCCTATTGCAAGACCATTTTGTCCAAAGTGTCATTTGTTTTTCCTCCAAGAGAGAGCCTTTCTGGAATGCAAGACCAGTGCCAGGCAGCTACTTTCCGCTACGTGTCACAGAGCAGATTCCTCAGGACGTCTGAAGTGTGTCTTCTGGCGGCTCCTTCCTTATCAAAGTACGGGCGTCTCCTGACTATTCTCTTCCCTGAAAGGTGCTAATTTGGGTTTATTTCTCCCTTGATTCTTCTTTGTTGGCTCGCCCAGAATTCGAGAGCTCCAGGACATACATAGAGCATTCTGGTCGGGAGTCTTCCCTTCCGCCTAGGCGGAGATGCTCTTCTCCGCTCCCCTCTGTAAGGTCAGTGTAGTCGTGACCCTAGGAACAAGACCACGGGCCTCCTGGAGTCCTCACGTAGGTTCTTTCAGTGGATAGGCCTTGAAGCCATCCATCTGGATTTTAGGTTGTCCACTGGGCTAGTAATGTGTAAGGATTGCTTCTGCTAGTCGGTTCAGTGACCAAGAGCGAATGAGCCTGCAGCCTGGATGAGTATGTGGATATCAGCTTCGCTGCTCTCTTCTGATAGCTGAGAACAATGATGCATTCATTTATGAAACCGGGCAAGCTGAAGGGGCTTCAACCAACACCTGGCTTCTCCTCAAATCGACCTGGCTCACCTAAGTCCCTCTGTTGGAACTTTTCCGGGGAAGGTAGGAGCATGCCCACTGTATCAGAGGGTAGACCTGTGGGAGGTATTTACTTAGGCATCTAAAGAGGATACAGAGTTGCCCCGAGACTGTTGATGTGAGAAAAATAAGGTTCAGAAGAATTTACCCAGCGTCCCACCCTTAGCTAGAGGCGGAGCCAAATTCGTGGTGTGAGCCCTGATTCCTTAGCCTCTATCTGCACCATACCCACAGGGCTAGGTCTTCCGGGCCAGGGCATGTAATAAATGTATTTCCAAGTCCATGTAGCTGGCCCCCAGAGAGCTATCTGCACTGCTTAAAAGTTCTTGGCCACATTAATAGCTCCTCTGAGCTGACCAGCATTCTATAGCGCTGTGTAACTCAGAGGTTACAGCCTGTGTTTCCCTTTCTTTATTAGCTGGTATCTTTATCTAGATGTCTTTATTAGATATGTTTTGAAAACATGCCAGGCACGTTTTAGAAATACATGTGTGAATACCTCCTTTCTGGAGAGGAAAAACAGGCTGGGAGGGAAAAGAAACATATCCTGACCTGTGACCTGTGACCTGTGACCTGTGACCTGTGACAGACATGGCTGCCGAACAGTCACCCAATCTAGTGGACAAGTCGCTTCGTGCATTGTTGGACAAAAGATTAGACTTCATGATTCCCAGAAATGTGTCCCTTGGTGATAATGATAATAATAATAATAATAATAATAATAATATAGTAATAATAATAATAATAATAATAATAATAATAATCCTACTATTCTATGGGGAATTCTCAAGGTTGAGATGAATGGCCGTGATGGAAGATAAAACTCACTGTGTGGGCAGGTTTGACCCCAAACTAGCATGCCGGTCCACCCCACTCTCAGCATTTCCTACACTCCCACCCTACTGCCTCTTCTTAGGCACAGTGTGATGGTAAAGGCACAGGGGAGACCTGGACCCTTGGTTCCGGTGGAGGCTCTTGGGGTTGCCAAGCCATCCATCTTTCTGCTTCCTTTTGGATTGGAAGCATCGAAGGGTCCAGAGCGTTCGTGTTCAGAGCTTAGCGGACTCGCGCACACCATTGCAGTCTTAGCCTAGATGCTGCCTCCTCAGCAGGACCCCTTCCCTTCCGCTTCTAGAGGATTCCCCACAGCACCTAGCTGCGTTCTTCTCCGCGTGTAGCTGACTCCGAGATGGCTGCCCATCTGCCTGTTCCCCTTCCTGAAGCGTACGCCCCTTGAGGACAGAGCATTGGCAACAAGGTCCAGTTCATGAATGGCAGAGGGACCCAGAAGTCCACACGAATCCGAGGCTGCGTGTTGGGCTTGAAAGGCAGCAGGACCTCAGAGGGACTCACCTAGCCTATCCCTCTGGCTAATGCTAGGGGGCGCCGTAAGCCAGAAAACACCCGTCCTCTGAGCCTTCGGCCTCTCCGGCTCACAGAAAAGCCTGGATTGGGACAGATCCACCCCAGACAACGGGGTGCGGGTGTCTTGAGTGGGTGAAGTGAACCCTTCCCGTCTGACGGCCAGCTACAAAGTTCTCAGTCACCATCCCGTCCGGGCACGCTAGCTGCCGGAGTTCCTCCACCCCTGGCCTGGCTGAGTGTTAATCTAAGGGAGAGAGGCTGGCTCACTCGGGAAATGGGCGCACTTGCGAATCACTGATTTGGGGGCCACATGGAGGTCTGGGAGCATAGTAGAAGGCGGCAGAGTCCTACTCTTCCGAGGGGGAGAGTCCTACTCTTCCAAGTGGCTCTGGGCGTTCAACCCGGAGAAGGTACTAAGGCTCGGTCAGGACCACTGCCACATAAGGACGTACCTCCGCTCCCCCCTTCCTGCTCTAGACCCTAACCACAGCGCCTTTCCCCAAACCCACAGCACATGTGAAAGTCATTATATTCAAAATAGCCTTTTCCAAGCAACGGACAGCCTGGTCCGCCCATCACCAGGAGCCCTCGGCAAGACCCTCAGCAGAGTCGCTGCCCAACGCCGGGGCAGCCGGGCACTTAGGAGCCCGAGAAGGTGGGAACTTAAGGTTCACTCTGTGCCTGTTACCAGCAGGGAGTAAACACCTTTCCTGGCTTCCATCTGGAACCAATTTCATGGTAGTAAAATTGTAGGGCGGTCTCTCTCGCTCCAGTTCCCCCCACCCCCAGCCCTGCCAGGGAAGTGAAGACCCCCCCCTCCCCCGTAAGGTCTCGCTCGGGCTGTGTTCACATGAATGCTGGGGTTTTCGTATTTCTTTCCATAGTCAGCTCTTCCCAGGAATTTTAAGCCAGAAAACACATGTGTGTGGTAGAGCCATTTTGTGTCCTGTGTTTTCTGGGGTGGTGGGAAATGGGAAGTCAAGTTAAATATTCCAATTCTTGGTTTTCTCTTAATGGCCGTATGTTCAGGCAGTCAATTATTTCTGCAAAGGATAATGTGAAGTGGAGGGACCAAAACTTCCCCCACAAGCCTAGTTTAATGTGTTCCTTATGCCTCTGGGGTTTCTGCACTTTTCCTTTAACAGGGAGGACTTAGCCCTCCCCCATCCCCACCACCCCCATGGCTTTTCTGAAGGTATCAGACTCAGCCCAACACAGGGTTGTCTTGGCCAACCAGCCCTGTGGGGCTCGGGGATGGACTTGTGGTCAGGCTCCTGCCCACCGCACTGGGCTAGAGATCATGTTTCTCTAAAGGTACTGTGAGCTCGCCTTCCTGGACGGAGCCTGTCCCAACCGGAACTGGCTTGTCCTGTGGTGGACTCTCCAAAGGGCATCTGGCACCGCAGGTGACATCCTCCTGGATCCCCTGGCCGTGAAAGCTCCCTCTGCCTCCGGCCTGTCACTTTCTGCCTGCTGACAGGCACCTTCGGCCTCGGTGACGGACCCGCAGCTCTTCGGTTTTCTGGGCTTCGATCCTAGCTTACCCGCTTTAGCCTCCACTCTCACCTTGCGCCTGGCCTTGACGGGCCAGTGCGCCGTCTGCCCCGAAATAAGATCCCCAAGGCAACAGTGTCCCCTCTGGCCTCCTGACCTTCCCTGCCCATCCTCCCGGGACAGTCTCCCTTGCAAATCTCACGACATAAGCAGACTTCACTTGCCCTGAACTCACCGTCCCCTTCTGCCTGTCGTCGCTCCCAGCATTACTCATTCCCTCCGATGACGTCACCTGCCACCATGTCCTAGAGAGCCTTGAACTGGATGTCCCTACTAGCCGCCTGCCTTTCCCACTGTTGCTATTCCCACCCTGGATCCAGCCTGGAGAATCCTCCTAGATGGAGTCAACAGCCCCGTGCCTGGCCCTGCCACCCACAGTCCTTTGCTGGCAGGCTCTCCTCTCGCCCGGCAGCTAGCCCACCATCTTCTTACAGATCAGTTCATATCCCGTGGCCCTCTGCACCAAGTCTTAAACTCCAAAGACGCACAAGGTCCTCTCTGATCTACCTCTTCCCACAGCACCCCGGGCTGCAACGGGAGGTGACACCAGTCCTATAGAACGTCATGTGACCGCCACGCCACAGGTACCCAGCAGCACCTCTGCCCCTAGCCCCGCCCTAAACCTGTTACCTCAGTGCCATCTTGCACCGTTTTATGGCACCACCGCCCTCCCTTCTCCACTCCCACCGGCCAGGCCAGGAATCAACCAGGACCCTCAGCTTTTGAGAGAGTTCCCTGACTCCAGTTTCCCTTTCCGGCTGTCCATCCGGGCACCTCCCACTCTCTGCTGCCCCTGGTGGTTGAAATGTCTGAATCTTCTCTAGACCCAAGCAAACCTGGGAGCTTCTCTGATGCCCAGGGCAGCACCAGGCACACAGCAGACACTTCGCAAATACTGGAAAAAGAGACTAGGCAGTGAATTGAGGGGAAGGGACTAGTGTGTGTGTAAATCTCCCCATCACTAATCCACCATGAGAGGTTTTAGGACCCAACTCGTTGACCTTGGATTCTCCCGAGAGATTCCCAGAGGTTTCCTGGGTACAACCAACTCAAAAGAGCCACCAAGCCAGCCCCAGTGCTGCTGTCCGTGCTCCTATGAGACAAATGATTAAGAAGTAGGGGGGCAATGCGCGTTCGTGGCATACCTTTCTATTCTGATAATCTAGTCGAAGAGTCCCACACCTCCTCACCAGGAGAACCCCTGGGGTTGGTGGGTGTGAAATTAGAACACAGATGGAAGGTCATCCCAAGAGGAACTTCTAGGTAACACACCTTGAAAGTTTATTTTTTTTAACTATATAGTTTTAAAATTGGTTGTATGCGTATGTCTGTGTGCCTGTGTATAACACAGCACACACACGATGGTCAGAGGACCGGTGAGAGTTGGGTCTCTCTGACACATGGGTTCTGGCTGTCAGACTCAGGTGGCCGGGCTTACTGTCAAGTGCATCTACTCCGTGAGTCCATCCCAGCAGCCTTTGAAATTTCCTTCTGATGGAAGCCGGGTCCACTGCCAACAGCCTGTCTCCCTGGATAGTGATGAAGGCTGAGGTGGTAGCACCTACTGTCGTCTCTGGTCTTCTCAATTCTTTGTTTAAGATTAGTCATGCCTTCACCTTTCCATAGACTTTTTTTTTTGGCCCTGGAAATACTACAATTCATTGGTTTTTCAGTTGTTTTCAGGTACTTTTGATGGAACAAAACATCTAAAACTGAAGCTTTTAGAACATCCTGTTCTTGCCTGATGGTGTGTGTGTGTGTGTGTGTGTGTGTGTGTGTGTGAACTTGACCAGTGGGCCTTGTGTTTAAGAGCAGTGTCTCTGAAGATATCCTCGATGACAAAGAATTTGTCCAAGAGGCCATTCACAAAGCATGTGTAGGCATGAGGTAGCATTAGTTACAAACCTCTACAAAGGGCTGCGCTTTGATTTCGTCTTCCTCAGTCTTCCAACCCTGAATAATAGACACTCTATGTAAGAGAGAGAAGGTATGTGTGTTGCACACGGCATGGAGACCCAAGGTTAACAAGAGTTACCTTCCTCTCTCTCTCTTCAACTTAATGTTTGAGACAGTGGCTCTCCTTGGAGCTGGAGCTCACCGATTCAAGGAGGCTGGCCAGCCAGGGAGCTGCAGAGACGAGGTCTGCATATCTGTTTCCCCAGGTGCTGCCCCACCACCTTTCTCCTACTATGGCTAGAGCTGTCACTTCAGGTACGCAAGCTTGCACAGCAAGCATCGAGCCATCTCCCCCATCGCTATAATCCACTGCATAATCAAGGAAACTGAGGCTTAAAGAAGAAGACATCTTGCAGACACTAAATGCCGTTTTCCTTTCCTTCATATCCATCTTCTAGGTCTTCTTTCAGACTCTTTCTTGCTATCACTGTTTTTCCTCCTTTCATCTGGCCACCTCTGGTTTACTGGAAGCCCGAAGAATGGGTCCTGGGCTCAGTGAGGTGTACCTGAGCTGGCAACACTGGCTCATTGCTACATCTTCCCAGAGTTCCCTGAGTCACTTGTAAAACGTGGTCATGATTACAATCGTAATTACAAAAACCAACAACTACGTTAACTTTATCTAAAGCAATGGAAATTAGCCCCGGACTTCATATTTCCCAATCACATACACTCCTCAACTTACAAAGAGAATATCTATCCAAGTAAACTCACCATTGGTTTAAAATATCATATTCCCAACTGCATGTAATATACGTGACCAGCTAAACACTGAGGCTGGGTCACAGACGTGCCGCAAAGTGTCACCGGCTCACTGTGACAATGGGGACCTGCTGGGGGTCATGCTCACTATCAAGAGAGGTTTTTACTGAGCACCAGTAGCTCAGGAGATGATGAAAAGTGAAATATCTGGAGGTCGGTTTCTACTGAGTGAGCATCATTTCCCCACCATCTTAAAGTTAAAACGGAATAAAATCATGAGTCAAATGCATGTGCGTTTTTACCCTCTCGAGCTCAGTATTCTAGAGGTTCTTCCCATTGACTTTCCTCTGCATGGTAGTGACATTACGTCGCGCTCTGCCATTACGTAATGTACGTATCATTGTATCTCTCCGATTCTGTAGGAAGTGACATCACAGGGCAGCTTAGTGGAGATATTTACACCACGGAAATTGGACAGCCCTACAAGCCGGGGCCTCTTGTCTAGGAGAGCCACTTGTTATGTATGTACAGGTTCCCGGTTGTCCTTTCCTATCTGCAAAACTCTGGATAAATAACTTTCCCTCCTCAGGC
Organism: Apodemus agrarius; assembly: GCA_964023405.1. NCBI lineage: Eukaryota > Metazoa > Chordata > Mammalia > Rodentia > Muridae > Apodemus > Apodemus agrarius. The sequence goes on along the minus strand of OZ030026.1, from coordinate 49,055,269 downwards.
CTCTGTGTACTTGTCTGTGATACTGGACAGCGTGAGTCCCTCCCGTAGAGTTGTCATGGGTAAATGAGCTGAGACATGGAAGGGGGTGTGATTGAATGCTTGGCGCCATCTTAGCATCGCTGACCAGCCACTGCCAATGTTGTTATGCAGTCGGGGTTGTCATGAAGCACTGTCTCCCTCCCGAGCTCCTGAGCCGAATGCCATCCATTCAGGATAATCAAACTTGAAATTATCACAGTATGCTCGGATTGCTACGCTTTGGGTGGACTGATTACTTTTCTCCTCACCATGTACACGACAGAAGCAGTTTTAGTGAGGAGAGATTTGTTTTAGCCCTGGATTCCATGGAATATGGGTCCAACCTGGCAGAGGTTTACAGTCAGGGGGAGCTTTCTCTACGGTGATGGAGCGTGTGGTGTGGCCTGTTATATCTTGGAGGACTGGGGAGCAGAGATCACGGAGCAAAACCACAATCAGATATCATCGGATGTGTCCCCTGCAGTGATTCACTTCAGGGCCGGGGAGGCCCCGTGTCCCAGAGGTTCCACAATCTCCTCCAAGAGTGCTCCCTGCTGGGGACCAAATGTCCACATGTGCAACCCTGTGGAGGACATTTCACGTTCAACCAATAACGATGGGCCCTGCCCATCTTTATCAAGTATGGCAATTGCCTTGGGCTACTTGAGTTTTTCCGTTCTGAGCACTTATCCAAATGCATGACACACAGCACGTTCTCAGCAAGCTGGGGTTAGGGGTAGATGACACATTGTTGAGAGGCCTACTGAAGAGTCAGAATTGGAAATCAGAGGGCTCCCCGACCACACTCTAGCACTGTAAGCATTTATTTTCCACACTAGAGAATTGCTATACTATTATGATTGGGGTTTGTTCCTTCCGTAAGAATCTTATAATGAAGTCCTGTTCACACTCAGAAGCTGAAAGCCTCCCCTGGCTTGGTATCCAAGGAGACCCTCCTTGCCCACTGGTCTACACTCTCTCTGTGTGTGATACGGGCCCAAAGAAGTCCTTAGCCTGTCCAAAGAGGCATGACCAGTAACTTTCCAAACTGCTTGAAGGTGCCTGGAACTGCTTCTGCTTCAAGTGTTTACTTTAAAAAAAAAAAAAGAATTTAATGTCATATCAACATGCCCTAGAAGAACTGCACATACCTGAGGTGTTTTCGAGGCCTGTGATTGGAGGCTGGTGACAGGAGGAGGGGAGAGCCCGGAGGCGGGTGAAAACATTTTTTTTGTTGTTGTTCTCTTGTTCCTTTGAATAAACTGGTTTCTGGCTTATGCAACTCCCAGTAATTAAAATGGCTGGAATACTTTGCATTTTTACAGCAACTTGAAGGTGGCTCAGAGGCCCGGAGCTGAAGCCAACTCGTGGGGGGCCTGGCAGTCCTATGATGCCTGTCCCTTGGCAGGGTGAAGGCGCTCGCATCTGGCTTGTGGAGATGGGGGAGGAAGTGAAAGTGGCCGTGATTTGTATCAGCTTCTCTGCCCTTCCCAGAGACAGGTACCCATGTGTATTATCTGGGGAAGGGAGGTCACCAAGGGCCATGCGTTTTCTGGAAGTCTAATGGTAACTGATGATGTCTAAGAGTCCTAGGGATGCTCCAGGTTTGTGTTTTTCCAGTGCTACCTGTATATCATACCCTCTAGTAAGAACCCATACAATATTTGATTGGAAAAATAGTCAGATGAACCCAAGCCTAGTGGTCCGTGTCTATATTACCAGCTACTCCGGAGGCTGAGGCAAGGCATCATCAGTAGGTCTTCTTACCACTCACTCTTGCTGTGGGTTCTTTACAAGACCCATGTTTGTGTGAGCAGAACATCTGCATACATTTCTTCTCTTATGCCAAAGGGGAATACCATTATTTTGAGGACACGCCTCCTGTAGTATGCTTTGATTTGCTTTTTCTGCTGAAGGACTTGGTTCTCACACAGGTCACCAATATACTGCAGAGTTCCAATATGGAAGGTAAGAAGTCCCAATTGTGATTAGTTCTGTGTTGCTCTGTGACGATGTGTCAGTAACGTCGTGGTTTACAACACTATTTCACCCCCTGATTTCTCAGAAGTCCAAACACAGCTTCACTGGGTCTTCTATAAGGACCGAAACCAAGATGGTACCCAGGGTCCCCATTTCCTCCGGGACTCCAAGGAGAAAGGATCTGTTTCTTTATTCGTGTGATTGTTGACAACGTTGAGCTCCTCGGTGTGATGGTTCGAATGAGAATGGTCCCCGTATGCTCATATGTGTTGAATATTTGGTCCCCAGATGGTGGAACTATTTGGGAAGGATTCGGAGGTGTGGCCTTCTTGGAGAGGGCGTCTCACTAGGGAGTGGGCTCTCAGGCTTCAATGGGTTCCTGTGATTCCCAGTGCTCTGTCTGCCTCGTGGTTGTGAATCAAGATTTGATCCTTCAGCTGTTCCTTCACTTGCTGTCATGGACTCAACCCTCCGGAGTCATAAGACAGATTAAATGCTTTGCGTCATAATGTTTTATCACAGCAGTAGAGAAGTAACTAAGACATCCACTTTCTCCCCAGTTGCGGTCTGGCACACCTCAGCGGCCCCTGGCCATAGGACTGTCTGTACAGGGAGCTTCACCGTGTGACAAGTCCCTTCCTCAACCTCAGCACGAAGGATAGTCTACCAAGGCAGGCGAAGCAATCATGTCCACATTGCCATGTGTGGCTGGTCATCCTGGCCATGGTCTGTTTATGCCACAAGCTCTGCCATACACAGAAAAGGGGAAATGACACAAAACACGAGTGTCAAAAGCAAGAATCATGGGTCTTACAAGGGCTCACCCTCCAGACAGGGAAATTAGCTCTTTAGACCAGATGATTTGCTTGTTTGATTGATTGATGATTGATTGATCGATCGATGGATGGATTGATTGATTGATTGATTGATTGATTGATTGAATTAAACTAACAGCCTCCTGGCTTGGGTTGGTTTGAGCATCGTTTTCAGACAGAGGCTCAGAAAATTTCAGACTCCCAGATTTTCCCGAAACCTTGGGAACTCTGGGCCCGCGCCCCAGGATTTTATCCACAGGGGTCTGGAAGCAGCCGCCCAGACTGTCAGACAAGTGCGCTCTGCTCGCCTCAGCCCCAGTTGTCCCTGCTTCTCTGCCAGAATGCCACAGGGCTGCTGTCTCTGGTTTGCCCCTGTGTGCGGGCCTCATACCACATCCTCCACACCTGGGAGAAGCAGCCAGGCAACATCAAAGAAGTGAGGTCCAAGCCAGACCTTAGTGGTCTTCTGAGGGGCCCCAAATACAGGAAGAAAACTGAAGAACAAGTGTTCCATGCGTCAGGGCTAGCCTCCGGCGAGAGCTGAGAGAGGACACCACTTTCTGTGGGTCTTTCATTCCCAAACCCGCTAAGTGTCCGGTCCTGCAGACTTTGGGAGACTCCTCTGGCTTCCCAGAGAATGGAGAAAAGAAAATATAACCATCCCTCAGAGTCCAGACCCATAGATACAGGGAAGCTGGCTTTCTTCTGTTGACATATAAAGGCCTAAAGTTCTCTCTTGTTTTTCCTCACAACATAAAATTTTTCCTTCAGAAACAGTTTTGCAGGAGGAAAAGCCAGCTGTCTGAGATGGCGGAAGGGGAGAAACATGTCACTGTGAGGTATGGGGCCCACTCATTTGTACTGCTGAAAGGGACAACCGTTCTGTAATGGAATGAAGAGAAAGGGAAGGCAAGTGTCTGCTTCTGCAGATCCACACAGAGTGTGAAGCTTCTCTACCCAGGAATCCCAGGAAGGCCCCAGAGAAAGGAAACCATCAGGGGACAGCCAGGAAGAGCATTAAATAGCAATTATTCCATAGTCTTAGCTCAACCAACAGTGATCATAAGGACTGATATGTGATAGTGCACACTATGGGCCAGACACTGATCATGTCCTGTAAGTCTCTAATCAGCCCTGTGAAGTGAGCACATCAACCCTTCCTAAGGGTGGGTGAAGAAACTAGAATCCAGAGAGGTTAGGGAATGTGCCTAAGACCACACTGCTCATTTGAGGCAGGCTCCACCAGAGCCAATCAATCCAGCACTAAGATCTGGATGTTTATCTACTGCTTGGTCAGTCATTCAAGAATTTATTTATTTACTTACTTACTTATACAATAGCCTTGTGTAAAGCGCCAAGCTAGCACGATGGGGAAACAAGGAAAGATGACAGAGTAAGGAAAAAATTCCCAACTAGTGTGCTTGCTAGTCCAGAGCCAGAGGTAAGATTGTGAGCTACAGTGTCCTACAGGGCTGGTTGGCTTTGGTTTTGTGTGTTAACCTTCCAACAGAGGCTGGCTCCCCCCAGTCTGTGGATCTAGGTCACGGAGGATGATCAGGAGTTAGTTCATTGATATTTTTTTTTCAAGAATTCCATTGGATTGACCAAGGGCCAATTGCTTATAGAAATAAATAAATAAATAAATATTTAAATAGAAGAAAAGAAGAGGAAAAAAGAGGAAGTCAAGTGAGGTGATGGAAAAAATGAACAGAGACAGACAGACAGACAGACAATAACAGCAACAACCGGACTCCCCATGTGCTCAGTGCTGAGTACCACTAAGCACTTATGCTACACTTACTCTCTCTACTCTCTCCCTTATTCAGGATAATCAGAGCCCTAAGGTGAGGCTGACATTATCACCTCCATTTTAAGACTAAAGAAACCAAGAACAGGAACCTCGGTACCTTGTCCAAGGTCGTTTCGGCTTGCGCAAGGACACAGAGCTGGGACTCGGAGCCAAGATTCCAAACTGGCAACGTCACTGTAACCACCAGGCCCATAGCCAGTAACAAAACAGTGACTATTTGAGGTCCAGGTGTGATCCCTTCCATTTCAAATCTCTCTGTGGCAAGACTTCCAAGGGTGGAGATGGGGACAGCCGTTTAAGGAGTTGGTAGCCAACAATTCTCTGCTGACACTTAGGTGGAAAATACCAGAGTCTGCAGAGATGGGAAGAGGAAACCAGAAAAGCCAACAATGCACTACTCAGAGGTGTTTTGGTATTCCTGCAGGGCTGAGTGCTGTTCTGCCCAGCATGGGGGCTGTCTGATGGGCTGCCATGTTAACTCACTGGCATGGACTTCTGAAGTCCCTACTACCTGTTCTCCCTGCTCTCTGTAGGGCTACTGGTGACAGGAGAAATTGCCTCTCAGGGAGGCATAAACTAGATATGGCATCCCACAGCAGGGAGCTGATAGCTGCTTACTGTGTAAATTGGAAGGCAGGTAAAAGAAAACAGAGTTCAAGGCAGAAGACTTGGAGGCTCAGCTCAGGACGCCATTTTCCTGTGTCCTACTTGGGAGTTGGGGTGAGGAGAGGGAGGGGCGCCTGAAGGGAAGCACAATTTTCACAACTCGTCTGAGAGAAACTCTTTGTCCCAGCCCCCTCTGTCACAGTTTCTGCCATGTTATTCCACTGAAGAATGGGGCGTGGGTATTTAGTCAGCCTCTACCATCCATGGTATGAAAGAGTAGAATAGTTATAAAGGATAGTTACAGGTAACATCATAGAGGTAACTCGGATATAACAGGGTCTCAGGTCCCTATCACAACAGTCAGCTTTCCATTACTATAACAAAATACCTAAGGTATCTAACTTTATAAAGAAGAAGGACCAGGATTGGGTAGCATCATTGTTTTGGTTACTGGTGATGTCAACAGTGGGGATATAGAACCATCGTAAGCCAGCAATCAGAGAAAAAAGAAGCAGAGACTGAGATCATATAATCCTCTTTAAGGCACCCACGAATGAACTCAGCACCTGCCACAAGGCTTCACCTTCTAAAAGGCTGGAGTGTTGTGTTTTATAAAAAGAAAGAAGAGCCAGGATTATGTTGGTAGAGGCACGGTATGGCATCTCCTCCCCCTAAGATAGCAGCACGGGACAGGGTTTAGTAAAGAATTAGAGTTTCTTTAGGGCATGGGAGGGAGAGTTGGGAAGGTAATAGCAACAGAAAGAGAGAGAAGGAGAGAGAGGGGGAGGGGAGGAAGAAGGAGGAGGGAGAAATAGAGAGGAAGGGGAAAGAAGGAGAAAAGGATTGAGAGAAGAAAAGTAGAGAATAAGAGGACAAGAGAGGAGGGGGCAATCAGCCCTGTTTATAGTGAGTCAGGCACACCTGGCTGTTACTGCGGGGCAGAGCCTAGAAGGAATGCTGACATGCAGCACCTCCAGTAGTCCCACCTTGGAGACTGGGCCTAAGCATGAATCTACTGTCACGTTGACCAGGATTTGTGTTCCAGCAGGGCCAAGAGCCAACTCTGTGGCCTTAGGCAAGTCATTGTCCTTCCCTGTGAAGAACAACTAAGTATGTCACCACCAGAGAGTTGCAGCAAGGCTTAAAGGAGGCAGCAGCTGACTTTATGCCTACATGGTAAAGGGTGACCAGGGGTGTTTCTGCGTGTTAGATTCATGTCTGTGTCATCAGGGTTTGGCCAGTGCCCTTCTGCGGGGCCACATTCTCTGACCCCAGGTTCTAGGTAGAAACTGCTGTTGTAAGCCAACTGTCTTAGTTAGCTGTGAAAAGAGACCGTGACCAAAGCAACTCTTATAAGGGACAGCATTTAATTGGGCCTGGCTTACACTTATAGAGGTTGAATTTGTTATCATCAAGGCAGGAAGCTTGGCAGCGTCCAGGCAGACATGGTGCTGGAGAAGGAGCTAAGAGTTTTGTATCTCGATCCAACTGCAGCCAGAAGAGACTATCTTCCAGGCAGCTAAGAGGAGGATCTCAAAGTCTACCCCCACAGTGACACAATTCCTCCAACAAGGCCACACCCACTCCAACAAGGCCACACCCACTCCAACAAGGCCACACCTACTCCAACAAGGCCACACCCACTCCAACAAGGCCACACCTACTCCAACAAGGCCCTACTTCCTAATAGTTCCTCTCCGTGGGCCAAGCATATTCAAACCACCACACCAACACTGCATCTCAAGTCTTCAGCATGACATCACACTTTACATGCACCAGATAATCATTTGATTAATGTCAGCCTCATTGTCTAGTCATGTGGACACAGAAGCTGTGTGTGTGTGTGTGTGTGTGTGAGAGAGAGAGAGAGAGAGAGAGAGAGAGAGAGAGAGAGAGTCTTCACTGGAACCCCGGTGTCTCCCACCACCTGCCAGATACTAGATGCTCAAGAAATACCTATAGGATGAATGAATTAAGGAATGAGTGGCATCCCTGCATGCTGGTGTGTTCTGTTTACTAAAGGGCGGTATTATTAGCATGTTCTTGTTGTAGATAGAGAAAAACCTGAGGTTTCTGTATCACTTGACTTTAACGAGATAGACATACTCTACAATTTCTCAATGAGTCCATTGTAACCCTTTGATTGCTTTCTGATGTGGTTTCCTAGTTGGGATCTTGTTAAATGCAAACCCCAGAGATGATAGCCCACCAGTAAAATGTCAGGACAGGCTTCCAGAGAAAGGTCATTCAACACTGTGCATTTATGGAAGCAGAAGATTGAAAAAAATGTGGACCCTAGACTGGGAGATCACTCAGTGAGTAAAATATTTTCTGCGTAAACGCAAGGAACCGAGTTTAGTCCCTAGAATTCATGTGAAGGAAAAAAAAAAAAAAAGACCAGCATGGTGGTGTGTGCTCTCAGTCCTGGGATACCAGGGATACAGAGTCAAGTGGATTCCCATAACTTGCTGGCCAGCCGTCCCAGCCTACTTAAGGAATTCCAGGTCATGAGACACCCTGACACAAAGAAAGGGAACTGCCTTTGAAGAATGACACCTAACTCTGTGCTTTAACCTCCACATTCAGGTACACACGCATGTGTACACCCATACATATGTACAGGTGCACACATAATAATATGCAGACAAGATAAAATTTAAAAGAAAGGTTTGTCCTTACATCACAGACCTTCTCAACCCGTAACCTCTGGTCTAGAAAGTTGAAAATGAGAGTACCTGTGTCCTGGTCAGTGGTCATGGCGAAGGATGAGCTGCTGAGACTTTTGGGTAGAAGGCAGACTCACCCTTTTCCTGCCTCTAGATTCTACTAATCAGGTTGATGAGCCTATGTCTCAGCTAATCAAGATTGGATGAAATAAAGGTTTGCTACCTGTTATGATGGGCTACATACCTGATGTTTTTTTTTTATTAATGTAGTTGTTGATGTTCCCGGATTTCGGCACCATTGTTGGGACTTAAAAGAGAGAATGGGTGTTAGTGAGTATGGCATGGCGATGTGGGGGGAGGGAGTGCCTGAGCGGGCCCATGCCCAGGCATCTCTTCCCCTTGAAGGACCACACATACACACCAACATGATATAGAATAGAGTTTATTTAGAGAATAAGATGAGAGTAGGAGAGAGAGAGACAGAGAGACAGAGAGACAGAGAGACAGAGAGACAGAGAGACAGAGACAGAGAGAGACAGAGAGACAGAGAGACAGAGAGAATAGAGAGTGGAGGCCGGCCATATCCATGTGGAGAGAGGGGGGAGGGGAGCCCAAGAGGGGCAGAGAGGTGAGAGGATGAGAAGAGAGAGGGGAAGGAGCGGGGAAAGAGAGAGAGGAGGGGGCAGGCAGCCCCTCATATAGTGGAGCAGGCATGTGGGGCGGGGCATACCTGGCTACTGCCAGGTAGCTGTGGGGTGGAGCTTGAACAGAGTACCAACACTACCTCTATCATAACATGTGTGGGTCTCCTCGGCAATTACTTTGTGTCTCCTACGAGGTGAACCACCTACCTCTGATTCAGTCTGAGATGAGATGACATCCTTATGTGTGTTTTCTCTAACAGTAGCTAGTTTTTAATACACTGTGTAAAATAAAAGTTAAGTTAAACCCATAAATTAGTGGTAGTGTTGTGTAAGATAGACCCAAAGCTTCTGTTTAGGAAAGGGAAAAGAAACTTTTTTGATGTGAGAGGAAACACTAGGAAAATACGAATAGTAAAGAATATGTCAAAAGTCATGATTGTGATGGCTGATTTGTGAGTTTTAAGGGTGTTGCAATGAGTGATTTTCTTGTGTCCGTTCTCATTAGCCTGTGGGTTCTTTTGAGATGGAGGTAATCCATATCCAAATATATCTAATATTGAGAATGTAATGCACTTGGGCACAAGGAGCTTCAATGCATATGGGATACATGAATTTAAAAAAAGAGATAAGCTAGCCAGGCAGTGGTGGTGCATGCCCTTAATCCCAGCACAGAGGCAGAGACAGTTTGAAGCCAGCCTAGTCTACAGAGCTAGTTCCAGGACAGCCAGGGCTACACAGAGAAACCCTGACTCAAACAAACAAACAAACAAACAAACAAACAAAATAAAATATAAAATAAAATAAAATGGGTAGGCCACCATCTTGGAGTCTTTTAAACCCACCATGGTCGGGTCCCTCACAAGATGTTAGGGACAAATTTGCACCACACAAAGACTTTTCTCCCTCAACAAGTTCCTATGTGAACATAAGTAGAGGAAGAAAGGTTTGGTTGATGCCATGCCATAAAATGTACACCATGCCCAAATACCAGATTATCCTCAGAAGACAGTTGCTTGGGCTAAATGTCCCACAGAGAGGCACAGAGGACGAGCTAGACAGAATCCTCTGACTGAATACATCTGCCTTAGATATGGGTCACTAGGTGTTTCTGACTGTTAACATTATGAATAAAGAAGGTTCCCCCAGATGCTCATGTATTTGAACACACACTCCCCAGTCAGTGGCCTTGGGGGGGTGGGGGGTGGGGTGGTTGGGGGGTGTCATAGAACCTTAGTGGGTGGGGCCTTGCTGCAGAAACCATGTCCCTAGGGTGGGCTTTGAGGGTGCATCACCTCTCCCCTCGACTACTCCCCTTTTCTTCCTGTCTGTGGATGGAAAATGTGGTCTTCCGCACCACCATGGACTCTGTTTCTCTGGAACCATAAGCCTCTCTTCCTTAACTTGCTTTCTGCCATGCTTTTAATCACAGTAACAGAAAAACAAACAAGCAAACAAACCACTAACCCACTGTCTCCTCCTCAGTAAAACAAGGAAGTCATTGTCTCTGAACACATTCTGTGCTTCCGAAGGGATTAGTTCTGTCTGAGCCCAATACCTGCAGAAAAGGTAGCTGGGAGGCGCTTCCAGGAGGCCGGATTCAAGCTTGAAGACCTGACCTCATGAAATGAGGGATCATGCCGTGGTTAACACAGGGGTCCTGGGTAGCTGCCTCTGTAAGGGATTAGGAACTTTCTTGTGTGTACTACAGGGTGGGGTTGATAGATAACTCTCCCTAACTCTGAGCAGTAGATAGGGTAGATTTGCCATGCCCTGGAAGGCCTGGCCTCTACTTTGAACAATTTTTTAAAAAAAGGTTTATTTCTGTTATTTTTAAGTGTGTGTGGGGGGGGCACACACATGTGCATGCACGGGTGTGGGTGTGCACCTACAGAAGCCAGAGGCACAGCACGATCCTGGAGGCTGTGGCGAGCCTCCCAGGTCGCCGACGTGGGGAACTGAACTTGGGTTCTCTGGCTGAGTAGTAAGCACTCCGAGTTCTTGTGCATCTCCTTTGAGTACACGTTGCAGTCTAGGAACTACTTTTGGTGTTTTCTCTCCTTCTGATCCTCATGGGACCCCCCAGAGGAGGCCATAGGGAGTGTGGTAACAGTGACTCAAGACTGTGGCTCATCGGCGTCCACTTTAGAGCTAAGGTGGCCCTGCGCAGCGACTCGGGACCAGTCCTCTTCCGTCGGAGCCCAGCCGGATCGGAGACCAGCTGTGTGGAATTAGGGGAGCTCCATCACTTTTCTGGCTGCAATGCGCTAGTCTGTCGAACAGGGTGAAAACCGTGTCATTCTTGAATGCAGAATGAATTCTTGGGCACATAGGAAGTGGTGGCTTAGTATTGTATGAGTGTGCATGACATGCGCACATGTGTTTGCATGAGTGTGCGTGTGTGCGCGTGTGTGCATGTGTGTGTGTGCATGCATGAGTGTGTGTGTGTGTGTGTGTGTGTGTGTGTGCGCGCGCATGAGTATGTGTGTGTGTGTGTGTGTGTGCGCGCGCGCGCGTGTGTGCGCGTGCATGAGTATGTGTGTGTGTGCGCGTGCGCGTGTGTGTGCATGCATGAGTGTGCATGTGCGTGTGCGTGCGCATGTGTGTGCATGCATGAGTGTGCGTGCGTGCGTGTGTGTGTGTGTGTGTGTGTGTGTGTGTGTGTGTACATGTGTGTGTACATGAGTGTATGCAGAAGACAGAGGACAACCTCAGATGTTGCATTGTTTATCGAGTTAGGGTCTCTCATTGTCCAGGAACCCACCCTGCGGTTAGACTGGATAACCAGCAAGCCCCAAGGGTCCACCTGTCCCTGCCCCCCCAGTGTTGGGACTGCATACATTTGCTACCACACCCATCTTGTTTGGGTTTCTAATGTGGACTCCGGGCGTCTAACTCAGGTCCTTGAGCTTACAAGGGTGGTACTTCACTACGCTGTCTTCCCAGCCCTCTGCATGAGTTATTTTAAAGGTTTACTGAGATATTGGGTGTACCCTTTTCCTGGGATGCCATAATGAGGTGCCGTAAAGTAGGTGGCTCTCAGTCAGTAGCATGTTTCTGGAGGTCAGAAGTTCAAAGTCAAGGAGGGAAAGGCTGCGTCTCCAGAATCTCCATGGAATGACCCTTGCTGACCTCTTCTGGCTTCTGGCAGTGCTCCACCCTTCTGCACACCTTGACTGGGAGATGGTGATTCTTTGTCTCTAATCGCTGCCTTCCTGGTCACTTGTCATTCTTTGTTTATATGTCCAAAGTTTCTTTTCTTTTGAGGATGACCTCAGGCCCGTCCTACTCCAGTATGACCTCAATTTAACTTTACAGCAACTTCAAAGAGCCAGCCTGTTTACAGCATCACACTTACTAACTAAGTGGGCTAGGGCGTCCATATTTCCTTCGGGAAATCTCCATCCATCTCCAGCCAAGCCCCCCTGGCTTCCTTTATCCTCAGGATGAGCTCAGAATGCAGTCACGCGTGCATTGTCCTTCCCGTCTTCCCACCATGTATACCTTAAACTTGCCTCTGCCTTATGCCCCAGACCCGATTCTTTAGCCCTTTCGGCCCTTGCTTTAGTCGGGTGACCATATCACCTGCTTCATTTCAAGCTTTGCCCGCCTCTGGGTCCCTCCTCCTCATGCAAGACATGCTGTGAGCATCAACTCTTCCCAGAAAGTCTTCCTCACTGCCCCCCTTTCCCCTGATCCAGCGAGAAACCATCTCTCGATATTCCCTCAGTCCCCAACTCTGACCCTACCTACCGCTTACCAGTTCTATCAAAGACCCCATCCTTTTCTCTGTTTCCTTCCCTCACCACGAGCCAGAGGACGGAGACGGCATCTTTAATGCTCAGCTCAGAGTCAAGTATACAATAGACTGTAGGGTGCAAATTGGAGCCTCATGGGCGGGATGTGGCCAAACAGATGTGTTTTATTCAGCCTGCGAGGCACTGAGAAGAATTTAAAATAGCGACCAACAATGAAGATGAGATGAGTTTTTATAAGAATCCAGAACGGCAGCTTCCTTTGAGAAGTTGGAGGGCCTCCTCCTCCTCCTCCTCCTCCTCCTCCTCCTCCTCCTCCTCCTCCTCCTCCTCCTCCTCCTCCTCCTCCTCCTCCTCCTCCTCCTCCTCCTCCTCCTCCTCCTCCTCCTCCTCCTCCTCCTCGGTCTTTGTTCCCCTCTCAGATGGTTGAGGCTAAGCCAATGCCACCTCTTATATAAGACACGTTTCCTGCTGTACTCACAGCTAGCAGCACCTGCTCATCTGTGTATTGCCTCTGGAAGCTTCTACACCCCAAGAGTGGACTTTTTGCTAATTTGACCCAGATACTTGATCGCTGTCTTGTGTCTGCTTTTAGTCTCTACTGTAACAACTGCTAAGGCATAATGACGTAAAGCAACAATGAAACTTCTAGTTCGCATTTATAATGGACAGAAGCCCAAGGTCGTTTTCATGAGGCTGAAATCCGGGTACCGGTAGAGTGGAAGAGTCTCCCTCTTTTGGGCAGCCTCGGCTAACAAGCTTACTCTTGCCTCTGCTGGCTTCTGTTTGTTAAGGGTGTTCCTGGACTTGCAACTTTGTGTCTTCAGTCTCTTGCCTCACGGTCACCATGACCTATCCCTCCCCCCCCATGTCTAAAATCTCCCTTTTCTTCTTTTTGTAAAGATAAACATGATTGTATTTGTGGGGATCATCCCAGGTTCAAGACGATCTTGTCTCAGAATCCTGAGCTTAATCCCACCCACAAGTGTTTTCCTCACGGTAAGAAACATCCAGGTGTCATCGATTAGGGAATGAGAATCCTGAATGGATTGTTCCTCAGTGTAGCCTTTCAAAGGGAAGTTTTGCCGACCTCTCTTTTAGAAGGACACATTCCATCCACCCCTTCCAGAAGCTCCAGCGCTTGCTCTCCATCTCTACCTGGTCCACAGCAGTGCTCCAGGCCGTGTTAGCCGTGTCTTAGGACTGACTCTTCCCCCTCATCCCCACCCCATCCTCCTGCACAGAGAGACTAAAACAACACCATCTGAAACACCACTGTATCTTCTGTCCTCCTGTCTCTCTCCCTCGGAGCCCCATGCTATCCTCGGGACAGAAAAAAAAAATGACAGAAAAATTTTAAGAGCAGAAATGGTCTGTTTTCCATGTAGGACCCTTTCCTCACCGTGTTTTACAGGCGAGATGGCTTTTCCAGATGTGCTAAGAGGGTTTCACTTCATTTTTTTTCTAGGGAGGCTCAAACTGTTCTCTGTATCCTATTTCAGACATGTATAACCAACCACCCTTCCCAAACTAAACAGCTCTGAATATATGCATATATATACATATATATGCATACATGTATATATGCATATATATGTATATGTATATATATGCATATATATACATTATATATGTGTGTATATACACACACACACACACACACACACACACACACACTTGCCCCTCAATAGCAGTGCCCTGGAGGAAGCAGAAGGAGAACCCTTCTCCTCTGCTTTTACTGTTGAATTTCAGATACAAATTTACTTCCAGATTTTTTTTCTTAACTGGTAAAGTTACCAGAAACACACGGTGGATAACCATTCACTGTAAGAATGAATGGCAAACACACAGCCTCAGAGCTGTCTCCGTGTGGAGAGAGCGTCTTTTTACTTAGTACTCAAGCTCAAAAAATGAATGAGGGGTGCTTCGTGCTCTCATGGGTGTGTGGAATGGCCAGCCTTGTGCGCAGATGACGGACACCAGCGTCCTTAGGCACTAGTATCCTGTAACACACCCTGAAAATGGAAGCAGCCAGTCACGGTCTTCAGTGTAAAGAAGGAACAGGGGCTTACGAAGACAAGTTCCTGCCCAAGTGTTGGGCAGGTAGGAGGTGGCAGGCTTGCTATGAGTTCTTTCCCTACCCCGTGCAGTTTCCACCATCCGGAAAGGATTCTGCTGTGTGCCAGGCCTTGTGGATGGCACAGGACAGCGGCCTGGATGTCGGGGGCTGCTTCTGATGGCTTCCTCGACCGTCCAGCGAGCGGGCTTCCTCCCTTGTATGCCGGTTTTCAAATACTAGTATCTTAGATGGTAGACATCTGTATTAGTCTGGGTTCTCTAGAGTTACAGATCGTATGGGCAGTCTCTATGTAGTTAGGGAATTTGTCGATGACTTACAGTCTGTAGTCCAACTCCCCAACAGTAGTCAGCAGCAGCTGTGGATGGAAGTCCAAGGATCTTGCAGTTGCTCAGTCCCATGAGGCAAGCCGGCAAGGAAGAATCAGTCTTCCTTCTTTCAATGTCCTTATATATGTCTCCAGTAGAAGGTGTAGCCCAGATTAAAGGTGTGTGTATCCATGCCTTTAATCCCAGATGAACTTGAAATCTGGGATTAAAGGTGTATGTCTCCACACCTTTAATCCCAGATGACCTTGAACTGGAATCCATGCTTCAAGATCTCCATGCTAAGTCCAGGTCAGAAACTTATATCTCTAAGCCTCCGGATTAGGATCATAGGTGAGCCTTCCAATTCTAGATTGTAGTTCATTCCACATATAGTCAAGTTGACAACCAGGAATAGCCACTACAACATCTTTAGGGAGCCGGGTTGGGCCCTAGGAGGAATACTAATGCCAACCAATACCGAATTGGTACTTTTCACACGCCAAGCCAGTCTTCACGTGCCTGTTCCAGATTAACTTATCCGGTGCCCACAGCATCGTCCTAAGGTGGGCGTGCTTACTACAGTGGCCTTGCCAAGGAGACACGGGACATTTCAGAGCCATGTGCCTGTTCCCGGAGGTGCGTCGGTGCCACAAGCAGGGTGATTTCCATGTTGCCATTGATGGATGAGTGAAGGTCTCTCTAATTAAGCAGGGACACAAATGAAGGTAAAGGTAAGAGCGACGTGAGTCATTACCTGCCTGGGGATCCACCCCATCTGCTGACAGCAAACCCAGACACGATTACGGATGCCAAGAAGCGCTTACTGACAGGAGCCTGGTGTAGCTGTTCCAAAGAGGCTCTGCCAGAGCCGGACCAATACAGATGTGGACGCACACAGCCAAACATTGGACTGAGCACGGGGACCCCAGTGGGGAAGTTAGGGCAAGGACTGTAGGAGCTGAAGGGGTTTGCAACCTCATAGGACAACAGTATCAACCAACCAGATCCCCCAAAGCTCCCAGGGACTAAACCAACAACTGAAGAGTACACAGGGGGTACCCATGGCTCCAGCTGGATATGTAGCAGAGGGTGGCCTTGTCTGGCATCCTGGGAGGGGAGCTCCTCAGTCTTGTGGAAGCTTGATGACCCAGGATAGGGGAACGCTGGGCCACTGAGGCAGGAGTGGGATGGACAGGTGGGGAAGCACTCTCATAGAGGCAGGGGCGAGGGAGGAGGGGGATGGGGGGTTTGTGGAGGGGAAACTGGGAAGGGGGATAACATTTGAAATGTAAATAAATAAAATAGCCAATAAAAAAAAAGAAAAGAAAAGCAATTTTAAAGCAAGAGAGTATGGGACAGGTATTGTGTGAGGGAATTTGGCTTACGAAACAATGAGTCTTTGGAAAGACTGTGAGCAGAGGGTTAGCAACTGGCTCTATCAGAAAGCACCACCGTCTGCCGTGAAAGGAAAAAGAGAACACAGGAAGCCATTGTAGTAATTCAGGGCAAAAATGATGGTGCTTTGGCAATTAATATGATAAGCACGATCAGTTCTATTTTATTTGAAAGGTGTGGTTGAGATGATTTACTGATTGGGAGAGAAAAAAAATAAAGAAAAAATCTAAGGTTACTGCAGACTTTGGGGAAAATACACTGAAATAGGAAAGTCTGCAGGTGGAGCAGGTGAAGAGGGCGGGACCAACAACCTCTCTGGGTGGTCGAAGAGGACTCTGTACTTACTCAGAATTGATACACTTACAGTGTCTAAAGTCACAAGATGCAATGAGAACGCCACAGGAGGGGGAGAAATGTAGTGGGGAAAGAGCTGGGAGCCTGGAGCAGGGTCGAATGAAAGGTTGCATGTGGAGATTTGCAGTGGTGGTGGAGACGAGGTGGCTGGAGAGGGGACGAAGAGTTTCGATGAGGAGTGATTGATTGATCGCGTCAAATGCAATGGCTTTGTTGAAGTAAGCGTTCAAGGTTGGTTATTTGAACTTGTAACACGGAGACATTAATGGTGATAACAAATGGAGAGATGGGAAATTAAAAAGGGGGGGTTAACGGAGTCCAGATACCCAGATAGGCACGCTTTCTTTCTAGAAAATACAATAAAAAGCAGACGAGGACTGATGAGTCATGGAAAGCTTTTCATTTTCAAATGGGAAGTGTTTGGATGAGGAAGGTGATGGTTTGAGACGGCGGCGCTGGTTATGGCAGAGAAATGGTGGTGGTTACGGTAAAAGACAGTGGATACAGTCAAGAGTAGGAAGACCAGAATGTGGGTGGATTGGTGTCCTAGCATCCGTGAAGCAGGCATATTAAGTTGGGGGTCTCCATAGCAGGAATGTAGGCTCAGCCAATGAATGAGGTGGAGACATCGCCCGTGGGCGGGGGCGGAGGCGGAGGCGGAGGCGGAGGCGGAGGCGGAGGCGGGGCTCTGCAAGTCTGACTGCTCTGACTGCTTCAGCGGGGTGAAACCAAGTCTTACCTCTGAGGATGGAGAAGAGGATGAACAAGGAGCAGGAGAAGAAAGACAGCTAGGCCTACAAGATTGGGAGGAGGAAGGAGCCACGCACGCGCACTGTGATGGTGGCACAGTCCTGAGTCCTACCGTTCTTCTCGAGCTCCGCTTCCCTCTAGTTTAGGTGTGCTATATTTAGATGACGTTTGCAGTTGGCGGACGACATGTAATGAAAGAGATTGATGATTGTAGGGAGAAGAGAAGATTGGGTTTGCACAGGTGTTAGGAATGGCTACCGAAGAGAAATATGACGTGGTCATTAGCAGTTGCATGTGTGTATATATACACACACACACATAATACACACACACATGCTCATATATACCCCCACACACACTCATTTATATATAGCCTTTGATTAGGTTTGATCTGGCAAGAAAGGGGAGCTATAGGAATGGTCACCAGGACAAAATAAAGAAGGGAGTGAAAAGGGAGAGGCAAAGAAAAATCCTGGCATTCCAGGTGTCAGTTGGAACAAAATGCATGTTTTATTTGTGCTTGTTTGGTTGGTTGCTTGCTTTGGCTTGGGGTTGTTTTTAGACAAGGTCTCACACTCTGCAGCCCTGGCTTGCCTCTAGAACTTGCTATTTGGACCAGGTTGGCCTCACGCAAATGCAGCAATCCTCCCACATTTTCTTCTTGAATGCTTGAATTATGTGCATGTGCCACTGTGTCCATCTATAATGCATGCGTTTTAGAATTAATCTATCTAATTCTGCAAACCAGCAGTTATCAAGAACATACATAATTGCTAGAGATCCTTCCCCTCTAACCCACTGCCACACAACTGGAAGAAACCTGTGAAACTGATACAAGGCAATGCTTCATTTTCTCTCTGTGTGTGTCTCTCTCTTTGTGTGTGTGTGTGTGTGTGTGTGTGTGTGTGTGTTTCTCCCTCTCTCTCTTTCTCTCCGTCTCTGTCTCTGTGTGTGTGTGGGGGTGTGTATGTTTCTGTCTTGCTTGCTCACTCTCTTTCTGTGTGTGTGTGTGTGTGTGTGTGTGTGTGTGTGTTTCTCACTCTCTCTCTTTCTCTCAGTCTCTGTCTCTGTATGTGTGTGTGGGTGTGTATGTTTCTATCTGTCTTGCTTGCTCGCTATCTTTCTGTGTGTGTGTGTGTGTGTGTGTGTGTGTGTGTGTGTATTTGTATCTGTGCCTATCTCTCTCTGTATCTCTGTCTGTGCATCTGTTTTTCTGTGTGTGTCTCTGATTTTCAGATAGAGGACCAACTAAACCTATGATTTGAATCTCAGACTATCTCAGCATAGGAATTCAGCACATTTGGGAACTTTATAAGATAGTTTTGCCTACAAACAGTCGTGGGTATGAATTTCTGAGAAGAAAATAAGACACCAGAATTTTGGTTTTCCCTTCACATTGGGAATCTGAATCTACCTTACCAAGCACTAGCCTCCTCATCCTAGAAACACGGGGACAAGCGTCAGACGTATTCAACAGGCCATTGTGGTTCAGGTGTGAGTGATAGGGCTTCTTGGTAAGCACAACTAGGATGATTATTCATGATTATCAATGCCATTGACAGTCACCGGGGAGACTGGTGAAGCCCACCTCTAGCTGTACCTATGAGGGCCATTCTGGAGAGGATTATCCAAGCAAGGAAGGCCCATGCTGAACACAGTCGAACTGTCCCGTTGGCTGTGGGTTCGGCTAGAGTGACGAAGGAGCAAGAAGGAGCCCCACTGATGCAAACACTCTTACTTCCTGGCCAGAGATGCTCCGTTCCGTCAGGCTGTCTACCATGAAATGGAGAAAGAAAAATGAACATTTCCCCCTCTAAATTGCTTTTCTTGGGTATTTTGCGATAACAATGAAGAAAACAACATGAAATCTCCCGTGTTTTTTGTTTTTTGTTTTGTTTTGTTTTTTCTGGAAGCTTCCATTGTGGGTGGCAGTGAGTAGCACTGGAAGACAAGCTGAGAGACTGGTGTTAGAGCCACAAGAACTACACACAGACCCTTGCCCTCTGAGAGACGATGGCCTCTCCCACATCGTACCTTCCCTACATGTCTTTCCAAAGTGTCCATATCCCACCCATAACCCAGATGGTTGGCCGAACTACGGCTGTGAAAATTACTCCCCGTCTTCATATCCTAGAGGTATAACCAACCTCATTTTTACACAAACTCCCCCCAAAACTGAGCTGTCCCATCTCAGTGGGGAGCTGCGGGAGGAAGGCTAGTCTGGAGACTCTTAGGTGTCTAGGACCAGAGGCTAAAGTATGGGATTGCTCTCCGTGGCTTCAAGGCCTCGCATTGGCTCCTCCATTATCGCTCCTGTCTGAGGCGGTGAGTTCAATCCCCGTGAAAGCACCAGCTCCCACACTGCTCATCCAGATCCCGTGAAGTGCTACAGAGCCTCCCAAGCTCCCCTAGGCTCCTGCTTACCCAGGCAGCTTCCCCTGAGGGCCAGGCCCGAGTCTCCCCTCACGTGTCCAACTCTCCCGAGGGAGCTCCCAGCCTGTGCGTGCACCGTCCCCACCATGTGACCCTCCTCCCCTGTCACCCTCTCCCCTGGACAGGCCTGTCATTTTCTCATTATCATCGCCCTCCCAGACCCAAACTTGTCCTCTGCTTTCCTGTTTCCAATTAAACTTTGTCCTATCAGGAATCCTAGGCCACATTGTTCTGCGGTTACCAGAGAGGAAAATGACAGCATGTGAAGGAAATTCTCACTGCTAGGCCTCACAGACTTGGCCAGAGATAGCCTGGTGGGTGGGGGCGGGGGGGGGAGTACTAAAGCTGGGGGAGACCCCGGTGCAGATGTGATGGGCCAGCGAGGTTTGCCGCGGGTGTGGGGCAGGGCGTATTTTCTCTCCCCTTGCCTTTCTTTTCACAGCTGCCGTTCCTTGGAGACCCCCACCGTTCCAGTTCCCAGGGCTAATTTTAATTTCTTGGGACTGGCTTGTTCTGAGTGACCCTTACCCCCCCTGCCTTTCTCTTTGGCCCCGTGTGTTCATTCCTGCCCTCTGGCTCTCACAACCCCCACACACTCGGAACGCACACTCACACCCTAGCTCATGTGACTTTTTAAAGCAGAGAATAAAATAATTCAGGACAAGTGACCAGGAAGCAGGAAATTAAATAGCAGCGGGGAGGGGAGAGGGGTCCTCGAAGGACAAAAGAGGGCAGGGGGTAGGGGGTAGAGACCAACTTCCTGCTTACCAAATAAGGGCGTAGTGTTTCCGCCATTACGCGTGAGCTCAAAATCTTCCTGGTATTTTATTTCAAGAAAAAAATAGGAAAGACTATGAGGAAGAAGAGATGGAAAAGGCAGACCAAGCCACACAGAAAACCGTCTCTCGTTGCTTTCGTACACCTGAGCCTCCCTATCCAATTGAGTTTTACAGTTGAGGACAGCAATCCCATAGTAGCAACACCAGCACTCAGAAATGTACGGAGACTGTCCCGCCTAGGAGTATTTCTGGGGTAGGAAACCAATTCAGACCCAAAACCGGGATGCAAGCTCAGCCTCCAGACTTCCGAGCAGACTTCTTTCAGGCCACTTGACCACCTTCTGCCTGGTTCCCTCTCCGGTTCTCAAGCCCCGAATGCACCGGAAGCGCTGGCTGTCGGGAGCTGCCCTCTGACCCCACCCAAGCCGGGTTCCCCAGAGGTTCCTCTGCTTCTTTGCAAAGGAAGAAATTAGAGGGATGTTCAAGAGTTAGTAACAATACCTGCCCAGTTCTAGTCAGAGGACCTGATACAGAGAAGCAGAATTCCCTTTCCATGCTGGAGCCCCCCCTCTCTGCTAGTTCTGAAGAAAGCTGATTAGTGACTGCGGTTTCTCCCTGCAGTTAGAGGTGCCCAGACCCCTCCATGGACATCAGCAGTGGCTGTTGCTTTGTCCCAATGATCCGCCCTACTTTCAGAGACGTTTATTCACAGCCCGCTATTTTTCGCTATTCATTGATCATCTATGTCAACCTCCTTGTCCCCGTTTTCAGATCCCGAGCTTTCTTTACCCGAGGAAGTAAAAGATCCTAAAACTTCCCACTGGCTTCCTGTGGGTCTGTGAGAGCTCAGATGACTCCCGATAATCTCTGGAGTTCTCTGAGTCCCCGAGACAATACCACATACATACAAGTCATGTAGACAGACGATCTGGATTTGAGGCCAGGCTCTGCCTCAGTTTCCAAGTCAGTAAGTGGGAATGCCCTGGTTAGCTTTGTGTTACTGTGAAAGATAACATAAACAACTCAGAGGAAGAAAAGATTTATTTCAACTTACAAGTCACAGTCCATGCACTGAAGGAGGTCAAAGCAGGGAACTGTGGTCGGAACCTGGGGCAGAAACCAAGGAAGAAACGATGTTTGCTGACTCTTACTTCCAGGTCACATCCAACTACCTTTTTGATACAGACCAGACTCACCTGCCTAGGAATGGACGATGCCACCCACAGTGGGCCGGGCCCTCCTACGTCAATTAGCAATCAGGAAGATGTCCCACAGACATGCCAGTAAGCCAATCTGATGGAGGCAGTACTCCGGTTGAGATGTTCCCTGCCCAGGTTTGTCAGGTTGACAAAGCAAGAGTTGTCATCACAGGGCATACACAGTAAAGAGCCATTGTAAAGATGGATTGAGTTCCCGGGATAAATAAAAGTACAGAAATGACAGTTACTTTATTGATGTACTAAATGTGTGTTTTTATCTTTCACAATACGACTGTACTTGTACAGCTTACACACTCAGAGCACTAAGAAGAACGCTGATGCTTCGTGCTGTCCCTGTAGCCACAGAAGTGTAGGAGTCACTGTGGGGTTGGTACCGTTGCTCCTGAGGGGCCGGAAGGGGAGACTGTGAGTTTATGACTGGGCCTTCTGGTTTACCAAGCCCTACTATTTTTCTCAACAGGCCCTGGAGATGAGTAGCATTTCCTTCACCTTTCATACGACCATACCGAGGCTCCGAGACACAAGAGTTGACGTAGATCCTAGATCCTAGATCCTCTAGCCAGGAGGTGGAGGACCAAAACCTATCCCTCAGTCCTTGTGACGACGTGGCGAGCTGCACCCAACCTTGCCCTGTTCATTTGTTTTCCTTTGCTCTTCTCTTAGTTCGTGGGTAATCCACCAGGCTTTCCTTACTGAGACTCTTCATGTCCTTAGAAGAATGACCCACTCAAGGTCTAGAAAGCTTTAATCCATCAGATCGGACATAGGACCCAAGTCTGCTGACGTAATTTTTCAGTCTGGCATTGCATTCATTCCTACCTTGTCTTCTTAGCCCGTTTCCAAGCTATACACGCCGGAACAAAGAGATCTATTTCTGAGTGGTTTCTGTTCACACAAAACTAAAGGAGCCAATACCTTTGTGTTGAGGATTGGGTATATGACAGCCTGAAGAAACAGACCATGGGCAAAGCAAAAAAGATTCCAGTTCTCAGGCCTTTTGGGTAATCATGGTACCCCTCACTCCAGACATACACCCCTTTTACTATTCAGACTCCCTGTCTATTGTTTATTTTGGAATATGACACCCTCTGGTATCTGACATTGCAAATCTGATGTTCAGACCTCCCCCCTCCCAAATCCATGCTGTCTCTGTGGAGAAAACACGCTCAGGCAAGGCTCCCGAAGGACCCTCACTCCAGACTGCTGAGTCCTGCATGAGCCCCACAGGATGGTTTGAGGGTTCCTCCACCCTGACAGTCTCCTGATGTGGTTATTTTTAAGGAAAGTTCCACAGAGCAAAACCTCACAGGGACACTGGTGTTTGAGGGCTGGGCTCTTCCTGCCTTCCTCTGGAGACTGGTTTTGAGGTTGAATCACTGAATCACTCAGCAAAAGTAAATAAATAAGCAGAGGAAGGGAATCTTCCTCAAAAGGAATTGTGTGGCCTCCTCCTCTGACACAAAGCATCTGTCATCACCAAGGAGTCGACAGCCTCTCTGGGACTGTCCTTCATTCCAGAGGCACCCACACTGAAGAACCCACCCCTTCCTTAGAGAGGGGACGAGGAACAAGCTGTCCGTGTTCCACAGTCTCTGGGTAGATCGACCTCACTGTCCTCCTCCTCCTCCTCCTCCTCCTCCTCCTCCTCCTTCCTCTCAAGTAAAACAAGAAATGACCTGCTCATGTGCCTGAGGTCTTGTGAATTTACTTGGTTTCCTCTAGGGCTTACCCACTCCTTCTTGTGACCCGAACGTGTCGTTTCCATGGGCTACCTCTTACTTCTCTCCCTGTGCCAGTTTTCCCTTGACTCTGCCCCTTCATGAGAAGAACATCCGACCCTTGAGTCTGAGCCCCTAGTTTTTGAAGATTTGGAAAACGAAGTTGGGACGGCTGCAGAGACCAGCTGGGACTCATGGAAGCTTAGCGGAAGAGATAAGGCTAGAATCATCGACGCATTGCTCCCTGAATCGATTGACCAGCCGTTGAATTGCACAGACCCCCAACGCTCCACCCCCTGACCTTCAGGTGCTGTCCTTGCATGGGTAAACTCCCGGACCCCATACACCTTGAGGGTATCCCCGCTAGATCAAAAGGGCTGAGGGATGTAATTGGATATTGAGAGGAGCCTTCAAAATCCGTCATGCCAGGTTTCTCTGACCGTTGTCTCAACCACTAGCCGGTTTTGAGGTCTCCTGGGCCATCACTGTCGATGCCTTTCCCTGAATGGAGCCCATCACGATTTAATATTAGAAAACAAAGGTGTAATACTTTCCTTCCTCCACTCCTCACCATGCAGATCTCAAATTAATATATCTCTGGATCGTGTTCCGTTGGAATGTTTGATTTTTAAAACTGCTGCTTGAGTTTCTGACACGGGTTTCATACAAACGCATTGGAACGGGAGTTTTATCTTGGGGTTAGGCAAGACTCTCTAACCATCTCTGAAACGGCTATAACCAGTCTTCTACCATTTTGCACCATATATTTATGCAAAGTAGCATCCTCAGCAGTGATTGTTATAAAATCAAAACATGAGCCATATTTGAAGTAGAAGGGCTGGAGAGATGGCATGGTGGTTCAAGTGTGAGATGCAATGCCGCGTTCACGTTCCCAGCAGCTCACATGCCTGGTGGCCTACCTGTAACTCCAGCCTCGGAGAGCGGAGACAGAGGCTCCGAGAGCAAGCTGGGGAGCAAGGCTTGTTTACATGTTGCCAGCTTCAATAATTTTGTTACAGCAACACGAAACGGACTAATGCAGGAAGCTTCAGAGGGGGAGACCAAGAATACCCACAAAGCAGTCTGCACAGCCAAGCTCTGCCCTGAGCCCCACGAAGCCTCATTATCTGAGCCTAGAACGTCACCTCAATGAAATATAACACAAAACCCGGTCAGCATTCACCTCCTCCGCACAGAGCAGCCACCAAATTAAAAAAAAATTTCACGTCACTAACTGTTATGGTTTGTATATGCTTTTCCCAGGGAGTGGCACTATTAGGAGGTGTGGCCTTGTTGGAGTAGGTGTGTCACTGTGGGTGTGGGGTTAACCCTAGTTGCCTGGAAGTCAGTCTTCTACTAGCAGCCTTCAGATGAAGATGTAGAACTCTCAGCTCCTCCTGCACCATGCCTGCCTATATGTTGCCAGCTTCAATAATTTTGTTACAGCAACACGAAACGGACTAATGCAGGAAGCTTCAGAGGGGGAGACCAAGAATACCCACAAAGCAGTCTGCACAGCCAAGCCTTGCCCTGAGCCCCACGAAGCCTCATTATCCGAGCCTAGAACGTCACATCAATGAAATATAACACAAAACCCGGTCAGCATTCACCTCCTCCACACAGAGCAGCCACCACGGAAATTAAGGCAAGGCAGCGCTCTGGTTGGTTTGTCTGCTTTGAAATAATTACCAAGAACTGTTGATCAGTTAAAAGAAATTTCACGTCACTAACTGTTATGGTTTGTATATGCTTTTCCCAGGGAGTGGCACTATTAGGAGGTGTGGCCTTGTTGGAGTAGGTGTGTCACTGTGGGTGTGGGGTTAACCCTAGTTGCCTGGAAGTCAGTCTTCTACTAGCAGCCTTCAGATGAAGATGTAGAACTCTCAGCTCCTCCTGCACCATGCCTGCCTGGATGCTACCATGTTTCTGCCTTGATGACAATGGACTGAACCTCTGAGCCTGCAAGCCAACCCCAATTAAATGTTGTCTTTTATAAAACTTGCATTGGTCATGGTGTCTGTTCACAGCAGTGGAACCCTAACTAAGACAGAAGTCTGAAGTTGGTACCAGGGACTGGGGTATTGCTGTGATAGGCCTGACTATGCTTTTGTTTGGAAGAATGTGGATTTTGGGACTTTGGATTTGGAAAGCCACGGAATTCTTTAAGTGGGGCTTTAATGGGCCAGACTAGTAGGAATATGGAAGACAGTGGTGCTGGGGGTCATTTTAACTGTGTAGGCCTGACAGCCCAAGAGGTTTCAATGGAGAACTTTAATATGTGGCTGAGAGTTCTACATCTTCATCTGAAGGCTGCTAGTAGAAGACTCACTTCCAGGCAACTAGGGTTAACCCCACACCCACAGTGACACACCTACTCCAACAAGGCCACACCTCCTAATAGTGCCACTCCCTGGGAAAAGCATATACAAACCATAACACTAACTTTGACCCAACTTCTGGCATCTGAGCTACTAATGGAGCATCTCCCTCAGCCCACGTTTGTCCCTGTGGGTGCACGCTTGCTCTGGTGCATGCTTGTTCTACCCATAAGTTCAAGCATCGGACGATTTCATTATGTTTTCCAGTGGTATTATGGGAAAGTGTTTAGAAATAGAAATGCGTGTTACTTTGTTGTGTTGATTTCTCCTATCACATTCAATGATATGTGCTATTTTCTTTTATTAAAAATCACGCATACAGATAACTGTGGATTTTTTCTTGCAGTAAAGTGCAGTTCACACAGTTCAAGAAGCATTGTAAGATATTTTTAGAACTTTCCTGTAGATACTGAGGACAGAATCCCAGACGCACTAACCATGGGCTGTTCTACTGAGTTCCATGCCCAGCCCACTAGATATTGCTTATAGAAAAAGGACACTGGGTGTGAGATGAGGGCGATGTGATTGTGGTAGATGAAGAGGCACCATCACAGAACAGAGACAAGCTTTCCCTTGTGTTTCTGCTGTGGGAACACTGAAGCAGGAGTCTAAAGACCTGAGCTCAAATCTTGGTTCTGCCATA
Source organism: Apodemus agrarius (assembly GCA_964023405.1). Taxonomy (NCBI): domain Eukaryota; kingdom Metazoa; phylum Chordata; class Mammalia; order Rodentia; family Muridae; genus Apodemus; species Apodemus agrarius. Next base: position 49,028,923 of record OZ030026.1, on the reverse strand, counting down.
TCTTGATGTTGAAAGCCAACCAAACCTCTCTGGCCTTTGGTTCTTCATCATAAAGGGATCCTCTCAGATGATAACTGTGTGTGTGTGTGTGTGTGTGTGTGTGTGTGTGTGTGTTGGGGAGTGTCTTACAATGTAACAGACTGTAGCTCTGAATTGTTTGAGGGATGCTAAGAGTCATTCTGGGACAATTGACATCTTAGGTCTTGAAATGATAAGAGTGTCCATTGGTATGAATTGAGGACGCCATCTTGAGAAGGTCATTTTATTTCTCTAGGCCTTGGATTTATCCATAGTAAAATCATAATTTTAAACAACCTACATCACTAGGGTTTTTAGACTCATCAAGTATCACTTCTAAAAGTACTGTAACTTAGTGGTTCTCAGCACATGTTAGAAGTTAGTTTTATGTTTTCATCCTCCCTACCTTCTCTGACGTATGTAGGCCAACCCGCAACCTCTGCTCTGCTCCCTACCTCTCTGTCCCAGAAAGAGTTGGGGGAAGATAGAAATGGAGTCAGGCTGAGTCTCCACATTATTCTTGCTGAGAAGTTAGGAGTTTCTGACTACTCCCGAGAATTTCCACCTTCCTTTACTGGGCCAGCTATAGGATCCCTGGAGATAAAAATAACTATGACAGCAAGACTCTCTGGGGGGCTTCTCTAGCCCTACCCCCAAACCATTCCCTCCTGGGAAGCCAAGGAAAATGACCTCTTAGAATGGTGCTACAGGACCAGGGCCCTTGACCCAGAATGCATAGAGACCATCAAGTCAACTTCCAGTTCAGCCAGTGGGGAAGACGCAAAGACCAGTTGAATGTATACATTCGATGATGTAGGTCAGAGTGAGTGGATGTGGGGAACCGCATGAATGAACCCCAAAACACCCTGCTTATCTTGTTCTTGAGCCTAACCTTCAGTGGGTGGAAGACTGTGTTCTCAGAAGAAGTGATTCAATGGCTTTGCGATTCCATAGTCCAGGAATTGAAGACTGGCAAAATATGGGAAGGGGGAGGAGATATCAGCCCGGGTCGTGGGGTAACTCCTTCCCAGTGTTCCCACTGGTCAGCCATTTTGCCTTCAGAGCCTTCAGTTGCCAGCTCCTCTCCATCCACCACACCCTGGGAAACCCATTCATTCTGAGGCCTACAGGAACCAGAAGTGTCCCTAAGGTGACTCTTTTTGCCCATTTTGCCTAGCTAGGCGTCAGGAAGTTCTTAGCCCAAGGGCAGGCTGAGCCAAGAGGCCCAGAGCATGAGCTGCAACCTGTCTACACACATTGACATTTCAGATCTAAGGACACATGGCCCCGTGCACGGAACCCACATCCTAGTGAAGGTAATTGTCAAAGAAGGGGGTCAAGCATCTCCGTCAGTGGCTGTGAAACTGAGAATGTTGGGAGGAAGAGCCAGAGGGGTGCACCTCTCCCTGTGAAAGGAGGGGTAGGGCCTACAGGGCTCCAATTACACAAGATGAATACAATGTGGTCACCTGACATGCCGGTCACATGACCAGTTAGTAAAAGACTGTGCTATCGCTAACTTGGTACCTACTGAGTGCATGAGTTCTCTTTTTCATTGCTGTGACTACATTCATGGCAGAGGTAATGCATGGAGGGAAGGCTTCTTTTGGCTTATGGCTTGAGAGTCCGCTCCATCATGGCAGGAGCAACTGGTCACATTGCGTCTGCGGTCAGGAAGTGGAAAGACACAGATGCCGATACTCAGCTTACTTTCTCCTTTTCATTCATCCCTGACCATGAGATCTTACAATATCGCAACACTTGTATGAGGCAGTGGATCTCTCAGTTAGCTTGAAGATCGTGATCATTCCAAAATATGTGCACATGTCAGAACATGACATTGTGCACATCATAGATAGATAGATAGATAGATAGATAGATAGATAGATAGATAGGCAGACAGACAGATAGGCAGACAGACAGATAGGCAGACAGACAGACATAGAAATATAGTTTTTGCTCACAGGGTATACCTTACTGAAAATGAGAGATGAAATTTTAAAAATCAGAACAAAAGCCAAAGAATCAACTTAGTTGGAGAAGGGAAAAGATGCGGCCTCCCTCCCAGACTCTTCCAGACTCTTTGGAAAGATCTGTAGATGCCTCGGAGGCACGGCATGAGTCATTGCCTTCAACAGGTCACAAGAAAGGACAAGACCTAAAGAAGCAGTTTTTAACGGAGTTATATATACATGTGTTTAAGACAGTGCTCTGAGACCCACAGTGTTCTCTGGGCCTCTAGCTTCTCATCCAGAAAATGGGATATCGTCCTATGGTAGAATCCAGCTCCCAGAGGGCTCACCCCTGTATAGATAAGACCTGGAAGAGCGCCTGGTCCCGAGTGCCCCTCAGTCACTCGAATGAATGAGAGGATGAAGGATATGATTTATTCACTATACATGTCTCACTCAAGAATTAAGATGCTTTTGAAGTATGAGGTTTATAGGTGACTCAGTTAATGACAGAATCATCTAGAGACCTGAGATGCTGGAAGCTAGGGGGGCTCTTCTGCAAATGGGGGAGCCAGTGAATCTCAGTGGACCTGGGAAGTCCTAGGTTATAAAGCATAACTCCTTACTGGGGTGTCCTTCGGTGTAGGGACCTGGCTTTATGAAAGAAAACCTTTCCGGGACCCTTCGTAAGGCAACACCCCGTGTGTCATCGTCACAAGGCAGCGGAGGCCTCTCGAAACAGCCTGAGTCAGGAAGGAGGAATTCTTGGAGGTAGCCGAATGGTGACCCCCTTGCTGTTGTTCTCTGAGACTTAGGACAGCCCGCTTGCCTGAGATGAAGTCACGTGGTGAACATCCGGGAGACCCCCCCAAAGAATGGTGACCTTCGCTCTTCCCACGCACCTCGACCTCTTGGTCTCTAGTGCTAAACTTTCTTAGAGAAGAGGCAAGCTGAGACAACGTGAAGAGGCCTGTCACGTAGCATCTCAGTCAGGCCAAGCTGCCTCCTCTCTCCCCAGAGGAGAGGTCCACTCCCAAGGGAAGTTGGTGTACAAGGGCTAACTTGACCCTTCCTGTGCTTAAGTGGTTCAAGGGGAAGCCAGAGCTTTCTCCAGAGAGCTCAACTTCTCCCTTAATGGCCCCCAGATCGTCCCCTCGCCCTCCCTCCAGTTCTCTGTTCCCACACGTCGTCCTCCAGAGAGACCGGCTCCTCACACGGTCCCCCATGTGTCCCTCATGTGCTCCTCATGTGTGCTCTCCCAGAGCAAGCATAGCACTCACCTCTTATGGGCACTTAATCCTTGCCCGGCAGCCATCTCAGCTCAGGGCCTCTCCTGAATACAGAAGTCACTGACAAAGAAACCAGGGATCCGGGGAGGACAGGTTATGGGGCAAGGGCAGAGGTCGCTGGTTCTAGATCTATGAAATCAGAACGTTAAGGCACCTTATTGAATGTGGCTCTGTGATTAGATGACGTTGGTTGAGAGGAACAGCAGGGAACTGGCAGAGATTAGCTTGGACATAGGAATGGCGGCTGCATTCGTGGTCTACATAACTTAAGGAGCTAACGAGAAGCATTAGAGAAAGAAAGTGGTGGAGGCATATAGAAGCCCAGGGGGTGGAAATCTAGAAGCTTGCAATGAAAAATTTTATAAGGAGACTGGACCCTGAGCCCTGCAAGCTCCGTCGGCTGTGGCTCTGTGAGACAGTTGAGCTCAAATAAGAGTGAGATTTGGGTACCAAGTGGGGGAGCTGATTGGAGAGGGAAAGGAGGGGTGTGCTTTGAACTGAGGAGGGTGACCAAGACACAGCAGCCCCAGCACAGCCAGAAATGAGGAACCAAATCTGAGGCCTGAAACTCGCCATACGGCTTAATAAAACTCTACCTTATGTGATGTCCCCTCGGTGAGGGTTCACTTAGAAAGAAGTCGCCATGTCCACCGCCTAGGGTGCTTGGGTTCATACAGTCACTCAGAGATGACTGGGTGAAGGTGTTCAACTCATTAAGTGCCCGTCAAAGTTGAAGCGTGTACTAGAGGAGGTGATCAGATAATGATGGTCTGACCAGTTGCAAATCTCTCTGTGTAGGAGAAAAAACTTCCCCTCTGGCTGGTCCAGATTTTGGCTTCCACTTCTCCCAGAATGCAATTCTAATTCTAGTTTGGGGGAATCCATTATTTCAATGGTCTAATGGCCAAATTGAGAAGCTGTAATGTGTCACTCATCCTTGGTAGGCTGGTTATGGGTCCCTTCACTACTTCTTCATCCAGGGTGGAGAAGACCTGATAAGTACTGTGTAGTACTACTAGGTACTCATCAGGTCTTCTCCACCCTGTCACAGCTTCACCCCATTTTTTTTTTAGTCTCACTAATGTCAAGGTTTCAAAAGCCACAACTGTGTCTGAACCTGTGTGTACACTGTGCCTAGAGATCTGATGAGCATTCCACCTGAAACTCAATTCTGCCTGTGCTACCCTGAGCCTGCCTACCCATCCATGTTAGCGTAGGCACCTGTGCACTTAACCTCAAACCCTGGAGTCCTCCTTGTGGATTCCTTATCTCACCCTCCTCCTTGCCGTCCGTCTAACCAACCACTGTGTTGTGAAGTTCCTCCTGATAAAGCCTCTCCAGCATGCAGCTGTCTCTCAGCTGCTCTGTGGCTGCCGACTTGGCCTGTTTCCTGTCACTGCCTGCTTCAGTAAGATGGCCCTCCGTGTCTTCAAGCTCCACAGCAGATTCGACTAACCAGTACTGAAGTGTTTTGGAAAGCACACTACCAAATTTGTATTGACTATGTAAACGATTTTGATCTATTACTCTTCCCTACCTAGCTAACCTTATACCCCATGAATCGATGATATTGATGCCCTTACGAGAGAGATCCCAGAGAGATCCTCAGATAGTTTTGCCACAGGAGGGTGCGGAAAGGAGACTATGAGCCAACTATGAGCCACGAAGTAGCTCTCGCCAGTCTGTATGCAGTGCGATCGAGCACTGAGCTGACCAGCCTTCAGCACCGTGAGAAATGAACAACTTCTGTTTGTAAGCTGCCTACCATGTGACGGTGTCTTGTGGCACCGAGAACCAAGACATCTAACACGTCTTGACACCTAACATGTTCAAGGAAATGGAGCAGAGCCCGATACTTAGAGAAGAGGTGGGATGAAGGGATAGAACATCACAAAGGTTTCAGCAAACCATGATACAACGAAGCCCAGGAAAGGGATCCCAAGAATATCAACCAGAATGGAGTTTAAGTTGTTCTCTGACACAAGATGACTCTAAAAGACCGGGGTTGGGTGAGGGAGGAGACAGAAGCCACAGATGCTACGTGGCACAGAAACTAAGGGATGTTGTGTTAATGTGCATCCAAGCTGACCCCATGCCACCCAGTTGCTACCCCACCCTGGTACAAGAACAGCCCCAAGTCCACCTGGCTAGTCACTCCGAGGCTAGTGAGTCCACTCTGTAAGCAATCCCATCTGAGCACCTTGCAAACTGCACCATGATTGGTCATATGACAATTGGTCTTCTCCTCAGTGACCGAGAGCCATAGGGTCTCATCACGGTAGATCACAACTGGCCAGCTCTTACAGTCTAGACAGCAGTGTTAAATGTCGGGTGAATGACAGTCTCGTTCACCTCTTTGAGAAGAAGACTAAAAGCACCCCAACCCCTGTCATTGTTGAACGTCTTCCATTTAGCCGTCCCCCTTTCGTTCTGAGGTTTACAGTTTCCCCGGAGGTAGTTGTCAGTAGACTTGTTTTATGGCTATGAAAACTGGAGCCCAGAAACTTGCTGTCTGCACAGTACTACAGCTTACAGTTGGCAGAGCTGGAATTGGAAGCCAGCTCTGTCTGACTCTGAATACCACTCCCCTTCTCCTGTTCCACCTTCTGTTGAATGGCAGAGTATTGGGTATCCTGTGCTGGCTACTACACTGTAACATTGCAAACATATTGTTCTATTTAATCCTCTCATAAGACTCATAGTATTCCTTTGCTACAAATGGAGAAGCCAGGGTTCACTGGTCACCTATCTTTTTTTTTTTTTTTAATTTTATTTTCTATATTCTATGTTTACATTCCAAAGGCTTTCCCCTTTCCCAGTTCCCACCCACCATAGTTCCCATAGTTCCTCTCCCCCCCCCATCTGTTCCCCAATAATTCCCCCTCCCCCCTCGGTTTCTTTACTAAACTGGAAGCAATCTTTACAGGCCCAGGGTCCTCTCCTTTCTTCTTCTTGGGAATCATTTGACTTGCTATTTGTGTCTTGAGTATTTAGGGCTTCTGGGCTCATTAATATCCACTTATCAGTGATTGCATTTCAGGTGCATTCTTTTGTGATTGGGTTAATTCACTCAAGAGCAGTTTTACCATTTTGCAATCCCACCAACAGTGGAGGAGTGTTCCTCTTTCTCCACATCCTCGCCAGCACTTGTTGTCTCTTGAGTTTTTAATCTTAGCCATTCTGACTGGTGTGAAATTCTTTGTTTAGCTCTGTGCCCCATTTTTTGATAGGGTTATTTGGTTCTTTGCGGTCTAACTTCTTGAGTTCTTTGTATATATTGGATATTAGCCCTCTGTCGGATGTGGAGTTGGTGAAGATCTTTTCCCACTTTGTTGGTTGCCGTTTTGTCCTTCTGACAGTGTCCTTTGCTTTGCAGAAACTTTGTAATTTTATGAGGTCCCATTTGTCGATTCTTGATCTTAGAGCATAAGCTATTGGTGTTCTGTTCAGGAACTTTTCCCCTGTGCCCAAGTCCTCCAGGGTCTTCCCAAGTTTCTTTTCTAATAGTTTCAGTGTGTCTGGTTTTATGTGGAGGTCCTTGATCCACTTGGAGTTGATCTTAGTGCAAAGAGATAAGATTGGATCAATTCGCATTCTTCTGCATGTTGACTTCCAGTTTAATCTTGTAGCTATGTTCTTTTTTTTTCCCATTTTTTAAAATTTTCTATATTTTTTGTTTACATTCCGAAGGCTTTCCCCTTTCCAGTTCCCCCCTCACCATATGTCCTATAAGTCCTCTTCCCCCCATTCCCCAATCACCCCCCTCTCCCCACCATTTCTCTGTTCTGGTACTCTCCTACAAAACCGGATTTAGTCTTTTCCGGACCAGGGTCCTCTCAATCCCTTTTCTTGGAAATCTTTTGCTTAGCTAATTGTGTCTTGAGTATTCAGAGCTTCTGGGCTCATTAATATCCACTTATCAGTGATTGCAATTCATGTGCATTCTTTTGTGATTGGGTTAACTCACTTAGGATGATATTCTCCAGATCCAACCATTTGCCTACAAATTGCATAAATTCATTATTTTTAATTGCTGAGTAGTATTCCATTTAATAAATATACCACATTTTCTGTATCCATTCCTCCTTTGAGGGTCATCTGGGCTCCTTCCAACGCTATGAACATAGTGGAGCATGTGTCCTTATTGTATGCAGGGGAATCCTCTGGGTATATGCCCAGGAGTGGTATGACAGGGTCCTCTGGAAGTGTCATGCCCAATTTTCTAAGGAACCGCCAGACTGATTTCCAGAGCAGTTGTACCATCTTGCAATCCCACCAACAATGGAGGAGTGTTCCTCTTTCTTCACATCCTCGCCAGCACCTGTTGTCTCTTGAGTTCTTAATCTTAGCCATTCTGACTGGTATGAGGTGGAATCTCAGGGTTGTTTTGATTTGCATTTCCCTGATGACTAATGATGTTGAACATCTCTTAAGGTGCTTCTCAGCCATCTGAATTTCTTCTGGTGAAAATTCTTTGTTTAGCTCTGTACCCCATTTTTGATAGGGTTATTTGGTTCTTTGGGATCACAGGGACACAGTGAAACTAATTGAAACTTTGTAGCTATGTTCTTTTAAATATTTTTATTAAAAAAACTTTTGCCAGGCATGGTGGTATATGCCTTTAATCCCAACACTCTGGAGGCAGAGGTAGGCAGATCTCTATGAGTTCCTGGACACCAGGGCAATGTGAAGAGACCTTGTCTCAATTTTTAAAAAAGATTTATTAATGTATTATATGTAAGTACACTGTAGCTGTCTTCAGACACACCAGAAGAGGGCATCAGATCTTATTACGGATGGTTGTGAGCCACCATGTGCTTGCTGGGATTTGAACTCGGGACCTTTGGAAGAGCAGTCGGTGCTCTTAACTGCTGAGCCATCTCTCCAGCCACTTTCTTACACACACACACACACACACACACACACACACAGAGAGAGAGAGAGAGAGAGAGAGAGAGAGAGAGTCTAGAAAGATGAAAATCAAAACAAAAAAACCCAACAAGACAAAAAGTAAATACCAAATTGAAATAAAAAGCACACAAAATTTGTGGAGTCCATTTTGTGTTGACCACCTAATCCAGAGCATGGGACCTTTCCTGTGGTGTGGCTATACAGTTTTCTTTTTCCCAGCAGGTACCAATAGCAAAAACCTTCTCGGTAAAGGATGGGACTCTGTGTACACTCCCTCCTCTCCAGAAGTCAGCAATCTTAAGCTAGGTCACCCAAAGGTTAAGATTTGGTACTGACTTAGAACCTGGCATTGTTTGAGCCCCAGGCCAAGTTTTCTTTAAACACAAGGAGTCGGTATCCTTGCTGGCTTACCCCTGATGATGGGCACAAGCCCAGAAGGGCAAGTCCTGCCTTCCTCTCCCTTGGATCTGCTAGCTTCAGTGTGTCCCAGCTTTATACCCTGTGATCAGTAGTCCACCCTTCCAAGCCCAAGGGTAAATCGCAGAAGCCCGTGGACATAGAAGACCCAGGGCAGGACATTCCCAAGGCTGGAAGAATGCAACCAACAGCATGTAAGTCCTCTGGTGGTGGACGATGAACACTAGAGGCTACCCGATGAGCGACTCTTTGTAAATTTCACTTTTAGTTCATCAGATGGTGGGATGAGACGAGAGCCACACCCAGGCTGTACCAATGCACTGTTTGGGCTGAGCCCAGAGCGTTTCTTTGTTTGTTCCAACTCTCCCCAGGCCCAGGCCTAGAAGCTTCTAGACTCCATACAGTCTACTCTTCCAAGCTGACTGTTCAAACTGCTTTCTCTCGGCTTCTCACTGCATTGCTCTGCTTGGCCTCATGCTAACTATGGGAATATGTTCTAATCTTCTGGCTGCTTCTCATTCTCTGGCGCATTCTGTCTTCACCTGTGGCCAGCTTGTTCTCTCTGCAGTCTGTCTTCGTAAAACTGTACAGGTAAAACTGCCACACACCACCACCACCACCACCACCACCACCACCACCACCACCACCACCACCACCACCACTACCACCACCACCACCACCACATTCTCTCCCTGCACAGCTCTTAAGTAGACTCTCTTTCCTGTGCTGTTCTCCTGTGAGTTGGAGATATCCTATCCCTAACTCATTTTGTCAAATCTTTCTCTGTCAAATCACTTTGTCTGCCTCTCCATTAGACATCACTCTCAAAACTGGCTCCTTCCTTCTACAAGCTAACCTTTAATCCCTTCATTGTTAGGGATTAAAATGTGTACTAAGGGCGTGTCTGTATTCCAGACACAGAATACTGTGTGTCTGCATTTCAGCTGGATCATATAGACTTAGACGGTCTTTGGATGTGATCCTTTACCAAAGCAGCCATGTTAGATTAAAATTCCTCTACAACTCCTGCAAGAAAGAACTCAGCAGAATGGTGGGCAGCTGAGCACTCAGACTCTTGACTCTGAGTCTTTAGGTTTAAACTGGTTCTATTTGCCAACTTCGTAATCTTCTGAGCCTCATCCCTTCTCAGCCTCATTTTTCTCATCTGTAAAATGGGACTAATAGTTGAACAGTTCATGGGATCACAGCTCAGATTAAAGGAAGTCACTTTGATATGGTCCTTGGTAAAATCAGTGTCAGCTCCAGTAAGTGTGCTTTTGTTTAATATATGGCTCAAGAAGGACTACACTGAATTCAGGAAAGAAGTCGGGATTCATAGGCCACACCTCCCACCTTTTCTTGCTCTTGGGTAAACACCAGATCTGAAATCCAGGGTCCAGCCTCAAATACAACTAAGGACATTCTTTCTCAGTCTTGTCCTTAGCTCTCCTTACATTTCTTATGAGAATCAAACAAACAGAACATGTGAGAGTATTGTGTGGAACAGAAATGCTCGAGAAACGTTATCTGCGGTGTTAAGACTGTTCCGTGTTCTCGTCCCCCACGCCACCCCGGCTCTCTCCAGCCAGGAAGCCTCTCTCCCACCCTCTTTGGCCCTCCTTAGCCTTGGAATCTCACTCGGCTCCCCCAAAGGCTCCAGAGCACAGTACAGATTGTTCAAGGGGCTGAGCCCAGGCCCAGCCCTTCCTCCCTGAAAATGTCTCGCCTAATGGGAAAGAAAGTAGGCTGAAATTCAGCCCCATTCAAGTGTGTGAGCACCCACTGGGTCACTGCCAGGTGCCAGGCCCTGGACATTAAGTACGGGAAATGAGGAAAGTGGTCTCTGCCCCCAGGAGAGTCTCGTTGGCAAACTGGGCTATCACACAGAGACACAATGACATATTTGTGTCGGTGAGCCTAGAGAAGGCACTGTGTCTAGCCTAGAGGAACCCAAGAGGGCTTCCCGGAGAGGGTGACATGGAAAGAGGTACTCATTCACGTCTGAGTATAAAGCCTTTATTGCATGATGGCTTCTTTGTCACCCTAGACTGTCTCCTCATCCCAGGTGACAAAGAGTCACCCCTTCTTCAAGCTAAAGGGGTCCTTAAAATATGAAGTGCATCTGTCATTTTAAAGGAGCCAGGAAGCTGAAGCGCCTTTCTTACAGATGCCCAGCTGGACCTGCTGCTGGGCAGCTTTTATGTGAGGATTAGTGTTTCTTCCATGGTATTCATTTCCAATCACACTGACCTTCAGGAAAGGATGCCAACGGTTCTTTTTTGTTGTTGTTCAAACTTTCTACGTATGATAGTTTTACTTTCAGCTAGTCTTTTTTCCCCCTATATTCTTTGTTTACATTCCAAAGGCTTTCCCCCTTCCCTGTTCCCGCCTCACCATATGTCCCATAAGTCCTCTTCCCTCTGCCCATTCCCCAATCACCCCCCTCCCATGTCTCTGTTCTGATACTCTCCTACAAAACTGGATCCAGTCTTTTCAGGACCAGGGTCCCTCTCCTTCCTTCTTCTCGAAAATCTTTTGACTTGCTAATTGTGCCTTGAGTATTCAGAGCTTCTGGGCTCATTAATATCCACTTATCAGTGATTGCATTTCATGTGTATTCCTTTGTGATTGGGTTAGCTCACTTAGGATGATATTCTTAAAGCAGCCTACAGGGAGATTCTCACAGCCCTCTCACCTGCCGCTGAGGCTGCCTCAGTGAACCTTCCTCGGTGCTCAACAGCTTGCACCAGCTCTCCTCTCCCACCCAGTCTTCACAGAAGTTCTCTGAAACGACCTCACACAGCGTGGTTTATGGGTAAGGAAACTGAGGTTCAGGAAGAAATCTTTGGGGCGTGGCTGTGAAACTAGAAACCGACTCCAGAAGTCAGAGCGCCCTGGGTCAACATTCTGATCTGACTACAAACTGTAAAGTCTATTTGGGATCTGAGGGCTGTGTGACTGCTTCCTGGCACCCTCCTCCTTTTTCTTCTCTGAGATCGCCTTGGAAGAAGCTGGGATTGCTGGCGGCCATATGGCTTCTTTCCGTCTTTACCCCATCTCTGTTCTCTCCAACTCTAAACAACTCTGCAGCTTTTCCTGTCCTGTGTTCTTTCCATCTCTCTTAATCACGTACGCATGGCGCTCTTTCTCTCCCTCTCCCCCCCCTCTCTGTCTCTGTTGCTCTCTCTGTGTCTTCCCCAACCTTATATGCATGTGTGTGTGCATGTGAGTGTGAGTGCGTGAGTGTGTGTGTGTGTGTGTGTGTGTGTGACCTCTTGTCCTTACTGTGTCCCTTGTCTTCCAAGGTATTCAGAGATGCCAGAGACCTGGCCAGGGACCTTGACCCTGCTAACAAGGTCAGCATCTTGTAGGCCCCTCTGGGCTGCCAGCAATCAGGGAAAACCTTGGAGAAAATCAGACAAGTCCACACCTGAAGGTGTGTACCCCCTTGACAAGTCAGGAAAAAGAGTATCTAGAGAAGAGATAAATGGGAGATGCTGGTCAGGAGCATCCCACCTTGCAGGCAGTCTGTGGACATCTGGGGTGAGGGTGTGGCGCCCACCCTCTAGCTGGAAGCTACCGCAGGAGATATGGACAGTGCCCACACAGCTCCCTTAAGCAAAGGGTGTGGTGGGACGGAGTCAGTGAGGGTCAAAAGGCACACTCCCTCCAGCTCTCCTTCTGATCAGGGTTGGCAGGAGGAGGAGCTCGGAGTTCAGAAGGAGAGGAAAAGGTTCTTGTGTCTCGGTGGGCTGAGTCAAAAATCCCAGCTCTCCCTGATGTGTAGGGATGCCCTCTGGGCACTTGGATTTCCCCCTGGGCCCCTACTCCTTCCTTATCCGGTAGCTATGACATCTCTCCCATTCAGAGATATTGTAGTATTTTACAAGATGAATCTCTGGAAAGCTGAGCACAAAGCTTGGCAGGCTCTGGGCACTCGGTGAACATGAGTCCCCTTCCTGTAAGTCTTCCTGTGTCATCAGTCCCGTTCCAGGGCTCTCTCTCTCACCCTCTGCTGTCTGCAGCTCTCTGCTGGTCCTCACGGCCCTCGGCAGTTCCCTGTCCGTCTTGCTTTGGGCAATCGCCCCCATGACTCTTAGGGCCTTTGTTCTTGTTTGCTTTAGGACTGCTTTCTATATAGGTTGTCTCATCACCTCCTTGATGCTGCGACTTGGATGTGGCTTAGGCGTCATCCAAGGGCCCATAGGTTTTAAAGGCTTAGTCCCCAAATGGTGATATTGAGGAATGGTGTCTTTAAGAGATGGAGCCCAGTGAGAGATTCCTGGTTCATTGATGGCATGCACATGGGTGGGACACCCTGTAGGTGTGTCCAACCTTTTGACACAAAAGTTCATCTTTTTTTTTTAATCACCAAAAACCTGATGTTTTAAGTAAGTCTACAACTTCATAGTAAGCCTCATTGTTAGCTATCTTTGACTGTGGGTAGCTTCACAAGCCCCCTGAATAGCAGGATGCCTGCCCTGTGGTCCCTGCCCTAGTTGGAGGAGACTCAAGTCACCAGATGACTAATGGTACCAGGATGGCTTGGAACTGTCTACAGAGCTAGTAAAGGCTTGAGTGTTGGGCGGGCAACATACAGAGTGTTCAACCTCAGCACTCAATTAGGCATTAAACGATTGTGACTTCCAACATGGGCCATCCATTCCCCCATGATGCTTAGGAATCTGTTATCTGTTTCCTGTAGTTCCCAAAGCCACAGATGAATTACACATTTGTACTTAATTGTGCATATGTGTGTGTGTGTGTGTGTGTGTGTGTGTGTGTGTAATAGCTGATGTACAATTTTATAATGATCAACTTATGGGCAACTCTAGAGGTCTTTGACTCATTCAAAGAGTTTGATTGATTTATACTTATTAATTATTCAACATGATTAACATGTTGCTTTGGGTAAATGATTTGATTCTTCCTTTATAAATGGAGGTTGTATATGACAGGGTGCTGGTGGTTATTCAATACTAATATACTATTAGTATTCAATACTAATATATGATACTAATACACCAAATGCTTAGGAAAGGTTCTGGAACCTTCTCACTGTTCACTGTTACTACTTTTGTTTTTTAGTGTTGCTGTTAATGTTGTGATTAGATGAAAAATAGAACGTTTTTAAACACAATATACTCTGTGGAGAATGTCTACTTTTTTTTTTTAATGTTGCCCATGAGAGAGTAGGCCACGAAACAGAAAGGCCATATGGTGATTTGGAGGGACACAGGCTCACAACTCAGGTAGACTGAGGTACAAATTCTACCTCTTGTGCTTCTTCTCTAGGTGATATTGAGTGAATAGCTTCTCTCTTTCATCCTCTTTCATCCTCTGTAAGGGAAGATGCCTGCATCACCACAGAATAGGCACTCCTACAGTTGCCATGGTGACGGACATCCTGTCTCTTCCCATTCCTTCCCGACTATTGAACTAATGAGCTTCAAAGCTCTGGTTTCAGATAGATCTTTTTTTCTTCGGTCCTCTGTACCTCCAAAGGCTTACATGGAGGTCTGTGGGAACTCTAGCTGGGGTCCACGAGCCATTCAGGACCAGGAGACCAAGAATCTACAGGCTTCATCTTCCTCTCTGGTAAAATGGAAAGCTTCTAATAGGAAAATTAAACATGTGTATTTTTTAAATATAATTTCATATCTGTTTTCTCTTGGTTCTTGATAGGAGTTTAGTTACTAATTATAGTCACAAGTTTGAAACATTTCTCTTGAAACATTTTACTATAATACGATCAGTAACAGCCTTGAGAAGATGTTGCTTCATTGTGAAAAATACACCCATAAAGTTAAAGCTGTCTCATGCTATTTTAACTGTTGGCAAGGAGATCTGGAATAATGTTCAGTATGGTGCTTTATGAGTTTTTTACAGCCTTTCTCATAAAGTGAGGGGTCACCCTAGCATAGTAAAATGGTTTAAAAAAAAAAACCTGGATCCACAGTCAGACTGCTTGGAATTGAATTTCACCTCTGACATTTCGGGCAGCCTGCTAACCTCTGAATCTCATTTCCTCACCTGGAAAATGGGCCTTGCAGATATCCAGTTCTCTCCATGGTTGTCTGAGAACCAGATGTGCTCACCAAGATGAAATGCTCAGGACAGTACCTGTGTGTCAAGAGGTGCCTGCCTGCTGCAAACTCGCTCTGCACTCTTACATTATGGCCTCAAAAGAAGATATTTGGAGTTCTCCTACATGTCCGGGATGTAAAGATGGTGTCACCTTTGTTCCCAGCTACCAGCAATAAAATTAAGCCAGGGATCAAATTGGCATATTTATCTATAGTGCCTGCACTGCTGTGCCCTAAATTTCCATTAGTCCCCTTTACCTGCTGCTTATAAAGCTGTGGGCTTTAACACTCTGAGAAATTCAGATTAGAACAGACCATGATCTACGATCTCATCTGATTACTCTGGACACTGGCATATGCCAAAGCTACTCTGTCCCTGTGCCTCCGGTGACCGACACCACGTTCCGGTCACACCCCCTTCCCTCTGCAAGTCTCTAATCCAAACAAAAATTCGTCCTTAACTGTGCTCCAAGCTATTGCCTCAAAAGCAGCTCCCGACTGATCATCTTGGTTTGCTAGCCCTCCATGTTTCTCCTTGCTCTGGGCTCCCATCCAGACTCCCAGAACTTCTCAAGGCCAAGAGGCCCTCCACCATTACAAGCTCATTTCGTTCCCATACATAGCCTGGGTCTCACCTAGTTTTTGTTTGTTTGTTTGTTTGTTTGTTTGTTTTTTAATGCCAGGCCATTTTACAACTTGGTTACTTTGCCCATGCTACTCTGCCCCACCCCCACCCCCAGCTTCTCTTCTCTGACAGCCTCCCGTAAATTCATTAAGCCTCCACGCAGTGCCCTCTGCCCCAGGAGAGTAGCAAACTCCCCCAAAGGACGCCAAGGCGCCATCCCTCAGCACCTCTGATTTTCACCATCGTCATCCGGTTTTGTGTCTTTCTCCGACGCAAGTGACAGCTCCTTCTTCATGTTCCCCAGTGCTCCTCCCGTGCTCAGTTCACCACCCGCACAGATGAGGTTCCCGGCAGCCATTTCCCCAGCGCGGAGGCAAGCACACAACGGTCCCAGCACATGCCTGGTGCGCACGTTACAGGCGATCCCATCACTGGTGCCAGTTCCATTCCTAGGTCTAGCCTTTCCACATCGTTTACATATTTGAAGGCAGTCCTTCTGTCCCCTGGACGCTCTCTTCTCCAAGTTGGCATCCCTGATTCATTCTATTCGGTGGGGGATGCCGTCCCCAAGTCCAGGGCCTTGCTCATGTATGCCAGGCAAGCAAGCTGCCTCTAAGCTTCAGCCGAATTCTCTGGTCCTAACAGCCTTTCCATGTATGGTTCAATCCAGAGTCTTCCTTATCCCTGTCGCTCTCCTCTACACAAATGCCAAGTATTTAGTGTCCCCTTCAAGCTGTGTCATCTGATACAGATCCCAAGATGCCCACAGGGTCGGCCTTATGCAGGAATGTTCTCCATTTGTCCTAGCTGTTAAATGGCTCATAGCGTAGAAAAAAAGACTAACTCCAGACTCTGTTGAGCATGGGTTCAAATTAATTCCATTGTGTGTCATCTAAATCATTTGTGGTGATGATCAAATTTCTGAAAAAAAAAAAAAAAAACTTGCGTGGTTCAGGAACTGACAGCTTAGGATCATAAGAAGGATCCAGAAGCCGCCCCCATTGAACTTGGTGTCATCCTGTATGGTGGTTAGGCGTCACAGGGTAGGAGGGCACATGGGAAGTCGGAGCACCAGCAGATTGGCCAGCGGTATAGACATGTTAATATTGGGGTGGCCGGGAGGCTGTCCCCCTGTGCACTAGGTAGCTGCCCCTTCTGGATATGGCTGGAGTCCAGGATTTCCAGTTCTAACAGCATCAACCTTTTCGTCTTGAGAGTAGAGTTGCAAATAGTCCCTGCTGCTGAAAGGGCACAATAATTAATGTCCATCTTCCGCTAATTAAGAAATAAAGAAAACCAGTGGGCTGCAGTCAGGAGGGGGGTCTCCATAAGTGCCCGAGAATATGATTAGATGGAAGGTGTGCCTCATATGTGCAGGCTAGAGTTTCCTTAATGGCCCAAGATTAGAAGGCCGTGGCTGTCACTGGACCATGGACCCATACAGCACCGTATGGTCTCCGTCTAAGCCTCCGGCCTCATCTCATTACGTGCTGAATGTTCCAACTACACTGTGCCCTGTATCCATTTTTAACCATGCCCAGTGTTCTGACCACCCAGTGCCTTTGCCTACCGCTCTTTTGTTCTGGAATGTTCTATTTTCTTTTTTCCCGGCTAACTACTCCTTCTCATATATTAATATTTGGCTCACGCATCTCCTGCTGAAAAGCCTAGCCCTGTCTGTGAACTTAAATTGGGGTCCTGGGCTTTCGCACTGAATCCTGAGGTTGAAGGAAGCCAGCAGGCTATATAAGTTGGTGCAGTTGGCCTCCACGGGAAGTCAGACAGCAAGAACTTCCGTGTAGGCCTCTGCGTGTACCGACAGGAGCCAGGAAAAGGGACCCTGCCTGTGAGATGCTTTGATGCCTCGTCTTTCAATGCCTGTTTCTTCTCTGAGCGCCGCGTTGCCTGCTTCTTGAAATAAGTGTGGGTTCTATTTAGTAACACAGGGTCCACACCCAGGGGAGCAGGCACTTGTTAACCATGCCCCGCTTCAAGTGCTATCTTTGGTATCAGAGTTCCTAGACCTAAGGATCTTGCCTCCCAGGGAGGGCCTGTCCGTCCACTGCGGCTAGCAAATCTGATAACCTCTTGAAACAACCTCCCACTTAAGTCTGTAGGTAAGCTGCTAAAATCCAAGGAGGAGTTGAGGGATGAAGATAGCACGGTATCATTCGGCATGGTTCAGAGTCAGCCTGAAATAACACACAAGAGTTGTGGTTACTATTACTATATTATTAGGCATTACTATTCGACTGTTATTATTACTAAGTATTACTACTAATAACATGTCACTATATTATTATTATTATTACTATTATTATTATTATTGTTATTATCGCTGCAGCGGGTGAACTCGTGAAATGTTGGTGGACTTAAGAAACCACAGATTCATTTCTTGCGTGTGAGACATCTAATACAGGCCAAGAAGCCCTCCTCCATCTGTCTGTCTTGGTCATGTCTCCTCCATCTGTCGGTCTTGGTCATGTAGCCTCCACGGTCATCCGAATAGGGAAATGGAGTAGATAGAGGAGGGGCGTGTCAGCTCCTAACTGCCTCTAACTGGGAGGGTCACCTTGATCTCATTTCTCTGAGTCTATTGGCCAAAATGGGTCAAAAGACTCAACCTGACTCTTGGGATGATGGGAAATATGTGGTAGCCCCAGAGGAGTTGGATGAGTTGATTAATGCCGTCTCTGCTATAATTAATGCAACGGAGAGGAATATACTTGCCTCTCACCTCATTCACACGAAAGGTTTGGGAACCGTGAGACACCTAGAGGAAAGATTCACAAGAGTGGCTCAGCGAACCTTCTCAGCAAAATGGGTATAGTAAGAGTGACTAGCCCCATGGAGCTGGTTGGAGGCTTGCATGATAACATGGTGGTACAAAGGGGCGGGCTGGCCCATTGCCTGTTCTGTAACCATGGAATTGCTCTGCAGCTCTTTACCTAGCTCTGACTCAGTGCCAGTGAGTAATGACCCCCCAGCATGGTTCTCTTGAGTTCTTTTATTTGAGTCTTCCTGTAGAAACTGCATAGGATTCTCTCTCTCTCTCTCTCTCTCTCTCTCTCTCTCTCTCTCTCTCTCTCTGTGTGTGTGTGTGTGTGTGTGTGTGTGTGTGTGTGTGTGTTTGCGCACGCATGGCCTGTGCACTTGAAGAGGCCAGAGGAAAACGTGAGATGTGAGGTGTCCTGTTCTGACACTTATTCTCTTGAGCAAGGCTAATCACTGACCTAGAACTAGGCGTGTTGAGCCAGCAAGCCCCTGTGATTGTCCCATCTCTGTCCAACACAACACAACACAACACAACCCCAGAGTTGTGCAAGTCCAACAGGTCAGTGGGAGCCACACCCAGCTCTTTAAGACAGGGGCTGGAATCCACATTCAGATAAGCATTCTTACCCGTTGAGATCTCTCTCCAGCTCCTGCATTATCCCTCTTAATCCTCGGTCTTCTTATCTGTGAAGGGGTGGAAAGGGTGCTGACAAGCACTCATCACACAAGACCGCTGCTGTGGGGGCCTAGAGAGCAGCTGTTCAAAGTACTGGCAACACATTTATCTGACATTAATCCGAAAATGCTAGGTAATAAGATTGAAATAGGAGGGGCAGGCGTCTTATAGAATAAAATAATGGTCAGCAGCAAGAGAGAAAGAATCAAACAGCAGCCCAGCAGTGGTGGCGCTCACTTTTTTTTTTTTTTTTTTTTTTTGGTTTTTAGAGACAGGGTTTCTCTGTGTAGTCCTGGCTGTCCTGGAACTCACTCTGTAGACCAGGCTGGCCTCGAACTCAGAAATCTGCCTGCCTCTGCCTCCCAAGTGCTGGGATTACAGGTGTGTGCCACCACGCCCGGCATGGCACTCACTTTTAATGCCAGCACTGGGGAGGCAGAGGCAGGTCGATCTCTGACATTCAGGACAGCCTGATCTACAGAGTGGGTTCCTGGACAGCCAGGGCTACACAGAGAAACCCTGTCTCAAAGAGAAAGAAAGAAAGAAAGAAAGAAGGAAGGAAGGAAGGAAGGAAGGAAGGAAGGAAGGAAGGAAGGAAGGAAAGAAAGAGGAAGAAAGAGAGGAAGAAAGAAAAAAGAGAGGAAGAAAGGAAAGAAGAGGAGGAGAAGGAAGAAGAGGGAGGAAAATGAGCCAAACGGGAACATAGATGGATCTTAAAAATTCTATCTTGTGCAAAAGATTCCATATGCAAATAATCCCACTTAGATGAAATCGAGAAAAGATCACTCAATTTACAGTAACCCAAAGCAGATTAGTGGTTTCCTGAGGCTTGCGTTATATGGGACATATAAGAATTGGGGGTGGAGGGGTTGGCAGAAATAGTCCATATGTTGATAGCTATAATGACAAGGAGTATACCTGCCTGTCAGCAGTCATGGGTCTAAGCTCTTAAAATCAATGCTGGGGACTGGGAAGAAGGCTTGGTCTGCACAGTGCTTGTCTTAGCAAGCATGGGTTTCATCGTCAGAACTGTCATTAAAAAAAAAATCCTGAATGTGGTGGCACACACATGCAATCCCAGAACTGACAAGATGGGGACCAGCAGATTCCTGGGGCTCGCTGGCCTGCCAGCCTAGTCTACTCGGTGAGCTGAAAGCCAGTGAGAGACTGTCTCAGAATACAACGGGCAGCATTCCTGAGCCATGATATCCAAAGTTGTCCTCAAGACTCCATTTGCACATGCACAAAAGCTCACATGGACCTCCGTACACATGGACCACACATGTGCACCCACACACACAATCAATGCTTCTAGTTCATGCAAATGATACCCGAGTAAGGTACACTTAATTAACAAATAGAAGCAAAGGACAAAAATAAGAAAATGAGTATGTTAGACCCGGCAAATTGTTAATTCTGATTTTTGAAAAATGGTCAGAGATGCCCTTGACCTGTCTATCAATAGCACATCCTGTTCTGGGGCCCTTTGCTCTGCTCCCTTTCCTCTGGGCATCCGCTACAACTGTGCACATCCTGGCCCCTGTCTCCTGCCACTGAACCAGCCAGCCTAGCCTCTCTGCTCTGTCAGTAAACCCAGGGATTGATGAGCAGGAGGGGTGCTACATTCCAGACGTGAGTGGGAGCCCCACATATTACCTCACAGCGGAATGCAAGTGTTAGCACACACACACCCTGAGCTGGGGTGAATGGTGACCCCTCTGTCTTTGAGGGGCTGGTGACTATGATTCATGAGTTAGTGTGGGAGGTGGCGGGGCTGTCAGCTGATGGTGATACATCCGTCCTCAAATCCTTTACTGTAAACTAGCACGATGAGAATAAAACACCCCCCTCTCTCTCTCCCTGCCCAAGTTAAGACACTTGCCCAAAGTCTCTTAACTAGATGTGGCGGAGCAAAGATTTGAACCCTGTCCATCTGGCAGAGACCTACAGAAAGCGCATGCCTCATACCCTTGCATGTCCAGAACACAGAGAGCGAGCGGCCAGAAGCGCATGCCCCTGAAGCAGCCACAGAGCCCAGAGGCAGCAGAGAAAGCAACTGGGGTGACTGTCCCCTTACATTTGTCTCAAGGAAATATAAATCCTACCAGGAGTCCCAGATCCAAGGAAGTCTAGAAATATTCTGTCGGCTTTTCCTAGAGTTTTCAGGGAGATAGGTACGTACAGGTAGAGCAGGATGGAGAGAGAAGATCTCGTCTACCTTGAGAAGCAGTGATAGATTGGGAGGAATCAGAGACCCTGGAAGGAAGGGCATCAGGACTCTGGATAGACACCAGTAGAAACATCTTTAAATAAGGATTTCTCTCAAGACATATGGGAAGGGTCTCACGGGATCCAGGGAGACACCAGTCAGTCCAGGAATAGCCTGGGACCAGGAAGTACTGCTGACATACTTTTATGTCACCGAGCTCCCTCGCTTTCTGGCATATGCTCTGTGCTTCTGTCTCCCTGCTGATAAGGTTCCTCTGCTTTTCAGAGCCAGGCAGACAGAAGCATGGATACCATGGCGTGGCCAGCTGCTCAGAATGCCAGAATGACTGTCAATCTGTCTGTCTGCCTCCTTCTCTTCCTCCCCACCAATCCTAAATTATAAGGAAAGAGGCCTGGCTGGTGTTAGGCAAAAAAGTCCTTCCCCACCTGTCGTGTGTGTGTGTGTGTGTGTGTGTGTGTGTGTGTGTGTGTGTTTGTGTGTGTGTGTGTGTGTGGACAAGGGATCTGTCACCTTGCTTTGCTACCTGTCCCCTGCACTAGAGATGAGTCTAAGCAGCTAAGATAATATGGGGAGGGGTTGCTGGCCAAAAGGCTGAGAACCCTGCCCAAGACAAATCCCATGTACATATATAGCCATGCATATTGTTAACTAGCTTAATCTGGACTCGGGAAACTTTCAAATCGCTCCCACATGCAGAGATGCCTCCAAGTCGCTGTCATGCGTACATCGGAGAGAGGATTGCATCTGCTCTCCCAGCTCAGGCCATTTAAGGCAGCAGGCCCAGGCTCTCTCCACACCTACCAGCCATGGCGGCAGTGGCCCTACAGTCTCCATTTATTTCACTCGGATCACATCTCTTTAGCATTTTGCCAATTCGCTCAGTTCAGTCATGGCTTCTGGCCCTTTTGATTCATTACTAGTCCTTGGTTCTGGGTTCTGACAATGCCTCCCCCCTTTTCAGAGTGTTCTTAGGAAGTCCACTGCCCAGCGCCTTTAAGGCCGGTCTCCGAATCCCACTGATCATCCAGCAGGACCAGTAGGGTGTGACCACACTGATGACCTCAATAGCATCCGATGGCTTTGGCCTTTCCTTCTGTGCTCAGCCAAGCTTGCAGGCTTTCCTTCAGCATCGCGTGGGTTTGGGTGGTTAGGCTCCACACCAAGTCCTATGCCAGGTGCCAGGACACAGAGATGTACAGCTGCGATACTGTCGCCCGAAGAAAGCCACAGACGCGGCAAAGGCTCAGCCCGAGCTGGGGAGCTTCCCGTGTTAGAAGCTTAGTAGCAATCGAGAAGCCAGCTGCCAGAAGCTAGCCGGCCAAAGGAGAACGCACGGCAGCCCGGAATGTCAAAGATAATTCTGGTCCTGGCATGTCGGGCTGCAAGATAAGAAGTCTTTGTTACTTCCTTCTCTGTGGGCACAATGAGGTATTCATGCGACTCCCCTCGGGACTCGGGAAACATTTTAGGCCCAAGAAAGGCCCGTGCGTCATCATAATTGTGTAATATGGTTGTCCTCTTCCCGTCCCCACTCCCTTGACAAATCCTGGTCAGGCAAGATTAAACTGGATTGATGCTGTCCATCCAGCTCCTTTCATCGGTCTTTGCCTTTGCCTTCCAAGGACTTGGAGCTAACTGGGGAATCATTTATTCCCACTGTCCTGATTCTTTGGCCCCCAGACAGTATATTCAAGGACCCACCAATTCCCCGAGTGTTGCAGTGCAGATTGTCCCAAAGGACGTTATGGTAACTGGGAAAGACAGCCTTCCATGGTCAGCTGAGACCCAGGGACAGTGTTAATAGTGAGTTGAGCAATGGAAATAGTGACTTTGAATCAGTTACCAGCAGTAAAAGCAGGGTAATTTGTGTGAACCTTAGGGTTTTTGTTTTGTTTTGTTCTGTTTTGTTTTGTTTTGGTTTTGGTTTTTTTGTTTGTTTGTTTTTGCTTTGTCTTGACTGTGTTCAGTAGATAATTTGAGGAAAACTACTCCATAGCCTGGTGTCAGCAGAGGTGCTTGCGAATGCCATGTTTACTGTGGAACTATTCACAATGGTCAGACAATAGAACCTACTTAGATGTCCACCAAGATGAACAGGCAAAGAAAATGTGCCACATAGACAAAATCGGAATTTTGTGCAGCTATAAAGAAGAGTGAACTCATGGTATTTGCAGGAAAATAGATGTAAACTGGAGATTGTTACGTTCAATCAATTCAGCCAGACTTGGAGAGACAAATATCACACTTTGTCTTATGTGCAGAACCTAGATTGAAGATTATATATGCCTGTGTATGTGGGGGAAGTCAAGAAACTGTAAAGGGGGTCGTGAAGGGGCCCCTCAGGAAACTTACACTTGTGAGTGAACAGTCTCACCTCTGTGACATAGCCTCATCCCTCAAAGATCAATTCCAAAGGATAGGCCACTGTGATCCCAGCTTTATATGAAGGATTCGAAATGCAGGACGATCAGAAGACTCATAACCTGGAGATGGGGTTAGGGACTACTGAGAATTGAACTGGATCTAGAGGTTCCTTCTCACCCTGTGCCTGCACCATCTTACCCAGCACAGCTAAGCCGGGAGTCACCAGGAAGCCGGGGGTGGGATAGGGCTGGATGGGAACCAGGCAGATATAACAGAGATGGTCACCATGAATACATCATTTTCCTTCCCTCGTCTGCAGAGTGGCATTGTACACACCCCTGGTTCCAGAGGGGCTGTGCGGATCTAGTTAGCAGGTGTCATCAAAAGGTTGCAGTAGGCTGGATGCTGACCTCAGTGGTGCAGTGAACCCTTGAGCATGACTACGGTCTGGTGTCCAGTGAGTGCCTGGCTTACTGTCTATGAGAGGGGACAATGGGACCTCATTGGAAGCTCATCCCAAACGACTTTGCCATTGTGTTAAGAGAGTAAAAAGGGCCGCAGATATACAAGAATTTAATACAAGTAAAGAAACACAGTAATAATTATAGTAATAGCAGTTGACATGTATGAAGGGCTTTTCTCCATGAAGGTTCTAAGTGGACCCATTTTACAAATGACAAAACTGAGCCCCCAGGGAGGATGTCCCTTCATTCTGAGTGGAGGCATGGAAATTAGGCACTAGTCTAGTCCTAAATGTCACCTCCTCCCCACCCTAATGACCAGTCTCTGGTTTCTTGTATCTCAGAAATATATCTAGAGACATCTGGAAACCTGCTCAAGGGCTTCGTCATTAGCTCTGGAGAGTTTAACTCCTGAAAGCCCCCATCCTTTTTCCTTGAGTCTGCAGCTCAGATATAAAGCCAGAGGCTCAGCCTCGTGCGGAGGAGCAGAGTGCCATGGCATTTGCTGGCAAGTTTCTCCCACCCCACCCGCAGCCCCTGCCTCAGAGGCTACCTCGCCACCAGGCTTTGCATCACTGCTGGCCAAGCCTAGACCCCGGGTTGTGTCTTGAATCTGAAAGCCCAGCCACGGGCTTTAATGAAGCCTTCTCTCTGAGAATCTCAAGTGGGCATTACCTCACTTGTCCTCTGTCAATGTCCCCCAGAAAGCTGGCTGGCAGCCTTACCCGAGATCTATAGATTGTGGGGCTGGAGATGGCCAGAAACAGGAAATGACTTTTTTCAAAGTCACCCAGTAACGTTATGGGCAGAGATGCTCCCAGATTTCCTGATTCCCAACCCGGAGATGTCGTCTGAAGCATGAAGTCGCACAGACTAGAGACATTTGTTTGCCGTCTGTTCTAAACTCTATACCTTGCATGGAGATGCGTGTGTCCTCACGGGGTCTGGGCACACACATACACCCAGTGTGCATGTATGCCAGTGTGTATTCACATGAGTACGTGTAATTTGTGGGAGGCTGAAGACAGCCTTGGATCTTGGCTATCAAGAGCTGCCCACTTTTTTTCTTTTCCCGCCTTGTTTCCTTGAGACAGGGTTTCTCACTATTTAGACTTCTTCAACTAAGCTAGGCTAGCTGGCCAGAGAGCTCCTGGGATCTGCCTCTACTCCCTAGTGCTCGGATCACATCACAAGTGTATTGCTGTGCCCAACTTCTCTTTGTAATATGAGTTCTGGGGCTCGAACCAACCGTCTAACAGTTTACCAACAGAACTGTCGTCCCCAGGCCCCCACTGACCTCAATTTATTGATAACTCTCCTCGTGCCCAAGCCTGAGCTAGGCACTAGGAAGAACAAAACAGATAAGGCAGGTGTGGTCTTTACTGCTTTGGAGATCACAGGCAAGTAGGAAAGACAGACAGACAGCTGAAGACATACTCAGTGGGGGGAAAATGAACAGAGTCAAGAGCTCTGCGACTAGAGGGGAGGAGTCGGGAAGGGCCATTTCTGGAAGGCGATGGGGACGCAGGAAGGGTGAAGGGGGTCTCCTGAGGAAAGGGAGGGGGCCCTGCTTCAGGTGGAGAAACCACTGTTGTGGTTCAAGTGTCTCCCAGAGGCTGTATGTGCTCACCTTTGGCATAGATGGGAGCGGGTAGAACCTTTAAACGAGACCTAGCAGAAGGAAGTGACATCTCTAAGGGTGTGCCCTGGAAGGACATGGTGTGAGACGTGTCCCTTCCTCTCTTTCACATCCCTGTTCTACCGTGTGCTTCTCAGTATGATGATCTTTCCACCCCAAGCCCAAATGCCCCGCACCAACTAGGCATGCTCCGACCGACCGAGACCTCTGAAATTAAGCCAGCTACCTGTAGTGCTTTCTGTTGGTCCCCTCAAGTGTGTTTTCACAGCGATGGAAAGCTGTGACACCCTGCCCAGGCACTCAGCCAGAGCCGTCAAGAAGCCAAGACGCAGCAGAAGGAGAGAGGCATTCAGGACGGATAGCGGGTCAAGGAAAGGGAAGGCGATGAGACACTGGGGTCCGCATTGGTTCTCGCCGAACAGCTGAGTATGGCCGCGCAGGACAGTGCCCATGGATCACAGCAAATCACTGAGGCTCTGCAGGCTTCTGCAGGCTTCCAACCTGAATCGATGAGCAGACCCATCATTTAAGGGTAAACGTGCATGAACCAGACTTGCATCCTTGTGTAACGTGAACAGTGGACCCACAGGTAACACTTGGACCAGAATAATGTCAGCTCCTCACCTCCAGTCAAGATAGGGGCCATGATCTGGGGAGGTAGCTCGGTTAGTTAAGTGATCCCCCACAATCCATGTGAAAAATCGCTGGGTAGGCGTGGCGTGTTTATACTGGGAGCACTAGGGAGGCAGGGACAGGCGGCCCTGGGGCTAACTAGCTAGAGAGTCTCACCTACTTGGTAGGTTCCAGACCAGAGAGAGACCCTGTCTCAAATAAAACAAAGTAGATGGCACCTGAGAAACAATACCCAAAGTTGTCCTCTGGCCTCCATATGCATTCACATGCTTGGGACCCCGTGTCCACACAAATACCCAGACATGTATGTACACACACATATATGTACACATGCACACACACATACACACAAACACACAAACACACAGGGTCGGGAGAGGGAGGAGATTGAATCAAGATATAATGAATGCCAATCTGTTTATGAACAACAAAAGAAAAAAGAAAGAAAGAAAGAAAGAAAGAAAGAAAGAAAGAAAGAAAGAAAGAAAGAAAGTAAGTAAGGTGAACGGAGAAAGTGAGCTTGTGTGTGTGTGTGTGTGTGTGTGTGAGAGAGAGAGAGAGAGAGAGAGAGAGAGAGAGAGAGAGAGAGACCCTTCCTCATTCTGAAATACATGGGAAGCTACCACACACCCAGCTGGCTGCTCAGTACGAAAGTGATAGTGTGATAGTCAAGGTCAGTGTCTGATGGGCCCACACTAAAACCACACAATGCAGCCAGCTCACAGCAGGCTCAGATGAGCCAGTAAGAGGAGATGTATTCAAGGTGTGCACTCAGTAATAGGAGCCACCATTATGGACATTCTGTCTGAGGCAGTGTCATTGTAAGGGTATTCGACAAGATGACATAATACCAGTGTGCTGTGATTACAAAGCCAATTATTACCTATCCAGACGGAGCCAGTGCATGGCCTTCGTGCATGGTCTAAGCCTCTATCGTTATCATCCATGTCATGATTGCTCATGCTATTATAATAAAAAGTAGTCATTATCTATGGACTACTGCCTATGTGCAGGATGCACTATTAAACTCTGCTTAGGTCCACAGGGTGGTCTTATCACCCACCTTCTATAGAAGGAGAAACGGAGGCTTAAAATGTCGTAGTTGCCCAAGGTCACTCTTCAAGTGAATGGAGATTCCGGGGACATTCAACACATTGCCCCACGGCAGCACTGTTAAAATGGATTACGCCTCACATGCTCTATGCAGGTTGTAAATCAAGTCTTGTCTCTCCCACTCAGGAAAGTAGATTGGATTATTAGTCAGCAAGAGTGATGTCATCAGGGTGACCTTGAACCCACTCTCGTTCATTAAAAGAGGAAGGGTTTGTACAAGCATCTCTCCGTGCGTCTCTCTCTGTTGTCTCTCTGTCTGTCTCTCAGTCTTCTTTGTTTTATTGAGTCAAGTTCTCACACTGTAGCCCGGGGCCTTGAACTTCTGGGAAAACACCTTGACTGCCCAAATTCTGAAACTACATACATACTCAGCTCTCATTCTTAACACTGCAAACGACTATTGGCTTGAAGGTTCCCCCATTTGGAGGTAGAATCTCACTCCACCCTCCCCATATATTCCTTAGTCATTTTGAAAGGTTCCTCCAAAGATGGCCCCCGCAGAGCAGCTGTGAGGGTTCATTTTAATGGTCAGCCTTGAATCATCTGAGAAAAGAGTCTCAAAGAGGAGTTGTCTAGATCAGGTTGGCCCCTGGGTGTGTCTGTGGCAACTCTCTCAATTTGTTAATTGATATGGAAAGAGCAAGCCCCATTGTGGGTGGCACCATCCCCTAAGCCTGGATACTAGGCTATGTAACCATGAAAAAGGTGAGCTGAGCAGACGCACACATGGGTTAATTTTTTTTATACTCTTGACTGTGGATGTGATGTGACTAGCTGTTTTATCGTCCCGCCATCTTGCTTTCCCATTATGGCGGACTATAATCTAACATTATGAGCTAAAATAAACACTCTCTTTCCTAAGTTGTTTTTTTATTTTTAAATCAAGGCATTTTATCATGGTGACAGAAATTAAATGAGGATAGCAAACTCTCAGTTGTAATTATGCCTGGCTGTCAGTCACCCCTCCCCCCCACCTTGGTTGGCCTTCTACTTCCTAATGCCCATCATCTACCCAGCCCTCTGAGGTCAACTTCCTACCTAACTGTACTGTCTCCTGTCCCAAGGCCACTTCATCCATTCATCACTCACTCATTCATTCACTCTACTAATCTTTATTGAGGATCTAATTTGTACTAGAGCCTGGAGAGAGAATGGCCGGCAAGGGTGTGCGATCCCTGCTCTTGTGTGGCTGATGTTCTAGCTGAGGGTGCAGAAACATGAATTTAACAGATAGGCTGCCAAACAAATTAGTAAGAATACTTCAGATACAGACAGGAGCTTTAAAGGAACAATGAAGACTGCTTGGGGAGAAAAACACCAAGGATGGGAAAATCCCACTCCACCCCTCTCTACCCTATCTGGGGTTCACAGGTGCCGTCTGTCCTCTGTCGTCAGATCCCAGGCCACCATGCTCTGCATCCTTGCCCACATCCTTCTTACGAGAGCTTTCTCTGTGCCCAGTGATTGTTTTGCAATATACACAGATTGGATAACTTCACTGGGGGCCAACTCCGACACCTGATCTAGCCACCACAATGAGCCCTAACAGGACTGAGCATCAGTCCCCCGACAGCTCGCTCCTTTCTGTTATCCTTCGCCCTGTCCTGATGCTGTGTTTCCCGAGATCCTCTTACAACAAAGCCACCTATCTTTGTTCTCTTTGTGGACGTCGGGGCAAAGGGAAACCATACAGGCTCAGCCTAGCTGAGCAAGTGAGGCTTGTGCCTAAAGCCAAACTATGAAGTCATGGCTGCAAAGGCCTAGAGGGCTCGCTTCCCAGTCTATGCTGGGTGCAGCCTACACCTTTGAAGCAGCCAGAGCCTAGGTGTAATGGGACCAGGAAGAAAGCCAGAGCTGGTGACTCCTTCCCTAGAGTTCAGAAAGGACAGGAGAGGGGTGGGCGATGAAGTCAGAGAGAATGTCAGTTAGGCGTTTTAAGTGTAGACAAAGCTTTCAGGGGACCTTTTCTTTAGGAGGTCCTCTGGGGACGTTCCAAGAATGGCTGTATAACAGTGGGGGCTTGGAAGAGGCTGGTTCACCTGGGACCAGGGTCGCTTAGGCACCCTAAAATAGCCTGATGCTTCCCGTCCTTCGAGGATGTCATTCAAAAATACCATTCTGTCCCGTCCATATATTCTGTTTAATTAGGAACCCCCTCCCCACCCCCTGTAAAACCTAAAGCTTTATATCTGAAAGTAAGGACTAATCCAGACACATCTGATTGGGAGGGGTGGAGCTATGATCTGTGTCAAACCAAAGTGCCAGGTGGTAGTTGGCATCTCCCCCAGGTCCTATATCATACATATTGTTACCATGACTACCCAGGTATGACAATGGAACAAAAATATGCCACTTCTTACAGGCACGACCAAGGGCAACATGGATACTCAGAATCCATATCCCTTCCAAGTAACAATCTCACAATGCATCTATTCTGGAATTTGAGTGAAAGGTCTAATTTCTTCCTGCTTCTGGGGTTGAGAGCTCTGACTTTCTATTCCCCAAGCAGATCAGTGTTCACCACACCCATCCCACCAACACCACCCTATAACCCCAGGGTGAGCTCTGTGCCTGCTTAAGAGATGGCCCCAGAAGGCAGGCCTAGCTGGAATCATGAACGTTCTAGCCCGGAAGTGAGTTGGAGGTTGAGGAAGACCCTTCCTAGCAGCCTCTTGACAGAGGTAACGCATACTCGGGCCCTGCGGTTTGTACACATGGCCTGGCGACTTTCTCAGACCTCTGCCCGCAGCTCCCTGAGTGTAAAGAGGACCGATTAGTGGAGCTCCAGGTAGCGCTTTGGATTCCCCTGTAGCAGATGCTCTATTCTGGCCCTGGTCTCCTTCCCTTCACAGTGACATGGGGACAGTCCCAGGCCACTCAGGCTGAAACCTTCCACTCCTCTCTCTTTCTTCTTCACAGCCCATATCTAGGTCACATGCGGAATATATGCAATCATCCGTGTGTTTCGAACAATCCCTGACCTACCCTCTACGTCTGTCATGCTACCACTATCATGGTCAGGAGACAGATGGAGGTGGCTACCAACACCCTATTACGTCTGACCCAAGAGTTTCCAGCCAGCCTTTCTCTGGGCACGGTCCCAACTCCATTCAATATACTCTTTACCTATCCAGAGGGTTCCTTATAGAAAACACTTAATGTCAGCTTCCAGGTAGAGGCTATATGATTTTTGAGTGGGCCAGTCTTTATATTCAATTCCTTACGTGGCTTTTAGGATGCATGGGGCCGTCTGAGCTCACCTTATTCCACACTTCCTCGTGCTCTTTATGCTGAGCGTCCCGGCATCTGTTTCTCAAGCCAAGCTTATTTCCCATCACAAGACCTTGGTTCCAGCTGTCCCTGCCCCCCGCGCCCCGTCCCCCGGGAGCAGCCTCCCTTGGAAGTTCCCTCCTCAGAGACACTTCTGAACCTCCCCGTCATAATCCATTCTCCGCTCTCCCGTCACTCAGCACATCCACTGCCTCGTAAATTTGCCATCACCTGACACTGTCAGGCTTAATTACCAGAATGGTAATAATCACGAGACATGTATTTTTTATGGCTCTATTCATAGGATCTCACCTATGAGGATCCCACACATAAAAAAAAAAAACAAAACCCAATAAATATTTCTTCCACGAAGCCATGAGGTTGGGCGAATGACCTGGAGCAAGTCAACCCTCCGGACTTCCATCTCCCCGTTAGCACAATGGGAAAGAGTGAGATAGGCCTGTTCAGGGCTGTGGTCAAGACCTTCCCTGGTTCTGATACCTTCGGAAACAGTACTCACAAGATCGCACCGGGATGATAGAGAGAGGGCAGGAAGGAAGGAGGGAGGAGGGAAAGTAGGATGACAGAAGGAAGGGGGGCACGTGCATCACTGGGGAAGAGATGAGTTATGGAAGAAGGGAGGAAAGGAGAAATGAAAGAGGAACTGGTGGAGAGAAGGGTGTTTGGGTGATGCATTGAGGAATAGATAGGAAGGTGGTTTTGTGGGTTTTATTGAAGAAACCCAAGATGGAAACAGTTAGCAGGAAGATGGGGACAGAGAAACAGGACAAATGGCTGTAGTCAGAATGTAGTTTTCCTACTCAAAGTCTCCTATTGAAAGAGAGCTACCATCTTCCCAGCCCACAGGACAACCGTTGCCTATGGCCGTGCCTAGACATTGTTGCCGACAGAAGTAGCCGCTCACTGCTCAAGAGCGCTGTGGGGGAGATAAAAGGAGCCAGAGAGGAACACGTTGGCAAGGCCAGCTTCCCTGTCTTCTCAGAGTGTAAATGACTTTCTTGCTCCTGCAGGTTCAAAGAGCACCTCATTGTGCAGGAAAAAAGTACAGCTAATGAGAAACAGGCTCCCTGGCTCCAGCCACAGCTAGGGAAGCCCGGGAGACAGAGGAATGCCTCCTAGAACCTGACTGTGGGCATCTGCAAAGAGGAGCCATTTCCACCCTTGCTGTGGGGCCAGTGCAACTTGCGGGAAGGAGGGGGGGAAGAGAGGTAGACTCGGAGCTAAGGCAGAGCCGTTGATAAGGTGGGGCTTCTGAACTGGGGGCCTTTCTCATATGCTGAGATCTTTGGGCTGGAATCCAAGTCAAACACCAATAATGACAGCAGCTTCCTAACACTGTACGGTTGGGATGCCAGCTGTGGTGACATAGCAGGAAGACTGCTGGCTCTGGTTTGTGGACTCTGGTCCTTGGTGTTCTCAGCTGTCCGGATCATGAGCTGGGGAAAGCCAACACTGTTGTACATGACACAGTGAAAATAGCATAGACTGGGGTCCTCATACCTAGGCTGCAGCCTTGGTTCTATGATGCGTTCGGAAGATGCAGGAGGATGGGAAACCCACCTGAGATCATAGAATAGTCAGCCCTACAGAACTGATGGCATGAGGATGAAGGTGTGAGAGATAGGAATGTGAGCGTTGGTGTGTGTGTGTTATGATATGATAACATACATATCTATATATGTTATCTGGGTGCCTTCAGGAAGTAACGAATGGGGGATTAGCATGCAGCTAATCCTGTGCTGTATTTCATTCAAGTAATTTCCTGTTCACTGAGCCTCTCTTCAACTGTGTCTATATTAACATCACACTTACTTGACGGGATGCTTAAAATGCAGTAGCGTGCCTCTCAGTTTTAGAATGTCCAGCTGGCTTTTATTTTTCATCTGCGAAAATTTCTTCTCTTTTCTTTCTTTGACCATATTCAATGGTGATCTTACAGTCTGTGACTGATGCCATCAATATGTGGATCACCTGTGAGTATTTTTCTATTGTGCACTTTTCCTTTTTTTTTTTTTTTTGGTTCATCTCAGGGTGTGGTGTGTTTGGCTAATTTAGGCCAGGTGCCTGGCCTCAGATCCCATCAGTAGCCATTCTCCGTTCAAAGAATCTTTCCCTTGGCAGAGCATGGAGGGCAGGATATTGATCCTCCTAAGAGAATGGTGGATACAAGAGACTAGTGGTCTTATTTTGGTGGGGAAGAATCCGGGGTGACTTTGATAGCAAGGGAAGAGCAACAGAAAGCAAAAGAGGGTAGCGACGAGGATGTGTATGGATTGCCGACAGCCAGACAGGACATCTGGCAGCCTGATGCCTTCCATTCTGCCCCCACTGCAGCTGGAAAAGACATCCGGGCTACAAAAAAATGAACACTGTGAGTCTCACGCCAAGACAGCTGAGGAAACAACAGGAACGTGCGCCTCAGATCTCCGTCTGAGCTTGATGCGGATGGATCTGGAGAGCAGCGACACCAAGCCACCTTAGTAAATTCTGTGAGCGCTCACAGATCCATACATGCCTGCACGCGCGCACAGGAAAGTCAACCATGAAACCCCTTGAGGACTCCCCACACAAGTGAAGTCCACAAAAGCTTTGATTTCAACTCTGTTCTCCAGGGGAGGGTATTCAGTGGGCCTTGTCAGTCAGACTCCAATTGTCTGCCTTAATTGCCAAGAATCCTTCACCTCTGTACCTACTCTCTGGCTTGACTACACTTGTGAGTCTCAGATGGTTCCAAGGTAGATGTTATCAAGTAGAATGAACTCTCTCCGGCCAAGACTCTGTCTTGCCAGCTACATCCTATGCCCCAGATCTCAGCTGGTCCAGGTATGACATCACCCTTGGTGCCTGGCTACTACCTCCAGGATAGAGCACCACTTCAGAGGCTGTGACTGCCAGATCTGGTCCCACCCCTCCTGGGTATGTCCAGCTACCACGGCAGAGATTGAAACCCCACCCCCACCCCTAGGACATACATAGGCCTTGTCACGGGCCTCATCACACAGGCTCTGACCATCCTGAGCACTCTGCTGTGGGAGTTCTCACGCTTGTGATCAAGCACCCAACCGGAGCAACTTAAAGGAGAAAGGATTTCTTTTCAGTTCATGGTTTAAGAGGGTACACATCATAGTTGCAGGGAAAGCAGGGTGGAGTTTATGGTGGTCGTGGTGGTGTGACTCAGTGAGACTCCTCTCCTTTCCCGGGACTAGAGAGTTAAGAGCTGGGGAAAGGCAGGCAGCAGTGATGTGGGGCCAACGGATTTGCACTAGCCCAGCTTCATCTCCTATAGGACTGACAACCTGCCAAAACAGCACCATCGTACTGGACCAAGTATTCAGATCCATGAGCCTGCGGTGGGGGGGGGGGGGGCATTTCATATTCAAACCATAATGGGAAAGGTGGATGATGCTGATCTCTGGACCCAAAGGCTTTCCACTCTATCTGCCAGAAACATCAAGGGATTTTTTTAAGGCTTCTCCCTTGTTAAGACTTGTCTTGTCCCCAATGTAGACAGGACATTGTGAGTCTAGTGTTGGATCCAGCTGAGTTTACTTTCTAGTCTGCCTCCTCCTAGCTCAACAGTTTTAAGCATCTCAACTTCGGAATCTTCCCTAGTCGAGTCTGTCAGCACATAAGCTTGTATCAGGAGTAGACAACTTGATACGTGTCAGTTTTTTGGGACCCGGCTCATGACTGAGTGGCTTAAACTTGTAAGGCTATGCAACCCACAGCCTTCAGGCCACAAGCATACCCCCAAGATAGCCATGATGAGGTCCAACACAAAACTGGAAACCTACTTAAGACATTAGAAGAGCTGGTTAGATTATATTTATATATATATATATATATATATATATATATATATATATATATTATACCTTGACTGTACCATTCTCAAGCATGAAGTTTGTAGATGACAATCTATACAAGGGAAACCAAAAAGTTGGCCACCCTGGAAGCTGTGTGTTCCAAGTGGAGAAGGGTGAACTTGTGATAGTTAAAAATCAACTGTCAACTTGACTGGGTGGAGGAAAACTAAGAGTAGTAATGAGAAGCCCTTTCGATGGTATCTACAAAAGCTTCTCCAGAGAGGTCTAACTGAGAGGGGAAGACCCACCCTGATTATAGGGAGCACTATCCCAGGGGCTGGGGTCCCAGATTAAATGAAAAGAGAAAAATAAGGAACGATAATTCAGTATCAGGCTTCACCTGATCTTTCTCTGATCGCACGTTGGGCGCCTATCTGTAGCTAGCTATACTCAACCGGGTTACCGGGTCACCTGGAAGGAAGCTGGGGATGGAGTGACGAGAGAAACATGGAGCCAAGACAAGATTTCCTGCTCAAGGCTCAAAGTTTATTGGAGGGTCTCCAAATATATAGTTGAGGGAAGACCCTTCCCCTAAAGGCTGTAAACAGGTCTGAAGAACTGGTTCTACTTGCTCCACAGGAGGCTGGCGTCAGGTGGTGGCTAGTGTCCTTGGAGAACAATGGGCTTCACCTTGGTCTGAGCGCTCCACCCTAGGTTGGGGGTGGGGCACACCTGACTTTGGGCGCAATGTGATCAGCTGCTTCCTGTCCCCTACACCATGTCTTCGTTGATAGGATAAACTGTATCTCTTTGAACTGTGAGCTTCAAAATAAACCCCTCCTCCTTTGTGGATTGTGGCAGGTATTTTGTTAAAGTGACAAGAAAAGTAACTAATACAGATGTAAACAGTGATCAGTAAGTAATAGCAGAAAAAAGTGGGTGGGAGTTGGTATTTGATAGAGCTAGAGTTTTAATTATGGGGAGATAAGAAACTTCATCCCACATGGTAATGGTGGGTATGTAACAGTGTGGCATAACTGTTCACTTAAAGTAGTCTAAGTAGTACATTTTAGGTCGTAACGGAATTACCACCACAAAAAGAAGCATCTTTTATTGCTTCTCGATGAGATGAGGTACCTCAACTGTTTGTGGTGTAGTGGTAAATCTCCAACCCAAATTACCTGGTTAAAGAAATCACAACTCAATCAATATGAATACAGCCGGCCGGCTCTAGCCTTTATTTGAAAAGTTAAGGTGGGGAGAAGGTTCACAAGGCACCTGTATAAGTGATTAACTCCTCGCCTGCAGCCCCTGCCAGGAGTGGAATTAGCATCAAAATGCAAGCCCAGCACCATCCACAAGATTACAGACTCAGGCTAAAGGGTTAATGTTAAGGTTTGCTAGGTAGCAGGAGCGAGAGTATAGTTCTTGGTCAATGTTAGACTCTAGCAACTTCTCTTACCCAAAAGAATTAAACTCCGAAGTCCTCAAGAGGTACCACCCATGAATAAGGTCCTGTGATTGGGGAGCCCCTGTAATTTCATACAGTTAAGGGAATGGATGTGCCCAATTTCAGAGACCTGAACGCAGGGACATGGGCCTGAAGGGGCAGGCATGAGGAGATGAGGCAACTGAGCAGGGAGCTTTGCTCTGTGGAGAAAACACTCCAAACTGCCCCCCCCGAAAGTCCTGAAGGAAATGAAGATGCTCATGCAATGTCCCTGTGTATGTTCAGGAGCTCCCACGTACAGGCAGCCTTTTCTGCCTTCTGATTCTCTCCTAAAGCTCAGATGCTCTCCCCTGCTCAGCCAACAGCTATCTCCTGAGGAGGGCTTTTCCTGCAGCCACAGCTCTTCTGAGACCCAGTCCCTGCATGAGAATCAAAGTCTCTCCTTCTCTAGTCCTAGTCTGGCATTCTGTACTCATGTCATGTGTCAGACACCCCGTCCTTTAGCGGAAGGAGCTGGGTCGTCTCTTCTCTGTTGCTTTCCTCGCTTCCTGGCCCTAATTATGCAAGCCACATTTTCACTGTTTTAATGAACAGTGCATTAGAAAAAGAAGTGCAACTGGTCCTAAAGTGATTTCCCGTGACACATCAGTCCCACAAGATGAGAGAAGATGTTTAGGAAGTAAGGGGGGGTGGGGGTGGGTCTTGTGGTCTAAGACCCTTGAGAAGAACCGAGCTAAATAAAGCTAAGCAGGTTATTATAGGGCAGATGGAGACTATGACACACAACAGTACTTTACCAGAACGCTGGGACAGCTCAGTGATGTCACTTTGGTAACTTGAACTCAACTGTGGTAGGAATATTTATATCAGGGAAAGCAGCACATGCTACAGAACCGGAGCTTTAATTTTGTGTTTTCAGAGAGCTGGTTAACTCACTGAACACTAACTCCAGCAGAGAGTACGGCCTCAAGATTTTTCCTAATGTATTCAGCCAGAAAATCCCTTTAAATTTCCTCCTGTGGGAAACATCCTGGGCAAGGAAGTCATGTTCTGTGGAAAATGCTTTGGGGAACGCTGTTCTCTGCAATGATCCTTTAATGAATACCGGGGAAGATGAGTGCTGCAGGGATGGATAGTAACTGAGCATCTACCATGCCCCGCGCGTGATGACGGATGCCTTATGTCTGCTGCTCTGTGTAGTTCCCCCAGCCCCAGAAGAGGCACAGGTATGATGACACTTTCCACGTGAAAAGTGTCAAAAGGGAAAAGAGATGAAAGAAGAACTGTCCCTACTACATCCAGCCCGAAGCCCATTCCCACCAGAGATGATGGCGTCTAGTGGGTGGTTTGGGCATCAAGATTTAAATAATACTTTCAGGAGGGTTTGTCAAACAAATTAGCAGATAGGCCATGAGCTACTCTTATAATCCGGTCATCTAGAATCGACCAAGACACTTCTAAAGTAGAAGAACAGAGGCCTAGCGGTGCGGTACATTATATTAAATATTTCCCGCTACAGAAAGTTCTAGTTGGTCCGTGATCCCTGGTCTCTCTATATGCGTATGATTCCATATACTGAGAGTTGTGTATAAACCATTTTTAATCTCCTGAATACCTCTAAAGATTCCAATCTTTCACACACCACACACACACACACACACACACACACACACACACACCATTTCTGAAAGGCAGTTCTAACCTCAACCACTGACACTTACAGGAGGGAAAAGGCCTAAGAAATCATCCAAACAAATTTTTATTTTTACCAGTAGGGAGACTGAGATCCACATAGGGAAGGGATCTCTTTGGAGTCCGGTAAGACTCTCGGCCTTGGCTTCTGTACAACACTATTTTCAATTAACCTAAAGTTCTTTAGCCCTCGGGGCCTTAAGAAGATGATTTTAACTGAAATCCAACTATTTCTGGATAAACAGGGCTTGGTTGCTCTCCACTAAGGCCAGGCTTATCAGCTCATGGCCTCTGAGGGAAAAAAAATGTTCTATATTGCAAGGACATTGTCCTGAATCATATGTGGAACTGGGCTGTATGGTTCTGTTACTTATGCTCATCTTAAAGGTACTTCTGCTCCAGTGGCAAACAACTGGGGCCTGGGAAAGTTACCACCACAGAGATGATCTAGCAGCCTCTTCTCCCCTCTGGTAAAGTTTCCTTTGATGTTGATGGTGAGTTTGGCGCTCCTTAGAACATGTCTCCTAAGACATATTCTATATGGGATATATTAGAAATTCTGAACTGCTCAGCCACCTGGGCAGTGACGGTCAAAATAACCTAGTAGCAGGGTTTAAGTGATACTGGCCCTGGCATTGGAGGGTGGGAAACAGTGGCTCAGTAGGTAAAACCTTACTGCCTAAGCACGAAGACCAAAGCTTAGTACTCAGCACTCATGCAAGAAGTAGGCTGCAGCGGTGTGCACCTGTAATCCCAGAGCTGAGCCAACAGAGAGAGGCGCACCTCATGGTCCCACTGGCTAGCCAGTGTGGCCAGGCTCAGTGAGAGACCCTCCCTCAAAAAATAAAATGGAGAAGAGTTGAGGAAGACACCCAATATGGACTTCTGGCTTCCTTGGGCACATGCTGTGTGTACTTGTGCAAACACACACACACACACACACACACACACACACACAAACACACACAAGAGACAAGTATTATCATGGGATGAAGTCCCATGATACTGTACTATACTTTAAGCAGGAAAGCATTTAATTTAGGTCAACTTTAAAACCTATAAAATATTCTGTGTAAAAGTATTCTGTTTTTATTTTTAAGCATATAACTTTTGACCTACCCTGGATGATTTGACTATGAAATTCTCTGGCGAGTAAATGGTTGAGTTAATTTGATATACACATTAGGGTCAATTAAGAGTTGGGGTGGTCTGTTGGAGCGGCTGATTTTAATATTTAAAATACCTCATTTACTTGCTGTCCCCTCATTCATTCAGTGAGTAATCTTGAGTATTCTGGATTTTGTGGGTATAGAGATAGATCAAGATGGTGTCTCTAAAGATAGTGAAAATTAAAACGATTTGGGGAGTGTGAGAAAGTCATTACATAAGAGCGAACAAGCAAAGGGATAGTTAGCCACTTAGGAGGCGTGTGTAGAAAGATGAGCAGGTGAGGATGATAGATGGCCAGCCTGGGAAGTATTTTAGGATCACATCACAGATTTCCCTCGGCTGCAGACAAAACAAGGGTATGTTAGGGACACAGTAGCCAGTATGAATGAAGGCCCAGAGATGGCTTAACTCAAGAATGCCGAGAAGGCTCGGAGGGGTTGGGGGTGAAGCTGAGTTAGAAAGGAACAAAAGAGATGGCAGTGGATAGATCTGCAGAGGCCAAGCCGCTCGGGAAATCAGATTCCCAGCTTCAGCTGTAGCACAAATCAGTATGTGATCTTGTAACCTAAAAAGCTCACAAATGATCACAGGCAAACCCCCCCAAGAAAGGCCCCCAAGCCCCCCGGTGCTGCAGCAAAGGTCTTCCCTGTCCTTGTCAACTGAGTCAGTCGACATATTAGTCTTCCACGGTTGCAGCAAATGCTTAGGGAACAAATGGTTTCGTTTGGTTCACAGTCTCAGTGGTTTCAAGTCCAGCATTACCTAGCCCATTGCTCTGGGTCTAAGGTGTAGGCAAAGTCATAGAAGAAAATAAGAAACGAAGCCAAGGTGCTTAGGCGGAGGCATCCAAGAAGGAGAGAGACTAGTGGGGAAAGGGACCCATGACAAGATATAGTCCGCCAAAGCACACCCCTCCAGCTAAGCCCCACCGCCTTACCTTTCTACCGTATCACAAATTGCATCAGATGATTACTCCATCGGAGAGGATTAATCCACTGAGGATGACCCCATCCTTGGAGTCCCAAGGACCATTCCCTAAAGAGCCTATCAACTGGCAGCCAAGTCTCCAAGAGTAATCTCATATGCAAGCAATAATATTCCAGACATGAGGAAAATACCCACAAGACATTATCCCT
Organism: Apodemus agrarius; assembly: GCA_964023405.1. Classification (NCBI taxonomy): domain Eukaryota; kingdom Metazoa; phylum Chordata; class Mammalia; order Rodentia; family Muridae; genus Apodemus; species Apodemus agrarius. The sequence goes on along the minus strand of OZ030026.1, from coordinate 48,989,189 downwards.
GACAGCAGCACAGTAAACAGGGCACACCACAGCCTAGCAGACAGACTACCACTCAAAATCTGTCACATGATGTGAAACTGGTAAGGTGTGCCTTAGTTTTCTTGTCATGGTGACAGAAGCAGGAGAATCTGGACAAGCCTGGGCTACATGTCTCCAAACAAAAACAAAAACAAAAACAAAAACGAACAAACAAAACCCGAGAGGGACTAGGATATAACTCAGTGGTTAAAGAGCTTTTGTGCAAACATCAAGAATGAGGGTCAGAGGTTGAATTTCCCAGAACCCACTTGGGTAGGTGTGGCAGGTCACCTGTAAATCTAGCACTCAGGAAGAGGAGATGTAGCGTCCAAGAGCTAACTGGCTACCTGGATTAAGAATCAGAGGATTCTGGGTTCAATTTCAAGACTCCTCCTCAATGACCAACGTCTTGGGGAGCCGCTGAGGTTCTGACATCAACCCTCACTGGGTGCCCACATGGACAAGGAGATGGAGGGTAGAAAGGAGGAGAAGCCATGAGAAGGGCGAGTAAGAACCTTGAACGGTCTTGCTTCTGCACAGAGAAGACAGTTATCCCGAGCGCCTGATCCCCTCGCCGACTCTAAATCTTGGCTTTTTCTTCCTTTTTTTTCCCTCCGCCATCTCTTTAGCTGGTGCTGGCAGACTAAAGCTTCCCAGCCACCCTGTAGTTATGCCAACTTCAAATCTAACTCCTGCTGCTGAGAAACGAATTCTCAAGAGAAGGAATCTGAGGGGCTGTCGTCATCTCCGTGTGTCGCGTTACTAAGCCACCTTCAGGCCAGGATCAAACAAAGCACAGCACAGAACCCGCGTACATCTTGGAGAGATCCTGGGGGCACAGCAGTCAATCACTGTACGCAGGGTCCAGCTTGTCCCAGCCTGCTCAGGAATTATCTATTTTTTTTAATTTAAATTATTTATTTATTTTTTACACATTCCGTATTTCATTCCCAACCCCACCCACCCTCTGACTGTTTCACAGCCCATACCTGTTGGGATCAGCAGGCAGCATGGCGGAAGCCCCAGAAAAACCACACCGGGCCAGTCAGTTCCACGTGAGGTTTATTGAGAGGGAAAAGGACAAAGGTGGTGGCGAAAGAGAAGAGGGGAAAGGGGGGGTGTTCCTCTTATATATGCAGATGGTGATGTGGTCACAGGTAAAGGCAAGCCTGATGGATTCTTGAAATATGGTGGCTGTTGCCTTGGCAACAGGTGTACAGGTCGCACTGTCGCCTAGGTGATGTCACAGGTTTCAGAGGTCCTGGTACCAACAATACCTCCTCCTCACCACCCTTGTCTCTACGTGGATGTCCCCAGTCCCCACCCCCACCCTCACCCCCACCTGACCTCTCTAAACTCTCTGAGGCCTCCAGTCTCTAGATGGCTAGGTCCATCATCTCTTAATGAATACAGACCCAGCAGTCCTCTGCTGTATATGTGTTGGGGGCCTCATACCGGCTGGTGTATGCTGCCTGTTTGGTGGTCCAGTGTTTGAGAGATCTTGGGGTCCAGATTAATTGAGACGGCTGGTCCTCCTAAAGGGTCGCCCTCCTCCTCAGCTTCTTTCAGCCTTCTCCAGTTCAGCAAGGGTCAGCCACTTCTATACATCGGACGGGTGCGAATGTGTGCATCTGACTCTTTCAGGAGCTCGTTGGGTCTTCCAGAGTGCGGTCATGCTAGGTCCCTTATTGTGAACACTCCATAGCCTCAGTAATAGTGTCAGCCGCCCCCACACCCCCCAAAAGTACAGAATGCCCAAGATACAAAAAGGTCAACAAGCTGACGTGCCCAAGTGAGGACGCCTCAGTCCCACGTGGGAGGGAAAAGAAAGCCATCATAAGTGGGGAGGGAGAGAGGGACCTGGGAGGGAAAGTGGACGTGGGGAGCAGGGAGTTAGGGGGAGAGGGGAACTTGATCTGGTAAAAGGACTGAAGCCACAAGGGCCAGCAGAAAGAATGGAAAAAGGCCAAGGTGGGATCCAGCTCAAGGGGAATTGCCTAGTTTTAAAGCTAAAACTGTCATGTCTGAGGACCCTGCTCCATACTAAGCAAAGCACGGCAGCTGGTTGCCCCATGTGCTGTGGGTGGGGCCCTTCTCTTTGGAGATATGGAAAGACCACAAATGTGACAGACTCTAACCAGTTCTGTGGTACGTTAGTCTCCAGGGTAGGAGTACAGGGAGGTGGGAAAGCCTCTTTCCGGTAAAGCTAAGTGGGAGGCTCGAGGTCCCTGGTAATTTGCTCTTGGCATGGCAGGTGGTCCTCATGAGACCTCTTGGTAGTTTTGTGACAGAGTTGCTGTGAAGGGGGCAAGTGTAGCCCTCCCTCCCTCCCTCCCTCCCTCCAGACTCCATCATGGCCCCCTGCTCCAGCTCTTACACTTTCCATCCCATTCACGGTTCGTCACAAGTCCTTACCAGGACGCCGTCAGTGCCACCACCATGCCCTGACCCTTGAAAACTGTGAGCTGAAGAACCCTCTTTTCCCTCATAAATAGCCTATGTCAGGAATGCTTTTCTACAGTGATTTCCCCATACCCTAGCACATCAGGGTGTCGAGGAACTGATACTTTCATCACCAGGGACAAGAATTAAAATGATGATGATGTTTCCATGGAGCAGGAGATATAGAAATATCTTCATTGTTTCAGGAAAACTTTAAGTCTAAATAAAGTACAAACATCCAAATTCAAATGTTCACAGAAGCATTATTTGTCAAATTAAAATTGTAGAAACCATTGATAGAGAATTATCAGAATAAACTAGTATGAACCAATGAGGTATTGGTTATTATTAAAGCATTAAAAAGAATAAAACAGCTTTTTGAATAGGACTATCTTCCATGAGACAGTCCCAAAAAGAAAAAAAAAACAGGTAATTTATTAGTTCCATAGAATACTTATATAAAACAAAAGGAAATTATACTTATGCATAGAAAAGTTATAAAAATATCCCACTGAAGGAGCCACAGGTGGCATCCCTCGTTAAACTTATGTCCTTTCTAGTGCTTTGTATATTGAGTGATATTTTCCTCTTTGGATGTTTTCCCATTTTCTAAAGAGACAGAAAACAAATCCTTGTCCAACAAACTGGATAAAATAGTGTTTTCCTTCAAAAAGGGTTTCTATTTTCTAACTCTGTTCTGGTTCATTAATTTTAGACCATGTAGAGGTTTTAATTTAGGCTCCAGTTGACCCAGAAGGGTTGTGTCTCATTTAAAAACAAAACAAAAAAAGATGACTGATTCTATTTACATTGCATTTATAGAAAATGAGTGTTGAGGTCAGGCGGCGGATTCGAGTGGTGGCGTGGTTACTTCTCTTCCCAGCTCACTGTTCAGTGCAGCTCAAGTCATTCTGTGAAATTCCCCCCCTAACCCTGAATAACTGGGATACAGGCAGAGTGTCAGGGCCCTAACCGTGCAGACAATTGCTATGTCGCTCATCTTGGAAGGACCCTTTCCCCAGGGTACGGGGTGAAGCCACAGCCGGGACATTTCCAGAAGGCCAGAGCTGCAGGGCATCAGCCCTTCCGCGCCCCCTAACCTCAGCTTGTTGTCACTAAAGAAGAGCTGACCCCATGTCCTGTCATTGCCTGACCGAGCCTGGGCACTCTCCCCTCGAGAACTGCGCACGCGCTGTCTCCCAAGCAGTTTGAACTGGGCCAAACAACGTGCGGTAAAATTCCTTCATCGTGGAATCAGCCTTGGCCATGGTCCACACCAGAAACTAACTGGCTCAAAGTCCACGTGAGTGGAAAGCACCGGCGTTTGCCATCATCGGCACAGCACACACCTCTTGTTTCTAAGGTGTGTCCTGGGCTGCGGAGAGGGCTTGGTACCTTTCTTTATATTTGTCATTAATTGAGGGTGGTTGTTTGGTTTTGGAACAAGGTCTTACTATGTAGCTCAGGTTGATCTTCAACTCAGGTAGTCTTCCTGCCTGGGTGTGCTGGGTGCTGGGGACCACCCCGTGTACCCCTAGAATAGTCTTTAGCTGGCTTTCTCTCAGAATAAGTGAGGGTGAGAAGAGGGAAGCAAACGAGAGAGACACCCAGTCCTAGAGTTCCTGGTTCAGACAAGCTACTGCCACAGAAAATGAAAATGCCAGTGCGGCTTTTTATTTTATTTTATTTTATTTTATTTTATTTTATTTTATTTTATTTTATTTTATTTTATTTTATTTTATTCTATTCTATTCTATTTTATTCTATTCTATTTTATTCTATTCTATTTTTAATGTATGTGAGCACACTGTCACTGTCACTATTCTTCAGATACACACTAGAAGAGGGCATCAGATGCCATGACAGATGGTTGTGAGCCACCACGTGGTTGCCGAGAATTGAACTCAGGACCTCTAGAAGAACAGTCAGTGCTCTTAACTGCTGAGCCTCCTCTCCAGCCCCGTAGCCAGGGAAGCTTTTTCCCCAACCCACCAGTCTTGAACAACAAGAACCAAGGATGACGGCTACTCAATCGGTGCTTTGCCAGAGACCACTAGGTAAAGAGGGTATTCCTGGAACTGTACTTGTCTTGGAACATCCCAGCAAGTATAACTCAATGTCGCTATGTATGCACAAGCAGGGAGACTTGTTCTTCCCTCCCCCCACACTGCCCGCCACCAAAATTGGGGGTGAGGGCTGTCTGAAGCACCAGCAGGAAAGAAGGACGGCATTGTCTGTAGGTCTTTTAAGATCATTATACAGTTTACTGCTATCCAGGCTGCTTTTTATTAAACACACACACACACACACACACACACACACACACACACACACCTCCTTTCTCAACACCAGTGAGAAATATTCTTCGTCATCCGTACCAACCACTCCGACCAACACCGCGCCTGGCCCAGCGTTGCCTGCCGCAGACTGCGTGCTTTGTAGATGCCTGCCAGCATCCTTTTGTTATCACACACACCAGCAGTTACATAATGGATTCTTGGTCCTGTGCAGTCACAATCCCAGTTTACAGATGTGAATGCCAGCCGCGGTACCCAAGGTAGGGAGATGCAAGACAGTATACACTGGCTTCGGCCGTGAGTTTCGCCTTTCACCAGATCACGAACAGGTTACAGCGTCGTCTTCCACGTTGGCTCCTGATTCTCACACTTGAGCTAAGAAGTGGACACAGCATGCTCGTTTAATATACGAGGACACAGATGCTCAGGACCATAAAGGAACCAGCCCAGGGCGTCGGCAGGACTGAGGCATCCCTCCTTTAAGCGTTTCCACTGGGCTGAAGTGGCCAGAGTGTCTAAGACTTTGTCCTGTGGGCTGGGGAGATGACTCAGGGTATAAAACACTTACCCCACAAATATGAGAACCAGAGTTTGGAATTCTAAAAATTTACATAAAAGCCAAGGGAGTATGGCGGCTGGATAGCTGGAATTGGTAAGCACCATGTCTAGCAAGAGAATCTGCCTCAATAAACTGGATACAAGGTGATTGAGGAAGACACTTGATGTCAACTTGATGTCACACATAGATGCACACATGTCACTGTGTACCCATTCACACAAGTGAGCCCCACACACATGCAGACACACATACACATGTGGAGAGGAAAGAAAGACGCATGGCGGGGGAGAGGAAACTATACCTTCCCGAGATCATCAAAAGATAACGGGTTAATCTAAATAAAGACACTGAGGTCATTGGAACAGCAGAGAAAGGGGACATGTGACTGCTTCATGCCATGTTTTCCCTCTCGTGGTCTTGTTTGAGCCTCTCGGAAACCCCGAGGGGCAGAAATAACTGAAAAGGTTGACAGATCACAGAAAGATAAAATATATCTACTTGGTAGAACATGGATCAGTAAAAAAGCAAACTCTAGAGCGTCCTGGCAGGACCTCTCACGACACAGTGGTCTTGTGTGGAGGTGAAGACCAGCATTGTGGTTCAGAAGGGTTGAGGAAAGCTTCCAAGCTTCTGAGAAAGGAGAATTTGAGGAGGAAATGCTGAAGCCCCCGCTTCTCAGAATCGGTGATGGTTTCTGGTTGAGGTGGGTAAATGGGATATGACTAAGGCTTCTCAGATACGGCCTGGGTTTTCCCAACTTACATTAACAGGAGTGGCTGCACAGCTGCTTCCACGGAGACCAGGAACATGTCCACGTCTACTCACAGATCAGCAAAACTGTGCCGTTCGAAATATCCCGGGAACACTTTTTGTGTTTGTACATACAATCGGTACCAACCATAGCTTTTTTTTGTTGATATCAACATCATCATAATGATCATTACATTTATGAAAGTAAAAAATGCCGTGTTAAAAACAAAAACAAAATATACTAAATAGAGCCTAAAAAGCACTAAGTCACAGAGTGGGCTAACTACCATTGTAATTGATACGGACTAGGTCACTGGAGGGAAGACAGTCCACAGGAGAAGTAAAGCATCATCGAGCGGAGAAGAGAGGCCCAGCTCTCGTGGGAAGGGTGGTGACCAGGGAAGAAAAGAAAAGGCCAGCTGAGAGATTTGGAAGCTGACAGAAGGGGGATTGATCAGGTTGGCTCAAGATGTAAGACCCTCCTGGAGCAGAAGCAACAGAGAACTGGGAAGTTCACACAGAGGGGAGTGGCCGGTCAGGGACCAAAGAGAGCCCTCGTTCAAGGGCTCCCAAGCACCTTGGTGAAAACAGATTTGCTACAGTTGGTTCCTTCTGGGTTTCCCTTCACAGGCCCTCCAGTTCCTTTCCAGGGCATCTGTCTTCTCTCCAGTCTCTCGTGTTCCAACCCATTCTGCCTGAAGACACCCATTACCATGCAATACAGACACAGCGACAATGAATTGTCTGTTTTTAAGGCTCTGTGAACATCTTCTCCTTCCCTTAAATAACTGTAAAGATATTTGTGCTGAGTAGGGAATGCTAATTTAACCATTCCCCGCTTCAGTGTAACATTATTTTTCTAGTCTGTATGGTTTCCAGCCAGAAGTCTGCCTTTGGGTTTGTTGTTGTTTGTTTGTTTGTTTGTTTGTTTGTTTGTTTTTCTGCTCAAGGCACAGTTTGTTTGCTCTGGCTGCTTTTAAATTTTCTCCTTTGTTGTTGTTGTTTCCTTCTGAAGGTTGATAAGCTCTTTAGTATAGTTTCCTTCATTTCTGGTTGGTTGGCATTGTTTGTCTATTTGAGGTTCCTTGAGCTGGCTTTGGGTACCTCAATTTTCTATCTCATTTAGGAAAAGAATCAATTCTTTTCATCAGTATTTTTGTTCTCTTTTCTCTCCTTCTGGGGCTCCAGTTGAACATATAATAGACTGTTTCCTCTTGTCCTACTATTAATACCACCAAAGGGGAGAATATAGACCATTACTCAAATTCTTTTAAATTTAATTTCTTTTACTTATTCACTTTATATCCCACTCACTGCCCCCCTCCCAGTCACGCCCTTGCACAACCCCTCCTCCATCCCCTCTTCCCCTTCTCCTCTTTGTGGGTTGCCTCACTCTCCCAGCTCTACCCCACCCACTGGCACAGGGCTATCCCCTCCCCCCACTGTCACATCAAGCCTCTCTGAGGATAGGCACCTCCTCTCCCACTGAGGCTAGACAAGCAGCCCGGCTAGAAGAACACACGCCACCTATAGTCAGCAGCCTTTGGATAGCCCCCATACGAGTTACTCGGGACCCACCTGAAGACCAAGCTGCACATCTACATATGTTCAGGGAGGCCCATGCTCAGCCTGTGTTTGTGTGTTCTTTGGTTGGTGATTCAGACTCTCAGAGCCCCAAGGGTCCAGGTTAGTTGACTCCTGTGGGTCCCAAGTTACCCAAATTCTTTTAATCAAATTTAGTATCTGTCAGACAGGGCTGTCCTCTTGAAGCAGGATTCAAAACAATAGCATAGCACCACACGTAGGAGAAAGTAAGATTTATATAGTTCAAGAACTGCAAGACTAGGGGTTTTCAAGGGCTAGGTGGTTTGCAGAGGAATTCTGTCTGGTTCATAGGAACTTGGTGGAACATCTCAAAATTTCTCAGCAGAACATCTTATCAGGGTGGAGTTCAGGGTATAGGGTGTGGAACACGTCTAATTCAAAATTTTTAAAAAAAAAATGTGTCAAGACACGGTCCAACCCAAGTTTTATAGAAAATAGGATTGAATTTATTTTGATCTTTAGAAGATGGCTTCTAATCTTAAGATGGAGTCAGGCTGATCCTCTGCATGTCAAGGGTCAGAGGGCGCTGCTTTCTTTCATTTCCTGCTACTTGTTATTAGATTACCTAGCACAATTTCAAGCTCAATAACCTTTTGTTCTACTGTGTAGAATCTGAAGTTAATGCTCTTTCATGTAACTTTTATTTCACATGTGCTCCTTTTCATCCAATGTTATCTTCAGTGCCCCCCCATACATACAACCATGTACATGCACACACGTGTGATCTTTTAAATTTTCAATTTTTTCTCACACTTTTTTCTTTTTTTATCCTAAGACATACTTGTAAGATTTATAATAGACTCTTAACTAAAAATCTATGTCTACTAATGTTGCCATTTTTTTGTTTTGTTTTGTATCTTATTTTTTTTGAGACAGGGTTTCTCCACATAGTGCTGGCTGTCATGAGAGTAATTTCATAGACCAGACTGGGCTTGAATTCAGAGATATGCCTGCCTCTACTTCCCAAGTATTGGGATTAAAAGTGTTCACTACCGCTGCCTGGCCTAATGTTAGCATTTTTATAACCTCTAGGTTTTAGTCTTTTGATTGAGTTTTCCTCCCATTATGATTCATATTCTTATTTATTTATTTATTTATTTATTTATTTTACAATGATGGTTTATGGGTCAGCACTCCATCACCATGAAGAGATACCACGACCACAGCAACACTTATAAAGGAAAGCATTTAAATGGGACTTGCTTTCAGTTTCACTTTTTAGTCTGTTCTGTCATAGCAGGGAGCGTGAGGGCATGCAGGAAAGCAAGATGCTGGTCAAAGAGCAGAGAGATCTACATCTGGATCCACAGACAGCAGAGGGGGGAGGGGAGGGGAGGGAGGAGAGGAGGAGGGGAGGGTGGAGAAGTAGTGGAAGGGAGAGACAGACAGACAGGGGCCTGGGTTGAGCCTTTAAAACTACAAACCCCACCTCCTAGAGACATAATTTCTCTAACAAAGCCGCACCTTCCCCTACAAGACCACAGCACCTAATCTTTCGAACAGTACCACTCCCTGGTGACCAAGCATTCACATCTATGCGCCCATGGGGGCCTTCTTGTTCAAGTCACCACAGATGGTTGGATGCTGGACAGTATCACTTCCAAGTTGGTGAATAGTAGAATTTTTGTATTTACTTCGAGAGCATTGGATTTTATTCTGATGTTCAACTCTGGATTGCTTTTTTATCTTTGAGAAGACCTCTTTTAAGCTTTGTTACAACAGGCCCAAAGCAGACTTTATTTTATGACTAATGCAGTGACATTACTTTGAAGATGCTACCCATTGCCTATAAATTATTAAGTTTCTCTGCCCTGGCTACTGGATCCACAAATTATTTTTATTCTTCTATTAATTCCAGACATTGTTTTGACATATTTGGTTCCAAAGGATTGTTTCTCCTCTGGAGTCATGGAGTTTCATCTCATGCACATACAACTCTGTTTTCAGAGTAAGGGGCGTCTCTGAAAATATTGGAAATCTCTTCACCTTTCTCTCTCCTCTTCTCTTTACCCCCTTTCTTTCCTTCTTTGCAGTTCCGGTCCTGTGTTCGCAAATTCTAGCTGACACAATAACCTGCCGGTAGTTTCCATCACCTTAGTCCAAAAAGGCTTCCTTGTTTCCTCCTCTCTGCACACAGCAGCCTGGAAGCTGGTTCCAAGCAGTAAGCCAACACGGCCAAAGGATTTTGTCTTCTGACTTTCCCAAAGCACAGTTATGTCGCTTCTCAGCCTTTTGGCTAAGATCGAGTGCAGACATCACAGTTCTTTGCTCCCTGTTGTCTCCTGTCTAAAACCACGGCTTGCTTTGTTTCCCTGCCTGTATGATACTGTAAACTTTGGGATGCAGAACAGGTGGTCACCCACAGTACAATCGCAAATCCTAAGTGGAATGTTTGAAGTGGAAGTATGGTTGAATGGCATGTGTCTTTTTGTTGTTGTTGTTGTTGTTGTTGTTGTTGTTGTTTTAATCGGTCTTATTACTTCATAGAGAATGGATTAAAAGTAAGAGGCTGCTGAATTGTGTTTTTGGATATAGTAATGAAGAGGAGCAGAGTGGGGCATTTAGATCTTAACAGTTTCAGTGCCTGTGGGTCGAATGCTTAGCAAGGAAGAGTCTGGCTGCTGGAATGAGCAAATGGATCAATGATGGTGCCATTTGAAATAACAGCGTTGTGGACATTAGGGGCAAAAGACGGTGACTTTTCTTTTGAAGATGTTCTCTCATGACTGTGAGGCACACATAGTTGATACCAGCTAGGCTGCTGGATTGAAGCTCAAAAGAGATCTAGCCTGAGCCTCTCCATGATATGATGGGGCGGGGGCACACAGACTTCACTTATTGTCCCAGAATATTGCCCACAGGGGGTACCTGCCTAATCCCTTGAAGTTATGAGGTGTCAGAGGGCTGGCTTGCCATGTTTTCCCTTCTGTAGCCCACAATTACCTGGCACATAGGTTGACCTGGTAGATACTCGCTGAGTGTCTGTGACTGAGACAATGGCTGTCTCCATTGTTCCATTCCAAGTCCTTATTCCATACGCTTGAGTTTCCTATTTGCCTCCTGGCTGTTTGAAGACTTGTCTTAAGTTTCATTGTTCTTGTTGGGTTTTTCTGGGTTCCAGGCAGACTTTTCTCATTAGTGTGTTAGTCATCTGTAGGGAGGGTCATAACCCTCCCTTTTCATAACAGAGGTGGGTCATGTCAACTCAGAGGTTCCATCCTGAAGCTGGAGTTGGTACTAGCTATGTAGGAGGCTATTTTCTTCCCAGTAGGGATACTATTGGTCCAAAGCTTTCACTGAGGGAAGTCTCTAGACTTCCCAAGGGATATTTATGTCTTTAGAGTTTCACAGACTTACTATGAATCTAAGACTTTCTAATCTCTGTGGTCAATCTCTAAGTTAACCCTAAAAGTTGGCCAAAGAATGAAAGGGCTAAGCTTATTGCAAAAAGGTAAAATATTTTATAGTCTCAGAGTTTAAAAATCTCTATATTAATATCATATTTAAAATATAATATTAAAAATCTTGTTGATTTTTTAAGGTGGAAAATGCCAGGAAGAGCTTTGTTTTGCACATCAGAGAACCTGGGTTCTTGGCTTGAAATTCACTCTGAAATTAAGAAATTTCTTCTCTTCTCTGGTCCCTTTTTTGAAACTGAGAGGATGACATGGAAAGGTCTCTTCTAAGACAAAAGAACTCTATGCTAAGTAGTTTTGACCTCTCAAGATATTTAAAATCTTAGAACCGAATGGGAAGGTTTACTGAGCCCCTACTCATCCTCTAAGATAGACATTCAATTCCACCTAATGTGCTTCCTATATACATTTTCCTTTGTAAACCATTTGAAGATGAAGAAATAAGGTTCTAAGAAAGGATATAACGTATTCAAGATCACACAGTGGGTCCACATGAAACATAAGCCACAACTCCTCAACACACAGAGGCACATGTCTGTCCACACACATACACACGCACTGTCCTAAACTCCACCAACACAGTTTCCCCACCATCCTTTCCCCTTGGCACCAACACCCGCGTCTCTGAACATTCCAGTGCTAAGGGAATTAGAAAGAGAAGGGGTGGAATATTAAACCTCCCTACCCATTGGCCATGGCAGCTGCTCTGAACAGAGCCCAGCAAGCATTGGATCAGGGGAGTCTAGCAGCCCATGTGGAGCCCTGGGTTATCAGAACCCACTTTGGTCCACACGTCACTAGAACAAGCCCACACCCTGCTCTTCATCAGGTAAGGCTGGGAGACAAGTTGCCTGTGGGTGGGGCCCTGCTGCTTTTGGGACAGTTATGGGTGTTGTCCTGCAGTCTGCCTGGCCCAACTCTGTCAGTGTGTCCCGCCAAGCTCAGTGAAGCCACTGGGGATGCCAAGCCAAGCTTTCTATGAAGCCAGGCCAAGTTTCAAAGTGTCTAGTGCCAAGGATAAATGTCTGATACAGTGAAGATTAAGACTTCCAGATGCTTGTTGACAGTTGACCTCTCATAAGCTTTTTGACCTTGGGCCTTGATGACCCGTTCAGGCCCCAGGACCTTGTGTAAATAAAATGGAGACAACTTGTCATTGTGCCGTCCTAAAACACATTATCCACTTTCTGGTGTCATCTCACTGACTCTTTGTAGCTGTCTAAAGCTCCAGATCTTCCTCAAGTACACAGAGGATAAATATTTACTCTTGAGAGTAGATCTCATAGTGGGAGGGCTCTCCAAGTCTACAGACTCTTGAATATCTGGGACAAGTTAATAATTTTGTGAAAGAAAGGGTGAGAGACATTAGAGTAAATCTGAATGGTAGGTGTCACCTGGCAGAATTGTGTACTATGTAAGGTAGAGGGGAAGGGAAAGCTATGGAAAGCCTATTGGAAAGCAAAAACAAAAACAAAGACAGGAAGCCAAGATAAATAGAGATTTGTGAATTTCTGTGATGTCAACCTCTTCCCGACTTACTCTTGAGGTCCTCAGTAAAATCCACCATGTACATTTTCTCCTGAGAACTAAGAATAATTGCAGACTCCCACATGCTAAAGAGCTTGAGGCTAAGACAGTGTATTAGTTATCTCCTGTGTACAACAAACAACTCCCAAACCTCCACTACAACTCTGTTTATGGCTTACAAGTCCAGAGTTGGTTGGTGTTGGCCGAGTGTCTCCTCTGATCTTGACTTGTCTCGTTCACATGTCTGAGAACAGCCAGGTACCAGCCGATTTGGGATGGCCATGGCTGCACTTGGGGGATCTCGGCTCTGTTCCGCGTGTCTCTTTCACTTCAGCAGGCTTGCTCAGACCTGTTCTCGAGTTGCTGGTGTGTTAGAAGAACCCTGACAAGAATGTGCAGGTGCATGTTCAGGTCTCTATTGGCTTCGAGTCTGTTAGCAGCCCATTCGCCAGAGGAAGCCATATGACCAAACCCAGAATCATAAAGTGGAAGAATTGCTTTGCCATGCAGTGGACACTGACTGACAGCATTCTAGGCGGCGTCTGTCCTAAGAGCCCAACAATGACTTAGAACAGAGTCCCACGCTGTCCTTTTATAACAGGTAGTATGAATGAAAAACTTGTGTTTCATGAGATTTGGGGGAGTTTTCTTATCAGCCAAACTAGCAAACCTAGCCTACTGTCGCTGACGTAACCAAATCTGTGCCGATCACCCAGAACATGCTAGTTTCCGGGCTGAAAGCTTTATATCCATTTGGCATTTAGATGCATCCATGTTATAAAATATCAAACGTCTATTTTACTCGAAGATTTCTCTTTGATTCCACTTGATAAAAACCAGACAGGTTAGTTAGGTAATTATTTCAATATCATTATAGATAACAAAACTGAAACTCAAATTGTTGAATCAGTTTGCCAAATGTCACAGGACTTAGTAGGTGGCATCCTAAGATATAAGAGCCACAGCCCACCTGATTCCAGAGGTCAGACTCCCAGCTCTTCCATGCGACTCTGATTCTGTGAATGCTCTTTCATGGGGATGGTCCACTCTACAAAAATAACTTGCTCCAGAAAGGTGATTTTTAATACAGTGGCCCATTAATTCAGGACACTTAACTGACTTAGGTAGACTCCTTTATACATAATCGATCCACACCCCAACCCTGTGTAGTGCTCATGACTTGTAGCACTAGCTGGAGTCTTAGAGCACCTGGCCATCTCACCAGTGAACTCTTCACCCGGACAGACCAGGGGTTTTGTGTTTGTTTTTCTTTTTCTCTCCCTGTATCGAATCTTGCAGCCAAGTCACAGGGAGACACATTGTTCAGGTTGGTTTGGCAGTAGGAATCCTGCTGAGCCATGAGCCAGGCTCTACCAGATTTGATTCAAGGGCAAGGTTCACCAGTGCAGCCGGGACAGGGGTTGAAAAGCTTGTCTCAAAACATGATGGGAGGGGCGAGTGGAGAAGAGAAGGAGACAGCTATTACTCCCTCCCCTCATCTTTCTCCTGAGCTAAGGAAAGAGGGACTCCAAAGAGTTAGAAGAGAACAAGGAACATGAGAAAATCAGCTTTCACCTACTCATTCTCTCATCCAAGAAGTGCTGGCCAAGCATCTGTGCTGTTAGCTGTCATGCCTGGGTATTGATAACAACTGATGGAATGTTGCTGGTTTAGAGAAAATCAGAGACAACTGAGAGACATACTTAGGAGGGGAAAGATGGTTACTAAACTCCTAAATTGACTCAAGACAACAAAAGGGGTAAAAATCATAAAGACTATCCCATCTCCAGCCTAAGCAGGCAGTGGGTATGAGGCTGACAGTCCTCACTAGCAGCCATTTGGGTCTTTTCATAATGGAACAATATGTAGGAATAACTGTTTAGTTAGGGACCGCATCTCACAGCTTTTCATTTGCATTTAATTGAGGCTTGGGATGGATTTCCTCCATCACAGAATGGAACAGATGTGATATGTGTCGAGTCTGGGCCAGGGTGAGAAGGAGTGTTCCCTCTCCTCTCCTCTTCCCTCTTTTCTTCTCCTTCTCTCTCCTTTCCCACCCTCCCCTCCCTCTCCCCTACCTTCTTTCCCTTTCTTTAGCTTGATCCAAGGGACTCTAAGATAAACACACACCCCAAAAAAGGAAAGAAAAGAAAAGAAACCCACAGACTCTAATTCAGCATGACAAGTCACCAGAAGGTCAGAAACATCTGCTGCAATGGACTCTTACAAAAGTAACAAATAAGCTCATATCATGTAAAACCAGCAACCTTGGGAGGTGGGGTTGCTTGTGACAAAAGCTGATGTTACTCTAAGAACATCAGGGTACAATTTATATCTACTATACATCAGACCTTTGGAAGATAATAGAGGTCAAGTAGGTTGCTAGATTATCTGAAAAATAATCATATTATATTAAAAATAATTTCATATTATATGAAAAATAGAGATATCGGGGCTAAAGAGATGGCTCAGCTGTTAAGAGCACTGACTGCTCTTCCAAAGGTCCTGAGCTCAAATTCCAGCAACCACATGGTGGCTCACAACCATCCGTAATGAGATCTGATGCCCCCCTCTTCTAGTGTGTCTTCTGAAGACAGCTACAGTGTACTTAGATATAATAATAAATAAATCTTTTGAAAAAGGGGGAAAAGATAAAATAGCAATATCAAAGATAAATGCACGAACATGTGTTACAGAAGGAAGAGAGACATAAGTAGATCTTGGATTAGTGAGGCACCCCCATTGGGTAGTGCCTCACTAATTGGCACTCCCACATGGTAGGAGATGGAGAGGTGAGAGTGAAGACTGCGCTGTGTAGTTAATATTATTTCAGCCCAGATCCTCATTACTTAAAGGTCTTGGAGGTGAGGTGTAAGAAAGAGGAGAATATGGTCACCCTGTACCTTATCACTAAACTAGATGCATAACCACTGAGTGTCCAGAGGACCTACAATCCAGGGGGCCGTCTTTGTGACTCATACTGATGTCACATTTGGTAATGCCTGTAACCTCAGGGAGACGTGCCTGCAGGAGCACAGCATATTTGGTAACAAATTCTAAAATGACAGACTCAATGAGAGGTGGCTTTTATCCCCAGCTCAGTACCATTACATGTCTCAGAAAATAAGAAACGAGAGGAAAATATTCCCAAAGTCAAACTGTGAGCAAGGAGTAGCAGCCAACATAGAAGTGAAGCAATTGAAAATAAAAATAAAAGCAGTTCTTATAGAGGGAGAATAATATCAGGAAGATGGGATTTATTCAGGAACAGAGATGCCAATATAAAGACTAAAGATTTTTTGCAAATGAAAGATGAGGGGAGATAATAAAAAGGATGAGAATAACTAGTAAGAAAGTCATGCTCATGAAATAAACAGAGTTCACATATGCACACCCATCACTTCTGAAGAAAACCACAGAATAACAGAATGGAAACGTATTCAATGATACTATAGAAGAAAAAAGTCCAATTTGACAGAATTGGAAACAACCTTGTTCTAGAACGTTGAAGAACAGTCAGAACATAACATTGGGATGTACTCTTAAAGAAAATCTAAGACAGTCTCTGACTGGTCTTCATCCCTTAATGTTAAAAAGCATGATAGTAATAAAGCCCTGATAGTAATAAGTACGTCCTGACAATGTATTGCCACCTTCTTGTCTTCAAATATGGAAGTAGCTGAAAAACATTCACTGTGTTGGTTACCTTCATGGTACTATGACAAAATGCCTGAGATAATTAATTTATAAGAACATAATGTTTTAATTAGGGTTTCCATTCCTGTGAAGAGACGCCATGACCAAGGCAACTCTTATAAAAGACTACATTTAATTGGCCTAGCTTACAGGTTCAACCCGTGATCATCAAAGCAGGAAGTATGGCAGCATCCAGGCAGACATGGTGTTGGAGGAGCTGAAAGTTCTACATCTTATTCTGAAGGGAACCAGGAGAAGACTATCTCCCACATGGCTAGGAAGACAGTCTCAAAGCCCACCCTCACGATTTCCTCCAACAAGGCTACACCTACTCTAACAAGGCCATACTTCCTAATAGTGCCACTCCCTGGGCCAAGCAAATTCAAACCACCACACATAATAAGACTTATTTGTCTTAAGTTCCTGGGTCTCTGTTGGAGGTTCCATGTGGCAGTGCTGGAGAGTACCAAAGCAGAGTGCTCATGTTGCAAGCCAGCATGCAAGAGAGAGAGGAGGGAGGGAGGGAGGGAGGGAGGGAGGGAGGAAGGGAGAGAGATAGAAAGAGAGGAGGGGAGGAACGGGGGGGGGAGGGGGAGGGGGGAAGAGGGAGACAGAGACAGAGTGAGACAGAGACACAGAGAGAGACATATGGAGAAACAGAGAGACAGAGACAGAGCGAGAGAAGAAGGAGGAGGAGGAGGAGGAGGAGGAGGAAGAGGAAGAAGAAGGAGGAGGAGGAGGAGGAGGAGGAGGAGGAGGAGGAGGAGGAGAAGAAGATGATGATAAAGGCCAGGATGTCACAGCTTCCTTCAAGAACAGGACTCCACTGACCTAAAGAGCTCTCACTTAGTCCCATCTCCTAGAGATTCCACTCCATATTAATAGCCTTTGAGAAACACTTCTCCAAATTATTACCTTTACCAATACAGGCTCTTAGACAACATAGCACTCCAGAGACCGTGTGAGCATGGAGGTAGAAAAACACAGATTAGACGGTGAAACACAGTCTCAAAAAACTCACCCATGAGATCAAATTAGAAATCTCGATGAATTTCTGAAATCTAAGCATTGATGGCAAACATCGTGTTCGCAGAAATATAAAACTAAGGCTGAACATCTGTAGGCATTATGGTTACAGAACAGAATGCAAATGCCCCAAACCACAATGGCATAAGAAGGGACAGGGGTGGGGAGCCAGACACATGCTAGAGTTTCTCCACACGCCTTAGTGAAGAGTCTGTGGGCAGGGAGTACAATGGGCAAATCAAGAAACAGATCGCTAAGTTCACTGTTGAAAGCACTGTTTAAATGACTCAGACAGACTCTAAACCTTCCAACCATGAGAGCAGACAAGGAGGACAAAAGTGGCCTCTCAATCCAAACCAGAGGGAACAAGGGAAGCAAGAAGCAAAATGAAAAAAAAAGCAAAGTAAACAATTTATTTTTCAAGAGAGACTAA